>JAWWLZ010000082.1:58974138-58987410 GCA_035041345.1 Poliocrania exsul
CTGAAAAACCTCCAGGGATGGGGAATCCACCCCCTCTCTGGGCAGCCCATTCCAATGCCTGAGCACTCTCTCTGTAATATGCCACAATTACACCAACACAGGTCCACTTTTTAATTACCCATCAAGATCAAAGTAAGCCAAATACTAAAGTGATAGTAAACACTCCCATTGCGTGTTTCAGCCCTTCAGGAGACTTTCAGCCTCCTGACTAGCAAGGCTAAAATTGAACTGGACCAAGGGAAATAAATCTTTTGTGGCATTTTAAGGTGGATCCCAAAGAAAAACCATCGCAGAGCAGTCAGTCGCAAAATATACTCTAGAGATCATTTTGACTCTCGTATTTAAGGACTGTTTTTTAAAGTACTCTTTTAAAAAAAGTCATCAGCTTCAAAATAAGATTGGGATTGAATTAGTTCCACTGAATGGCTTCCCCTCTAGATGTAGAAATTAGCAGAGGTATTCAAAAAGGAAAACTTCCAAACACTGTGTGTTGTCTGCCAAATTGTCCAGTAAACAAACAAGCCCTGGGATTGGGGGAGGAAGGACACAGGGATGGAGAAGAGAATAGGGTGAACTTCCTTGCAGGAAATTCCAGTAAATGCCATGGAGTATTAGATAAATAGGTTAAAAATTACAGTAGCAGCATACTGGGCATATATATATTAATACAGGAATCAGAAGTGTTATTCCTCACTTACAGACCAAACCTCTAGGAAGACACAGTTAATGAGATTGGATGCACACCAACTGAGGGGTGAGAAGGAGGAGCACTTGCAAAGCCACCAGGGCTGTCTCAGTGCTCTGCAGTGATGCAGGACTGGGCTTGCTCCACCAAGTTTGCTCACTGAATTCCCAGCCCAAGCCACAGCATCCTGAGCTTTGTCTCCTGGGATACAGGACACCTACAAGAAACAATGATGTCTGCAGAGTTACACCAGTGAAGCTTCTGGAGGGCAAATGCTCTTGTCTGCACAGGTCTGGCATTCAAGAATTCCCACCCTGGCACCCCAAACCTTCCTGTACTCCCCACAAAACACAAAGTTATACCAGAGCAGTGCCAAGGGACTGCAGCACTTGACTTACTGAGAGGTGACTCACAGGGAACCAATTAACTTGTACATCCTGTCAAAAAGGAGTCACAGAAGGGATGTGCATGCAGACACTTCAGAAACTACAGCAGAGCCACGAACCAGAGGGTGGCAAGTTTTAAATGCTCAGTGCACAAGAGCATTAGTGTTGGGATTCCCATCCCCCCAAAAAGTCAACACCAATCCTGATTCCATATTTTTAATTCACTCCCTGAGGTGCAATGCTCTTACATCTAACCACTCTTTCAATCAATGCAATTAATTACATATAAATAATATCATGAACAATCAGATCTGAAGCAGCAAAACCTTTTATTTTGAAGTATTTTCTTGACCTACTTCCATACAACTGTAAAAACATAGAGCTGGATGACCCAAAAGTAATAAATGGACTTTGAATCCATTTAGGGTGATAAAAATATTATCTGGTTTCCAAAGGTCATTGAGAAAGTTGACAAAAAACATTCAGAAGACCCAGATGAGATGTAATGATCTGCATTTAGAGAGTCAGAGGATGAGAAATAACCATTAAGTACAGTATAGTTGAGTATATTATCTAAGCTGTTATTTCACTTTGAGGAAGACTCAACATTGTTCGAACAGATTAACCATGCTAAATTATTCCTGTACCTCTAAGTAAGTGTAATGCTGATTTGGCAGAAGAGATCGATTTATCATTTGCAAGTTAATTAAGCAGAGTTTTGAAAATTAAATTATCAGTATCCCATAACAAAAATTCTTAAGCAACCTTGAAGAAGTGAACACAATAACCTCCTCCACATACCAAACCTCAGAGGAACAAAAACAAATAACAAGGGACACAGAAACAGGAAACTTGGTTTACATACTCAAAAGTGACTCTTCCTAGAAGCAATTGGAGAGGAGGCTCCAGAGCAGCAGAAAGTCACAGGAACAGATAAAAGAGACTCACAGATAGCAGGGACCTGGAGATCCCAGTTGTGGCCGAGAGGCTCCTCCAGCCAAGCTCTGGAGCTGCTCCTGCCATCAGAATTCTTCACAGCACATTCTTTGCCTACAAAGTGAACTCAATTTCCCCCTAAACTCCAGGAACTGATGGTTCCCTCCCTGCCCACATCAGGGTAGGCACCTGCTGCATGTGCTCTTTGCCCTGGTCACTCTGGCAGCAGCTGGAATGGCACAAAGACAGCTGAGTTCTTCATGTTTTAAATGCTGTGCGTTGTCACAAAGGAAAACCAACCCACTGCTGGGCTGCTGCTGTGCTGCACCTTCTCCCCAGCAGGGTTTGATCCCTCCATCAGCCACGCCAAGGAACAGAACAACCTGGGACTGTGGCAAAATGACCATCAAGTCCCTCCTTTCAAATAGGAAGTTTTACTTCTTCTCAGTGACAGAGAAGGAATGAAAACAAGACAAGAAGGCAGCAGTTCATGAGAAAAGTGAATGAGTGCTGGTAGATGAAATAATTTTCACATTTGGGGAGATTCTGCCATAAGAGGCAATATGAAATATTGATGTGATCCCCTAATTTACAAGACAACATCCAAAACAATGTGTCATACCAGGGAACAAATTTTGGGGGAAAAGAAGTTAAAGTTCCTGATCTTTCTCAGGTTGTGTAGTGTGTTTTTAAAAAGTTATCCCTTGTGGCTCTGTTAAAGCAGAAAATCTCAAGTCAGAGAGTCAAGCAAGGACCTGAATCTGTATGAAAACTGACCCACACCACACAAAGTCTGTCCATTCCACTTTGCCTTGTTCCCTATGTGTTCCCTAAATGAAATACCATGAGATGACTTCAGAAAACTTGAAACTACCTTAAAGTCTCAAATTTTAAAATGAACTGAATTCACTTTCTTTCTAACCTGCACTTTGATGAAAGAAAAGAATCCAACTTTCCAATATGACCCCCTACATATCACAGACCTGTTGCTGTGCCACTGTAGCCAAGGATAAGAACACAATTTTAGAATTTTATGAAACTTAATTAACAATCACCTGTTGGGAAGGACCATAAACACAGTTGCTCTCACCAAGAAGCAGTAGATGGACTTGCTGACCTCAAGCTGAAATTACAGACCATAACTGCAGACAAATTAGAGCAAAACATTCATTGTGTCAAAACTTGAAGGCATCAACTCATGATTATTTCCCCTCACTTAAAAAGAATAAAAATCTAATTTCCCCTCTGAGTGTGCATTGGCTCAGCCTTCAGTACTAAGTTCTCAATGTGCTCAAGTTCAACAACTTAGGAAGTCTTAACATCAGAATCATCAGCTATAGCAAACATCCCACCAAATTCTATAGTCTAGTATAGCACTCTAGTCATCCCTTAATATAAATTTGTTTAGCAAAACATGGTTTAAGTTGCACTGAAGGGTTTTTCCATTAACCTCCAACAATTTTTGCTGCCCTATTTAACCTCAACTTCTCTCAGTTCACTTCTGCAACAATGAGGAAGGCCCTCCATGGGATTGGGATTAGTGCAAATACTCACTGCAATCAATCAAAAGGACCCTTTTCCTGCCACTCAGCCAATCTTTAATCCAATGCCACATTGACAGCTACTTTTTTTTAATCAAGATGCTTTACCAATATAAACATATTTTCCATCAGCCTCACTCATGTGTCAGAGAGCTGAATCTTGGCTAACTTTTAGCTTTGGGTTGAAAGGCAGGAAAAGAAAGGTGGAGCTGGGAAGAGCTGCCAGTTGGATTTACTGCTGGTAAACACTTTTGGAAACCCCACAAGCTCTCTTTGCAGTGCTGGATGCAGAACTCATAACTGCACATGACTTAAATCCTACAGAAAGGCTTAGTTCAAGGTTGTTGGGCATCCCAAGTGTTCAGGAATTTTTATGGGCGCTGGAATGAGATTGGAAGAGCAGAACATCAGCAGAGAGGCAAAAGAGACAAGACCTACATTGAAAGCAGAAACTCACGTGTCTATTCTTGACCTTTAATTTCTATTCACTGTAGCCCAAAGTTCAGAGAAAGCCCATTTGGCCTCTGGCACTGCTGCCTTCCCCCTCTTTTCCTTTTTGCTACCTGTCTTGCTGTATAACCATGCAGTTATTAGAACTATCCCATGGGCAATGGACAGCTAAATGGGATTTTCCAGAAGCCTGGAAAAGTCTTCCAGTGGAATCCAGCACTAAAATACCACCTATTAAAGGCTGCACTAAAAATTCCTTTCTTTAAATAACTCTGAAGAGAGGAGAAATGTATCTACTCAATTTGGGTCCATGGATTCTTCCACAACTGTACCTTAATCTGTTCGGAAGATAAATGACCACATGGTTTAATTGTGCCTTCTTCACAGAAACTGTAACTTGCTCTTTTATGATCAGTACACCTTGATCCTTTTCATTTTCAAATGCAGCCCCACTTATGAGTCATCTTTCCCTCCTCTCACACACACACTTTTCAGTCTTTTCCTTTTCATCCTTTTCCTCTTGTTTTAGTAAAAGCTGTAGGTAGGGGGAACTAAAATAGCAAGTTTCACAACTGGACATGAGACATCCTTAAATTTAGATCAAATAAGCCCTTCCAAAGTACACGGGAGCTTTCCATCCAGACAGTTTTATAAAAGCTACATATAATTATGGAAAGGAATAGGATCAAAAATAGCCAGGGTATGATGGCCTTTCTAAACAGTGGATGGATAGGAAGGAGGACAAACTTATTCCCTCAGCAGTTGGGGGAAAGGTGAGACAACTTAAGGCAGCCATGGGAACCCCCCCACACCTCTAAGCTTTGCCAGATGGCTACAAATCCTTAAGTGTGAAAAATTCTCCAAAAAATCCTCATTTTCTACACTGATTTTCCCCCCAACCCTAATTCCAAACTATAACCAAACTGCAAAGCTGAGATTGCCCAAGAAGACTCAACTACATTTTACTATCTGAGAATCATAACATCATAGAACCAGCTGGGCTGGAAGAGACTTCTGAGATCATCAAGTCCAACCCTTGGTCCAACCCCACTGTGATCACCAGATCATGGCACTCAGTGCCACATCCAGTCACAACTTAAAAACCTCCAGGGATGGTGAATGCACCCCCTCTCTGGGCAGCCCATTCCAATGCCTGAACACTCTCTCTGTAAAGAATTTCTTTCTGATATCCAACCTAAACCTCCCCGGCAGAGCTTAAGCTGTGCCCTCTTGGCCCATTGCTGGCTGCCTGAGAGAAGAGACCAACCCCCCAGTTCTTATCCAAAAAAAAGCAAAGATGGTCTTGGGAGAAACCTGCTTTGCCAGTCATGGGTTTGTCTTGGAGGTGTAACACTCCAGAGGAGGCAAAACCCTGTTGCCTTGCCTTGACATCCATAATTCCTACCCCTTCAGAGCAGAGTCACTCACTCCCTCCTGCCCTCCCACTCTCTGCACTGGCAAGAAGCCCCTGGGCACTCTCTGCTAACTTGGTCCTGCTCTTCCCATCACCAGCTGGAAATTCTGTGTCCAATTCAGGTCAATACATTGCACTGAATTAAACACAAGAAAGTAAATATGGCAGAGTTACAGTGCTCCTTGTGTAAAACATGGACTTCCAAAATAAACAGGAATGCTGCACAGCTTTGCAGTATTACTGTCCTGCAAGTGTTTGAATGCACAACGGTGCTAAAGAAAGTGTGGGGAGGAAGATGGAAATTTGGGCAGTGCTGAGGGGAGAGCTGAGGCTGCTGGCAGTGTGTGTAAGGACTGAGAGATGAGTTATGCTTGAAATTAGGCAACAGATCCAAGTGATAACTCTCCCTTTGCAGCCCTGTTAGTTACAGGCTGTCTCCAGAGCTAGTTAGTTAGGCACTAGTTGAGTTTGTGTGTAGAGGCTTCCTTACAACCACAACCACACACCTCCTTTGCAGCCAAAGCTAAAATTGAGCCAGAGCTGAAATTCAGCCACGTGTTTGGGTGCCAAAGGCAGAATTCTGCAGGAGCAGGGAATGAGCAGGGCCCTGGGTGCTCCCACTGCTTCACCTCCCCACTTGAAGGGCAGAAAGCTGACTTTGCTGTGAGTGCAGCCACAAAACTCACCCTCCCTTGACAAACTTTGCTTAGGAGTGGCATTGATTCCCCACCTCAGCAGAAGCTCAGGAGCCTTGCAAGCCACGCAGGGTAAGACCCTTGGCTGTGGTTGCAATTGCTGTCTCCAGGGATTCTGTGACCTCTCCTGCAAGACCACAACTCCTCTGCTTTCCTCTGTTAACAATCAATGTCACTCCAGCCCTGCTCAGAGTGACTGTACCAGCCAAAGCAGCACAGTCAGTCTTTCCTCAGGAGGTATTTCTGACAGCAGTGACTGGGGGGAAGGCCAACAGCACTGCAGGCTCACTGCTCACATAACTTCTAGGCATGAATTACATTTATATCTTCACCTATTTCAATGCCAACCATCAGACTGTAATTAAATTACACACAACCTGGGAGCCTCAGGCGGGCATTGAGAGCCTCCAGGCGGGCACTGGGAGCCCTCCAGGCGGGCACTGGGAGCAGAACAAACAGCTCTGAGAGAACACAACTTCTCAGTTTAGGCATCAATGGGTTTCCTCTGTGAAATTAGAATGTTTCAGACATACTTACTCCTCCACAACCTCTCTAACTGCTCACCTGTGCCCAAGCCTTCCCCAGCTGGAAGCAGGAGATGGGCAGAGCTCCCTGCAGCCCCTGGGCATGGCTGGCAGGGCTGTGGCAGCTGCACATCCTCGGGAACCCAGGCAGTGAGTGCCAGCACAAAAGCTGCCTGTTTCTTTGCACAGCCATCTGTTGGGTTTTCCTTACACACACCCCGTGGGCTGGCAGGAGGTGCTGAGGGCACGCACAGAGCCAGGCTCTTGCAGGAGGTGCTGAGGGCACACACAGAGCCAGGCTCCTGCTCTGTTGGGCACCAACAGAGGTGTCCTATGCATGGGGAGAGGGGCATGGCCACCTCTGCCCCAACCATGCTGTCAGGCTGGACACTCATCCCTCACTCAGTGTTGGCTCCCAGCTGGAACAGGTCCCCAGCCTGGGCAGCACTGGGAGGCACCAGGGCAGGTGCCAAAGCAGGGAGAGAGGGCAGCCTGACCCACCCTATTTGTGGCAGCACCAGCTCGGATCACTGTAACCTGACTGTGAAACCACATCCCCAAAGTGTCTCCCAGGATGGTTCCAGGAAATCCTCTCCGTTGTGGGAAGAGTTTTTAGTAGCACAGACCTGGTCCCCAATTCATATTCTCCTTCCCACACCATCAGGCAGTTAAAGCTGCTCAGACTGTGAGAGGATTACATTTCATTCCAAGAACATGCAGATAGGAACCAGGAGGGTATTTCAGTGTCCCAGACAAACAGCCATTCCTGTGCTGCTGAACTGAATGAATCCAACATGTTGGTGCAGGGCATGATGGTGAGGAGTAATGGGAAGACTCTGTCCCTCCCTCACCTCCTGCAGAAACCCACCATGACTGAATTACTTTGCATTTCAAACCCCACGTGAAGCCAGTGGCCACCTGAAGGACTTTGACAAGGCATTTAATCCTCTGCTTTATGTTATGGTCTTCAGAAATACCAAACAGTTCACCAAGCAGCACAAGGGCTGCACAAGAGCCTGTGACTACTCAATTTAACATGCTGAAAGCAAGTCTTGTTATATCCACCCTAAAAGAGCATCTTCAAAGTGTAACAAGGCAGAACTGGAATCAGACAGGAATATTATCACTCTGGTCTCACAGCTGGAGTTGTGCGCACTGCAGGAAACAAGGAGTACAAAGCTAATCAAACACTACCACCTTTCTTCCCCTCTGTTATTGCTTCTCCCAAGATTGACCACATTTGTGGTTAAATGCAGGGAGTCAAACTTCCTATAAGCAGAGTTGTTGGGGTTCCAGATTTCCACTGTGGTTCAGCTGCATCACAGCTCTGGAAAGGCAAACTGGCATGTGCTCAAACTGCCACCTTCCCTCCTAAAAAATCCCCTATTGCAACTCTAGAAAGCTTCTTTACCTGAATCACCTGGCCTACCTTTAAAGATCTTCATACTGAGCCTAAATTAAAACAAAACTCATTTTGTTGAAACTGGTGTGTGTCTTTTTGTCCAGGCAATGCAAAGCCTTCATCAGTTCTTTGGCAACATGAAGCTCCCACCATGGGGACTGACAGCCCAACCTCAGCCATCCCTCTGCCTGATCCCCTGGCAGGATTAGCAGCTTCTTCCCTCAGCAATCAAGTCTGAGGATGGCACAATCTCCACAAACTTATGGGTACTCCAAGCACCTGCTGGTAAGTGTAGCTCCTCACAACAACAGAAGCTCCTAAGTCTGTCTTTTAAAAAGGATCAGCTCATTGCAAAATGGACAGAGTGAAGCAGTCTGGATTTTGGGCCATTTTCCTCAAGAGAAAAAAGCCAATCAGGAAACCATAACCATGTGATGGTAGTCAAAAAAGATGTAAGAAATTCAGAGTTCCAGCTCTAAAAGCAACAGGAAACTGAAAGCTGAAGTGTCTCTGCCCTGTGCAGTTACACAAAAGAAGAAGAAAACAATCAGTCATGGTCCTGATCAAGATTACTATCAAACAAATTCTGGTTTTACATGTGTAAGGTGCAGGCACAGGTGGAGCTGTGGTGACACAGGCATGCAGATCTCCCCATCTGTAAGTACACATTGACTTGTACATCCCCTCAGACCAACCCACCTCCCAAGCCACACTCCAGTTTTGGACTCAGAGAAGAGCACACCAGGTGCCTTCCCATTAGACCCATTTCAACAAGGCTTTGCCATCCAACAAGTCAATAAGGCAACTCAAGTACCTGATGTTTTAACTAGATATCCTATAGCACCTCACAGATGCCTGGAGTTTTCTCCCTGCAAGGTCTGAAGGATGTTCCTCCCTTCTTCACTGTTGGCTGAGCAGAGTTTGGGGACTCCTGGTCACAAGCTGAGCCAACAAAGCTCTTCAAACAGCTGGGAAAGCCACATCTCTCCACTTCAAACCCTGCCTGGTACATGTGGTGCTGCTTCCCCACCCTGGAGGAAGCAAGGAAATGTTTTCAAAATGGCATTGAGGCCATCAAAAGAGCTAAAGGGTAGCCCAAAACCCCCTCCAAACTACACAGAACTGAAGGGGAAAGAGAAAGGCCAAAATTCTGAGCTCTTTTTTTTTTTTTTACTGAAAACGTAATGATTTGACAACTCTTGACAGAAAGATCTGACTTTGGCCTTAAAGAAAGGAGTGAAAGAAAAGAGTCCATCTTACTCTCTGCATTGCAGAGGAGAACAATCACAGTTTTGCTTGCTCTGACTTATTGCTAAATTGATTATTCTCCAGGACAAGGAAAGAGGGAGAAAGAACAAAGACTGTAATCACACTTGTAAAATTCTTTAGGGTGAAAGGAATGGATGCATCTTACTTTTCCTAGCAACCCTCTAGCCTAATTCTGAAGCAAATAAACCACACTAAGGATACAACCCTGAACATATGGCTCTGAATAAGGGAGATTTGCCTGGTGTTCTTTTCTGATTTTTTTTTTTCAAATGAAATAGATCAGTCTCTGGAATCCCCCACACATTTCCTTTCACAGCAAAAGGGGTTTCTGTCCCCCTAAAAAACCAAACAAGCACAACAAAAGATGCTTTCTGTTAACTTACTTGTGCCCACAGAAGGCTGTACCCAAGATCAATATGCAGCCAAGAGCACACAACCTGTTTGCTGCTGCTGCCTTCACTTCCCACATACCCAGCAAAACATGATGCAGCACAGCAAGAACAGGGAGGGACTTCAGCACACCATGGCCAGCAACAACATGGAGAGCATCTCTACAAAACAGGTCACAGGCAGAAACACTGGAAGCCTCAGTGTGATCCTGCTCCTTTCTTTGCCATCCTTCTCATGCACACCCACAAAGCACATGGCTCCAAGCACAGAAAGTGATGGGGAGTGCTCTCATCTTACCCCTTCCTCCTCCATGCCCAGGACAGCCCATGTTGCATGGTCTGCACCTTGAATGCTGCCCTGTCTTTCTGCAGAAGCAGAGGACCACTCATCAGGAAGGATGCTCCAAGCCCCAGATCTGGCAGAGCCTGCCCACAGGGGCTCTGAAGCTCCTCCTCACTCCCTTGCCTGCCATGGGAAAAGGCAGCTGGTGGCACTGAGTAGAAGATGACCACAGACAAGTTTGCCAGCAGGAACAAAAGGGCAATGAGGATGCCAAAAGGCAATGGTCTGCATTTTGATTTTTTATTTTTTAATTAAGCAAAAATAAGGCCAAGCAACAAAAACGTAACTAGCAATAGAAATCAGAAAGGAAATTAGAGTGATTTTATAGAAAGCATGAATCAGTCATACCAAAAGCCACCTGAGTTTTCCCCTACCATGTGCAATTTTTCTCATGTTCTTTCGTGTCATCTTCGCAGTGTCGGTTTTCGAGAGAACAATTCTCAGCTCAGCATGACAGAACAGTAATACCCACGTTATAAATAAACTGCTAATTTCAGATGGCAAAATCATCGAGGCAGCTCTCATGATTAAGAACCAGAGAATGAAAATGAGCAACTTGCTTATGCTTTCAGGACAATGTATTTACATAAAAAAAAAAAGAAGCTTTTTCTAACTCCTAATTCCTGAGGGAAAAACAGAATAAACCCACTGTCGAGACAAAGAGGCTGGTGGAAATGCTATTATAATTTTTAAAGTCCTCCCTGCACCCACCTCAAGTAGTAAGTTGTCTTTTCTAGCAGCTTAAGAGGTTTGTGTTTGAGAGTCCTACAGCAGGTTGAGAAGGTTGAGCTCCCTCTCCCCAACTCGCAGCTTTACATAACTCCAAGACACCCTTTTGGCTATAGATAACACACAGCTGGAAAAAAACCACCCAAACAAGTACAAGAGGCAGAAATACCACCCAGCAATTTGGATCTGGGTGACTTGGAGTCACTCAGTAAAACTCTTACCATGAGAAGTGGAACTTTATTCCGCCGAGCCGCCGGCTGGGCTCCCTCGTGGTCGCGATAGTCCCGATCAGCACCATCCGTCTGCCCCCAGTGGGGTTCCCTTCCCACCCCATGCCCAGCCTGCAGGCACTGATAACTCCCTGCCACGCCACGGCTGCCACCCCGGGAATTATTTCTGTACCACCCCAGCACTGTCTCTCTGCTCCAGCACACAGCTTGGTGGGCATTATTATAAAAAATTCTGCCAATATCTCTGTGTTCCACGAGCAGGAGAATGGCCCCATTGCAAGAGCCTTGATAAAAGCTCCAACAAGACAGCCCTCAGATATGGGCACACAAAAGCCTTCTGTGAGAGCTGCACCCAACGTCAATTCCAGAGACAGCAGACTAAGTGTGAAGTAGCTTACTGTATGGGCACAAAAACTGACTGTCAGTGTGTGGCACCAAGGCTGCCTAAAAACACAAATAGCACCAGAATACATACATGGTAATTGCCATCCAAGTGCAGAATTAGCAGCACAAGAAAACGAGTTCTGAAGGCACTATTAGGTTACTAGCACCACTCGAGACATGATAATTCCATTTCTAGTGCTCCCGGTTGGAAAAACAGCTTTAAAAACAGCAGATGTTACAAACACCCAAGCAGAAGGTGATGGAAAACCCAGTTTACATTAGAGAAGCAATCAGAGAACGCAGCAAACCCTTCAGATCTGCTCCTCAGAGCATGTATTTTCCAGCAGAATCATGGAATAGTTTGGGTTGAAAGAGAGCTTTAAAGGTCACCTAGTCCCCCTGCATGAGAAGGGACATGTTCAACTAGATCAGGTTGTTCAGAGCCCCAACTTGGCCTTGAGTGTCTCCAGGAATTGGCATCTACCACCTCTCTGAGCAACCTGTTCCTGTGTCTCACCACCCTTGCTGCAAAAACCTTTTATCTCTTTTAGATCCACATTCTCTTAGTTTAGAACCATTATCCTTAAGAATCAGAGAATCTCCTGAGTTGGAACAAATCCACAGGATCATCAAGAACAACTCCTGGCCCTGCACAGGATCATTCCCAGGAGTCACACCCTGTGCCTGAGAGCATTGTCCAAAATCTTCTGTAGCTCTGCCAGCCTTGGGTCTGTGCCCACTGCCCTGGGGAGCCTGGTCAGTGCCCACCACCCTGTAAAGAACCTTTCCTGATATCCAGCCTTAGCCATGGCAGACAATCTGACACACACAAAGCACCATTTCACCTGAGGTACAAGATGAAACCCTTTCTGTGCATCATTTTGTCCTTTTTATACACTTATCTGCTTATCCTGTGGTAGCATCCAAAAAGGCAGAAGCCTGTTGTGAACATAACTTGACTGCACCAAAATAAATGCTGGGCCAAGAGGTTCCATTTTTACTCCCAGACCTGGAATTTGCCAGATGATACCTCATAAATGGGAGTCTGGGAATCATTATAAGGAGTCTGGGAATCACAGAATTGATGGGGTTGGAAAAGACCTCCGAGATCATCAAGTCCAACCCTTGGTCCAGCCCATCCAGGAGGGATGCAAGCAAGTCTGGATGCCAGTTGGTTCCTGACCAACATTTGAAAGGCAAATTTGAAAGCTAAGTTTAATCAACAGCATAGTACACTCAGTCTATGGAGAAGTGTTTCACTCTAAAATTACATCAGGACTTGAAAATGTGTAAAAAACATGAAATCCTACAGTGCAGATTCAGTGGCTTGCAAGAAAATAGATCTGTTGCTGCACTCCAATTTTAGTAAGATTTTGTAACTAATGGGTAGAATCCAAATTAAGACACAGTTTTATTCAGAGTGAACTGGTAGAGTGCACCAATAAGCCTGATGTGATAGATAAGAATTGCTCTCTTGCACTGCATGGTGTGCACCATTGAGCTCTAAACCAGAGCCTCTTAATGTCACCTTAATTAACAAGGAAGGAAGTTTGCCAATGAGTTTCTTCCCCTGCCCCCCTTTCTAGCACTAAGTTATGCAATATGCAACAACCTTTGAACCAACAGCTGTACAACAAGCAAAAATCCAAAACCAGAAGGGCATGGTAAAGAGGAGAAAGTCTTTCAAGAAGTTCATTAATGAAAATTACTTTTAGAATCTATGCATACATAACCAACACGTGCATACCATAACGTGGGGCAGGAATGCTGGAGCTGAAGCAGCCAAGGCTAAGCAAATATTTCTTGTTATCCAGTTGCCCAATATAATTTATTTTTACCAAAAACAGTTGCTTACATGTTTTCTACAAGTCTTCGTTAGATATTTGCAACACAAC
>JAWWLZ010000082.1:59009127-59023724 GCA_035041345.1 Poliocrania exsul
CCTGTTTTTAACTAGTCTTGTTTGTTTTTAATTTTAATAACTTAGTGGTTTAAATTTTGTTTTCTTTCTGGTTTGTCCCTTTGGAATATTAGAATTCTCTGTGTGTTTTGCACTCTTTGCCATATACAAAAATGAAGATGAATGCTGTGTCTGCAGGGATCTTGAAGCAACAAATTTGGACTTTGTGGTAGGGGTTTTTTTTCCTATTTTATGATCCCAGCATGTGTGGTAGGCCCAGTGGGGCAGCAGAGCTGAAACCACCCTTGGCCTTTTTCAAGGCAAACAAGTGGCTGCATCCCTCTGGTTCCATGGCAGGTGTAAACTGCTGTCCTCTGGGGTTTGAATTTCCACCAGAATCGTTGCATTCCTTGCTTTCAAGAGGTCAGGAAGCTCCAAAAATCTCAGGCTAGGCACCTAAAATCAGTAGTGACATGTGAAAGTCACAGAACCAGAGCATGTCACCCATAGTGGCACTCAGAAGCAATTTCTGAGACAGCAGAGAAGATAAATTCAGGTTAGATCAGGAGCCTAAATGTTTCCTCGCAGGGATAACTCAGACAGGCTGCAGACATCAGTAGGGACTACAGGAGTTCAGTAACTGCTTATAATGATCACTCTCACTGCCAGCACTGCCCATGGAGAAGAACTGGCCATGGTGGAGAAGGAGACCTTCCATGAGCAGGGTACGAGGCTGTCACTGCAGCAGATCCATATCACGCTCTGTCACGTAGAATAATGCAATTTGTCAGTTCCTGTGCAGTGCATTACAGTGATATCTGCTCAGAAACACGTTTGCAGGCAGTCACTGGGCACAGCATTGTGCACTGGCCCATCTGTTACCACAGGAACTGGGTCATCCTCTTGGAAGAAGCTGCTCTCCTGTGTGGTGACAGAAGCACTGACCTCATCCCAAGAAAGGCTGCACTGGACCAGGGATGCTCCCAGTGGGACAGAGGAAAAAAAAAGTTATTTCTGTGGAACCAACTGCAGACCATGAGCTTCAGCACCTTCTGTCATCACCCATGTGAAAAAATGGTACTGGAAGGTATTTTTAATTGGTAGGTTGGCATTCTTAATTTGGGATTTCCTTCTTAGTAAGAGTTAACAACAGAGTTGGTTTCTGATGTGAAGATAATCAGGTTCGTGGTTACAAATATTACAAAGTTATAACTTCTATTTTACTGGTTAATTATTCACTTCTCTATCTGTCTCTCAGGGCAATTATCCCTTAAAATAACTTGAAGGAATACAAATATTCTCCATCCCTAGCAATTTTAAAAGGTAGAGCATCTGCCTTTCTTAAAATTAAGAAATAATTATTACTTGTTAAAGCTTATTTTTCCTCATCAGATGGATCTTTAACCCCTGAACCTCTTAATTTCCTTAGACAAACTCCATTACTGTGTGTGCAGAATGAGATCTTGAGAGTTCAGTTGTCCGGGATGTCTTGGCCACTTCTGCAGCACAAAATCAGGTAAAGGCTCTTTGTACTCAAGCTCACCAGCTTCTCTCTGTTGCAGATACACAGGAAATCTACAAAGCAAACAGAGAAACAAAGTGAAACTTCACTTCAAAGGTAAGAGAAGCATCTTACAGCCATGATTTTTGGTGCTTCATCTCTACATATAGGACAAGTTTTCCAAATGAAGTCCAGAATTGATTTAGTGGAAAAAAAGCCAAAGTAGGAAGACAAAAGGAAAGCTGAATCCTTCTAAAATGAAGTTTGTTCAGATTTTGTGACCATCAGGGTCACTTCTGGCCTTAGAGCCAGGGAATCTCTACCAGCCATGTGTGAGTGAAGCTTTCAGTCACATTACCCATTCCCATTTCTTCTTTCACACCAGGCTTTTAAATCCCACGAACTGTTTAACAGAATCATCTCTTGAACAGGACAAGAGCTGCTGAAACTCAGTAACATTTGACTTGATCTCACAGATTGCATCACTGCCAACCCATCCAATTCTTACATGAGCCTGTAAAATACACAGTGAGGAACACTGAGCAAAGACAAGCTCATGGCATTTCTACCAGCCTGGGCACAGGATTGATATTCATGGTGAGGGAGCTGATTTTTGAAGGAGGAGCTGAATTGTAGGACTGGAGCAGACAGGGAAATATTCCAACACCTTTTTGATAGGTGCAGTCATGTTATCCACACAACATCAGGCTCCTCAGGGCACAGATCTTTCTGCACTCTCCTGTTGCACCGTTCCAATGGCACTTGGAGTTTTCTATGCACTGCCTCAGCCTTGTAGGAAATTCATGCTGTGCCATGAGATTGGGCTGGTTGGACCACCAATAAGCCAAACACTTATTTGGATGCCCAGAGTAGTGCAGATGATCACTTTTTATTTTATGGTATTGCTAAGAAACCTGGAATTTGTTCACATATGGTCACTTAATCCTGTAGGCAAGGTGTTCTCTGAGCAATTGATAAAGTAGACAATAATCAAATTAATCTAAAAAAATTCATTTAAATTGCTTTCCTTAATCAGGTCATGGTATATTGACACAATATCTGCTGTCAGATGTGATGAACAGGAGACTTTGAATATGAATCTCAGTTTCTTTTCCTTCCAGTATCCTCAATCTTTGATCTTTCTTTGGTGACCCAGACTGATCCACCCCAGAGGCGCTGTTAAATGGCTGCCTTTAACACAAACATCATCGATGTTTTACTGATCAGCCAGCAGGGGTCCAGCCCTTGCCAGGGATGAAAACACACCTAAGGGTCTTGTTGTTAATTGGGGCATGTTCTTTCTGCTGGGAGTTGGCTGGGTGTTGAATCCAGCCCTTTTCATAAATATTGCACACATAATAATGATCCCAGCAGCAATATGTTTATTGTGTTTATCATCACTGTTCTGCTGGATGCTACCCCAGCCTGGGATAAAGCAGGAGGCTCCAGCTGAAGGGGCTAATGATCTAAGTAGGAGGCAGGACTCAAAGCTGGATCCAGACCAGCTGGCATGGGAGGCCAAGGAAACAATAAGACGGCACTACTCGGTGAATGTGCTCTGATCTCAGCACAACAACTCGCTGCTGATGAGCTTTCAGCACAAAAGCATTTCCCCCTCCCCCTTGAAACAGTAAGAAAAGAAAAAAGTTTTAAGAAGTAATTAAGAAGATGATAGTATATCAATCTTGTGTGGTTATTGGGGTCAAGTCCTAATTGTAAAACGGCAAGTTCAGGAGGAAACTCAAGAGAGCTCGTTTGAAAATCCAACACAAGGGCTGAGCTTGGCTTAGGGTGGCTGAACAGACAGTGGGACCCAGAAAAGGAAGAATGGCACAAGACAGAGTGAAACAGGAGGGGCAAAAATAAGTGACAGGTTCAAAGAGGTGAATTTGGGAAACACACTTTGCAGCCACACTCTGATAGGATAAGTGTAAATTTGCTCATGCTGCAGGAAAAATATTTCAGTAATCACAACAAGGGACAGTGAGAGGGTGGAAAAGATTTGAGCTGAATTTGTGTTCACCACATCTCTACAGGTGTCCACTCAGAGTAATGAGGTACTAATTTAAGAGAGAAAAAAAGGCTATTTCTATGGAAAAGAAAATATATTAGAAAATTTTTACAGTCCAGAATTGCTTGTAGTTACATTGATAATACATTGGTCATCTTAAGTAACACTCATCAGCTTCAAGCCACTCTTATCCCTAATTTCTTTCTTTCCTTTGGACATTATTTGAAACAGTTGTGACTATGTTTAACTATAACAGTAGTGCACCAATTAGGCCTATTTAACAGTGAACTGAGACACAAAGTGTGCAGTCAGCACGAGTGTTACTGGATATCTTATTCAGGCTGTACATGTTGGATTTATCCAACAGTGTTATTTGATAGCATTAGTGGACAAAAAACTTTGTAGATCTTGGCTCTCTAAATCCAGGCACTGGTACTGAATAATTGCTGCAATGTAATTGGAGCTTTTCCAGGAGACTTTTAAGGGGCTTGTTTCCTTACACCAGTTTCATTTTTCTTTATATAAAATTGTAGTGTTACATCTACAGTTTTAAAAGCACTAAAATAATTTTTCTCCTAATTGTAAGTTACTAGTTTAAACATTTCCCCCCCATACCTATTGTATTTTCTGCTAAAAGTGTTTCTGGGGAAAAAATGATATAAGGAATTGGAACTATTTATCTAAGTTTCTGGTGAAGTCACTTTTCTCTGTGCTGTGCAGTTACCCCTCTAGATGGTAGCAGAGAACAAACTCCACGGGAGTTGCACTGTGAAGACTGGGATGAGACCAAAAAAAATGCTGCTGGTGAATTACAATTTAAAGGGGCTGAAAAGTCACTCTGCATTAACTTATCCTCATGCTCTGTTTTCATTTGACAGAGGTGAGAAGAGTTATGGTGGATACACTGATGGTTCCTGGAATTTTGAAGGAATGTCATAATCAAAACCCTTAATGCACTGAGATTTGCATTTTCACAACTGTTATGCAAATCCTTTCTTAAGAATACAAACATCATTATTTTAACACTCCTAGACATCTTCTGCTTTGGGTGGAGTTTGCTTTTGTTTAGTGTTTTTTGTTTGGTTGGTTTTGTTTTTAATAAAAACCCTCTTGATTTCCCCAAGTGTAGTTGAATTGAAATCTTCACGTATCCAATGATTATTGTCTGGATCCTGAAGTATTTGCATGAGCCTTTACTTTTTTCATATTATCTATGAGTAATTCTTACTAAACTTACTCAAATTCTTATGAAGTTTTCATTTTGGACATCACAAAATGCCCTTCCAGGTTTTCAGTTTCGAGCTGTGTTAGAGTCTTCTCCACCTCAAAATGTTTCTAAATGGAGTAGGAAAGCTCCCCAAAAGATCCAACATAACCCAACACCTGTTCAATTCACCAATACATGGAAAAAAAGAATCCTCCTGTGGTTCCCTGGGCCTGCCTTGTGACCACTGGTCTTATTCAAGTCAGGGGATCCCTCTGAGCAGCAGGAAAAGAAACCAGATGTGTCTCCTGTGGAGGGCTCAAAGGCTCATCCAGGAGCCTTTCTGGACTTATCTCAATGTACTTTCAGGGGTATCAATCCACATACTCAGGCAACAATCCTTTCCCTATATTTTCTAATAATCACAATACTCTTATGCTTCTGCATGAAGGTTTAGTTCACTTAACTTTAGATGACTCTGAGCAGGGATTATATTTTCTATATTTTCACCCTTTTGTTTCCATAAAGGAGTTTTACTTTGGCTCTGATATGTCAAGGCACCAAAGCATTAGATAAAATTTAGTGACCCCTGCAGTCCTACGGCATTTAAGAATATACTTTAATGCTTGGCTGAAATCAGGAATTTCAGCCAAAAGACATGTGGAAGTTTGGTAGTTTTCTCAAGAATTGCCAGTGAACAGATAAAATTCATGTTGTTTGCTGACTGTGGCCTGACACATCTCAATAATCCAGTCCTAACTTGAATAATGACATAAAAACCCGGGGCAAGTTTAACTGTGTGTTAGTCTTAGACTTCTAACTGTGTAACAGCACATTTTCTTTCACAGTTGCACTATGAAAACCACCAAATATTTTTGGTTTTTTTTCAAAAAAACCAAAGGAGAATCCTGTCAGCTGCAAAATGACCAGGCTTATAAAATCAGTCACCCAAAGATGGATTTAACATCAAACAGGCCTTAATAAGAAAGAAAACACAGGAAGATCTGGATGCTGGTTCTATTTATTAGCAAACCTTTTAAAAAAAAAAAAAGAAAAAATAAGTATTTAAAAGCCCACAAAGTGTTACTTATAAGCTTAATAAATTATCATTAAACAGCCTAACAAAATAATATATTTCTCAAATAAAACTGAGCTAAGCCTTCACACATCCAAGCAGAAAAACTATTAGCAAGACCACCCATATGTTTCTTGCTTAATTTCTACTTCAACATCAGTATTATTTGTTAGGTGTAAACTTGTTTCTCTAAATAAAAGAACATGATACAAAATTCATATTGTCAGTGTTGTAAATGAATGATTAAATGGTTATATCTCTACTTCCAAAAAGTCTGACTTGTTCCTCTGAAGAAATATATTCTGTCTTTCTTACAAGAAAACAGAGGGGAAAACATTTTAAAAGCTGCAAAACACTCAGAGGGATTTCATGTTGCCATGAAAGAAAATGATAATATTAGGCTGTACTAGAATTTAGTTTAAGCTTTTAAATTACTCTTATTGATATCTTTAAGTCTTTTAAGCATGGAAGGCACACAGGAAACTCTGACATGATTGAGAAACTAAAGCCATTGCACAGAATTTGTACATCACAAATGTATCTGAGACCTCTAAACAATAAGGATGAGTCAAGAAAGTACATTTGTATTTCCAGATACAAGAAAGGATAAGGTTTTGCACCCAAAGAAATACAGCAATCCCAGGATCATCGGAAATACTCCCCCTGGACTAAATAAAGAAATAAATACAGGATGAGAATAAATGTGGAATTGAAAACTAATACAAAGAAAGTTGTCCTGTTGAACACATTAAGGTTTTGGAAAGGGAGATAAGAAGACTAAGTCAGCAAGGCTATGAAATAATTCAGTATAACCAGAACTTCATAACAGAGTTGCAACAGATTTCACAGTGTTGTGTGTGGTGCAATTTAAAGACAGTTAACATTTAATATTGAAAAATGTAAGCAGGAAAAAGCAAATCTTGATTATACATAGACATTAGGCTGTAAATTACCTACTGCCCCTGAGAAAATAGACTTTGGAGCCACTGGGGATGATGTCAGGAATTCTTGGTTAAGGAATGCAGAACAACATATTAGGTTACCACAGAACTCGTCTCTTCCTTTCAGAAAATAGAAGCAGAAAAGGGTGAGAAGGAAGAACAAAGATACCAATAACTTCATATAATGAGAGATTAATGAGACTGCTCAGTGAGGACAAGAGGCAACTCAGGGTGTATGAAGTTATGAGCAGCATGGGGGAGGTGATTAGGCAATGATTACTCACTTATTTCTCATAGCACAAGAACTCAATGAAATTACAAGGCAGCTGCTTTAAAACAAACTAAAGGAAGTACTTTTTCATCCAGCACATAATTAAGCAGCAGAACCCAGGGGATACTGTGGAGGTCAAAAATATGAGTTAATTAAAAAAATATTAGAAATGTGAGCTAGGCCTATGAGTGACTATTAAACATGATATTCCAGATGAAATTTCCCTCTTGGAAGTCCTCATAGCTGGAAGCTGGTGAAGTAAAAAGCAAAAGGATTGCTTTCTTCCTCTATATCTGCAGCCAACTTCACTGTAGTCCCCTTCACCAGGCTCCTTGTGTAACCCACTTCAGAGCTGTCCTCTTCCTCCTCCTCATGCCCTGGGGCCAGGCTGGCCCCATCTGCCTTTCCCTCCTTCCAGCTGTTTTCTGGAGCAGCTGTTTGAGCCCTGCAGATGGGCCAGCTCTGAGCACAGAGAGGCAGCCACAGCCCCCTCAGTTCCTGTGCCTGGGGCTGGGTGATAGCCCAGTCTCCTCCTGCAGTGGCACAAATAGATGGACTCCAGTCACAGGGGGGAAATGGGAAGGGCAGAAGAATGCTGATGTTATATTCTGACTCCTTGGGTCTCCAGATGGATGATGTGTGGCTTTCCCCCCCCAACTCTGGCAGTTGATGATTCTTGAGTAGTTTCACAATGACAATGAAAGGCATTTCCTTGGTTTCAGAAAAACTGCCATGTCTAAACTTGAAGTCACCATCCCAGAGGTACTAAATTTCCACAGTGAAAAAAAGCTTTGAGAGTGTCTGTAGTGTGTGTGTGTAATAAATCACTCTTACTCTGTTCCCAAAAGCAGGTCAGTGTTTTCAGCCAGAGCTCTACAAGTAGCTCATTTGTGGTGGACACAGCCCATGGAATGTTCCACCCAGATACTGGCAAATTTTAAACAACTGGAAAGAGCTACTTATAAAGGAAAACATTGAGAACCCTTGTGCATGGCTCTCCAGTTCTTCCAAACTGCTTATTTTCCCTTCTTCAACTATGTGTGTGCATGTATGCATGTATATATTTTCACATAGATCCAAACTGGCACTACTAAAGGGATACCATTAAGGGAATGTTGTTTCTGTAAATCTCCTTCCCTCCTGAGCAGTTTTTGCCTGGGTTTTCCAGCACAGCACTCCCTTGTCCAGTGCCAGCAGGGCACTTGGAGCATGGCACGATACCATTTGAAGCCACTACTGTAGTTTCAGCTACCACAGTTGGCAATTACTGGAAGAAGAGCAAATGACAGGGCCTATTGAGGAGTCTGTAACTGAGCCTGCAAGGGGCCTTTGGGATATTGCAGGTTCTGGGCACAGCAGCAGAATCAGCTGAACAGAAAAGCTTTGCAGCATTGCCCGAGCTCTCCTTGCCACACAATACCACATTGTCTGGGGCAAGCCAAGAACACTCCCCCTGCAGATAAGACGATCTTGGCAGAAGCCCCTTTTTTAATGGCCATATTGCACTTACAAGATAAACATATCACTTGAAAGGTCACTACTCCTTTTCCCAGTTTTTCCCCTGTGAAGGGAAAGTCACTATTTCCCCAAATCACAGGCATCTGAGTCTCCAGCAAATGTGAACTCTGTACAGATGCTTGGTAGTTCTCCATTAAAAACGTTAGTGCTTCTCAGAGCAATGACTGAAAAAAAAAATAAAAAGCCTCTGTGTTAAATAAATTAAATGAAACAATAATAATAATAATAAAAAATAAAAAAAGGAGAAAAACTTTAAAAACTTCTTCTTAGGACTGTTTTGGCTGTGACAGCTGTTTGGCGCTGCGGGTGCAGGACAAGTTTGTGCTTTTGGGAGGACCCGGGGCTGGGGAGCTGCGCTGCGGTGGCTGCGGGTGCGCCCAGCGCGGACACCCTGCCGGGGACACCGGGAGGCGACAGATGGAGCTGCGGGCACGGCCAGGGCTCCCTCCCCGCTCCCCGCCCACGGAGCCGCCCCGGTCCCGCCCCGCGGAGCGCCCCGGGGCCCGGAGCGGAGCGGGCGCGGTGCGGAGCGCGCAGGGATGCGGCATGGCCGAGCCAGCCGGCGCCCCGCACCGCACCACCGGCTCCACCCTGCTGCACCCGCTCAGCGCGCTGCTGGGCATCCCGCTGGACCAGGTGAGGCGGCTGCGGACCGGGCAGCATCCCGCGGGGGGCATCACGGGCCGGGCAGCATCCCCCGGGGGGCATCCCGCGCCGGGCATCCCATCGGGGACATCCCACTGGGGGCATTCCGCGCTGGGCATCCCACCGGGGGCATTCCGCACCGGGCATTCCGCTCTGGGCATCCCACCGGGGGCATCCCGGGCCGGGCAGCATCCCCCGGGTTGTATCCTGCTCGGTTTCGCGTGGCAGAGGGGCTGCCACTCCGCGTGTGCGCCCCGCGGGCAGAGCGGACGCGCCGTCCCCGCGGAGGGAGCGCGTTTGGGGGTGTCGGGACGAGCCGCGCCGCTCTGCAGGGCGGGTGAGATGCTGTCACCCGGGAAGCCCTTCATTTTCCCCAGCAATGCCTGGAGCTCTTCCTGCTCTCGCAAGAAGGCGCTGCGGGATGCTGCGGGATGCGGCGGGATGCTGCGGGATACTGCGGGATGTTGTGGGATGCTGCGGGATGTTGTGGGATGCTGCGGGATGTTGTGGGATGTTGTGGGATGCTGCGGGATGCTGCGGGTCACGGCGCGGGGCTGGTGCGGTGGTGGGAACCGCGTGGGGACGGGCGGGGGTTGCCCTGGAAGGAATCACTATGTCCAAGCACGGCTTTTGTGGCTGCAGCACTGTAGAAGGCAGGCTCAGAAGTCACTTCCAGCCTGGTCCAGGTGCCTGATAGAATTGCAAGACACGTGTATGGAGAGAGGCAAAACACACACACCAGTGGTCCTATGGGCGGGCAAGTTTGAGCTAAACCCTTAACAGCACGATAGATTTTTGGCTGCGGTGTTTTCTAATTCTTTATAGTCTCCTGGTTAAACTGGCCCCTAAGAGGCAGAAAACATTGCTGGCCCCCACCGACACCATTTATTGCCTCCCAAGCCTGCATGCACCTGCTGCCTTCCTGCATTCCTTCAGCAATGAGGAAGTGAGGGCTGAAAGTTTGTGATAACCAGAACAAGCCTCCACCAAACTGCCAGGAGGTTAAACTGTGCTCCGAGAACCCAGGGCAGCAGAGGTGTGCTTGGTAAAAACAAACACAAGTTGAAATTTATTTGCTTTCTTCTGTTTGCAGAGTGACTGGTGCAAGGTGTCATTTTTTACTACTGTTTGTTTTTCAAGTTGAGTAAGGAATGTGTCATTATACAGACTAAATCCCTTCATCTAACCACACCAGTTTTCCCTTTTTTTGACACAAAACAGGTTTTCTGTAAAAAAAAAAAAAAAAAGCAAAAAGAGATATCTGTTGCTCACTGCTAAAACAGTCAAACAATAAAGACCTATCATTATCTGTGAGCTATTAATTTAGGAGAAGGCACATGAATAGTGATAGCTTCTTTTTTGAGGTATTCCATGCCATGATTGATGAATACAGGAACAGCAAAGGAACCAGGATCAGCAAAGGTTTACTGTTCCAGCTTGTCTGTGGT
Organism: Poliocrania exsul; assembly: GCA_035041345.1. Lineage (NCBI taxonomy): Eukaryota > Metazoa > Chordata > Aves > Passeriformes > Thamnophilidae > Poliocrania > Poliocrania exsul. The sequence continues at coordinate 59,019,700 of JAWWLZ010000082.1, forward strand.
GCCACAGCATACACAGAGTGTTAGGATGACTCAGTTACCAAACAATGAAGTCTGACAGACCATGATTTTTCTTTGTAAGCTTTCAAAAACTTGCCCTTCCATTCAGCCAAGGGGATGCAGAGCTGATGTCCACCATGGAGAAAATTCCCCTCATGGTTTTCCATGTCTGAGGATGCTCCATCGTGTCTGGTTCCATGCTGTGTTTGTCCCAGCGCCCCAGTCTCATGGGTGCTGATGGGGGGCCCTTCTGTATCTGGTGATTTGCATCCTGAGCCCACACCAGCAGGTGGAGGGCACGTGCTCTGGGGCTGGCAGAGTGGCTGGGCTGTGCCAGGGTGTGCACAGGTGTGGGTGCTGTCCATGCTAAGGACCCTGTTGGCTCCAGCACCCTGGAGCACGGATGGACCAGGAGAAACCCCCACCTTGCTGGGGTTCATCACAGAACTGCAGCACAGCTGTGCTGAAATGCAGCTCCCTCACCTGAGGATCCACCCACTTAATAGCCACCAATCACTTTAAAAACTCTCCTCTTGCCCCATTGCAATGTGCTGCACCATGCCAACCATCAGAGGTTTCTGCTGCCCTGGCACAGGGAACACCCCGGCCACTGCAGGAGAGCAGTGCCACCACTGTCCTCTCCAATCATGTGAGTCTCAAGGCTGACCTGCAGTGCTAATACCCTCAGGAGCAAAATAAAAACATTTTCACACAGCTCTTCCTCCAGGTAGGTGGGTTACCCTCCTCATTACAATGAGAGGGGGATTCTTGCTGTGGGGGACAGTTCACTGCCTTGCTCCTCTGCACAGAATGGAGTTCTGTTTTCCTGGGTATGAACCCCAGGTGGGGTTGGTTTTTTGAGTCCCTTATTGCAGGAGCTCTGTTTTCCTGGGTATGAATCCCAGGTGGAGCAAGGACTGGTTTTTGAGTCCCTCATTGCAGCTGGCAGGCTGTCTGTGCCCTGTCTGGTGGGTTGGGTGCACCAGGGGATCTGTCTCTTGTTTTTCCCTGTGTGTCCTCATCGTTGTGCTCAGCCTGTTGGATGGTGACAGTCGCAACCTCCCTCTGCTCCACGTGGCTGGCAGAGCCCCATGGCTGGTCCTGAACCTTCCAAAATGCCAAGAAGTGCCTGGAGGGTGAGAGGCAAAGGTGCGGAGGTGGAGTTTAGCCCCTCCTGTCACTGTGGTGTGTGAAGGCCACCTGTGTCTGCCTCTGTGAGGAGTGCACAGAGGACTTGTCCCTTGTTTTAGACTTGGTTTGCCATGAGGGAGATTTCAGTCTGTGAATAAGACCAGAAAAAATGTAGAGCTGAAGGTCTGAATAAATGAAAGTTGTCATCACCACCCTCTCATAGCAGGGGCAGAAAAGTTGTATTAATTGTAGGTGGGAAATGCTTTGTCAGCTGTGGAGCAGCTGTTGTGTCACCCACAGTGGGAAGCATGGATGAAAATGCCTTTTTTAACACTGGTTGTTTTCTTTATTTTGAAAAAATTCCAGCTTAGGTTTAGAAGCAGAGGGAGCAGTTCCTGTGTGCTCTGTGTACCTGGCAGGCTGCTCACAGTTTGCTCAGCAGACAGTTCCCTGCATGAGGACATAACTCTGTCTTCTGCTTTGGATGCTGAAATAATCCTGATGTCTCAGTGTGTATTTGCATGTCTTTGTAATGGATGATTCATCTTTGAATTTAGCATTGAAATATCATTTTTTAAGAAGTGCTATATTTGGTAACAAGATTAATGAGCTTGAAAGAGGATGAAAAGACTCTGTCTGTTCCATTCATTCTCATATCCCAGGAAGGCAGACTTTGAAGTTGAGCTGACTTGTGTTCTAAAAATATCTGCCTAGGTCAATGGCATACCTTCAGCAGCACTTGGAAAAGAGTTTGGGGTGTTTTTATTTCCTTATCACGTGTATTCCAAATCACTGATGCTGGAATATCATCCCTCCAATGTGCTTATACAGTCACTTTTGGCAAAGTGTATAGTTTTTTGTTTTATGTGCCCCAAATAACCAGTTTTGGGATATAATTCTCCACCATAAATCAGTGAGAGATGGGAAGTTCAACATGAAGATTTTAATAGTGTTAGTTTTGTTAACCAAGTGTGCCTGTATAAATACAGTGAAGAAATAAATATATTGTTTGAAGCAATATTAAAATTTAGTGAAGTTGTTTATCCATCTGTTGTTTTCCCAGGCCTTCCTAAGCTCTGGGCACCTCTAGAGGTAACTCAGGTTCAATGGATTAAAAAGTTTCCCTTCTCAAGGTTATTTTGTTTTACTTTTGATATGCTGGGTTACCTGTTGCCTTAGAAGCAGCAACCCCAGTGCAAATGGTCAACTGCTGTACAAGAAGCCTTGCATTTTGCCAGGCCTTCCACTATGCTGGACAGAACCAACTTTGAGGAATTCCAGGGAAATGTTTCTCTCTTCAAGGAGGCTCAAAACCTGCATGAATGTCTTCTCATGTTTATATCAGACAGGGTTTGACTTCAGTGTTTTCATTGACAAACCCAGTTGTGTTTGCCTAAAGAGGAGAAAAACTTTCATTTAAACTTAATTTTGGATGCTTTGGCTGCTGGTTGTAGGCTAAAACCAAATTGAGAAGCAGCTTTCAAGGAGCTGGATAAACTTCAGGCTGTGAACTTTGAGGCTCCTTTCCTGGTTGTCAGTAGGGGCAATAGAAGATGTGATGCTGAGGAAGAAAAGTGATTTGTTAAAGACTGAAGTGGGGTAACTGAAGATGGAGGGCCATTCAAGACTGAGGTGGGGTTAATATCAGATTTTTAACTGCAAGCAGCTGCTCTCCAGCAATGACAACCACTGTCCATGCTTGGTATGAATTATTCTACATTTCAATTTCCTACTGCCACTCATTTTACACCTGAGGATTCTACATTTTCATTTTAAATTACAGCAGTATTTGTCACATTTAATACCTCCCTGCCTGACACCCTCAACTGCAAAAACTAAAGCTGTGTAAACTTGACTTATTTGAGAAACAATAGGGAAAAATGAGATTTCAAATCAACATCCTAAAACACATTTATAGAGAAATATTACTTACATTGGCAAAACCAGCCTTAATTTTGATATCTTCTAACTTTTGAGTACCCAGGTTGTGTAAAACTGTTGTCTTTAAAGGAAACCATTAGGTTTCTACTGGAGTGCCACGAAGGACATAGCACTTCATTTAAAGAACAGGCATCACCTTCCTGACCCTGTTTTGAGTCCCCAGTTAGACAAGTGCCTGTGAGCAGGGCAGTTCATAGAGCATTTATTGCAGATCCACTCCCTGATGTGTGGCAAGGCCCAAGATTGTGTCTTCCTGAGGCAGTCCTGGGACAGGGTATGGTGCCTTGCAAAGGTTCAGGCTGTCTCCAGAGCATTTCTTTGTGGTCAGGTCAGCTGTTATTATCAATTGAGGTCATCCACGTTTTCCTCTGCTTTGGGAATGTGTGCTGCCTTTTCCAGCGTGTTCTCCCTCAGTTTGGCACTGCAGTCTTGAACCTCATGCCTGATGTCTTGATACTGTGAGTGTAAATATTTCCTCACCCTTTATGCCTTGAAAACAAAGCCTGTCCTATTAAGTTTTTAATTTGGCAAGGGGCAAAAGTGCAACTGGAATCAGCTGCTTAACAATTTCCCCCCTTTTAAGCACTTTCCTTCTCATTTGTATCAAACAAGATCTGGAAAAATAAACCTTGGAGGGCTGTGTAAAGTTTCCTGAACCTTTCTCTGGGCATTAATCACACCAGAACTGATTTAGTGGAGCTATGCAGCTATTTTGGGAAAATGCAGAGTATTGATGAAGGTTCTTGGGCTGCAGGCACCAAGCACAGAGCTGGCTCTGTGCTGCCAGGGGAGCCCCTGATGCTCAGCATTTCCTGCCAGCCTGGCACAGTGTGGAATGACCTGCCTGCCCCTTGGCTCCTGCTACAGGTCACAAGAACGGGCACTCAGCAATAGGACAAGGGGGGCTCAAGCTCTGCCAGGGGAAATTGAAGTTGGAGAGCAGAAAAAACTTCTTT
>JAWWLZ010000082.1:59050137-59066455 GCA_035041345.1 Poliocrania exsul
TTTGTGGTTTTAGAAAGTTATTTGTGGGGTGCAAGCATCAGGCCTTGGGAGTAGTTTTTACTGTTTGTCTTTGGGAAAGATCTAATGTGCCTTTTCTTTCCAGGAATAGGGAGACAAGCTGAGGAACTCACTGCAGAGCAAAATCGGCTGGCTGTGAAGTAAGGATGTGGTTCCAATAATGATTTGTGTTTAATTTCTTCTAAAGAAATTCAGGCTTTGAGTTGTTTATTTGTTTCTATTGTTTTTTGGTTTTTTTTTAATTTCCCATTGCAATGTCAGGCCATGAAAATGTCCCCTGCTTCTGTCCAGCCCATGATATGCCAAAAGTCCTTTGTGTTTTTTCTATTTGCTTGAGCAGGTGTTTGTTCTGTTATTGCCCACCTTACACAAACAGCTTCTCTCCCATATTCCTTATTTCTTCAATCCAGGACTTTATCAGCCTGTGCTGGTCAGTAAAGCACTGAAGTACTTGGCAAAGTCTCATTGACTTAAATTTATACTCTATGTGCAACAAAACTCATCTTTGCTGAATTAACTCTGTTAAATCCAGGCTAAGACTGTGCTATATGGACTTTTTGGCTGTTACCTTCATCTGGTCTATAAGTTATTTTTACAAGTAGAATACTCTTCCCCTGCCAGCAAACCATTACATAGTAAAATCAACATCAGTTTGACTCTGAAACTTCATGTGCTGCTTTTCCTTGCCATCATTTTTGAACACTGGAGTTTTATTTTGTCTGTCTCCCTCTGTCATGTTAATGCTTCTAGTTCTTCACATTATATGACCAGTCTTCTCATTTTTTCAGACGGAGAGCATGCTGATCTTCTCTTTTTAATGCATTTTTTTCCTGGTTTTTCTGCCAATACAAATGCAAGATGCAAGTGAATTTGTTGGGGTTTAAGAAGAAATTGCATTACAGAATCACTCTTAGAACCATAACTACTTTTCAGTATGAAGTGTTTGTTTAAGGCCAGGGAAATTACTTCCTTCATTTCCAAGGCAGAAGATTCAGCCATCAGAAAATCTGCCTAGGAGCTTCAAACAGCAAGGGAATAATTTCTTGAAAAGCAAAAATCCTGTAGTTAGTCCTGTATAACTTTGCTGACCCACAGCTTGGTGTCTATTTTTAAGCCTCACATCAACGTTTAACTGCAGTGGGCCCTTGTGACCATGTGATTAATTCTAGTCAAATTCTTACCAAACAGGCTTTTTTTCCTCCCTTTTTCATCCCCTTGTACAGTAGATGAGCTCATAATAGAAAAGCTGATGCCAATAGCTCAAGTGTCAGTGGCAGACAAGTCATAACTGAAGAGTTTTAAATCCCCTTTGGTAATGCAGCCTTTTGTCTTCCCTCCTGTTCTTGGTCTGTTTTTGTTTCTCACTCATCCTCTGTGCATTCCTTCGTGCATTGCTCATGTCTCCCCACCCAACCATGTGCAGTATCCAAGTTGAAACTAATGACTTTATTTTTAATCTCACTGTAGAGCTCAGAAGCCCAAATCATTGACCTGGTTTTGCAGAACAGAAAGATGAGCCTTACCTGAAATTGTTTGCTGCATCTTTCTGTGAAATGCTCTCACCAGAGAACACACTGTTCAGGCTCTAACATCTACAATAACTAGCAGGGTGAATGCAGAAAATCCTGGCTAATCTAACTGTTTATTCAAACTAATTCTGCTTCAGAATAGAAGTAGGCAACAGAGAATGTTTAACTGTTGCTTAGTTCTTCTGCTAGAAATTTGTTTCAGCCTGAAAGAATTTTAAGTGGGTTTTGGTTTATGCATGTCCATCTGTGTTGGACAGGGGAGCCCTGAAACAGAGCCCAAGTTTGGGCTCACATTTACTTGAATGGTAACTATTAGCACCTTGTGGAGAGCACTCAGTAATGCAGTGGAGAACACGGGGCACAACTGGGATGTTGGCATTTTTTTTCTCCTGTTAAACCCCGAGTCCAACAGTATCCAAATTACACTAGCAGAGAGAGGCCTGTGCATCTTCTTTTCCCATTGTACTGACCTGTAGCAAGGACACCGAATCTTCCTCATTTAACATCAAAAATAAAACCCCAGAAGGAACTGGTGGGATATGTGCTTGCAAAATGGAAAATACTGAACATGGTGAATTTACTTTGACTTTCATCTTCAGCTGTATTTTAATTTATGTGTTTTTCCCCCCCCTCCACTTAGTTCGTCTTCCTGTTCATGATGCAATACAGGCAATTACTTCCTTTATTTGCATGTAGGAGAGAGTGCCTCTCCATTCCCTTCCTCTGTCTCACATGACACTTCCCATTTTCCCAAAAGCTTGGCTGGAGGGTGGGTGGGAGTTCCTTGGGGACTGAGAGCCCTGGTTAGAGAGTCCCTGCCCTGTGCTTTGTGTAACAAGGCAGTGTGGTCCCTGGCAGATGTCCATCAGAGATGTTCTCACTCCTGGTACTGCACAATGTTCTCACTCCTGTTCAAAATCCACAAGCCCATTTCTTTGAGAATGGTTATTTAAATTTGTTACTGTTTTAAACTGAAATATTTCTAAGATTGCAACTTCTCAAGCCCTTAGCATTAGTTCACCTGCAGCTTAAGCACTTCCATGCTACCTTTGTTCTGGCTGCCATCAGCCAGACATCACCAGGATGCAAGACAGACTGTGTTTCATGTCCCCAAAGCAGATCTAGTGAGCTTTCAGCTGTGGGATGATAGGCAAGAGGTGGGGAAGAGATGGGGAAATGAGGCAGGCAGTGCAAAAGAAACCATTGGTGAAAGCCTTTGCTGTGTTTTACCTTGTTTTGTTGTTGTTTTTTGGTTTTTTTGTGCATGGCTGATTTTTCCCAGGTCAAGACCTTCTTTACTGGAGTATTTAAGTTATCTCCTCAATTTTATGAGCATCATAGCTGGGCCTTGCAGCAATTACAAGGATTATATCGCCTTCATTGAAGGGAGGCACGTGCACATGAAACTGTTAGAAGTGAACTGGAAGCAGAAGGGTTATGACAGACTTCCTGATCCTTCTCCAACTGTAAGTTTTGAGTTGATAAAGTTTTATAGCAGAGGGTAGGAGAGTACAGCTCTGTACATAATTCTCATAATTAAAAACTAAGAAGAAAAAGCTCTTTTGGATTATCTTCCCAGTAAATGTTAGTGGTTTTTTCTGTGGGTGGCTGCTGGTTTTATCACAGGGTCAGGGATGAAGGGGCTGCTGAATTCCCCAGATGGGTTTGGCTTGCAGAAGGGGTCACTGGGTGTTGGGTGCCCTTTGTGCAGCAATGGGAACAGTCTGCAGGTCCTGACAGTGACAAGTGGAAGTTCAGCTCCAGACAGAAGAGGACATGCCAAAAAAAAAAAAAATCTAATTTCCCCTGTAGTGCAGGACATGTTAGAAACCTATGAATCATGGCTAATCAGCAGCTGTGGCCTGTCCAGGTGCTTTGCAAGGGAATCTCACACTTTAAGATGACTCAGAGGTAATTTTTTCCCATATTCTAACCCTAGTTTTACTTTACATTTTTTTTAATATTGCTTAAAACCTTCTTATGAAATGGCCTTCTGGTAAAGCAGGATAAGAGCATGGGAACCAGATTTCTCTCTTATCTTAAGGTGACCCTGAGTTTGTAGCTTTGTGAGTGTGTGCAGAATGTCTCCTCTGAGGCTGAGTATGTGCTCCTGTGGGGCTGATTCCTGTTGCACACAGTTGTCTTTCTACTGACTGTGGTGGTGCTACTGCTGATTTACATTAGTCTGACTGAGGTCAGAATTAGGCCTATATTGAGTAAGATGCAAATCAGCAGAGAATATTAAAATCTTCCTTAAAAAAATGATTTCACAATAATTTATTCCAGAGTATGGAGAATACATAAAAACAGTACTTGGGATCAAAAAACCACATTGTTGTTTCAATAGTATATTGCATTATTATTACTCTTTTGAGAACAGGAGTCAATTTTTATAAGGTACCCAGATTTACTTTTTAATTATGACTGTATCAAGAAGAGTTTATTCATTAGGGGTATTTAACTCTGAGATGAGCTCAGCTGGTTGGAGCCTGATGTTAACACCACAGTTGTGGCTTCAATCCCTCTGTGGGCCATTCAACTGGGACTTGTGCTCAGTGACCCTTGTGGGTCCCTTCCAGCTTGGAATATTCTGTGCAACCAAGCTTGAGAGTCCTGGCAGGATTGTCAGCAGCAGTCCATGGGAAGGTGTAATGGAAAACACTGGCAGAGCAGATACCCTGTACCAGGGGCACAGAGTGCTGGGCACCACGTGCACTTCTTGGACAAGTGGTTTTTAGCAAGACCTCTGAGTGGCAGCTGGGCAGTGAGACCTTCTGATGTACTGAATATTAATGCTTTTGGCTTCCAGGAGGACCCTAGGAGATGATAGTAGTTATAGGGAGGATTTCTGCTTTCCATTGTAGGGGTTGGTTTGTTTTCTTTCTCATTTTAGGACCTCCATTAACTGATGTAGAGTCTTTCATGAAGTCCATCACCAGTCACAATTGACTTGTGATTGTCCTTTGTACCTATCTATAGGTAGTTCAGTAAACCAAATTAAACTAAAGCTTTGACTCTGGCCTTTTCTTCATCACCTCTTCTAAATTAATTAGTATCAACTTTGTCACTGCTAACCTTATTGGTTCTTGAATCACATTGTTTTTTTATGTCATGAGCACTGCCTTGTTTTCCCCTCAAGCAGAAGTTTCTAATGAATGTTTCTTTGTGCTTTTTAGGGAGCAGTGATGTACAAGCTTTGTATCACACTGGTATCCCTCATTTTATTCCTGACACTCACCAAGAACTTTCCTATGGCCTATATTATTGACAACGAGTTTCTTGACAAAACTCCCTTCCTGTCAAGACTTGGTTACCTGTATGTTGTGACACAGGCAGCAAAACCAAAGTATTATTTCGCATGGACCTTGGGTAAGTGTGGCTACATCATCTTTGTGTGTAACAAGTTCCTAAATGGGGAAGGGTGGAACATTGTGGGTGGAGACAGAATCAAATGGTCCCTAGACCTGTAGTCCTCTTGGGCAATGTGTTCCTGAGGCAGTGGACCCCGATGAAGTGGGGAAGTGACAAAAGTTTTGAAAAAATCATGCATAAGATTTCTTCTAGCTTGTCTGAGATTCCCTGTGTCTGGAGCCACATCTGTTTTTCAGCTTCTTTACAGTAAAATCAATATAATGATTTCTTCTTACTTAAAACTTTGTTAATATACCAAATCAATTATTACAGGAAAACCTCCTCTGAACATTGATTTTTATGCTTTACTCATAGCTTTTCACTTATATCACATCTGTGTGTGAAGAGTCAAAACCTTTATGCCAAATTGAAAATCTACTGAATTTTTTTGCTGGTATTACAAGACCCTCTGTTGGGGGGAGATCCTGAAAGCCCAGCCAGCCTGAAGCTGAGAGAAGTGTCACTGAGATGGGGTGGAAATAGTCAGGGAAATTCATTGCAAGGCTGTGATTGAACTGCTGGGAATAACACTGTCAGTTGACTAAATAATGGGCAAAGTGATTTCTGTTCCTTGTTATTTTATTATTTTATTTCTTTTGCCTCAGGAGTAGCCAGTCTTTTTTTGCCTCTTCAGGAAATGACTCCTGTGTATCCTTATAGTAGTGCCCCTTTGCAAAGAAGCAGCTTCCCTTGGAAGGAGATGCTGCTAATTGCTACCAATGTGGCTTGAATGTGTGTTTAGTGTTATACTGACTTGTAAGGAAATAAGTCTCTTCCAGTGTTCAGCTTCTGACCTGCTTTGCTTTGCAGCAGATGCAGTCAACAATGCAGCTGGTTATGGATTCAGTGGGGTCGATGAGAGGGGCACTTTCCGCTGGGACCTGCTGTCCAATTTGAATATCTGGAACATTGAGGTGAGATAAAGGAGTGGCTGCACTGGCATCATTAGAGAGAAATGGGCATGACAGTGGGGAGAGGCTTTGCTGAAAGGAAAGGGCTGCTCCTCTTTAGCATGAGGAAGTTTTGTGTTTTATCTGTTGGGCAGATAAGAAGCATCTGTCTCACAGCCTTCCTCACACTCTGCATTCAGGTTGTATTTCTAAGCAGTTCACTGAAGGCTAATAAATAATGATATCAGATATCGATTAAATGAGCAGTCAGTTACTGTAGCTTGTGGCTGAGCTCAGTGGGTCAGTAAATTGCTCACAGCTATGATTCTTCACCATCTGTGGTGAGTTCTGTTTATTTACTTCTAACACTCTTTCACTTCTGTAGCCCAGTTGAGATAAGTGGTGGTAGTGAAAGAGGCTTCCACAACTACTTATTGCCAGACACTTGGAAGAGCTGGAGAGCCTCCTGTAAATGGAGAAAAGCAAAGGTGGGAGAAAACAGGTACAAATCAGGCAACCTGAAGGGGAACTGGCAGGGCCACAGAGCTTGGATGGCTGCAGATCTAGAGCTTCTCAAAACATGTGTCACACATTTCTTGTGACTTTCAGTGTGCTTTTAAAATCCATGAGTCTTTTGTAAGCTAATCCCTAATGCAAAAGAGAGACAATTACAATTTGTTTGCCCTGAAGAATATTTTGTGAGCTGTGGAAATGTTTGTGTCTGAGCCTGCTTTCTAAAGGCTTCTGTTTTAGAAATAGGAGGAGGCTCCCCCTGTAATTCTGAAGTTATGCTTTTAAACATAATCACAGAGGAAAATAAGTTGGCTGCTTTATTGCTGAGTGATTTTTGACTAAGTGAATGTGCTGTAATAGCTCTGCACAAAAATGAAAGAGCCCCTGTAATTTTTCATTGAAGATGCCAAAATTGGAAATATCATGATACATTCCCTCTTATTCAACATTTTCTCACTTCATTTTTTAAATATTAGTTAATCCTCAGTGTACATCTCCCCTTGAGCAGTACAGAATAAAGAGCCCAGAAGTGCTTTACACTCCTCAATGACAGCAGCACCCTCTGAGATCTGATTCAGTTTTGGGGCAGGAGATGATTCCTACTTTGGGCTGAGGCAGCTTCTGTTAGAAGTAGGAAAGTGAAGTGCAAGCAGTGCTCTTTAGCCAAGCCAAATTAAGGGAACAGGAGCCTTTGCTCCCTCTACCCACTGAACTGTGGGCCTCAAAACTGCCTTCCTTTACTGGTCACATGGACAATCAAGATCAGAATAAAGCAGAGTGCTCTCTGATCTGATAAGGTGTACAATGAGAAAAAGAGAAGCTACAGAGCCCATGAGTTTGGGTAAGCCTTGAGACACCACTTTGTGTGCCAGCAACAGTGTTGGGAGGTGAATTTTCAGTGTGATTGTACAGTGTGCACAGCTCTAGTCTGTATATTTAACAGGTATAGCCACCTGCATATGTCAAATTACTTGAGAGTTGGGAACTTGAGTGCTAAATGGGACTGTCTGATCTGTAGTAAAGACAAGCACATGGCAAGAGTTGTGTGGGCATTAGAACAAGGATGGGCTAAACATGTTTGGGGAGTTGCAAGCCATGGCAACATCTTGTTTTGACAGCCAGTGACTACTTTGACTCTTGGTAATGTAACTGGGGAACTTAAAGGAGGCTAAAAGAGAGGGGCAATATTAGTTGGAAGAGAAACTGTATTTTTCTTGGCTCCTCCTGGTGCAGTAAGGCAATCAAAGTGTGGCAATGCTGCATTGGGAATTGCTGATCATTTTAACTCCTTAAATGCAGAGGATGAAGTGCTGGCCTTAGGGATTCTGCATGGAAATGCCAAGATAATGCATATTCATTCCCCTTGGAAATCTTTGCCCTTAATGCATCTTTTTAGGGTGCCCTTGTCTTCAGCTGATATGGCAAAATAATGGGGTGTCACTGAATCATGGCCCTGCTGGGTGAGGGGTCCTCAGAGGCTCCTGTTGGCAGGAGAGGAACCAAGGGGGAGTGGGGATGGAGAGCAGACCCGGGGTGAAGTGGGTCAGGATTAGGGAACTGATGATGAACAACTTGAGTCCAGCAGTCTCTGAGGTCAAAGGTTGGACTTGATGGTCTCAGAGGTGTTTTCCAACCTCGTTGATTCTGTGATTCCATGATAAAGCTGAAGGAACTCAGAGGAGGTAAGGGTGGTTCTCTCAGGACCCTGGAGTCCACTCTGGTTTCTCAAGGTTGGCAGTGAGCTGATAGTTGGCTTCTAAATTTAGTCCTAAAATTTTTTGTCCATGTTTTTCAGTCTTCCCCCTTCCTTTTCCAAGCAATAATGTGTTTCTTTTGATTTTTATAACACTTTGTTTTAATCGCACTCTGGGGAAGTCCAAACTGCATAATGGGTGGCAAGATATCCCTTCCGAAAATGAAGCTGTTTATGAACTGAAGGGAAGGCCAACCATATAAAACAAGAAAGCCTTTCAGATCTCCCATTATTTGAAAAATAGCCAAACATTGTATTTAATTTCATGAAACAAAGTGAGATTTTAGAGCAAGTGCCAAGTTGGCAGTGAGCCATCAGCCCAGTTAATGTCCCTCCCCAATCATGTTAGTGCAGTGACGGATTGTGGCACAGTCTTCACAGAAATTAGCTGCTAGGATTCCTATTTTCCACCCTCATAAATTTAAAATGCAAGTAGTATTTGAGGTTTCAGTGCTAACATTTCCTATGAACTTCTTTCTCAGACTGCGACGAGTTTCAAAATGTACATTGAGAACTGGAACATTCAGACAGCTGCTTGGCTCAAACGGTGAGAGCAATGACACAGTCACATGGGAGACCCAAAAGCACCCCATGGCCTGGAAAAATGCTCCTCTTCTTTCCTCTTTTTTGTATTTAGTGGAATACAAGGGTGTTTGGTGCTGTAAGGTTTTGTTGCTGGAAATGTAAAACACTCATATTTTATATACAAGCAGCAAAGTCAGAAATTAACTGTTCAGGTCTCTGCTAATAGAAAGTAATAGCATTTTGTTGTTTCCTTCCATTATTCTTCCTGTACTGGATCACTTTGTGTTTTGTTTCCCATGAGGGGGTGAGCCTTGCTGTGTCACTGGGATCCAGTTCAGCTAGACACACAGAGAAGTAAAAATCCTCAAAGCCCTGGTGTAGTCTGGTTTGGAGTCATCAGAAGATGCTTGCCAGGGAGTTCCTGTTTAGGATATGGCACTGAGATGATTTGATTTTTAACCTGTGACTGCTAAGGCCCATATTCTAAATACTGGCATAAGTCTAAATTTTGTAGGCTGGACTGTCTCTTAGTCCTCATTACACTTTCTGGCATGATTAAAGCTCAGTGTGCAGTCAGTGGTGTCTGAAATGCAGGCACAGATTTATTGTAGTTATCATAACTATAATGATGTTAAATCTATACATCTCAGAAGTCGGTGTCTACTGGTTTTCATTATTCCAATGATGTTCCTGGTAAGAAATGCTTTACTTCACTCATTTCTTTGGAACACAGTGCCTCTGTTAAACGTCAGATAGCCAGATAGAGTGGTTGTTGTGTTCTTGAAGTGTTGCCCTTCACTTGCATCTTGGGAGTAGGATTTTTGGGCTGCCCAAGTTAGCAGGAATCCCCTGTTTTGCAATAGCTTATGGCACTCCCTGTTGTTCCCAGCGTCTGCCAGATAACTGTGCCTAAAAATATCTGTTCACCAGTGCAGGGTGGGGTCACATCTCTGTCTTTCAACTTGCTCTTGATGTGTCACCAGAGTTTTGAAGGGTAGTGTATGATTCCAGACAGAGATGTAAAGGTGAATCAAATCTTGCCTGCTCTTTATCCCATTATTTACTTGATACTTTGAGCACCAGGAATATTTGTACAGGCAGTCTTTGGATACTTAGTGCATGAAGGCATGTTCCTCATTCCATCCAAACCTCCATTAAATGAAGGGACAGTGCCTTGTACTCTGGTCTGTAACAGAGGCAAGACAAGACCATTAAGGAAACCGAGTAAGACCTTAGAAACAGAGGATTTGAAGTGCAGTGTCCATTGTTCACTTGTATTCAGGCTCTTCTCTTCTGTTTTCCTTTGGCAGTGTCTGCTATGACAGAGCTCCCTGGTACCCCACGGCTCTGACCTTCATCCTCTCGGCCCTGTGGCATGGTATCTATCCTGGATATTATTTTACGTTTCTCACTGGAATCCTTATCACACTGGCAGCCAGAGCAGTATGTACCTTTCATTGTTCTCCTCTCAGGCCCATGCTAGATCCTGTCCAGCTGTCAGTGCACCCTCACATGGTCAGGCACCTGTCCCTGCTGTGAGCCCTCTTGCATGCCTTTGGTGTTCCCTGAAACTCTGTTCTGTGTTGATGCTGATTGCAAAGTACCCCCAGCAGTTATAACCAGCACTGATTCTGCACGTGGTGCTGGCCCTGGCTGTCAGAGGAAATGTTCTTTGAGGGTATAGAGTTTGTAGTGCCACCAGCTGTGTCTGTGCAGCCACATTAGCTCAGGATTTAAGGTCACGGTGGACCCCAGCCTTGTGCCTGGGTCATGTTGCCCTTATGCTGGTGTGCCATTGCCTCTGGGTCCAATGTCACACAAGAACTGCCTTGGGCTGAGCCTTGGCCCAAACTCAAACAATTTATGTGGATGCAATCGATGCAGTGAACTGGTCAGAACAGCTTTCATGTCCCACTGTTGTTAAATTTATCACTGCTGATCTTTCAGGCTGGACCAGCCAGTTGTGCAGGGCAGGGAAGCACCACTGTTGTCTTTTAGAGTTTGTGGATAAATAACCAGGTCAATTTGAAAGATGATTTAAACTAGTGATCAGTATTAACTGCTATGGCTGGACCAGGTTCCTGAACATGCCATCTTAACCTGTACTTTAACTCTTATTTATGAGGATTTAATAAATGTGAAACTAACCTAAAATCTCTAGGGAACAGCACATACTTGCAGGTATCAATGCTTATTTGTTCCTTGAAAGTGACTTTGTTTTACTGTAGATAAACAGTAATAAATGAAAATTGGGAGGGAGGAAGATCAGATCATAACAGCTCCCCTCCCCAAAGATTCTGTACTTCTGTGGTTGTGACAGAGGAAACTGGGGGCCACTTCTCTGTTTGCCACTGGTTGACTGGGGGATCTTGGTTATGCCAGTCCATACACTTCTGTTTTCCTACTCTCAGTGCTTTCTAACTGATGTAAAACCTTTCTGTGCTACTAATGCTGATGGTAAGTGGAGACTCATGCACTGCAATGCACCCATGTGACTTTGCCTAAGAAATTAATTTATGCAATTTTCTGTTTATCTTTCCCTGGCCTGCAGATAAGAAACAATTGCAGGCAGTACTTCCTCTCCTCGGTGCCTCTGAAGATGGCCTATGATGTTGTCACCTGGGCTGCCACCCAGCTGGCAGTGTGTTATACTGTGGCACCCTTTGTCATGCTGGCTGTGGAGCCCACAATTAAGTTTTACAAGTAAGTCCTTTCCTCTTGACTGTTGCTCTCCAGACTGGCATAGGCTGTTGTTAAATAACCCAAACCACACTGACAGGCAGTTTGAAAGGAGTTCAGACAGGATGGTTAATAACATGTAAGGGGTGACTTTGGGGCTCCTGTAACATAGCAAGGTAATAATAATGCCAAGACAGAGCCCTTCACTTGTACTTCTCATTCTGTGTCCTCATGTGACTGTTCATATACTCAATTTTCATGTAAAAGCAGCTGAGTCTCAGCCATTGGCCATAGCCAAGGCTGAAGAGGTTAAAAACAATGAGTTGGCAATAGGAAGGACTTGTTGAGCAAGGACTGGATTTTCAGGTGCTGAATGGGCACAACAGGAGGTGTGGAGGGTTCTGGCAGACCCTTATTTGTTGAAATGAGTGTTTTCTTTATGAAAGTATGCTTCTTTTTTAGGAAATGAGTAATTCCCTGGGTTCCTTAAAAATATGAAAACACTGCTGTTGCAGAGTATATTGAATGTACTCTAATAAAACCAAATTGAAATAGAGAAATTGAGGATATCATTAGAAAAGGGAGACTGGAGTACATTGCTTTGCTTTTCTTTCATCCTACAGTGAACTGACAAGATAGAATAACAGGTTTTGGTTCAGAACACATTCAGTTAAAAGACACAAAACTGGAGTCAAGATAGCTGCTGTCAGTCTGTTTGGGGGGGATTGGGTTTCAACATTTCCTATTTCTTAAAACAGTTGATTTCAACACAGAAAATATCTTATGTCTTACCAGATAAAAATTACTCCACATATTTCTTAGTTTAATTTCTTCATAAATTTTGCTCTGGTGACTTTGAACAGAGTTAACATTTAAACTTAGAGATTGATAAGCAAGAAAATTGTGCCTTTAGACTAAGGCATGAATTTTTGGAGCACTGCACACCCAGCAGTGGCCTTAAGCACCTTACAAGGATATTAAGAACTATGTTATGAAGCATAAATGAGACCATGGAAAGGTGCATTGCTGTGGTTAAGAGCTGGACCATAAGAGCTCCCAAATGTCATCCTCCCCAAGCTGCCAGAGCCTCATGTATTTGGTTTAAGTATTTTTTATTTCTCTTCAATCTTATGTATACTGAATTATTTGAACTAAAAATATTTGATGTTTGGTAAGACACCAAATAAAGATCTCTCCGAATAGTTACCTTCAAAAACACAAGCCTTCTGTAAACATCATTACCTGACCTTCCCCAGTCAGAACTTGAGTGCTTTGATTTATTTCAGGTCTCAGCACTTCGAATGAATTATTTTCTATCTGTCACTTTTGAAGTGTGAAGGATATTTTTTCAGAACATGCCCTTGTTTGCTCTAACATGAAAAGAGAGATGGGCTGAATAAGTCTGGGGTTGAATTAAACAGGTTGTCTGAGCTGTCAGACTTTGGATTCTAGAGTTTGCTGATTGTTTCCTTGCCTCATTTACATCCACAGCAACATTTTCATCCATGCCAGCAGATACCAAGTGTGTGTCTGTGTGAAATGTGTGACTGTGTGAAATCCAAGGGTGTATTTTTGTGCTTTCTAGGGCAGATTTGTACATTCTGCATTCATCCCTTCGCACTTAATTCTGCGTACTGAGGTTGCACAATGCATCTTATTGCCAACAGAAATAAAATATTCTCTTTCTGCTTTTGTTCCCAGGTCTGTGTATTTTCACATGCACATTCTGAGCATCCTGGTGTTGCTCCTGTTCCCCAGCAGACCTCAAGCCTCCTCCCTAAGAAGGGCTCAGAATCAGGCCACGATGAACTCTGTTAAAAGCAAAGACAAGTGATGGCTCCAAAGAAATTTGAACTATCATATTGGAAACAAACAAAGAGGAAAAAAATGGGTGGCATGAGGGTGGAAGTGCAAGAAAAGTGGCATTTCTGTTGGTTATCTTAACATCTTACTGGAGAGGGCAGAGAAGAGCCTGAAGGACTGTATTGCAATTTATTCCAGTTAATGGAGATTTTACAGGCAACGTTTACAGGCTCATGGGGCATTTTGATTTTTATAATAAATATTTTTATGAAGTGTTTTTATATATTTAAACTTTTTCACAGAGAGGCATTTTTTGTCTTTTACAGAAATGCACAATTATTAATCAACAAATAATCCTGTGATTAGAGAAAGAGCTAGGAAAGAGTTAGAGCAGCTGCCCCATAGCCTGGTGCTGTGGGCAGCTGGCAGGGGGAACTTGGCATCTCTTGGTTAGGGAGATAGATGGTGCAAGTAGAATAATGCAGACAGGGGGTTGCTCGAGGTGCTGGCACTGATTTCTGCCCCAGCAGGGAAAGGGGGAGCGAAGCTTTCCCAGCAATGCCCAGAGCAGGGACTGCAGCCTGAGCTGGGCACAAGGATCTTCCCATCCTTGTGTGACACCTGCTGGTAATGAGGGCAGGACAAGTCCCTTGGGAATGGGTGTCTGGGAGCACTGAAAACTGGCTAAGCCAAAATCTAAAGCCAAGTAAAAGGAAAAAAATAATAGGCAGAAGGGGGAACTCAACCTGGAGTAAAGGAAGGGCCATACACCCTGTGGTCTGTAGGGTTGTGCTTCTCTAATGATGCAGTTGGAACTCAGTGCTCCACCAGCCTTACTTTGCAGCTTTGGAGTGATGCAGCACTTCCTTTTGGGGGTCTAAATAATGGAGGAGCCATGCAGGGTTGGTGTTTTAAAGCGTGCAGTTTTGGGTTAAATCTGAAGAGGTTTTGTAGTGGATCAGACTGTTCTACTCCAACCCATCCCATCTTAGAGTGGTCACATTCCAGCAGATAACACAAATTAGAAACCTGAGCAGTAATTATCATAATAGTCATAATAAATCATGCTCTACAAAATACTGTGATGTGGTGTGATATCATGACCACAAGGAACAAGACTGAGTCCTTGTATGATCTTGACTTCTGGCTTAACTGTTGGTGCAAGTTTCCCTGCTTGTGAATCCCTTGACTCATAGGGATATTTTGAGGCTTAATTCTTAATAACTTGTTCTTTTTTGGGATAACCTGCTGCAAAATACTGTGTCAGTTTGGGGTTTTTTTCTTGAATCCACTTAACCCCATAAAATAGGCTGGTACCACACATCGAAACCAACTAAAACACACTTTTAAGTGCTTTCCAGGAATGTTTTTATCAGGATTTTGTAGAAGCAGTTCCCTTGTTTAAAGTATTGGTATTGCTTTATGAACATTTAACCAATATGTGATTGAGCAAAGAATCTGCTGTTTACTGTCTTCTGGTTTTTGTGTCAGATTAAAATTTTGCAGAATCCTAATGTTTTGAGAAGAGACAAATCAGTGAAACCAAAACAAATTCTAAAAAAATTGGGGTTTTTTTTTCTCCCTCTGGTGGGAAGTTTTTGTCCTATGACCACCTCCTAATTTAGAGCATAGTTCATGGAGGAGTTTATTGGGTAATTTATTTTAAAGAGTGAGATGGGATTAAAAGCTTGATCTGAATAAACCATTTGCTTTGTGTCACCGCCTGGCATTATTAATCACGAATGTCTAATGTGAGGAGGAGTCAGTGGGTGAAATGTTGTATTTGCAGGGAAGTTTGCTGGTGGAATTAAATTTGGGTGGAAGAAAAGGAAATGATCTAAAATCTTTGCTGTACTGTGTAACTGTGGACTAGGCAACTTACCTAACCAAACGGGGTGGTCCTCCCAAGCTGATGCAGAGTGGATTTAAAGAGCTGTAAAATATTCCTTTGAAAAGAGGCTGTTAGCTTGATCAATCCATTGGTACTGAGTCGTCTTCTTTCCTTTTTCTCAGGAGAAGATTTGAGTTTTATGGAAGGACTGCAAACATTTAGATGACACTTGTGCTAGGAATGTGCATCTACTTTGCATAGGAGAACATAACTCAGAGAGCCAAAGTAGAAATTCAGGTTATAAAAGGGTGATGTTGGGAAATTGAATTCTGGTAATTCCAATTCTAGTGTAATTCGAGAGTGTGCTTCAGTGATTAAAATACATGATGGTGATTACCAACTAATTACTAGTTGTTAATCCCTTCCTGGCTTTCCTTGTGCTGCAAAAAGCTCAAGAGCTGAAACTTCCAGAGAGATTCTGAAGCCAAAAACAATCTGGATGGTTTGTAAGAGAGAAATATGGGACTATGAGACAGAAATAAGAAAAATGGATTGTACTGGATGGATAAAAGTTGATTTTAAATATGAGAATACAAAAAAGGCACTGCCACCATCAGCCCCTTGGATTGAAGGCAAATTCTAGCTGCTATTTTTCAGCATACTTTGACTTTTTTAACCTTGAGATGCACTTGAAAGAGAGAACTGTATGAAGAGTAAAACTTCATTGCAACCAAACTGTGGGTCTGGTATTCAAAGTAGCAACAGCTCAGCAGTTTCCTCAGTGAACTGAATGCACAATATACATTTTTACTGTCCTGTGAGCTGTCCCACTCCTTGAGTACATTCCTGCATCTCCTCTTGAAGCTTGCCAAGCCATGGGGGCAGCACAGAAGTGGGCTCCAAGGTGGGCAGATGTTTTTGCTCCCTGTTTGGCTGCTCTGTTCTCTGTGCATACACTGCACATAGCTGGGATTTTTGTATCCCTTGAAGTGATGTATGTGGGTGACAGGACTGTGGATTTTTACTCCATTGGTAGGTGTTTGCACAAACCTGCACTTACCCCTCTGCACATGTAAAAGCAGGCTCAGCAAACCACATCTGAGTCCTTTCATAGAAATACAGGTTGAAATCCCAACATTTGAGGAAGCCTAGGGGTAAGATTCCTATCAGTGAGGTCAGTGATTGATATTTAAAGCCCTTATCCCTGAACTGAGGGCTTGAGAAAAATGATCTACTGGCTGCAGTAGTAAATAAAAACTTGTATGAACCTAAATAAAAGTTTGAGAATGGAATCCTTATAGTCTAGATGCTGTGGACAGAGGAAGAGCTTGTGTTTCCTCCTCCTTGCCCAAGATAAAGTGACAGG
>JAWWLZ010000082.1:59100988-59119575 GCA_035041345.1 Poliocrania exsul
CTGCATTGTGATCACAATTCCAGGGGAGAGATTTGCACTCTGCTTTGCTAAAATTTGTTTGTAATTGAGTCAATGTCACTCTTGCCGTTGGAAAGAAATTAACCCAGAGCAACAGCACATTGTGTGTTTTTTAAAGGTGTGGATTTCTTAAATATATAAATACATACATATATATATATACACACACACATACACCCATATATATATATAAATATATATATACACACATACACCTATATATACATATAAATATATAAATACACACACATACACCTATATATATATACATATAAATATATATACACACACACATACACTTATATATACATATAAATATATAAATATATATACACACACACATACACTTATACATACATATAAATATATAAATATAAATATATATACACACACTCACATACACATATATACATATAAATATATACATATAAATATATATACACACACACATACACCTATATATACATATAAATATATAAATATAAATAAATATATATATATACACACCCACCCACCCCACCCCTATATATACATATGAATATAATAAAACAGGTCAAGTGCATGGCTAAGGTGAGAAAAATACCCCTTTCATTGTTAAATGGCATCATGAACTCCATTTTCTCACTGTGTGCTGTACATTCCCCCCTCAGAGAGGGTGAAACATAAAAGCAAAGCAGAGACTGCAGCAGAGGGGGAATTTCCTTCCTCACAGTTTCCAGTTTTGTCAGGCCACCTGAGAAGTTGGTATGAGAAGGGCATTTTAGAATAAAGACATTACTCTGACAGCAAATACAAATGAAATAAAATTGGCCTAAGGCTTTGATGCCAGAACCTGAATGGAGAGCTGAGACTTGGCAATGCACTACTTTAATACACCAGAGAAATAGAACTAGAATCATTTGCAATGCAGTGTGATGAAAGAAGAAAATATAACAAACCCAGAGATTAAAATAGGTTTTCCAGCCTGTGTATATTCACATTTTGCACTCAGGTTGACCCATAAACATAGCAAGAGAAGGAAATGTGCATTTTCCCTTTTGGAACCAAGGTGTTTGACGTGCAGAGATACCATGGCAGGATCTTGACCTTGAGATTCCAGAGGGAAGGATTTGAGGCTCTCAAAGTTTTTGGATGAGGACTTCTTCCAGGACATCTCCTGATTTTAGAAATAGCCACTACCAACTACGCTACCATTGCTCTACTCACCAGCAAAGGGCCTTGTGGTGGCAGAGGAGGAGTTCTTGAGATAAAGAAGGCCCTCCCAGGACACCTTGTGCATGCCATTGCTGCTCTTTTCCCTGTGCATTTGTCACACATCCCCATCTTTCCTGTGGTCTGGTTACTTTCCTCAGTGTGAAAACTCTCGAGTTAAGGATTATTTGGGGTTTTGTGCTTGTACAGCATTTATAGCCAGAAGTGATCCCATGTGTGGCCACAATGCAAAAATTAAAAATAATAACCACTGGCTTAAAGACTGAGTTGTCTCACATTAACATGTGGGGCTGTTTATTTTCATATCCTCCACAAGACCTCATTTATTGGTCTCTAATGTTTTTCAGGTTTCTATGACCCAAATATGAATTGTTTGACTTTCTTTGCAATAGGCATTTTGGCAAGTATTGAATTCATTTTATGGTATTAAGTCAGCTGTAGAGAAAAATAAATAAATTGCTGAAGTATCAGAGCCAATTATGGGCACTGGTTCATGTGCTGGATTCTGCATTTCTCTTTTAGATATTTAAATGATTTCACTGCACAAACCCAGTCATTCCAAGTCTTTGGATGTATTTAAAGCAATTGAAAATCCCTTTTCAACACAAAAGTCAAATAATCTTATAGTCCTTTTAACAAATACTGATGTTTACCTTAAGATTGTTGTAGGATGAATGTTTCAACATAAAATTCCCCTTGCTGGTAAAGGAGTTTTTAAGCTACACAGGAAAAGTGCCATAAAGTACAAGTAATAACAAGAAGAAATACTGTTTAAAAACAAAAACAAACCCTGGGTTCAAAGACCACACTCTTGTCACCTCCTGGTATGAGTCACTTCAGTTTCTTCAGATGTAGAGTTTGATTGAACAGAGGGTGATCTGCAGCAAATAAATGTAAGTCAGACAGAATTATACAGTTTTTTCTTAAAGGGAGACTTTGCTATCAGCTCTGTCATATAAACTATCCTTAGGAAAGAAACTATTCAAATAACACAGTTATCAGTTTGCATCTAACTCGTAAATCTGAATCCTCCAAGTCATTAATTTTGGGTGGGAAGGGTAAGAGTTGCTGCTCTTGTCTGATTGTGGATGTGGAGTAAGAAGATAGTGCTACCACCTATTTCATTGGGATTTATGTGTGTTAAAAAAGCAGTAACTTTGTCACAAGTATCCAAATTATCACATGTAAACAGCTTCTTCAAGCCTCATGGCAAACCCTCCAGCATGCCACAGCAGCAGAGCATTTGTTTATTATCATATACAATTTAACCTATTTTCACTTTGGCCTCCTGATTTTCTGCTTTTCACATGGAGATAAAAAAATCTGGGCTAGGATGTAAAGGAAGGCAAAGCTTGTAAGCAAGAGCTGGCCAGCTGGTGATGGAGGTTATTAACTGAGGACAAAGCAGACATTTACAACAGTGGCACAGAAAAAGGAGAATGAAACAGAGCTCTTTAGTTGTATTTTTCTCCTTCAGAAATATCACTTTGTCTATGGCAGTTCAAACACTCGAAGAAAAAAAAAAAGAAGTAATATGAATGTTTAGGCTTCCCCTAGGCATTTTCCATGCTCTAGATATCCCCAGACTGCAGCAGAGCATCCCAGCTCACCACTGAATAACGTCTCAAATGTGCCCTTCCCCTCACTGGCTGGAGGGACTAATTTATGAAGAGAGATTAAAAGAATTAAATATAGATAGCTTCACTAAGTGAAGACTACAGTGGGACAAAAGAATAGCCTGCAAATACATGGAGGGGGCAAATTCCTGGGGGAGGTGAATTATTTAGGACAATAGGAGTGGGTTTAACTAAGAGTAATGGGATGAAATTAAGAATAGGAAAAATTAGGCTGAATATATAAAAGAATCCTTCTTGACAGCTCGATCTACTTGGTCATGGCTGACTGTCCCTTGGGAAGTGATGAAAGACCCATCACTTGGTGCATTTAGAGGCAGGCTTTGACAAAACATCACTTAATGCACTGTGGGAAGCCACTTGCAGGGAAATAAGTGAGAGGAGTTGATGGGTGTTCTTGGTCTCCTTAATCTTTCTGTAACACATCTCACCAAAGCAGGTCTGTGTACTTTGTCCTCACCACACTCAGACCCCATGGACCCACATGTGAGAGCCACACCACCACCATCCCCACACACAGGTGGAGGCTGGGAAATCTTCTCCAAGCTCTTCTCCTGGCATGTGTCCCTTTGGCAGGTCCAGATGCAAGTGATGGCTCCCCACACCGCAGGGCTCCTTCTGTACTCTCAGATCCCAGACTATCCTTTCCCT
Source organism: Poliocrania exsul (assembly GCA_035041345.1). NCBI lineage: Eukaryota > Metazoa > Chordata > Aves > Passeriformes > Thamnophilidae > Poliocrania > Poliocrania exsul. The sequence goes on from JAWWLZ010000082.1 coordinate 59,104,504, forward strand.
CTCACTTATCCTACACCACCCCTGGAGGTTTCTGCAGCAATTTCTCCATTTTCAAAAGCCTCCAGCATAGGTGTCTTCAAGCTGGGAGCCCCCTGAACCTGCAAGAGTTTGAAACACCTCCCTCTCTTTCCTGAGTGTTTCAGCTCCTGTAGCCACCATCAGGGACAGCAGCAAGCACTGCAGCCCAATAATTTGAGCTTTGTGTCAATTCGAAACGTGGTGGTGGCTTTGTCTTATGTCCAGGAGCAGAAGAGATGTGGTTTCTGCAGCTGCCTGCAGGATCCTCTACCCTGTCCTTTGCAGTACAATAAAATGTGTACATATGTTTATTATGATTAAAACTGCATTAAACAAAGAGACATGAAGTCTATCACATTAAAGAAGTGGGGCACAGAACTGCACTCAGCATGGCTTTACTGTTCATTCAGGCCTTCAAAACAGGAACAGTGTGTTGTGAGGGAAAGATGTGACTTTCCAGATGCACCTGATATCCAACATAGTGGAGGGCTCCCTTTTGACACTTAAAAATCCTTAAGCCTTCCTAGTTGAGATGCAGAACGTTTCCATATTACCCCTGCAAATCTCTCTCATCCAAAGCCTCGCTGTGACCCTGTCAAGTACCGACCACTGTGCCACCACCCTGAGGGATAAATACCCCAGGGAAAGGGGCTTTGAGAAGGACCAGCCTCACACAAAATCAATTCAGCAACTCCAGTTTGTCATTTTGCCCTTCTTTTGCAGGGAAAAAATACCCACCATCAACAAAAAACCCCACGCTAGTGATTTCTTTTGACTTAAACTGGGCATTCAAAAAGCTGTTTTTATTAATGAATCATATTAAGCCATCAGTGAAAGGCTCCCTGACTCTGTTTAAATAACAGGCTATGATTCCTCCCTCCCGCACCCCCCTTCCCTTTGGCTCCACTGCTATTAATTGAGGAGTTTCTTTGTTTCTTTTCTAATGAAGCTAACAGAACACATCTGTCAGGTGCTTGTATTCTTCACCCGTCTATAGTATGTAATAGCCCAGCTGGAGGCTATAATGCTACACAATACCCCTGGCCGTTACAGCAACTATTTATTCCTGGGCTTTTCCTCAGATAGGGATTTGAAAAAAGTCTGAAATTTGGGCCTAATTGCTATTTACACAGCGATAGACACCTGTTCTAGCTGAGACACTGGCTCATGAATCCCACACCTGAGACCTTAGGGAAAGCGGAGGGGAAAATTTCCAGCAGCTGCCAGTCCGGTTGAGAAACACAGAGCTTTTCTCCCAGATATGTATGTACAGTACATAAATCCGTGCCTGCCTATTGCCATAGCTACTGTTTCACGGCCAAATGTTCATTTAAAGGCTTAACATATGCTGGTTGTGTGGACACATGTACACACAAGCGGGAGGAAAGAGTTTGCTGCCTTCACTTCTATGTTTTTTATTGGACTCTCCCAAAATTCCTCGTGCCAGGATTTATTTCTCCAAAGATCTGTGGCTGTGCGTTGCTGCCAGCCACTGAACTTCCACTCCTGCCTCATGTTGTGCAGCACAATCGCTCCATTTTCCCCTTGTTTGTGCAAAGGATCCTGCTCATCCTCTTTGGTTTTGTTTGGGGGAGTTTTTTGCCTGGGAGGGGATGGAGGCAGTGGAGACTTTGCTGTCACAAAGCTGTTTGCAGGGGGGAAACTGTGCACACACCCCCAGGAATCTAAGTTAGCAGCCTCTCCAATGCAGTGCAAATTGATTAAGATGCAACCAGCTCATAAAACTCCCTGTTTATTCCCTCAGATGTGTGTCAAAGACACAGAGCTGAATAAAGGGTTTCTTTCCTTTTCTCTCCTCTCTCCATCACCATCATTGCTCCCCTGCTGTAGGTTTCTGTCATTCTTCCCCCACTATATGTTTCTGTTGGTGCCAAACAGCCCCATTCGTTAAGAGCAGGACAGAAATAAAATGTTATTGCTCTGCTACCTTATCAGATGAACAGTGTCCTCTGCTGCTGCCAGGGAAAGGAGCTGGGACATCTGCTTTTCACAGAACTTCTCCTTGAAGTCAGGGGGACGCTCACAGATTTTCAGTCAAGATCTCTCTTTTGTGGAAAGACCTTTGAATCACTCTATCTCTTCAATCTGCTGATGTTCTGTCACCCCAAGCCCACCTTCATAACATTTGTGGGTGAGGGGAGAGGCAGGAGAAGGAGTTGAATAATTAACTGGAAAAATTAGTTCTTATGCCACACAAAAGACATCTGAGAGCTGCTGAACGTTAAATGCAAGAAGGGAAGGTGAGGAATAGGAAGGTTAGTTGTTGGATTTAAAAGGAAAAAAGTGAGAAAAGCTCACACAAGGGATGAAATAAGACTACTGAGCCAAACTGAATAATCTAGAGGCTTTTAAAAACAGGTATATCAGAAACAGAAAGATAAGTCAAGGAGCCAGCAGAGCTTTTAAGATGGGCACCCAGACTGCTGAGAAATGAAGGGGATGCTGCTAATATTAATTGTTTGCCACAGGACTCACAAAAGCAGTTCAGTAGCTGAGGATAGAAACAGAAATTCATTTCCCAGAGGAGAAAGAAAGAAGTAGTGAGTGATCTCAGGGTCACTCCAGGACAGGTGATAATGAAATTAGAGTTAATGAAGATGAGGAAGACACCAGAGCCAGATGAGCCTCCATCCCAAGATTATGAAGCTGATGCTGATAATAAATGCTGCCTGCACATGAAGAGGTGCCTTAAAGGCAGAGGGAAACCATGGCTGCATCTGGTTCTAGCAGGAGTTCTGGGGTAATAGTAGATCTTAACCTTTTTCTTCTAAAGACTGAAGTGTCAGTAGCTGCTGAATACATAGGCACACAGACTCACCCTGGTCATGCTGTTACTGCACCTTCACCATCTCTGGAACAGACTCCAGGTTACAGGGAACAGGTAATACCAGATGGGTTACATACAATTTCCTTGCTGTTTGGCTCTGTGTGGCACTGGGACAACTTTCTAATGCAACCAAATCCTTGATCTCTAATAGGAACAAAATTATGTATCCACATATGTGTGGGTATTTGTGTTCTTCACTGCAGAAGCTCGTGAATATAAACCAGAGGAAACAAGATGAAAGCAAGCAAAAATTCTCTCTCACAGAGACAATAAAGTGACGAGGTGACAGCTCTGATCCACCTCTGGCTTGTGCCGGGGTGGTTTAGGGGATTGTGCCTCCAGCTGTAGCCCAGCCAGTAGGTAGGGGTGTGGTGACCGAGTCTTCAGTGTGTGGCACTGATTTCAATGGCCTGATATCATTTTCTATTCAAGCAGGGTGCTGCCTGGGGCAGCTCTGAGGATGTGCTGGGTGTTCTGCTGCTTGTGTAGTCCCTGGTAAATGTGTGTGTGTGGCTGCTTAACATCCACCAAGGGCAGCTTTGGGTCTGTGATCCTTGCTGAGCAGCAACTCCTGCTGATTCACAGCCCATGCCGAGCAGCTTTCCATTGTTTTTAAGTGTCCCTCCACCCTCAGCCGTGTTTTACCAGCATGGTGCTTTTACAGGTCTGTTCTGGACTTGTGGCTTTGTCCTCAGCATCAGATTCATCCACTGCTCCTCTCTATTTATACCTAAATATTCTTTATTTCACCTGTTTTCATAAATGAACTATTTCTTAAATTTTTATTCTTAACACCCTTGCATGTGTAGCAGATCAAATAACCTTCCTTCCCATTTCTGTTGCCACAGATGTCTTAACCTGGGCTGCAATAAGCAGGTCCTCAGGGTGATCCCTTGAAACACCTTTCTGTTGTGAAAGTTTTGCAGGAGAGTGCCTTGATTGATTGATCAATTGATCGATTGATTGATTGATTAATTAACTAATTCATTCATTCATTCATTCATTTTATATATTTATTTATTTATATTTATTTTAAAAGCATTTATTTAAAATTAATTTATGTATATTTATTTATTTTATTTTTATTTTAAAAAAATTATGTTTACATTTATTTATTTTTAAATTTCATTATTTTTAACTGTCATTATTTTTAAATTTAATTATTTTAAAAATGTATTAATTTATTAAAATTTATTAATTTATTTTAAACTATTTATTTTTATTTATTTATTTTTAAATTTATCGCTAAATTTTTCATTTATTTTTATTATTTATTTATTATTTATTTAATTTAAATTTTATTTATTTTAAAATTTATCTGTTTGTTTATTTATTTGCTAATCATGTAAATTACTTCTCAATTGAGAATGAGAACATTATCTTTTTGAGTAAATTGTAGTAATCCTCTCATTAATCAGCTTTTTGCATGATGCTGACTAGAAAGCTTTTTTGTGTGTAGGTAAATAATGGTCAATGGGCTTTCCTCTCATTCATTCTGGGTGTTTCTTCTGAGTGACTTCTCTCAGCTTTGCTGGCCATAATGTTTTTTATTAAAGATATTCCTATAGCTTTTACTGGGCCAAGCCTCACTGAGTATTGCATTAGCACAGCTCAGTGTGCCTGGTGTATTCCCTGTTATGGAATTCTGTGTTCCAGGTGCAAAGTCCTGGGTGAGCTGCACTGGCCTCAGCAAATGTAAAGAATATTTTAGGCAAGCAATGCAAGTTCCCAGTGAACAGACAGTGTGTGTGAGAGCATCATCACTTTGGTGTGGCTCATTATTAGTGGGAGAAGTTCTAGATATGAGGGACTTAGTTTCTATTTGCCAGCAGTCAGAATAATCAGCAGTGGGTTATTTCCAGCAGGGGCTGGTTCTTAGATTTCTGTCTAAACTTGGTTAAATCTGCATGGCAGGTTACTTCCAACATTTTCACTACGTTCTTTTTAATGGCAAAGCACACAAAAAAAGATTTGGTCATTCAGAAGTTTTTAAGTTAAGTGAAAGACTTTGCAAGGCTTAATCATGATTTAAAACTCCACCAATTCTTATCATTATTGCAGTATTATCTTGTTACCTTTGTTGACAAACATTTAGCACTTGAGAAGTCCTGCTTATTTTCAGCAGAGCTACACCCAAGATCAAGCACAGTTAGTTTGGGAGAGAGAATTTTATACAGTGTGCTTTGATCTCCTCCTGGGAAATATTCTCTAGACCAACATTTATGCCTGTTACAATGTGAAATACAGAATATACATACATATCCAAATCCAAATGTGTGCCTAAAACAAAAGCATGAAGCAGGTCCCCTGAAATCAGTGAGACTGTTCCTAGATAAAAGTATTGCATAATGTATAAAAAGAACTTTTACACCCAGCTCTAGAAATCAAATGAATGAATTAAAATTAGGTGGGAAGAGGGCAATGAGGGCTCCTTGGGCTGTGAACTCTTTGGAGCCAGGGGCTCACCACAGTTTGTAAAGTCCCTTGCACAACAGGGTTTGGTTTTTTGGCTGATTCTATAAAGGTTAACAGTGACAACACCTTTTAGTGAGGCTGGTGGGGTCAGTCCTCCCCATGTGTGAATGTTTGGTCACACAGACCATCTCCTCCTTACCAGAAACTGCAAAACACATCCTTGTGGCCAAGACAGTAATTTCTTAGGGACAAAATTAATGTCGGGAGAGTATTGCATGGATTTGAAGCTGCCTTTTAATCCTGTTTAGCAGGTGGGAACAAGGAAGAGATTGAGCAGCATGTGAACAACCAGTTCTCAGTGCATTTCCAAAAGGCTGGAGCAGCTGAGCTGAGCTATCAGAGACCCTTCCAGATGTTGTCCAACAGCATCCATTCCACTGATTATGTGGAATAATAGTGCAGTCCAGATGTGATCGAGCTACTTCTGAGTTCTCAGGGCAAGAAACTTGCCTGTACATGATACAGATGTGACATGGTGGCTTGGCATAGCCCAGCAGTTTATTTTACATCCAGTGTTTAACCTCTTTTCCCCCCAAGGTACAAATGTCAATATTGGATTTTCTCTGGTTGAATGAATGTGTCACAGAGCAGATTAACCACTGGCAGTGAAAAAGGACTTTCACTTGCCAACACAAAATTTCTCACAAATGGATCAAAACCAGTCTGAGATACAGAAAAGAGGGAAGACAGGCAATCCTGCCAAATTTAGTCATGATGGTTCATTAAAGTGATCTAAGACCCTGGTGTATGTACTTTATCTAGAGTGTCCTGCTTTCAGCTGGCAGGAACTATAGGCTCGTGTGTGCCCATGTCTGTGTGTGAGAGGACACCTACACTTGGGGATGAGGTGGCAGGGCAAGAGGTAACAAGGCAGATGAAGCTGACACTTGATGTTCCTCAAAGGCTCACTACCCTCTCCAGTTATCCCCATTTTCACAGCAGAGATTGAGTTTCCCTCTCACTCTCCAGGTAATGCTGCTTTTCCACCAGTTAATGGTGTGCTTTGTTCATTGTAGAGCAGTGAGTGAGGCACGTGGGCTGCAGGAGGATCCAGTTCAGAACATTTGCTGCTGGGGGAGCCCAGGCTGCCTCACCACACTGGGCACAGCTGGGCACAGCTGGGCACACTCCTGGATGTCTGAGTGCCTGAAAAAATGTGTCTCCCTCCCTGCTCCCTAAACCTGAATGGCACCTGCTATTCCTGCATGAAGAGTCCCTCATTTTGTTCATATCATAAGTGATGCCATGCAGAGGGACAGGCTGGAGACGTGGGCCCATGTGAACTTCATGAAGCTCAGCACAGCCAAGTGCAAGGTCCTGCACCTGGGCTGGGGCAAACTCAAGCACAAACACAGGCTGGGGGATGAAGGGACTGAGAGAAGCCCTGTGGAGAGGGACTTTGGGGGTGTTGATGGATGAAAAGCTGGACATGACCCAGCAATGTGCACTTGCAGCCCAGAAAACCACGTGTGTCCTGCAGGTAAGGGGGTAATTCTTCCTCTTTGCTTCACTCTTGTGAGACCTCACCCTGGAGTATGGTGGCCAGCTCTGGGGGCTGCAGCAGAAAAAGGACATGGACCTGCAGGAGCCAATCCAGAGGAGGACCACAGAGACACCCAGAGGGCTGGAGCACCTCCTGTGAAGACAGGCTGAGGCAGCTGGGGCTGTTCTGCTGAAGAAGAGAATGGTACTGGAAGGTTTTATAGCACCTGCCTGGTTCCCTCTGCAAGGAGGACCCTTCCCTCTCCGGTGCCATCAGCTCTGCTTTTCCATCAGCTCTCAACTTGCCTGCAAAAAAGAATTAATTGATAACTTCAAAAGTCAACATCAGTGATTGGAGTCAGAGCAATAAAAGTGAAGTGCATGGCTGCTGCCAGGCTTCTTTCTCACTCCTTGGTGTTCTGGCTCCAGCATCCAAGCAGTAGATTTAAATATAAAACAGATCATTAACGGCTGGCTCAACATCTGCTAATATTATTTTCCTTGCATTGTCTGCGTGTCTTTGTTTATCTCAGTGTGCTACTTTGTTTTTCCCCCTTTACAATAAGGATCATTCCTTTATTTTAAAGCTCCACATCAATTTTCAATTGCTCAGGCTCTCGGAGCCTCCCACGCTTTGCCCACACCAAGAGGTGGGGAAACAAAGCGAGTGCGAAGCGTGGGATGATTGTTGCTTCAAAAAACAGTAATTAAGAATCTGTTAGAAAAATAACAACTGAGTTTAATAAGAGCTTCTCTTAGCTGCATGAGCCGGACAGAGAGAGCCTCCTGGGCTGTCTCATGGAAACCAAGCAGCTCAACTCTTCAGGAGTCTTTCAAGTGACATTGAAGTGGATTCCTGAAACTCCAGTGAGAGGCATTGTCCTTGTTTCTATTGGAGAGATGACTTGCCTTTTGCTTTGAAAACAACTTACAATAACCAGCATTGTGATGAAAAGTCAAATACAAAAAGTGAAAACTTTGATATAAAATCTACCTTTATGCTAAAAGAGCTGATTTATGTCAACAAAATCCTGGCCAATTCTCAGTGAAGTCTCCTGTTATTATCCCTCTACCTCCATATGATGGTGGACAATGCAATATGCAAAATCACCAGCTGTTCACATATCATAGAGTACTTAAGCCAACAGAATTGAGGATGGAGTGGACTTTTTAACCTTGAAATTCATCTGTCTTTTGCCCCTATTCTCCCAACTTCACACCTCTTGGAGTTCATTACATTTATCCTGATGAAAAAGAGCTAAAGAGAGAAATTAGATCTGTAAATACCTACTGAGCATGACTTTCTGGGAAGCAGATGGACTTATAAAATGGTATTGTATGACTACAACAGTCTTCTGCTCAGAGCTGTTCAAGAGGATCTCACTCCTTACCTGCCAGAGAAAGGAAAGAATGCCTTTCAAGTGGTCTTTCTTTTTCTCTTCTCGCAGGCAGAATTAAAAAGCCCATTTCCTCTTCCTAGACCTCAATAGGTATTCTATTACCTCAAGAGATCTTTCACTGCATGAGGAGGTTTCTGGTTGCCCAGAGCAGTCCTCACCCCTGAAAGAACAGACAATCTCCACCACTTTTAAGATACTTAAAGTTCAGAAAATCCAGATTCAGTCCTTTATTGCTGGTCCTGGCCCAGGGAGCACAGCATCTCCCTTTGTGCCCCTCACCTGGGCCCGGGACAGCAGTCTGGAGCTGCTGGCATGCTTAGTCCCCCTATCCTGGAGACAAATGCCAGAAGATGACTGTAAAGAATGGTCAAATTCTCTTTCTGTACCCTCCCTTTCTCCTAAGGTCTCATGTGCTGGTTTTCATCTGCTGGGATTTCCTGGAACTGGTAGCAATTACTGCACATCTGCCCCAGGAGAAGTCTCCCACCAGTGGAACAAAGGCACAGACTGTTTAGTGTCACCCAGAGAGCTCAGAACAGCCCTTCTCTATGGGAACATTTTGCCATTGTGTTTTAAGGGGCCTGAAATTTGGGAGAGGGGGCAGTAGGACGTTCATGGTGACTCCATGAGTGAAAAATGAAGCTGCTCTGCCTCAGCATGGCAAGTTCCTTTCTGCTACCTCTGTCATGCTGGAGTTTTATTTGGGAGTGTCACATTTCCAGAAGGTTCAATTAATAAAATGTTGCCCCAAGTTTTATGACAGCTCATAGCCAGTTTAAGGCAGAGAGAAATGCAAGTTATATTACCCAGTGACTCAGGATGTTTGGACTGGAGGAGAAATGGCCTACTTGCAAAATCCATCCCTGCAGAGCCAACATTTGGAACCCTTTCTGGTGCTCGCCCACCCTTTGGCTTAAGGAGGTATTGCAAGACCCTCCTTGCTGCTAACTTGAATATTACCTCATCACAGTGAAATGTTAGGATGGTTAAGGAGTTGCAGTAGTTCAGGAATGATAACTCAGAAGTCTGAATATCTCCTTTGGGTATCTCACATGAAACACTTCAAAAGCTGAGGCAACATCATTCTCAGTATGAAGCAATAATTTGAAATAGTGCAGATCCAGATGCTGACTTCCCACTGAATTCATTGTAAATCACATGCATTTGTGCTGTCTGAGTCTGGGCACACAGCTCTCACCCGAGGAAACAAGTTCTGCTCCAGTCTGCATAAACAAACCCACACACCAAGCTTATTTCACAAGGCAAAAGGCCACTCCTAAACACAGGTGGGGACAGCAGACTGTTGAATTCCCTTTGAATTTCTTTGCTGTGGAATATCAGAATGTCTTCACTACAGTCCTTCAACCATCATCCATCTGGTTGGTGTTTCATGGTTTGCATTCCCACAGAAAGTGGGTTTGGGTCAGGGTGACTGCTTCTCCACAAGCAGCTTCCAAGGTGCCTGGCACGTGTTTGGACAGCACATGGGAGTGGAGGATAAGGTTCAGCCCTCCACGATGGGAGTATTGCAGGAGGATCACCAAAATCAGCTGGATGTGAAGCTGTTGGAGCCCATCACCAGCATGAGCAGACCCCATGGAACAGCCTTAGAAACTGAGGTTTCCAGTCAGCTCCAGGCCTGGCAGCTGCTTCACTGTATGACAAAACTGAGGACATGACACCCCTTTGCTTCTGTTCTTCTTCAGTGCTTCTCTCATGTTTTAAATAAACTTTTGACTTCTGTCCAAATAGTTAACTGAGAGGAAAAGGAAAACTCAAACTGCCTTGCAAACACATGAAATAGGTGATAAGTATGTGCAGTCTGCATGACATTATGTGGCAACTGAGCTTGTATAAAGCATAACTTTTCAATCTTTTATTAACTTAATGGGATTGAGTTTTGGTATACTTTTTTTTTTAAAGACTAGCAGTAATTTAGCCATGATGAGGAATGGATCACCCACACCAAATTTGTTCTGGCTCATTGCTGTCCAGCTTCTCATGTATCACTTGTTGATAATTTTTCAGCAGCAAACCTGGAATACCTGAACTTCTGAAAAAAGAATCTGCTTCCAAAACCTGTGAGAGGCTTCAGCAAGCAAACAATTGAGAATTCCTGCACAAAGAGTTTCATGAGCCTTAATCCTTCCCACTGCTTTGAACTGAGGCTGTCTGTGTGATCTGTGGGTCCTCCTGAGTGAGCTCTCATGAGGCAGGTGCCTGTCTGCCAAGCTCTCATGGTTTTTATGAAAATACCCTTTGTCATTGTAGAAAAGGATGTTAGAGAAAATTATTGATGTATGAGAAGAAACTTCATTACTTTACTACCAACCATGTAGATGGAGAAGGTTAAGTCTAAAACCCCAAGAGGTTTCCTGAAAATTTGAGCCTGATGTATCTACAGACATTTTTGCAGGGAAGCAGACACTTGTTCTGAGCTGGATTGTTCTCATACACTCTTTTTCTCATCTGGGCAGATTCTCTGGGGTTTGGCATCACACTTGTAGCCACATGTTCCCTCACTGCCTTGGAGTGTGGTCAGATCCAGCTTGAGTCTGCCTGCAAAGCCCTGTGTAGACAGAGCCTTTGATGTGTTCCTGAGCCAGATGCAGCACTTTGCAGCATAAAGAATGAGGAATAACACATTTTATGACATCTGGTGGTGCAAATGTTACCCCAGATTGATAATTGATTCCTATTCAAAATTATAATCTCACTTTGTGGGCTGTACTTATTTGGGGTCTATGTATCCCATGCTCGAGTGTTTTCCTCACAGCCTGTTCAAAATAGATGGTGCCTCGCATGGATATGCAGGAAAACAGTTGATTTGCAGGTGCAAATTAACTACTTCTAATAGCTGGAAATAAGGAGGAAAATGAAGAATAACTGAGAAGCTGCTATTCTTGTGATTAAAGGTCTTGTAAATAAAGCAAAAGAAGAAAGAAGCAGCAGCATATGTAATAAGGCAGTTTATTGTCCTCAAGTTATGGAATGTTTTCCTGACTGAGCAACATCTCTGCCAAATGTCTCATGAAGAGCTTAGTGTGGCCCAAGTTAAAGTCAAGGAAAATCAGCATTGTTAGAGGCATTTTGATCTGTCATGGGCTGTGCCTGCAGAGTGGCTGGACTGTGTGCTCTGCATTGAAGTGCACATTTCAACACCCACAAGTTAATGCAGACTAGGGAAGAAAGAAGATAATAAAAAAAGCTGTGAAAACCTTTGGTAAAGAAGCTGGGCAGCGAGAATCTGTACGTGATATCTGTGGGACTTGTGGGCACTCAGCAGCTCCAGAAAACATACCACTGATGGTGGTTCTTAATATATTGGCTTAACTGCTGAGCTGCAGGAAGAAAAACAGAAGTTCTGGGGGGATCTGACAGTCTGTGCTTGTTTGTCCTCTTGGAATGTGTGGCAGGGGACATCTAAGCACATACTCATCATCCTGTAGGAGAACTTGGAGGGATAAGCAGAAGAATGCAAAGGTTGCAGAAATCTCCAGTGTAATTTTTTTTTGTTCTCAAACAATTGTGCATCAGTTCATTGACTTTCAGCAGCACATGGTGTAGAATGGTGTGAACCTGAGATGAAAAGCACATGAAGACAGTAGGAAAAAGTTATTTTTGCCATCTTGGATATTCCTGGGAAGCTGTGATCACCCTGATGCAGAAATGTCACTGTTGGGATGGGCACCCAGGAAAATCCTGGGAATAGATCAGATGTAGCATCTTGTCCTAAAAGTGCTGTGTCATGTGAGTGCTGACACCTCTCATCCTGCTGATTAAGTGTGCAAGAACAAAGGGTACCCCACCACCCCTCCCGAACTCAACAGCTGCTACTTGCAAGAGGCTTTTTTCCCCCATAATTGGTATTAGATGATGATGATGCCACAGGCTTTGAAATATTGGAAGCCAGCACTGATCACGCTTACAGATAGCTGAACAATGCAGTGCAATGTAAACTAGGCAAACAAATCCATCTGGGTTGCCAGAGAAGGCAGAGAAAAGCTCTAATCTTCTAGAAGCAGCTGTTGGCCAAGCTGACATTGAAAGGCATTATTTTTAAAATGAAAGCCTCTGTGAGGGTGATGAAAGCTGCTGCATTTCTTGCTTTGGACTGCAAGCCCAGACAGAGATCAAAATTACTGAATGCTGCAGAGCAAGAGTGATAAGCAGGACCCTCTTCAGTGGGTAATGGATTCCTGTCCACAGTGGGACACGGTGGGTTTTGCCAGGAATATCTGCCTACTGGGGCAGGGTGGCAGGAGCCCTGAGCCAGGGCAGGACAGCTGATGGGGTACCTGAGCCAGCTGAGAGCCAGGCTGGGCTGTGCATCCTGCTTGGATGGCCAGACTGAATGAGGCAAGAGACAGATATCCCAATGTGGTTCCTCCTGGAGAAGCCCCAAAGCATGAGGAAGCTTATAGCCAGATTTATTAGCCCATGGTGGACCTTGTCAGGATGGTTAGGTGAGCAAACCCTTCCTTTTGTAGCTACAGCCTGTGTCAGAAAACAAGGAATGTCAGGAGTCTGGATGTGTCAACCAAGCTGCATCAGTCAAAGCAGCTTTATTTCAGGACAAATAAGTCAAACATAGGGGTTTTGTCAATATAAGATTATAAAGGTAGAAGAAAAATCTTCCAAAGCCTAAAATTGCATGATCATACTGGCAAGGGTCTTTAGAGAACTGATCTCAGGGCCTGAAAACTTCAGTTTAAAAAGAAAAGAAAAGAAAAAGGGATACAATAATTTCATTTATGAGGACAGCATCAATAAACTGTGGGTATTGATCCAGGGTGAGATGACACAGTTCAAGTGTGGCAGAGCAAAGGAGAAGAGCTCTCCTGCCTACAGTGATCTCAGGAGTTTAGTGGCAGCTCACCAGTGGCAGTAGCAGCGAGGAAAATGGTTGCAATTTGTATGGGGTTTAACAATCTGTGGTGCCTGAGGGATGCTCCAGAGATGCCTGTTTTTCTTTTGTGCTCTGTGACTGACAGAAAAATAAGTGCCACCCCTACCAGGATAAGTGGCATTATTACCCACGCTGCAGACAGGGACTCTGCACCACAGAGGGGTTTGCTCAGAGCTGTGGACTCATGGCAGGGCTGGCACAGGGTGGCAGAGGCAGGGCTGGCATCAGGCTGGAGGATGCTGGGCTGTGTGGGGAGCACTCAGCAGTGCCCCTGGTACATGGACACCAACAAAGCAGTAATCTTGACTTAAGGCTTCGGAGCTTGAAGGCTGCAAGGAGGAGGACAATACCCAGGGCTGGTGCTCAGCCCCTCTCTGGAAGTATCTGCCCTCTGGGCATCGTGCTGAGGCTTTGCCTGGCACAGCAAACAGGGCAGTGGACGAACAGGAAAAATGCTTCATTATCCTCCTTGCCAGAGAGTTGAAAGCATCTGACAGGGAGACTTGTTTAGCTGCAAAGCCATATAGACCATATTGTCTAAATACATTTTGTTGTCCTGTTAAACTCCATTTATAAGAGTGACAAGAAGACTAATAAAATCTACTAAGAACAAGGATGGTAATTTAGCACTCAGAGAGAGGAGCTGTATCTGAGGAATGCCCACTCTGCTCTCATGACTTCCAGCCATGCCTGAAGCACAGATATTTCTTCTGATGAGCAATGATTCTGCACAGAAGGGGATTTTTCCTACTCCTTTTTCCTCCAGGACAACACCTACTGCCTGTGTTCTGACGTTTTTCGTGTGAAGTTTTTGCCAGACAGCTTTACAGAGAGAATTTAAACCCCTTTCTGAAGAGATCTCTCCTCAATTTGCACTGATGTGGGGCGGCTTCCATCGCAACCATGTCACCAAATATGAGATGTCCTGTTTTTAAAACTGTGTCCACCACCAGACAAATATGGGTCTAATCTGCCAATCATCTGCTTGGCAATGGCCAGGCAATGCACTGAACCTTCAGGTGCAATCTAAACTCGGGGGGAAAGCTTTAACATAACCAAACTTTGAACAGTTTTCTCTTTGCTTTGGTGTCTCAATTTTTTCAACACAATTTTCAGAGAAAAAGGGGGCATTTTTAAAGAACATTTTAAAAACTAATTCAATACTCTTAATTAAACTTCAATAGTGAAAAATAAGGGGGGGAAACAGCAGAGAAATGAAAACTTAAACCCAAACTACAGTTTTGTTGAATATCTCTCTATCCAGACTTGAGGTTTATAGAGTTAGATTTTGGTGCCCTGAATTTTCTTTGGGATCAGCCTTTCTCTTCCCAGTGCTGTGGGAGGTGAGCCTGTCTGTGGTTAAACAGCTGCTGTTCTCCGACCAGAGGTGGAAACATTTCCATGATGGTCGGAAAGGAACTGGTGTACGGCATTTGTACAGCTCTTTGGGGATCTTTCTGGATGAAAGGCGCTATTATACGGGTAAGATCATTATCATTATCATGAAAAACCTTCTCAAGGAAGCAATTCCACCTTCTGCTTCTGACACCTCATTTCTCTGTTGTCTCAGGAGCCTCTTTTGTATCTCCTAGGAGTGTCAGTTCACATCTTAATCTCTTTGTATGTAATCTCATTACAGATAATCCCATTTGCTAGAGATGTCAGTACTTCTGCACCATGTGAGGAAGGATTTTATTCTGCTCATTTTGTAACTGAACCCAGATACAGTCACAGCACAAAACTGGCTGGAGCTGGAATGGCTCTTGGGTTGGGATTGCTGTGGGCAGGGAAATTCAAGGGAGGAAGAGAGAGAAAAAGGAAAGGGAAGAGGAAAGGGAGGAAGAAGGAAAAGGAGGAAGAAGGAAAGGGAGGAAAAAGGAAAGGGAGGAAAAAGGAAAGGGAGGAAGGAGGACAGGGAGGAAGGAGGACAGGGAGGGAGG
>JAWWLZ010000082.1:59128841-59139852 GCA_035041345.1 Poliocrania exsul
AAGCAGTACCTTATGGTCTCTGCCTCACCACATCTTTGTCCAAGTAAGAGATTATAAACCCACTCAATAGGCTGAATGCCAGAACATTGAATAACCAGCTGCACAGGCAGCACAGGAGAAGAAACACCTCTTACAGTTAATGTCTCCTGAAAATCACACAGGCCCCCACAGGGGTTAATCAAACATTTATAGCCCTGACTTAAAGTGTTCTCCAGTCCCTGGAGGAAAATGGTGTCTTTTCACAGCTTTTAAACATCTAAGAGAGAAAAAAAAAAAGAGAGAGAAACTGCATCTCTAGTTGTAGAAAGTTAGTAAGACCAGCTTTAAACTGCACTTCAGTGGGAGTACTTGTGTGTTTATGTCCAGGATTGTGTGCAGAACATTCACAAACTGTGACCTCAACCCTCAGGCAAATAGATATATGAGTATGTACACATATAAGTGAGTAGCCAGATATATGTGTATACATACATGGGGCATGTATAGGGACTTCAAAAGGGAAAAGAATGTTTGGGAATTTCAGAAAAGGAAACTCCTGTTTATTTGATAATGGAAAGAAAACCACCACTTCAATAGCAATTCACACACCACTGTCAAAGCAAGCCTTGGGTGGATGAACAGACCTGCAGGTTCTCTGTAGTTGCTGAATTCCTCCCAGTGTTGTCTTTATCAAAGAAGTAAATGTAGATTCAAAAAAAATTGCTTTGATGTGCAAGACATCACAGAACAGCAGCTCCATTCATTGCAGAGAGAGTCCATTATTTAAGTCTCTCAGGCTCTCCATAAAGGGAAAAATAACAGGACTGTGGAAATAAAACCTCCAACAATGTGTATTCTACCTGTTTCTGGAGTCTTTCCCTCTGTTTTTCATGTTGGGCTTATCTCCAGGGGAACATCCCTCATGGAGATGTTCATGTGTGGATATGGGAAAGGCAGGCAGGAGCTGGGGCAGAGGGAGAGGGGAAATCAACCCTGGTCACCCCTATGTTGGCAGGAGTGCCATCAGAGCAGCCAGGTGCCACATCATCCAGGCACTCCTGTGTGACAGCAGTGGGAACAGAGTTTCCCCATCTCCCCTCCGTACTGTCATAAACCATGCCAATGTGTAGAAAGGGTCTGTGAAATTAATTATACTGTGAGTGCTTGGTAACCAAATGAATTGTAAATTGTACATTATTAAAACAGCATCAGAGCACTGACTGATCTATTATTCTTTAGGGAAATGCATGAAGATAAGAGCTTTATATGCTTTAGGGGTCTTTTCAGCCACCACACAGCCAGCTTCAGAAGAAAAAATGGGGCAATATTTTGTTACTGCCTGAGTAGCAAGTGACACAATACTGCATTGTTTATTTTTATTGCTCTGTCTCATATTTAATATAGATGAGACAGTATACAGTACCACTGACATATACATGCCCAGTTCCTTCTGTTTATCCTGCTTCAGATTGCATTTTACATTAATCACCCCCATGTTTGTGTGAAAACCCCAAATCTGTAGGGGCAGAAAAGTGAGATAAATATTAACAAGTATGTCCTTTTGCACAAACTGTGTAACCACCAAGATGCACAGCTGCTCTTAGCCAATCTTTTGCCTGCATGTTGCTCCTTGATGCCTTCGTGTCTTTCAGCCTCCGAGAACTGTAAGGAGGCTCTGAGGGGAGCTGTGTGTTCAGAAAAGCCTTTTAAATGGTAACAGGAAACAATAAGACCATGGGTCTGGGTGTGCAGGCATGTTTTTCTCCTTTTTCTCCACAGTGCATGCCTCACTCCAGTATCTGGCATCTCAGAAACCTGGTACTCAAGTGTGCACTGGCATCCTCTGCATTAATACAGGCCAAAACCTGCATGCCCTCCCTCCTGGTGATGCCAACTTGCTGTAGGACTCCTTACAGGCAACCCCTCACACACATCACATAAAGCTCCTTTTCACCCCTTGGCTGCAGCAGAAAGACACATCTTTCTCCAAGCAGGGCTGTGTATGGGAGAAAGGGAGAACTCTGTTTGTTTTAATGCCCCTACTGAAGGCATGGAGACAGAAGCTACTCCAGAATAGCTTTTCCCACAAGGTCTCCTTTATATTCCCTCCTTGAAGGAAGATGCACGAAGAGTATGCCCTGTCCATGCTTTGACAGTAAAGTGCAGAAACAGCTGAAGAAACATCCTCCTCCCTGCAGCTGGAGACACATCTGACCAAGTTTCCCAAGGCACTGACATGTTGGTTTCTACAGGCACCACATCAGTGGTCCCACACTGATGGCCAAGCTCTGGGGGTTGTCATACACTAGAGTAACCCAAAGTGCTTTTTGTTCTGGTGCACAGAACCAGTCACATCCTCCCCCTTCAGAGAAGGCCTATCAGAAAAAGTTTTCCTTTGACTTCAAGACCTAGATGGGCATTCAGCAAAACACACAACTCAAACAGTCAAAAATACTGGTTCTAGTTGAATGAAGACAAAATTTGGACTATATGTAGAAGTAGTGCGAAGAATATCAAGACTTGGTCTCCTCTCTGTTCAGGCATAGGAGACAAAGAAATTTCCCTTGCTAAGGTATTGCCATAATGGAGTAAAGCGTCTTTGCTTGGTTTTAATTTTTTTTTTTTTAGAAGAGAGAGAATTTATATTTTAGGGCATTTGCGTTCTTCAGAACAACTCTCTTATCTCTATTTAATGGTATGAAATACGGCGCTGCCTTTCCCGTCACTCCTGAGCCCCGCAGGAGTCAGGAGCATCTTTCGGGATGCAGCCTCTGCCAGGAGGTGCACTGCGCCCTCGAATTCAAGAGAGGGCAGCATTTTCCTTAGGCTGCTCCAAAGGAAGGGGATGACTCCCAAGCGTGCAGAAGAACCGTCAGCAAGTGAAAATCGCCGGCCACAAAATACACGAACATTCTGAGAAATTAAATTGAATGGAAGAAATCAGATGTTCTTAGGACTTAATATATAAACAAACAGACAACCGCCCCATCCAAACAAGCTCTTAGTTGATCAACATTGTTAATGAACACATCCCATCTATGTTCAAGGAATTCTTTGCATAGTCTGTTGTGCACTGGAATGCTGTCTCTGCAACACATCACAATGATTTGGTCACCAACTTTTGCACTGCAATAACTACTAATAATCGACAGATGCACCATGGACAAATACCATATATGAATGAAGTGCTAAACTGTGCCTAGAGAATCCACTGCCCTGTCATTACAGTCCTGATTCAATGAAATTCTTCAAATTAAACCTAAAATGCTACCAGGCTGTTATTTTCTATTACTTAAGTGTCTGCTTAAAAACTGGCAAAACTAATCCACAGCAAAGAATCAGTTTTGTTATGTAACCCCTAAATAGTGTCTTCTGGTGTGAAATAATCATTCATGGAAAGAAAATATGCTCCTTTCAGCTGCCTGTGACTTACCTCCTCTCTGTGAAGAGTCCACACAATATTTGCTCTGCTGGAACAGCAGCACAGCATTGACTTCTACAAGGAAATTCAAAGGAACCAGATATATTTAAAGTACACACTGGATTGTAAAAAAACTACAAGGCATCCCAGAGTAATACAATCCTTTTTAGTTTACCCCCTACTCAACTTTTGGTGCAATGTTACCCTCCTGAAATAACTGTACTGTCAGCACTGTCTTGGGCACGTTCAGCCAAGTTGCCTGAATTACAGAAGAGCCCAGGACAGGGCAAATACACATTTTCATTCTCTGTTTGCATCTACCAAATAACAGATGTTGCAATGTTGAAGACACACACCTGATGTGATTAACACGGGATTTCTAAAATATTTGCCCTAAGATGACAGCCACCCTGCCATTAAGCACTTGCTTAAGGAAATCTGTACAAAGGGAAACGTTGTAGCAATTCTGCTTAAGAGGGAGCAAGCTGCTTGAAATAGAGATTTCCTGTGTGACCTTGGGCTAAACCTGCATTACCAGAAGAATGTAGACCAAAGCTTGAGAACACTTGTTCCCTACCAGCCTTTAATACCACTGCAGAACCCCTGAGGGAGCCTGTGGAAGGCAGGACTCGGTGACACTGTCCTTCCAGCCACCAGCCCTGCATTCCCTCAGGCAGCAGCCCCTGCCATGTGACTGTCCCCACAGTCCCCACGATGTGCCACTGAACCCTCTCGCATCCAGGCAGGGAATCTGGCACGGCACCTCCCGGCAAACCTGCCAGGAAGCGGGGTCAGCCCTTTGCAAATAAACCCTGCCTGATCTGAGTAACACAAATGGACGCCCGCAAGATTAATTCACCCCCTGTAATAATACAAGTACTGTTTGCACAAAGCAGTGGCATGCAATAGCTTCATATTAAAATGCTCGGGATACGCATTAAGATCTTTCTAAACAAAGTACGGCTTAAGGACAGGAGAGAGTGAAAAATTTCCTTGCTTACGATTTGCCTCTCTCTCATCAGGTTTGATATAAAGCCACGAGCTGCACTGTAAATGGACCAACGAGTTGTCTAATCGCCCAGAACACCCTCACGTAATTTATATCGTCTCTTAATTTCTGTTTTGTAACCTCCATAGCTGTCTCCAGTGAATCACAGCACATATCTCTGCACCGAGAGCATATCGGGGTATCATTTTGCCCTTTGTTTCCCACTTTCCCACAATGGAAGCATGCAAATTTCAGCGAGGTGTGTACCTACAGCAATAATCCTTTCTAATGTGATTCCAGTCATCTCCTTAAAAGCAGAATCTAGAAGATTATTAAAAAATTATTTTTACTGTTTCCAATCTCTATTGTGGCATACAGTTTTTCTTGCTGAAAGGATACCCATCTACCTCTATACACAGAGAGATGAATATGCATTCAAATCGCAGATACATATCAATATAACACATCACAGACTGGAAACACATTATTAAAATTAACTGCATTACAGAGAATAGATGTACAGACAAAAGTGCTGAGGTATTCGCCTCTCACGATTCCACCGTGCCTTAACACTTGCCGCAAACCTGCCATCCCTTTGTAATGCAGTCCTGAGATGCTTAATCTGCTTTCTCTCGATGTAAATCAGCAGCAAAGTTGCCTGTGGAGGAGCAGAGTCTGGGGGATAATCGTGGCCTGGTGGGTTATCTGTCTGTAGCTTCATGCACGGTGGGTTTGCTCACCAAATTTTTAGTGTGAGTATTTTTTCCAGCTCTTTTCCAGCAGGGAGGTAGGAAGTGGGAAACAACAAAACTGGTTTAATGCAGCAGGTAAATCAGATCACCTTCTTGTGAAACCTATCACCACACACGATTGTTATGATAATAAACGCGGGTGAGCTCTGGTTATTACATGCACAGCCCTGCACTAACTGCTCCCTAGCACTCACCCGTTCTCTCACTTTAGCAACACCCCACACACCTGTTCAAATAATATTACTATTACCTTGTGTTGACACCACATCCACCCTTTCCTTTCATATAATAAGAGCTCCTGGTGAACTGTAAATGGAAAGCTTGTGGTAGCAGAAGCTGATTGTTTACCTGTCTCCAGTTTGTTGCCACAGATACTTGGTCGGGAAAAGGAACAAAGATCAGTTTGACATCCTTGTTAAGCAGGATTTGCCCCCCACCTTACCCACAAAAGGTTACGAGTTGCTATTCAGGCTTGAGCTCCACAGGTGTGCCATCACACCTGCCTGAAAGAAAACAAAATACAGTTTGTTTCAATACGGCTATTGGCCCAGCAAAATAAAGAAGAACTTGCCCTACAACACAGACACAAGCATTTGTTTTAATAATTCAATGAATCCAAGCAAACACTGACTGATAGCTCTGTTTATATTTAGCATACAAGCCAAACACAATGCACACTTCCCCAGAAATCGGTGCCAGTGAACATCCGACCCTGCCCTGCCCACTGAACTCATGGGCAAACTCATGGCAAAACTCCACGTAAAACCCATCTGGCAATGGAAAAGAGGATGTTTTAACTCTCAAGGAGCTTCAAAGCCAGGTTGGATGGGGCTCTGAGAAACCTGGTCTAGTGGAAGGTGTCCCTGCCCATGCCAGAGGAGTTGGAACTAGATGATCTTTAAAGTCCCTTCCGACCCCAAACCATTCTGTGGTTCTATAATTAATAGGAGACTGTGTCCAAAGCCAAGTCAGGGTCAGGTTTGGCCTCATCATTAATTTCCTTCACCATTCAGCCCTGCTGGAGCTGCTGCTGCTGTTGAGTCCTGTGTAACTCACTGCATAGGGAGCTGCCATGGTTTCAGAACAGGGGACAGGTAAAAGCTGAGTGTCTTGGTCGAAGGCTGGACCCAGTTTCTGACACCAGTGACAGCAGTGTAGGTCCAGAGTACATTGGTAAATAATGGTAAAATCTAGCTCCTAATTGAGGCCTGGAGGAGGCATAATGGGATTTTGTCCATGCAGAGCAGAGCACTACAGAGCCCTAAATGTACCCATTCATTCATGTGAATTCGCCATTTGACATCTGCTGAAGGTGATGGAAAGACTTTGGTGGGCATTGGATCAAGAGCTGAGTCACTGGAGTTTCCAATGCTTTAGGTAGAAACATTTTTCACCAAAAAGGGCTAATTAAAATTGTTCTTTCCCATTTTCCAGCTAAAGCAGTGCTCTATTTCTACTACTTTATATTCTTATTAGAATTCTCATCCATATCTGCTTCCATTAAGGTTTAAATGGTGTTGTTCATAGTCAGCTCTAAGATGTCCCTGTATTAGAAGAGGAAGTGTGGTAGATGTGCAGCACCAGCTGGTTTGGAAGGAGTTTGTATACTGGGTTGCAACTTATGTAGAGAAACGTCCTTGAGGCAGGGAGCATATTTTATTTATTGCTTTATTTATTGCATATGTCAAGTAAATGGAATCCCAAATTATGAAGATGCAAAACACAGTGTGAGTATTTATCAGCACTGAATGTTTTTATGTGCTCCAAAGTAACTTGGGGTTTCCCAGCTGACTGTGAGCAGCTTGCTGGTTTTGAAGATCTAGCACCTTTGGAACTGAAGGGACATGCTGAATTTTAAGCACTTGGAAAGAGAATTAATTGCTTGGACAGCAACACTTTTTTTTTTTTTTTTGTATTCTCATCAATAGCAAATGATGAAGCCTCTGGGGGATATTAACACAAGTAAACTAAACACAGGAGTGGGACTGTTTAAACAAGGTTAGACAAAAGCTTTCCTACTACAAGCAAATGAATTTGATAGCAATTTTTTATGTTCCCACCTCTATTGTTGCAGATGTCTGCATTTAAATAAGAACTTTATCTTTCTCAGCCCTGGTTTTCCTCCTTCATTAGCCTTCATGGAGGTCACAGCCCTCTTATATCACGGGCTGCTCCTGCAAGGACCTGGGGTCCTACCAGGTTCCCCTTGCAGCTTTCTGCTGAGGTGGGGATACACCCTCTGCCTGCTCCCCCACCCTCTGAGAACAGGAAAGGATTTGCCTTTCCAACCTGCTGAAAAGGCGAAGCACTATTGATTTTTAAATATTCTAAACAAGATATAGATGCTAGACTGCTACAAATATAGACACCAGCATCTGAATGAAAAGATAGCCTGTTGAATAAATAATGCATATTTAAAAATGTCTGAATAGGAACTTACAGGATAAACTGTAAAAGCTTCAAAGCAGCCATTGATCTATGGAGTACATAATATGCATGTTAAAAATTGTTGGAATATTTATTTACATGACACATGGCTCAGAAGAAGCTATTACGGTCCTTAGGCAAATTATACATGTGAAAATTGTCAAAGTGCTTCTTTTACCAGAAACAAGTGTATCCTGTCAGTTGATAAACCTTTGATAATTGATAAACCTTTTGGGGAAAAAAAAAAACAACTAAAAAAAGAAAAAGCAAGCAAATCCGAGGCTAAAAGAAGGTTAAAATAGAAAAGAAAATAAAGGAGGAAAATAAAACCCAACCCTCATACCATGTCAAAGTGTATTCCATGCCCATCAAAGGAAGAAAAGACAGTGCTGCCCTGCCCCACTCAGCACTGCCATCACCCTTCGTGTGCGCAGAGCTGCGTGCCCAGGGATCCTGTGGAGGGGATGTTCCTGTCTCTGTGTGCCAAAGTCCAGGGTGCCAGCTCTTCTCTCTACAGGCCAAGAAATTACAAATGGGGACTAATTCATTCCAGCCATTGCTGTGTCCTCTATTTGGAATTAAGCTGCAAGAACAGCGCTCAGCTTTCCCTGCCCATGCCCCTCTGACAGAAATGGGGGACAGGCCTGGTACCACAAGCCATGGGCACTGTTTTCACCTTTGTGTGTGCAGATTTGCTGTTTATGGCTTTGCTTTCAGATCCTCAAATGCCTCAGTGCAGCCAAGCACTGATTGAAAATGGTCTTGCCTTTCCTCTCCTACCTTCAAGAGGAACAGAACAGGGAAGCATTGCCTTGCAGTACTTCGTGTGCCCAGCAGCCACCCAGGTCCATCCCTCACCAGCACCTTTCTGATGGTTTCTGCCATGTGCTTGTGCCTGGGCAGAGCACTCAGCAGGGCTTGCACTGCTCCCTCCCCAGTGCTCCTTGGGTGACATGGCTCTTCTCCAGCAGATGTTTTGCTAAGGGGTGCCAACTTAAAAAATTCCCCCTCATGTCCATGTTGCTGTGATCACACAGCAGCCTGTGCCATAGCCTGTTCTCTGCAAATTTTATTTTTCAGGCTGTGAATGGGAAAAAGGGTTTTGTCACGGACATGGTGGCATCTGCCCACAGCCAACCTCCAGAGTGCTGCACAGCCCCAGGACACCCAGTGCCCAGCTCAGCTCTGATGTGCTGAAAAGGCTGGTGTGTGCATGCCTGCTTTGGGCATTTTGGAAAGCAGGCTCTCCTCGTAGGCACAGCATGCAAGTTTTCTCTTACTCAGGAATGAGAGTAATGGGTGGATTTTCTAACGCAAAAAAGCAAGCAGTGGTGTGGGGGGAATATATTTAGTCTGTGCTTTCAGGTCACATGTTCTGGGACTGGAGAGCAGACCATTTTCAATGCTGTTTTGGAAGCACATTATTCAGTATTGCAAACCTTACTATTGGAGAAGCCAGTAAATTGTGGTGCATCTAAAACAATTACTTGAATGACTTGTACCGTGGTTTCTTCTTTCCAACTGCAAAGGGTTTACAAAAATGTGATTTCTACAGCTACAAAGCCTTGAAAATACAAATAATAGTAAAGAGCTGCTCCGCATTTGCATAAACCTGTTTATCCTATACATGGTTTATTCATTAACTCTCGGAACAACCAGCAGGACAGCTATGGCATTCCTTATGACCACTTTGCTTGTGGCTGAAAATGCAACTGCTGAAAAGGAACACTTACATGGTTTAGAAAGTGAAAATAAGTACCATTCCCGTGTGAAACAGCAGGAAAAATACCACAGGAACTGGCATTTGGCTATTACATGGAATGAACTCTTCCTAACACTTGGAAATTTCAGAGGGGTCTTGGCACCTGCAAGGACTGGGACCTCTGTGCTGCAGCTCACCAAACAGGCACGCAGCATTAGCTGTGTCCATCGCTGTGCTTTGCAGACAGAATACGAATTAGGGATGGAAAATACCTGGCTGCTTCAGCTATTCCTCCCAGAGACTGTTTCCTAGTCCTTCACAATTTCAGTGTCCCACAATAAGAAGTTCCTTGCTGGCTCCGTCAGCAATGCATTTCCCAACCAGCTCCTCCCTAGGAAGACTTTCCTGGTAATCACCTCAGCTTTCCCCATGCTTCCTTTCTTACCCAAAACTTAATCCCCACAAGAAAGATGATAAAACAGGAAAGCATTCTGTCCGTTTCATCTCCTTGCTTCTATAAAGACGAGTACATGTTGCCACTGGTACAAGGGGAAAACTGGAAGTTTGTTTGACAGCCAGTGACTTGCTCAAGGTCACAAAAGAGCCTCAGTAGCAGAGCTGGGAACAGAATTTGGTATCCTAATTCCTAATCTGGCAGCCTCACCACAACTCTCATCACACAATCAAAAAGCTCCTTTTAAGGAATGCTTTTGTGACTAAAAGAAAATCCAAGGCATTAGAAGAAAAGAGAGTTTTTAATTTGCCTTTGTTCAAACATTTATGCCTTTTGCTATATGGAAAACATGATTTAAACAAGATACAGTATGATGAAAGGCTCTAAAAATCTTTGTAAAACAAAAATAATTATGGCTGCATTTAGGACTGCACTGATTCCAGTCATTAGGAAGCGAGCAATTAGGTATTCCTCATTCACACTTTCATACATAGCATAAGGAATAAGTAGACCAACATCTACAGTGGTCTGGTGAGAGCTTTCTTGAGTGTTACATGCAGGCTTTCCCATTTCTTAGGAATACTACTTGTAACAGGAAAAACATTCGCACCTCTTTAATAAGGTCCTAACTTGTTGCACCGCAACAGTTTTTTAAAAAGCAAAACGAAATCCTTAAACCGCTGAACTCAATGGGAGATTGCCCTGACCTGAAACAATCCGGGCTTTGGTCTGCTCTGCCTGGAAGAGTAGCTCAGTCATTTGCTGCCTCTCCCAGGATACATCAGCTTTGATAATTAGAAACTCTACAAGGTAGATTATTCTTGTTTTAAGACAGCACCTTTTGCTTGCTTCCTCTTCGGTGTAACAGAATACTGTAATTTGGCAACAGTGGGTAGAAACAAACACGGGCATTGAGAACCAATGTTACGAAAAACTGTATACAAAATAAGCTGAGCTGTACCCGCAGAAGTAAGCGAAAGACTACAAATACTAGTAAGACAAACAGAGAAAATAAATGTGAATTCAAACCATTCCTTTGGAAAAAAACGGAAGAATTCCCAAAGCACAGTAAAAATGCTATTGATAGCGATCTTGCTGTCACTGAAATAGTTGGGAGACTCAGGATTTGTGACTTAATTTTACAAGAACACATATTTTGCTCATTAAATTGCTAATATTGCAACAGCAGAGCTGGGGGAATACAATGCAGGGACCCACTCCCCACCCCTGGAGTCCAAGCTTAACCTATCAAATGCCCTTGCCTTTAAAGCTTTGCAGTGACAGCAGG
>JAWWLZ010000082.1:59152503-59169396 GCA_035041345.1 Poliocrania exsul
TTTTCTTTTCTTTTCTTTTCTTTTCTTTTCTTTTCTTTTCTTTTCTTTTCTTTTCTTTTCTTTTCTTTTTTCTTTTCCTATTTTTTTCCTGGTATTTCATAAAGATATGCTCCTAATTTATTTATAAGAGGAACTCTCCAGAACAAGGTAGCATTACTGAGCTGGCTTACCAGTTCCTCTATACACACAAGTACATTCATAATTGATGAAATAGTCTATAGTGTTGGGACTAGAATAAACTTAAGGTCAAATCTCTGGGAGAGCAAATCTTGCCATTATTCCTGATGAGAAATAAATACGTGCAGGAACTAAAAAGTGTGGAGTTGAAAGGGAATAAAACTGAATGTATAAGGGCATTTTGAACAATTCATTCCAAAGTGAAAGTGCTTTTTCTTAGTTTTTCTTCATTGCCTTGATCTTCCTAAAACTGTTGTTGGGGCAGGTTAATGACTGACCTTTGAGGGAACCACATACCACTCTTTGTTCCCTGGCAGTCAGGATCTTGCAGAGGCTTGAAACCTTTGAGGGGGAGAATAGGATTAAACTGCTGTATGAAGTCCAGCGCAGGTGATGATCAATGGGAGCAAAGGAGTGAGGTTCTCAGGACGCTCTTTCCCTTCCCCCAGCAGCTGGAATTTATTTCCTTTACTGCAAAGTTACCTGATGGAGACGGCTGACTGTCAGTGATTGTTCTCAGATTAATTTCTTTTCAGCAGGCATCAAAAGCATGCAGTGTTAAAATCCCAGGAAGATTTTAAAGGTTACCAGTCATTTCACATTTAAACATCATATCGAGCAGTTAAAATCAGAAAGACTTCACTTGAGCCTCACGCTAAAATCATATTTACATAAACTCAGCTTACTTGCCCCACTCCAGTTTTCAAAGTGTCCAGCCAACTAAAGACAAGTGTCTGATCCTGCACCACGTGTGTGTACTGAGTAACCTCTGATAAATTAGTGATTCAAGGTGAGTCCTTCATACCTGCCTGCCCCAATGCCTGGCTGTACATCCCTGAATGAAGCCATTGGTCCTAATATGCCACACTGACTGCAAGGTCCCTTTGCATGCAGACTTTTGCAGAGGATTGGCTTTCACCTTGCCTGCAGACCGAACCTGCACTGCTTGAATTGATTTAAAAACCCATTGTCAGCGTTAGGGCTGAGCTGCCCGTGTGTGCCCTCCTCATCTGCCCTGCTCCCAATCCCCTGGTCCAAGGCTGGCCTCAGGGATGCTCACACCCTGTCCTCACAGGCCATCCCATCCTGGCAGGGCACTTCACCCACCCCACACTGTGTGGAGACGCTGCCTCTCTCACGTGTCTCCTCCTCTCATGCCGCTGCTCTCGTTCCTTCGGCTGGCTGAGCCTTTGCTGTGACAACGTTCAGATAAAGGCTCTGCGAGCTGACGGGTGACATTTCAGCAGCGGTTTCTGCTGCCTTTCAAGGCTTCTGTATGGCTGCAAGCGATTGTTATTATTCCCAAAGGCTTGGACTCAACATCCTTTTCTTCCCTGAGAACTTATGTGCAAACCAATTTATTAATGGGAGAATTAAAATAAGAAGAATTTCAATGAAAACCATTGCGAGCGTCCCACCTGTCTGGCCTGAAACAGCCACTCAGCAAAAACAAGTGAAATAAAACATCAAACTGTAATTAATTTGAGTTGCTCCAAGATTTTACTGATAGAGAGACCTAATGTCACATCTCCTCCACAGCCTGGAAGAGCTCCCATGCATTCAGGCTCTGGGGCCCACACCTAGAGGTGCTGTGTGATGAACATGAGATAAAATACAGAGGAGCTGTAGTTCCAGACTGACAGTCAAGGGGCCATTTCATTCACTGAGAAAAACCCTGCACTCTGCACCAGTTTAATGTCTTCAGGGAGAGAAATTTATGTCCAAACCCAACCTGCATCTACTGCTGAGTCACAAAAACGAGCTATGCTGGCTTTTGCTGCGTGGTCTTTGTCCTGAACTCTCTGAAACTAATGTAAAGAGTGGATCTATGTAAATAACAATTTACATTAAGGAACAATCAGATTTTCCCTTTCTGAGACTGTCACACCACTAGGAATGTATGCTCTTTTGAAGAACTGCAGTAAGAAAGTAGGGAAGAATTTCACATGTGAAGCAAACTTTGAGAGGCTGTTTTACTGAATCTGGCCGAGCTATGAATATAATCAGGTATTCTGCAGTGTGGGAATCTCGCTGCTGAAAGCAGTGGGAAACTTCGGGGCTGAATGTGGGAAGTTTGGGAGCCTTGGCAGGGATTGTAAACCTTGCTGGAGCGCAGTGAAAAGCCCCTCATTCCTGCAGGAAAGAACTTTTCTAAAGTGCCTGCAAATGAATTGAGGATGGAAACAGAGACATCTCCATTCAAACAATGGGGAGCTGGCACGGACCGAAATCCAAACACCCGGTCCCCACGGCCAGCGGGGGCCAAGTGGAAGCGGGACGTGGAAATGTCGCCTTCCCAGTACTGGCACGGGACAGCGCTGGGGGGATCACCCACGGGACAGCGCTCCGGGGGCATCACCCACGGGGCAGCCTTGGGGGCATCACTCGCGGGACAGCCTCGGGGGGATCACCCGCGGGACAGCACTTTGGGGGCATCACTCGCGGGACAGCCTTGGGGGGATCACCCGCGGGACAGCGCTTTGGGGGCATCACTCGCGGGACAGCCTTGAGGAGAACACCCGGAGAGGAGCGGCCGAGAGGAGGACTCCGCTCCCCACGCGCGGACGGACGGGGCGGGGGGGATGCCGCAGCCCGCCGCTCCCCGCCGCTCCTCGCTCCCCCCGCAGCCCCTGCCGCCCCTCCCAGCCGCTGCCTTGGCCCGGGCTGCCCAGACTGGCCGGCGCCGGGCCCGTGACATCACCCATTCACGCTGCGGCCCGGCCGGCGCCGCCGGGGCGGTCGCTGCGGCAACGCGGACGCCAATCCCGGGCAATGACTTCCAGCTGCCCGGCCGCGGGAGCGAGCGCGGGCGCGACCCCGCCGCACCCCCGCCCTCCTCTGCTCCCTCGCACCCCATCCCTTCTCCCCCTCTTCCCCACGCAGGTATTTTTCCCGTGCCGTGAGCGCTGGGGAGTGCTGAGGGACCACAGCCGCCTCGGGGTGGGGGGTCTCGGGAAGCTCGTGTGCCCTAAATAAATTCCATATTGAACTTTCTTTTCTTTTTTTCTTTTTTCCTTTTTTTTTTTTTTTTTTACAATTACTGCTTTTGCTGATCTCTACCATATTCGCCCTAGTCGCCTTTTTTTAACCTCTCCCATGCAGACTCCACTATGTCTTTTCGTTCTGATGCTCGTCTCTGATACCCCTGTAATTGTGTGATGCCCTTGTTCACATGGAGGGAGAAGGATTGCATGGAAACAGCATACGGGACTGCCATGTGCTAAGAGTACTTTTGGAAACGGTTTTCTCCTCAGCTGCCCAAGCGTGAACCCTTTTTTGCCCCAGTATTGTGGTCCAGTACAAGAAAATCTGATACTGGGTGTTTTGAAAGCTTAAAAGCTGTAGTCTTTCTAAGCTCGGCTGAGAAACACAAAATGCTCAATGTCTCTGTGAAAGACCCACGGCTGGTGTCAAACTTTGTGAATATCTCGTTTTGTTGACCAAATAGATATTCTTCCATATTTATTGTCCACAAAAGGAAACTTTTGAAGTCTGAGTTGACTGAAACTTGAAGCATAAGCACCAGGAGACAAATAAAACAAACCTACAGGAGAACATTAAAACATCTTGTGACTTTTGAAGCCAAAACTGTGGGGTTTGTGTTTTTTAAAATGTGATTCATGAACTTCTCATGCTACAGTTTGGTATTGCTGCAGTTTGGCCCGGTGTGACTTCCCAAAGTCCCAAAGGGGCCCTGAGTCAAATGAAGGATTAGAAAGTGAAAGAGCTTCTTCCCAGGTTTTCTGTACAGCCCTCTGGCAGGCAGCAGCTCACTCTTCCTTTGAGAACGAATAGTTACTACCTATTGCCTTCCAGTTTGTTGATTCACAGTTCCTGCAGGAAGCCATCTGTAAATATTAGCCTGTGTAATTTGTAGTGATATTAAACAAAGTGATGAGAATCCTACTTAAGAAAAAAATTGATAGCTTCCCATACGGTTCCAAAAAGCTTAACAGTGATACCAGTTTACCACAGTGTAGCAACAGCACAGTTCTGACTCCATTTATCTGTAAAAATGAAGGCTTAGTAAAACATTAATTTTCCAAAATTATGGAATGTTTTAATGTGATTGTAATTGCCCCTTTGTGCTTTTAATTTATTAACATTGTTAAAACGAATTATAGCTCATTGTAACCAAATGCTTTAGATGTGAATAAGCCAGGCTGGTTTGCAGGCATCTTGATAGAAAGATGGTCTCTGTATAATGCAATCACAGTGTATCCCTCCTGATTTACTTGGAGTAACTTATGCAAATTAGGGGATTTCTTTTGCATCAATATTGTGATGCTTTTATGTCATAGGCTCAATCTTTTACATCTTTGCATCTTACCTTTCTATAATGGATTTTCCTGGGGAGCTGCACCTGGTTTCAGGGCAACTGGGAGAGCTGGATCTTGTACAAAGGAGGCACAGCAAACTCGTGTAAGTGATGCTGGGCAGGAGAGCCCTGTGGAAACTCTGATGAGAGCTAAAGAGCATGTTGCAATGATTTCTGATTGCTTGTTCATCAGGAGCCAGTGTGAGTGTGGAAACACCTCGCACTGAGTAGGCACCTGGACACAGCCCAGCTGTGTAAGAACCTACAGCGATAAGTCTTGCTGAACCAGATGCATGCCTGTTTGGGTGTGTCTGCACTGTATTCCTGTTACCAGGAGTGCTGAGGAGCCCAGCACAGCAGGTGTCCACACAGAGACCTGACACTGCATCAGCGTGGCTGGTGCTGAGCGGGATGTCCTGACTCAGCCCGAGGACTGCAGCGCCACTCAGAGCCTGCATGCAGAGAGGAGCTCAGCAACAGTCCTGGAGCCAGCTCGGATGGATGGATGGATGGATGGATGGATGGATGGATGGATGGATGGATGGATGGATGGATGGATTTGTGCTCAGATGGACTTCAGTGTGGGGTTCATAGCACTGACTCCATCCCAGGGCTTCTCAAATCCATCTGAACTTTGCTACCTCCTTCTGGGAGCACAGCATAGGGATAACTGGGCAAGCTCTACAAGATCCATTCATATTCCATGCTACATGGAAGTACTCGTGTGGCTGTGAATCTTCCATCGTCTGGGATGCAGCCTTAGCTAATGAGCTTAACCAGGCCTGAATTGGCTCTGCAGGGATCTGGCCCTGGTGTCTCTGTTGTGTCACCATTCCTCATCTATGGCTCATCACCTGTGGAATAGCTGCAGATTGACTTTATCTGGTGGCGTATGTGTAGATGTGTAAAGTAAAACATGACTGAGCAGAAAATAGCACTAAGAGAAAAGTTTGTAGAGAAAGACTCAGTAGCATAAGGGGATTGTGTTTAAGACATTTTACTGTTAATTTTTCTTATGGGAAAGGGAGCAGATCCATGGGAACATGGGATTTGCTATGGGAAAAACTGACTGAAGTACAAAACTGCAACTGTGCTTGTGTGTTCCCTTTCTCAGTGTTTGTAATAGTCAGATATTTGTGTTCTCTTCCATTGCATGCTGCAGTTCTAATCTAACAAAGCACTTAAATTATGTTCTTTAGAGCTTTACTGGAGCAGGGCCATTTTCAGTACTTCAAAAAAGTAAAGCCTAAAACATTCTCTAAAATCTTTGGCTAGAGATTGTCTAACATTATTCCTCACCCATAAGGATCTTATCTGGACTCTCCCATAGGAACTGAAATAGCAAATGTCATGTATGCAGCCTTGGCAGACAGTTTTGAACTTGGAGAACTTCTTTTGGTGAAGTAGTGTGGGCCAACATGCCTGTGAGATGTTCAAAGCTTTTCATCCTTCCTCATCCATTTCAAATACAAACAGACAATTCCCACTTTCCAAAATACAGTTAGACATATATTGTGATGGTGACTGTGACTAGATAAGGAAATATGGGAGGCAGAGTCTTCTGTTGCCTCTATAGAATGTGTTTTATCCAAGAAGGAAAGAATCCCTTGTTGTAAAAATAAGAGAAACATTATAATGAAAGTTTTTCATGTGCTAGAAACTATTTCTTGACTTGTAAATGGTCTTTGCCACACTGTCTTTGTCAGTACTTTGAAATGCTCACCTTGCTAGAGCAGTAACATCTGTCTAAGGTTCAGAAATTTCTCCTCATCTTTGGAGTTTGTTTGCATTACTGGGGCTTCACGGCTCTTGTTTCTGATAACTGCAATGTATTCAAACACACTCTCTTATTCTGAACCAGTTTTTTGCATCTACCTGAAAGGGGGTTGTAGTGAGGTGGGGGTCGGTCTATTTTCCCAAGTACCAAGTAACAGGACGAGAAGAAATGGCCTTAAATTGCGTCAGGGGAGGTTTAGATTGAATATTAAGGGCAATTTCTTCACGAAAAGGGTGATCGTGTTTGAGAGAGGAGGGAGAATAGATCTTTTTTTTTCACAATACAGCTATGTTTTATTCAATAGGGGTTTTGTTTGTTTTCTGTTCTTCCCCTCAGGGGATAGGAGATCCTTTTCTTTCAGCCCTCAGGGATATATACAGACTTTATTTTTGTTTGGCCAGCACATGCTGCACTACTTTTTCCTAGGAACCACCATTTCCAATGCAGATTTCAGACACTGAAGTGAAAACTGTGTAGCTGGTTACCCTAATGTATGATAAATGTTGTGCATGTTTTCTCCCCCCCTGCCATATTTCTGTTTTTCTCTAGGGTACCTTTCAGAAGGATGGTTAGGGTGGGTGGTTTCAGGTTAATAACAGTTGAGAAAGTAGATCTACCCAGAGTGCTTAATTTTAAGTCAATTTATCCTTAAATATGACCTTGCACTTAGGCCAACTTGTAAGATCAGAGTCATCATGTGGAACTTGCTCTGAATTTTCATGAAGTCTGCAGCTGTCTGAAGTTTTATTTTTCTAGCTATTAGAATGAAAACCGTTTTTAACATTTTAAATTTTAAAGAAGTTTGTTGTCTTCTTTTCAGATGTGGCAGCTGTGATTCCAGATTGAGTGACAGACAAATATAGATGATACAGAGAGTCACCTGATCAGAACTGTAAACTCTCAGAAAAAAGGCCAGACTAAGCACGGTGTGTTAAAGGAGGCATCTCAACCTTTACTCTAACTTTTGTACAAACTTCTGCAAGCCAGCTTATTCTTAAGACTGGAGCAAGAACAGAGAATTACTCTTTTTCCTAGGAGTTGTAATTCATCTTGATCTTTTGAAGACTTTCTGATGGCCAGGCTGCCCTTTTCAAACACCTTGTTTGATAAAGGAAAGATCCTTCTTTGCTGCTGTGACTTTGTATTTTCTAAGAACTTGACAGAATTCTTATTTCAGTTGATGGCAGAATTCTGGTTGAGGTGATTAAGATAAGACAAGCTTAGAAATCTACTTTTGTCTAGAAACTCTTGCTTTTGCAGTCTAGCCTTCTTAGGAGCTAATTAATTGCAGTCTGAAACTGCAAACAAGATAGAAAATGGAATTTATGTTTGTCTGTACATACATAAACACTTCTGAAGGACACCATTTTCTGCTATTTGTCTCTCATTTCCCCAAAAACTTTTTACCCATTTGGTCAAGCTGTGTTCTGTTCCAAAGAACCAATTTCACAGTGCTCATCCATGTATTTCAGATCAGTAAACCTGATTTGGTAATCATGATGTAAAGCATTTCCCCCCTCCAGTTTTCACATATCCACACTCTATTTCTACTTCTTCCTCTTTTTCTGGCTTCCTTTCCCACAATTTCTGTTTGTACAAGTTTGAGAGCCTATCAATTTGCAGTTTTAATGGTCATTTTCTTTGATCTCTAAGGAGAAAAAAAGAGGACTATGAAATGCTATAAATGTTGGAAGGGAAGATTGTAAATCAGCCCCAATCCTGTTGCTGAATGGAAAATCACTGTAACAGTAAAAATGAAATGTGTGACTTTGTTGTATAAGATACTACTTAATGTGAGGATTTGTAGTATTTAATTCTTTTAATAAAATACCCATTTTGAGCTCATTAAACTCCCTCCCCAACCATTCCAGACCATAGCACTATAGATTGAAGTTCATACACAGGTGTAGGTTTAAGTTCTATTTGTATGTATGTACTCCCATGTGAAAAAGGGGGAGTGTTATTAGGAATACAGGCAGGATTTGGTGTCATTGTGTGTGAATAGGCAAACTCTAGGTATGGATGACCTTTAAATAAAAGGAGATTTCCTTAGTTTTAGCAACCATGATTTTCAGAAAAAGCATCATAGCATTGCCATTAAGATTATTAACTTCTTTAGAGATTTGTCAGTGTGGACAGACCAAAAAACCTCGTGCCATTTCAAATGCCAGTGACTGAACTTTCTTAGCATAAACTGAAGAAGATAACCCCAAATCTCATGATACCCTTGCATGCCTTTTCATTATGTTCTGTGAGGATAGAGCAGTTTTCTTTAAATCTTTGCATGTAAGAGTGTAAATTCAGAAGAAGGATTTGTGTACTAAAGAGCAGATTTAAATCCTTAAAGCTGCACATAATGCTTTCAGTAATGCCTGGCTCAAGCTGCTGACAGGCTGCAGAACTCTTGCCTGCTCTACCTGCTGCAGGTCTTAATTGTCTCAGCTAATCAGTGATAGCAACCTGGGAGAGGCTTGACAGCCTGGAACCAGCAGTGATTTTTCCTTGGGAGCATCATCTCAACACTTTGTGGTGGTTATAAATCCACTACCTGTATATGTGTATATAATGCTCTGGCTTCTGGGTTTGTACACATGTATTACTGATTCTAAACTCCAGTTTGTCTTCTGCCACTGAGTTCAGAGAATTATTACTGATATATATATATAACTGTGGAAGAGAGGCAGTCAGGTGCTCACCAGTTATGAGGATAGAGTCTAAAATGAGTCACACTATTTCTTATATTAACTTGTCAAAACATTGGATTGTAATACAAAGCTTGCAGGAATTCTTTCTACACATGTAGAATGTGCTTTTCCTTTTGTTCATTTTTAAAGAAGTGGAAGGAAAAAATATGGACACCATCATGTTAATTTTCTCTTTAGATCAGAAACTGTAATATTTTGTTCAAACATTTTAATAGAACAATTATTCTTTTGTTTTTAAATAAAATTTTCGAGTGAATTAACTGCTTGTGACAGGTGCATTTTGAACAGTGGTAGAGAATGAAGTCCTTTTTTACTATATCATATAACAGTGTGAGTCAAAGAGTTCTTTATCTATTGTCTTTAGGCATCACAGCTTTCTTTTAGAGTGACCACACCTAATAGGAAAGGGAAGTAGTAATTTCAAAACCTTGTCCTTTTTTTTGGTATTTTTTTGATTAGTTTGGTGTGTTTGTATTTTTTTTGTTTGTTTTGTTTTTGTGTTTTTACTGAGGTCAGTTTATTATCTGCTAGGAAAAGTGATACTCCTTCTCTTTGGACTATGCTGATGTCACTGCCTTGCTCCTTGAAGAGCCTGAACAGAAGAACTTTTGACCTGCATTAGATTTTGAAGCAACGATCTTGAAGTACAGGACCAGTATTGAGATGCCATTCCATTGTTATTTTTGCTGCAATTGGAATCTGAGGTATTAAATAAACTGTATTCTCCAGTTCTTTTCCTCCCGTGCCTGTCATTACCAGTGTACAAAGGCTTAGTGCAATCTTGTTTAATAACAGGAATAGAAAAAGGAAGAAATAGCTACACACTTAATAGAAACAAAAATCAATTATTACTTTTAAAAACTACCTGCTTTCAATTAAGCAGGAAATTATCTAACCGGTTACTTAATTTGCTCTGGCTGGCAGTCTCTCAACTGCTTTATGCTGAGTGGAGCATGAAATTAAATATGTAACAACTATCCTAATGGTTATGTTTTTAGAAAACCAGCATCTAGAAATGGCATTTTGCATAGTTTCAAAAGAAATAATGGCACAAAAATAAATTACTGCTGCTTCAATGCATTTGATATTTAAAAGAAAGATATTACTTGGTTGTTGATTCTCTTCTTCTGATTAATAACAAAAAAATCTTTGGTTTTACTTATGCAGATTTATACTTATGAATTGGGTTTTTTCTTTAGGTTTTTGTCTTCCTCCCTGGTTTCAGACTGTGTTTAATTGGTGAAATCGTTGCTGTTCATCTCTTGCTGCTCCCAGTGTTAAGATTCACCCTATTCTGTGTAAAATATGCCTTCAGGTAAGATTATTGTAGGAATCTTCCAGAGATTTTTAAGTTTTCTGTTTGGTGCTATTTGCTGGACCTTTCTCAGGGTACAGTTTCCACATCCCAATTGAAACCCACGCTTTTGTTTTACTGCTTAAGAGTTATTTTCAGTTCCAGAGGAAACCCCTTGGAGTCAAATACTGGCTCACTCAAGAGAAGGGTGATGGTCCAAGAACAGGGATGTCAAAGTGCTTGAGTCATCCAGTTCTTTGTGTGTATTAACACCAACCCAACAGCCCAAAATTTCACAAGCATTTCCAATGGCAGAGTGATCCACAAATTTGCACCATGTAAACTTGGCTATGTTTCCATCTAGGAAATTATATTTAGATTGGAGTTTAATGCCTTTGATTTGATTAACTTTGTGACACAAATCCACAGACTTCATTATATTTATCACTGGATAAACTTCGCTGTATTTGCCACGTTCAGTTTGTTTAGATTTAACAACAGGGAAATAGTTTATTCTGTGATCCTAAATTAGAATGAGTCTTTTTTAAGTCCACAAGTATATCAAACAGCTGTATGGATCACAGAAGTTTTCCCTTTTTTAACTACAGTTAATAAAAAAATGTCTAATGCCATAAATATGATTTGAGAGGCAGTAAATCATCACATTCCCCAATACCCAGATACAGACTATTCTGGTCTTCAGTTGGGTTTTAATGCTCTCTGGCTTATGAAGAGAATGTGTCATCCTGTACATTCTGTAATGGACACATTCCTATTGCCTGCAAACTTCTGAATTTGAGGTTCCAAAGCAGTAAAATGGTTGTTTTTCGCTTTGAGTCTTGACTCAGACATTCATATTCTGCCATAACTTTTGGGAAAAGCTTTGAAATTTGGTAGAAAGTGGATGTTATTCCACAAAGTTGAAGATCCACAAAGTGATGGTTGCGAGACCAACTGTTGCATCTTGTGAACATTACTTGGTATTATTAATTGGCCATTAGTCTGCCATTCTCTTTTGCTTCTTGAATGGGGGACAGTTTTTTAATTGTCCCAAATAACAAAACGTAATAAAAATAAGCTCTGATTGAGTTGGAACCGAAAAAGTTCTGATTTTCCATTTACATTGAGACCTCTTTGCCTCTTTCTGGCATGCAATTGAGAAGCTGCCTCCAAATCTCCAGCCATCTAAAATGACTTCTATGTTTCAGTGACACACTTAATGAAAAAAGTGGCACAAAAAGAAAATCCAGCCTCATGAAATGGGCTCAGACGTTTGAAGTACTTGGAACAGCATCCCTACATGTCACCCCAATTTCCTCAAAATTCTCCTGTCACAATCTGGAGGAAAAGTCCCCTTTCCTCATTTTCTCTCCCCGTAGCCTGCAATCAGAATGCCTGAGCTGCAAACCCTCCTGCTCTCTCCCAGTGATGGATTCCCTGGAAGTTGATGGTGTCCTGTCAGCAGCTCAGCCAGACAGAGCCACCGGCGCCTCTTCAGCACGGGAAAAGCAAATATAAACAAATAAAGGCCTTAGAGTAGATAGCACAGCGAGAGTATCCCTGAAAAATGCTCTGCAGAGTCAGTTTCTATGCCTTTAGTTTTAAAAATATATAAATGTTATATGAATCTCAAATCCGCTTTTATTTACATAAAATATTTATACACCAAGCGAGGCAATTTCACAACTTTAAAATGTATTTTCCTGTTAGATTAATCTTTTCATATGCTAACCACATTACAAGTAAACATTTTCCTAGTCTCCACTACATGAATGTGGCTAAAAGCTTCCTTGTTATTTTATAGTTACAGCATTTCAAATGTAGCCCTTTTTGACGTGGTTAGGCAGCCTGCCAGTTTTACCACTAAATTATAGCAGAGAAAACACTCAGTAGAATTTGATTAGATTTCTTCCTTCTCCCCATGAGTAAGGCAAAGCAAATTTATGGTCAAAATGCAGGCTGGTTTCTAGAGAATTGAATGTAGATCTGTATTTGTAGTATTAAAAATGCAGGCGAGTTTTGTAGTGAAAAATAGATCTTGTTTGTAGGGCTGCTTTGTATTACTGTTGTATTTTGTTCTCTTTTGTCACTGTCTGTAGAATGATAGAAAAGCATTAGTCAATAACAAGTTAAGGTTTGTATTTCAGAGATTAGAGATGAATATGTCCTAATCTTTGCTACTGAGAAACAATTATATTAATAGAATCATAGAATGGCTTGGGTTGGAACAGACCTTAAAGATCATTGAATTCCAACCCCCATACCATGGTCAAGGACACCTTCTGCTAGACTGGGTTGCTTGTCCAGGTCCCTCTGGGTGACATCTCGTTCTTCAGGAGTGAAGTATCAAGACTAGATTTGGTCCAACCAGTTACAAGCATTTACCCAAGAGATCTAATTCAGAAGCATGTTATTTGTAGACCATATTTTAAGGGCTGCATCTCACTGACCCCTGAGTGTATGGTGTGGCATGTGGGCAAGTTATAAGACTGATTTGTTCAAATTAGGGATCTAGTTGGAGCATATTGAGGTGACTCTCTGGCCAGGAAGGTCAGGTTTCCATCATGCAGTAGTCAGGGCAGAATGGGAGAAGGGATCACTTGTGCCTGATGTTGATCTGATACAGGGCTGGACCTTGGGATAAGACAACATCTGAAACTAGGAGTTAGGAATCATTCCCAGGTATAGAGACCACTGACCAAAGATCTTCAGTGTGCTGGACTGCCCCTATGTCTGTCTTTTCCCATGACCTACAAGCAGACTTAGTTTCTAGACTTTCATATCAATCAGCTGCTAACTTGAATTCCTATGCTGGCTACTTTGTGAAGGATGAATGCCAGTGACTGAAACCCCCTCAAGAGAGGGTCCTGAAAGACCATACCCAGTGTTTCTGATCACCACCTGTTATATTTGATAGATATCTGCATGAACAATTTTCTCATGAGTGTTTATGATCATTATAATGACATGAAAACAAATGTCTTTATATTATAATTGTTACTCAGTAGCAGAGTTTTCACAATATATTTATATCCTTTTAGAACAGAAGAGACCATTGTGAACTGCTATTCCATAACATAAACCAAGACATTTCATCATTAGTCTCTACAGAAGTCCATTCTGGACAACAGTTCAGTTGAAATGTGTATTTTTTAAAAAAAATAGTGCAAAAGCCAAGGTGGATATAAGTGCTTATTTCATCTCCATTCCAAGAGCAAGCACAATAGCTGGGTAGGAATCTCTTACAGTCTGTGAACCTTTTATAGGAACAGAAGGGTTCAGAAAAGACATTGTAAAGTCCAGCACTTAATACTTAAAAATGTACACTTGTGGCTGCTTATAATGTGTGCTTTTATTAAAGTGAACTGAAATATATATTCCTAATTCTCTCACCTACTTCCAAACAAAGGAATTAAATGAGTAACTCTAGTGTAGGTAATCTCATTATCTAACATAGATATGACATTAAACAAATCTTTTTTTTTTTTTAATGTGAGACTGTACCTGATAATTAACAAAATTTAATAGATGTGACTATGAGGTATCTGATTCAATTAATTAAGGAAAACCATTCTGTAAAACATGAGCAGTTGATGTAAAGATGTCTCATCAGGATTAGCTTGGCTGTGAGGTTAAAAGAAACTAGTGTAGGAGGAAGAGAGGTTTTATAATTTTTTTTAAAAATAAATCCCATGAAAATCTTTGGATTTTCAATTAAAAATATTTTAACATTTGTTTTGGAAAAATTTACTAAGGCAACGAATGGCTGTGCAAATGGTAAAAACAGTGGGTCAACAACTTTTTTCTTCATTATTCTGCTAATTTTGGCAGCACCCAGCTGTTGGGTGGGAGAGCTTTTATTGAAGAAATGTTGATTTTCACATCAGACTTTCTGAATGGGCATTATTCTGCTAAATATTCCAAATGTGTCCTGCCTGTAACTATGAAGAATATGGCATGGTCAGAAGAAGGAACACAAAATGTGTTGTGTGTGTTTATAGATAATTATATTTCAGTGGGGTAGCAGAACATTAATTTAATTTATGATTTGTATACAAATAAAAGGTGTAATTGGTTTAATTGATATCACCATGGATCATTGGTAAATGTGACCTAGGAAAATCTATATTTTCATCTGAAGCTCATTGTGATCTTATTCCCTTTAAAAAGAAAAATACTAATCAACATCTTACAGCCTTTGGGGTTTGAGGTACACTCTGTTCCCTAAAGACTGGACCTTTTTAAGCATTTCTTGACAATGATGTTCTCATTGAAATGAATGGGGTTGTTCACGGGATGGAAATTACAATTTCTTTTACCTGTGAGAGTTTTCTCAAAGACATGAGGACATAATTTGTTGATCCGTTTAAAAAATGTCAGTTCCCCACAAGCCTCACTCTGGGGCAGTCCAAGTAAACTGAAAAAAGGAAAGAATGAAATGGAAAAGTAACCCATTTTTTTGTTATTTCTGTGGGACTGATATAAAATGACACAGTGAGAGGATGTAGGGGTACTCATTGAAGGCAAAATAGATGATTTTCAGATCACTTATCAGTGTATTTGTGTGTCAGCTCTCACAGTGGGGGAACTCAGTAGGTATGAATTAAAGTGTGTTACTTAAATATGTCCTGGTTGTTAGGCAGGTTCTCAGAAAGTTTGATTCCAGGGTGGTATTATTCAAGAAACTTTTTGTCCCTTGGATGTTGTATCAAATAAATTCCACTTCCCTTCTTCAGCCAAGCACAATCTTTCTCTGCAACAGAATTAAAACACAGAAGTTTTATTCTTACTCTTACATTAACCCTCTGATCATCCTCTGCCAACACGTGGACATGGGACTGGGCCAAACCAGTAGCTCCTAGTAGCCTAAAAGCAGTGGGATTGCAAACAGATTTGTGTAATTTCACAAAATATCCAAGCTATAACTATTATGTTTATTCTGTAGAAGAAATACGAAATGCAGTCACTAAGTAAGATGTTTATTTTCACATGTGTTTCTTCAATCTTTTGTGACATCCTAACAGTTTGTTCTGAAGCACAGGATGTGCTGTGGAAAGAAAAAGGACCAGGAGCATTCACACCACACCAGGATCTTGCCTGGTTGATCATCTCTTGCTGCTTATGATTAAACAATAAAGAGAGAGGGTCAGGCTATTTGCTGGGGATTAATAACTGATAGGGAGGAGTTAATGGGCTGAGGTGCAGCTGAGGGCAATTACCCCCAGCTGGTCATCAGTGCTGATTAGAAACACCTGGAAGGAGAGCCCTCACACACATAAAGGGCAAACCAACGCTCTGAGCACCTTTGTGGTTCCCTTCTTTGTTGTTTCCTTGATTTAATTCTGATTTAATTCCTCTTCTTTCTTGGGTGGATTGTGCTTTTTCTTCCTGTAGCAGAAGTTTTG
Source organism: Poliocrania exsul (assembly GCA_035041345.1). Lineage (NCBI taxonomy): Eukaryota > Metazoa > Chordata > Aves > Passeriformes > Thamnophilidae > Poliocrania > Poliocrania exsul. The sequence continues at coordinate 59,168,180 of JAWWLZ010000082.1, forward strand.
TTCAGTTGTGGGTTTTTTGGGACTGGAAGCTGTGGAAAAACTCTGGAGTTCCAACCTTTGTGAGCAAAGAGGAGCCCTCACGGCTACTGAGGCAGAAAAATGCACCTTGCAGGTACTACTGCATCTAATTCCACGAAAAAGTAAGTTTAAAAAGTTCATAAAATATTAGTTTATGAAATTCAAGCATGTTTTTTAATAATGTAGCAAATTTTTCTGTTGCGGCAAAAGAAATTTGTGAGGGGAGGGTTTGTCCTTCTCTTTTTGAGGCCGTTACCCTTTCTTTTGTTGTGTTTCAAGAAAATTATTCCTTTGGTAATATTTGATACCTAAACCACCTCCTAATTGTACAAGAAAGTCAAATATTATAAATGTATTTCATGTTATCTGATAGTCATTGGAATATGTGTCTTTTATGAGTGATTTGGGGGTTATTTAGTTTTTAAAGTGCCCGCCATTTTGTGCTATGCCAGAAATTTCTAGAAAACTCATCTTTTAGGAAGGGAGATCTTATAATTATCAGCATGGCATTTAGAATATAATAATTTTGTAGTTATTCCATTGCTTCTGGTTATTCCAAATTCAGGTTGTAATAGTAAAATGTAAAGTTATGACAATTCCTGGAAGTGTTTTTGGAAATGGATAAAATCCCAGAGTCTCTTTTCCAGGCCTTTCTCATGGCAGCAATGCGACACCTCAGGAATCCCGGAGAGCTCAAGGAGAGATGATTGTCTGTGTTCATTGCAAATGCCTATCAGAAAATCAACAGAAAATTCTCTGCAGCTCTTACAACTTCGTGGAGATACTATCAAATGTGCTTGGTAGATTTTTGGGTACAGGAGGCAGATAATAAAATGAAAGGGTGTAATCTGGCAGCAGCACAGGGAAATCAATGAAGTTCTTTTTTCCTTTGATCCTGTTGAGAACAGAATTAGTGTTTAGGTCTCCCTTTAAAAGTGTATTGTTTTTTTTCCCTTGACCTGCTGATTAATTCTGCATCCTGTGCTTGGGTTAATAAAATCAGAAACCCTCCTTTTCTGAGTGTGCACAAGCACCTGAGAGGTGACTTGAATGTTTGACACGGGGAGAGTACAGGGCACTCCAGTTTAAGAAATGCTGTTTGTGTTAAACAAAAAGAGCCTCCTTTGCAGAGGAGAGTGAGAAGCTGCTGGGGATCCACCACCTTGAAAAGCTCATCTGCATCTGCCCCAGGGAGAGGA
>JAWWLZ010000082.1:59169496-59184672 GCA_035041345.1 Poliocrania exsul
CTTTGCAGAGGAGAGTGAGAAGCTGCTGGGGATCCACCACCTTGAAAAGCTCATCTGCATCTGCCCCAGGGAGAGGAGTCAGTGCTGGTTCTGTGCATCACAGGGAGCCTGGGTATGCAGGCAGTGGGAGCTGTACAGGGGAGACTTGGATCAAAGCAGCAGTTCTTTCAATGTGGTTATAGAAAGTATGTTTCAATACAGTCTTGCCTTTTATTCAGAAAGCTCCAGGGGAATAAATACAGTGACTGTATTAAGTCTGTATTTCCCTTGCATGGTTTAAAAATACATACCTTCTTGTGTTGCAGGACTTCACTGTTCATGTGAGTGGGGGTAGATAGGCATTCACAGGCTTGTTTGCAGATTCATCCCACTGAAATAGAGACTGAGACAGACTCATGTTCCATGGAAAGGTTGGGAACCTTTCCTAGACCCTTATAGGCTCTACTGTAACAGCTGAAGAGAAAGTCTCCTACATTTTTCATCTGCTTCTGGGACTGGAGAAGGATTTTTAACCAGTCCAGGAGTATTTTGAAAGGAATTTGAGAAGAAAGATGTTTTGTAAAAGAAGTTTGAACAGAAGCTCTTGTGCAGTCAGAAGTGGTTTACTCTGGGCAGTTTTGCTTACAGGAGAGTCCTGAATGTTGCTTTACTGTAGGGCATGATTTGGGCTCCCTCATTTAACTTTGGGTTTCACATTAGGCATCTCTGCCACAACACCAGTCCCCTCTCTTCTCCTCTATTCTTATGGCTGTAAGTCTTACAGTGGCTTGTATTCTTAATTCCAGGTATCAGCAATAGGTTCTCACTTTTTAGGGGTCTGCCAGTTACTGAAACAAAGAAACTTGCTTTAGACATATGTTTTGGACTAGTTTATGATGTAGCTCTTTTTATGCAAACCAGTTTGCTGTGTAAGGGAAAATATCTGCATTTCTGTGACTTCTGCACATCTTATAAAATCTGCTACTCTTCATGTTTCAAATACTGTTAAATATTCTTCTATTTGTTTCTGGTTTAAGGGACAGTTGATATAACTTAAACAATATAGGTTCTAGGGCATGCATTGATGGTCCACCCCTTTATATTTTCTATAAAGGACATCTTTGCTTATTCTCTAGGTGCTATAGAGAAGACAGTATCTGTTGAGGGAGCAAAGTGTGGCACCTCCTTGCCCTGGGAGTGGTGATTGCTCAGCTGTGACATTACTTTCTGGAAATGTGTAGTGGACAATCCAGCTCAGTGCAGCAGGAGCCACAGTAAGTGAATAGCTGTGTTTGTGCAGAGGGATAGCTGAGAACTGTGGAGAACAGTGGTGTCCTTTGGAGCAGGGCTGCCAAGTGAGGCTATACCAGTTAAATTGCTCTGAGAACACAGATGTCAGTGTGGGTTGAGGTAAATAATACTAGTTAGAGATGGGAGGTTTCAAGGAGGAAGCAAACAAGGAGACATTAAAGTTGCTCATCACAGTGGTCAGCAAAGCATTAAGTTCTTTTTCTCTGAGTCCTTTGGCATCCCTGTCCAAGTCTACAAGTCATGTGAAAGATTCTACCTCATGCCTTTTCCTCATTTATTAGTTTATATTCTAGGAAACTAATTTTCATGGTCTCATGCAAAGACTATACCCTTCAGCCCTTTTTTGTACCCTTCAAAAATGCCTTCACCTTAGTTGCTGTCTCAGCAACTCATTTATGACTTTACAGTGTCAATTTTTTTTCATTTTGCTGAATGCCTCTGACTGTGCTGTAAAATCTCTTTAAGGCCAAGATGTTCATGTTTCTGTGTTGCTGTTCACTTTTTACAATGCCTGGTCACCACCTTGTATTTTTTCTCCCTTTGCCCCTAAATCTATGGCTTGAAAAAGAGGGTTGTTTTGCTTGGCTTGTGGCTTAACAGCTTCTGTGTTTTCCTGATCAACTGACCTTCCATGTTTATTTGAAGTATGAAGTTTCAATGTTTATGTTCATCCTGTTTCAGCCTGGTTATGGCCTTGCTGCAAAGATTTCTTTAAAAGCAGAAATATTTACTCTCTTCATAGTGGCCTCCATGTATGAAATGGATGTGCTGAGTTGCCTTGTGGCTTATCAGAAAGTTATGATTTCTTCTGTCCTGTTGATGTCCTTTATATTATGGGGGGTTTTTTCCTATCTTTGTCTTCATGCTGAGTAAATCTTGCCCTTCGTATTCTCATAAAATATTGACATCATTATGGATTTCTACTGTGTGATTATGGAGTGGTTTATTTTTGTTCCTCAACTGTAGCTTTCAAGACAGGAAAAGGTAAAGAATTTTGGTAAGATAGTGATACACTTGTGCTGTTTTGGCACTCCTATGCAGAAACTTTGACTTCGGTGGCAATACTTTAGATCTATGCTTATGGTAACAAGAAGAGAAAGCTTATTGATGTATTTTTCTAGTTAAATGTGTCAACATATCTCAATGACCTAGACAATATAATTACTTGTAATTGTATAAATATTTCAATTTTTTTAAATACATGTGGTTCTGCTATGCTTTCTTTTCATAAACATGAAGCTATTTTTATATCCCATCAAGTGCAAAGACTCTTCAGAGGTTAGAATGCTTCTCTGTGCTTCCAGCTTTCATGATATGTTCTATTGACAGTCTTAGTAAGAATATGATTAATGGTTGAAACACATGGGATTCATTGTAATCCCCAAGTAACAATTGAGTGTTGTTCATATTTTTCCCTGTCTCCCAGCTGTGTGCAATAACCAGTCCTATACCTGAAAGCCTTGACTGGAACTTAGTTGAACACTGCATATAGTTCATCTCAATTCCTGATGATTTGTTGGAAAAGTTTTTCCTGTTTGCAAAGTTTATTTTTTTTCCTCTCTTCTAGTCAGCATTGTGGGTTAATGAGCAGAAAGTGACATTCTGAGGCAAGATGCTGCTGAGTGTGGACAGATATTTAGAGATAAACAGAAGAAAGTGGCTGTGTCCAGGAGAATGTCACCTTCTTAAGCCTGGAATGTTTTCTTTGCAGTGTTTTTAGAACAGTGGGATTTCTGTTCAGCAGGTTCTGAGATAGGATTGACATGAACTCTTGTGGTGTTAAGGTCAGGATTGTCCACTTCTTAGTTCTGCTTTTGAGATGAGGATCTTGAAAGACTTGCATCATTTGTCTTCTGACACTCTGCTTGTTAGAATTCCAGGTTGTGGGATGGCAAAGCTTTACAGAGCTATTGTGATGGATAGCTCTGCTGGAATTTCCACACTTTATGCTCCTGTGCCAGGCAGAAAATGAGACTGGATTTGCGTGGGCTTAACCTTGTCCATATAGAAGGGACCTTGGTTTTTGCACAGGCTTGGCCTTGCTCCTGTAGAAGGGACCTTGGAGATCCAGGGAGCTCAGAGGCAGGATCTGAGGAATGACAAACCTGGGAGGTGTTCCCAAGGCCAGTGATTCTGGGACACCAGGGCTAGGGGGGCTGATGGAAAGCTGTAGATACAGAGAGCTGATGCACTGATTGTGAACTCTGAAGATGATATTGGATGCAACAGCAGATATTTAATGAGGAGAAGGAAAATTAGCAAGGCTTAATTTCACTGAGACCCTGCAGAGTGCAGGAATTCTTCCTTGGGCAATGTGGCTGAATTTCTTTTTAGATTTCTGGTTTGGAGAGAGCCTGATGTTTCCCTATTTTAGTCTTGCTTGTCCTGATGTCTGGCATTTCCTGTGAAGGAGCTTTTCAGCAACTATAGATCCAACCCCATATCTAAATGTGTTGCATATAAGACAGTTTTCCCCACAGGTTTCTATAGGGATGCAGATTTTGTGTAAGTTATTTCTTGTTATTTTCGTAGAATTTGGGATACAATCTTACTTTTTCTTTGACTTGTGAGTAGAGAATGCATCTGATGTGGATGGTAGGAAACTTCTGTGGGTACCTATGGGATAAGATCTCTGTGATGCATTTTAAATGATTACAGATGCTGGAGGTAGGGACATTTCCTGCTGAGAAAAATGGAGAAACTTCTTGGTACGATTCAATGGTAGATGTAAGAAAAAAAAAATTAAATCAAACTTAGAGAAGAGAGCCAGGATTGCTGTATGTATGGCAGTGTTAACTTCAAAAAGGGAAGAAATAGCCTCATTCCTTTGCTGTTTCTGGGGGCTAAGGGAGTAAATGACCTTCAGCTTTAGGTAAGTGGAAAGATTGCAGTTATGAAAGCCATTTAAAAAAACCAAAATAATCCCACTTTTCTGCCTTTGGAAATGCCTTGTAGTATGCAAATGGTCTGACAATAGTGTGTACCTAAAAACATACTCCAGCCCCAAAATACTTCATATAAATTTAAACCTTCTATTCTAGTGTACCCCAGCAAGAAACAGGAGCCTGTACAAAGACAGGGGAGTTACTGTCACGTGAAGCTAACAAGAAATCATAATGGGCTCCAAAGTCTTGTAAATATTAGAAGACACTAATGTATATTGTTGATTATAATTCCAGTCACTGGTTATAAACCTCATGAAATGAATTGCCTCATTTATAATGCATACCATGGGACAACATCTAATTTGGTGACAAGCATGGAGTCTAGCAAAGATTCAATAGAAATATCTGCTTAAATTACTATGTTCTTACCTAATTACATATATTTTTCTAAAGCTTTGTTATTTAATATACCTGTTGTTATTATTAAATTGAATTTCACACCTTCAGAAATTCTGGTGAATGAATGTCCTTTCTGCTGTGAGATGCAAGGTTAGTGTTTATTTTAAATTGTAACTTTCTGTGAGAAAGATAAGAAAATCAACATATGCTGTTATCACTCCTCACTTTTGAAACAAGGTGAGGACTATCCTTGAGAAGTAATTGATATTCCTGTACAGGTTGAAAGTGATATACAAACAGATAAGCAGAATCCTTCCAGTCTGTGCTTTAGCTGAAAAGGCCATAGCAATAGTTGTCTTATGTGGCCTCCAATTTTAGATCAGATCTTTGACCTTTTGGACTCTTCTGCTTCTTTACTTTGACCATTTCAGATGCATTGCACCAGTGTAATTTTTAGGTGCATAAGTAGACCATAAAACTACTAAAGCCATGGTATCTAAGTTAATATTGTGCTGCTATTTAAGTTAATGTGCAGTGGGTTGACCTTGGCTGGGCACCAGGTGCCCATCAAGCTGCTCTATCACTCCCCACCCCAGCAGGATGGGGAGAGAAAATAGAACAGTTTAATAAAGAAAAAGCAAAGAATGTGTATGTGCAAGCTGAGGGGAAAAGAAAAAAAACCCAACAGCTTAAGACTTTATTCTCTACTTCCCATAGCCAGTGATGCTCAGTCACTTCCCAGGCAGCAGGGTGTGTTACCAACACCTTTCCTGCTATCACACAAAGCACAGCACGATGAGGGCTGTCATGGAGGGAATAAACTCCATCTAAGCCACACCCATACATGTTGTCTACCAAATGATTGTAAGAACAGGCATAGGAACAAGGGCTCAATTGCATGGAATTGCACTAAAAATGTCACCTATGCCTTGGATAGCAGGCAGCCAAGGAAACTCCTCACTAAAATTCCATTGCTTATCTAGATGTGCTTGTTAAGAGTTGCACAGTTTGAGGGAGGAATTTGTAATGAAATCCCAGGGATCATTATGGCTAGTTAGAAAGCACAAGGAATGCTTTGGTGTCGTTGGGAGGGAATACAGTGGTCATTATTGTGTGAAGTGAAGGCTGTGAAAGTAGTTCTGTTAACAGTTTATTTCCTAGACTTTTGGAAATTAGTTCTGGTTTATAACATGACCAAATCTGGTATAAAATTCCAATATCTCTGGTCCAGGATAAAGTGGTATATTTTTAATCACTTGTCTTTGTGTATTTTGGATCATAGTTAATGGTGGTAGTGGCAATGTGAGGTATCTGCTCTGGCAGAAGCTTCAATACTAAACATGGCTGTGGTGGAGTGAGCTGAGGGGTTCAATCACTGTTTCCATCTGCAGGGTGTTTGTTTTGTTCCAGTCTGTTGTACCCATGGAAATTCATTACAAACAAAATGATTATACCTGTGTTGTTTTGAAGGGGGCTGTTGAGGTGGAACAAACCAATTGTGTGTGACTTGTTGGAAGACGGGGGAAATGCTTTTCCTAAATGGGTGTACAAAGCTTGGAACATGAACAGGGATTGCTAAAACTTGTTCAGGTAGGTGAGGGAATTGGATATTGCTGTTCTTGGGTGAGATTTGTGCATGCTCTTGGAAGTTGCAAATGCTTTGTCTTTGAGTAAATGCTCTTATCCTTTGAGCTTCTTATACAGTTATATGGTTTTGGTTGTGGTGTTTGTTTTTTTTAAACCCTGTATTAAGGCAAATAGTTCTTTCATCTGAACAGTTGCTTATCTTCTGTACCATTTTGGAATGCTCTCCCAAAGCCCTGAAATTCTGCACCTGCAGCAGGTTCATGCTGTAGTTACAGAGCTGCAGGCTCATCAGCTTGTCTTCATTCTGTGGGAAAAGCATGGAGAGAGTCCTTTTGGAGCATTTAATTTGGGGAATTACTCAAGTGGTAGGCTCATCAGCTGCAGTTCTCCTTTCTTAAGTTTTACTGCTAAGTCTCTTTATCTAATCCTTTTTTCTGTGTGATTTTTTTTTTTTCCCCTGTGCTTTAATTTTCTTACTGGAAGGCTGCAACCCACTGTGTTAGGGATATAGTTGCAAACAGAAAGACAGCAGATAAATCTGCACAGGATTTTTAAATGGAGAGAATGGCATTAGTGAACATATGATGTCCATTTGTCAGAGTTGGGAAGGAAGAAGACAAATCACAGATTTGTAACTTAGAAATTAATGCAGTCATGCAGAACTTCTGTTATATGGACGCCAAGGATCTATCTACAGTTGAGTTTTTACACTCTGATTGGCACTACACAGATGGGAAAGGAGGATAACATAGTGAGAAAAGTGTCAGGGCACGAAAGCATAGAAAAGTGTGCTAGTGGTTGTTCTGGTTTTGTGCTTTCAAAAATGCTACTTGTTCATAGGTCATCTGCATGGAGGATTTACTTGGCATTGCAGAAAATATTTTCTGTGTTCAGTGTAGGAGCATTCTCTGTAACTCAGTTCTAGCTGGTGGCAGTTTTGGACATAATGCAATGTTGATAATTTAATTGCTTTACCTAATATGAATCTTGCATGAGAAACATGGGAACTACAAAGAAGCTTTTAGTTTGCACTCCTCAGTGAAGATTCTGAAAAGACTATTCATACTGGCCTAGTAATGTGCAAAAAAAAATCCTTTCAAATAAGAATTTATAAATAATCTGGGTTTCAGTCCTTGCACTGACTCTGTGGAATGAAACTGTTCACCAAGATACTGGGAGAAAGCCCTTTTTTCTTTCTCTTCATCTTTTTTTCTCCTTTTCCTCCTAGAGTGATGCATGTACTGCAGTTGGGCACTGCATGTGGGAACTTAAATCCATGGTGCAGCAGGAAACAATGTGACTTTGGAATGCATCATAGCCCTTGTGTTCCTCTGTTGGCCTTGATACTCTCAGAGCTGTCTGTTTTAATGAGCCTGCTCTTGCCCAGAAATTTCCAACTCCAGAAGTCCTTTCAGGTACTCAAGATCAGCCAATTGTTTCCCACTACTTGAGGGGAACCAATATGCCACTCTCGGACTATTTCATTGGTCTATTTTCTTAACAATGCTAAAAGAATAGCAAGCTTACATGGTTGGGCTGTGGGATGAAAGGAAGGGGCTTATGTACTGTAGGATTTGATGGCTGCAGTTCTGGGGGAACTCACCTGTCTCCCCAGATGTACAGATGTCTTGTGGAGTGGTGTCAGTGGGATAGTGTTGCCTAAAAAGGGAGCTTTCTGAAAGAAAGTGTGTATTTACAGGCAGAGGGAACTTTGTGGAGTAACAAATTAGTTCCACATGGTTTCAAAGATGGGATAAAGTTCATGCAAGTCCTTACCTTGCCTCTGTATCAGCACACTTGTGTTGTTTGTTGGTAGCTCCAGTTATTTGGGCTCTTTAGGGTCTGTAGCCCAAAGACACCACAATAAGGTCACCTGTTATTCCTTTTAGTGAGGTAGAGCAGGGGCTGGAGAAGTGACTGGTTTGTGGTAGAAAAGGAAAACAAACTCTGTCTGTTTTTCTATCTTAACTGTCGTATTTTTCTGAGGGGAAAAAAATCAACAGTCTTATCCTATTTACTCACTACTCTGGCAGAAATGTTCTTTTGTAACCACGTAGATGTTTTCTGATGTTAAATTAGACTCGGTGAAATTGTATGTTTGGATGTGTCAGTCCATTCCTCCTTCAGGCCTGAGCCACACTGAGATGTTTTCCATATTGGAATTTGAACATCATGTTCAGACAGTAGCACCATAGGTGGTGTTGTGGTCCAAGGCTGCATCATCAGCCCTTGAAGTGTCTTACAATGATGGTCACAAAGCCACAAGAGTGGCCTGATTAATGAAAATCAATAGTGTATACCTGTAAGTTGTCCTTGAGTTATGACATCAGAAGCTTTTATGGTTGCATGCCACTTGATTATGACATAGGTATTATCTCAGCAGTGGGGGTGTAATTGTTGATAACATCTGAATAAATAACACTTTCTGCTTATGGTGTTTGGAAGGATGTTCCTTTTAGCCCTGTGAATCCTTTGTTTCTCACTCCCTAAGTCTGTATCTACTGGTTTTGGAGAAGGGAGGGGGAAGGAGGAGGGGAGGGGGAAAAAAAAAAGCAAGGTAATTATCTCCACTAATAGTCTGGCTGCTTGTGCTTGATTGAAATGCAGGCTGACTCTCCTGTATCAGTGATTTATTCCCAAAGAGAAGTTCCAGTTGTCTACAAAGCCAACACCTTTGGACAGGCACCATCTGGCCAGCTGCTTATTAACTCCCCTGGTCCTGCCTGATTCCACTGGTAGAGAGGCCAGGCTCATAGAAAGCAAACTAGAAGGATGCTGCCAGGTGCCCCAAGACCTCTCTTCCCTAAAGAAAAATGAATTTCATGCAGCCTCCCTAGTGGGTACCATGTAAAAATAATTAAAAGGGTACCGAGGAAAAGCAGCTAATTAAAAAGACTAAACACTGAGCCGTGTCATTCTTAAGGCTGGCCAGGCTTTTCCTGGGGGGAGGCCAGAAGTCAATTGTGTCTTTATGCTGCCATTTCAGTTGCCCTGTTTTGAACCTGTGGGAATGCTCCTTTGAATCCAGGCACAAATCGGGGCAGCCACAGTTCCCTGGGCACCCTCATACCCCTGGGATTTGCTGCCTGGCACTCCCTGGTGACTTCTCTCTCCTCCTCCAGCAGCAGAGATGGACTCCACTGAATAGTTTGACAGTTCAGCTTTTTCCTGCAATGATGCTGTGAGGGCAGACTGGGTTACCCAAGGTGTGCAGCTTTGAAATCTGTTGTCCCATTGCTGCATAAAACAGCATACAAGGTACATAAAAACAAGCATACAAGAATCTTGAAGAAAGATAATACACTACAAGGAAATCTAAAATTGCTGCTGCCTGAAAGAAGTATGTTTATTGGTTGGGTATTTCATCAGAGCTCTGTACACAGGGAACCTTAACTTCTGTTAAAAATTCCTTTATAGGAAATAAAGGAAGAATAGGGTCTATTATTGTGTGTTACACCTGTCACCACAGGGATCTTACTCATTTTTAAATTGAAGAAGTGTGAGTGGCTCTAGGGAGGCAGTAGAATACACTTGTAAACTCATTAAAGATCACATACTGTTCCTGGAAATTCTTTCCACAAAATTGTCTGAGAATTTGAACTCTAATAAAATAGACAAAAAAATCCATGTTTTTACAGAAAGATATTTACAGTTAATGTCAAAAAGTAGTATAAATAACTGTTACATGGTCACTGCCTTACTCTGATTTAAAAAGATGATATTTTTCCATTATCTGTAGCGAGGTAGTTTCATTGCTGGGCACTATGGTCCAAAAATATTTTCTTTGTTTGAGGTTCTCTGACAGAAATTTAAAATGAATCCTCAGATCTTTTCAAAACATTAAATCAGATAGAAAAACATATGTTCTTTGATTTATTGTTTTTTTTTGCTCCAATGTTCAAGTATTTTAATGATTGGGAGAAAAAGTAAAATGGACCAGAAGTGTTGTCTGTCAGCTTGTTAGTCACTCCATATCAGTGTATGGCCACACTGAAATCCTCCTGTTGTTCTGTCCTAATGCTAGGACTGTACAGGACTTTTTTTCACCTGCTTGCATTTGGAAACCTGTTCTAACAAGAACAAAAATTGTAACAGACCTGGGTATCTAATTTTTTTCCTCCTGCTTTCATTCCCTTTTCTTCTTCCAGAGGGAGTTCTATTTTTTGCCAAGCAAAACACACAGCAGAATTTCTGGCACTGTTTCTCCTGCTGGGGAATGAATGGTACAACTCATAATCACTAACATTGTGCACAGATGCTCAGAGAGATGATAGAAATGGAAAACTGACCATAAAGCAGCTGCATTTTGGTGTGATTCCCCTAAAGCAGGGTAATCAGAAGTTTTCTATTCTCAGTAATTAAACCAGGGAATATTACAAGAAGGAGGCAATGGCTGAAATGGCTGTCACTAAGTTATCTTCCAAAAGGTGTGGGTATGTAAAATATTTTAGTCTGCAGGCTTGATTATTCTTTGTCTCATACATGTGAAATCACTTTAATCTTTGCCAAAAAAAAAAAGAAAAAAGGTACAAAATGAAGGTTGATAGAATTGTCTCCATCTTTATCCTATGTCCTTTGCAACTTCATTTTTATCATGTTTCACAATTGTGCTCGAGGACAAACTTTGGCCAGAAATGGGCAGTTGAGGTAAACTTTCATTTGAAGTCACTGGGAGTTTAGTCTGTGTGAGATCACAAGGGATCAAACAACAAACTGAATAGTCTCAGCTCCTGCCTGTTGTTGAGCAGCTTCAATATACAGTGCACAACCAGCAACTTCCTTAGAAGATCTAGCCAGAAGATCTAGTACTGAGCTAATCTTCCCATTCAAGTAAACAGAAAGTGTGCTTACTCTGCTCTGTTTGTCCTTTCAAGGACCTGTGCCAGGATATCATCACACTGGGCCCAGAGCTTTGCTGGAGCATCCTCGTGTGTCTTGGGGATGGAGGAGAGCTGAGCAGGTGTGCTGTGAGGCATGGGATGGAAAGGTTTTAGTTAAAGGATGATTCCATGAGGGAAAGATGAGAATATCAAATATATGATTGTTTGGGGGGTTTTGTTGTTGTTTTGGGTTTTTGTTTGAGGCAGTATTTAGAATCTGGAAATCTTACTCGAAAAAAAGTCTAGGCTTATTAAAAGAGAGTGTGTGTGCATGCCTATACACAAACTTCATGTGTATAGACAAAAATATATCCTGCTGTCCCTGCCAGTGAGGTTAAGTGTTCACCTGTACAGCATTGTTTGGAGGAGTCTGTAACTGAATAGCTAATGAGCACTAGGGAAAAAGCTGCTTCTCTGTTTGCTTTTAAATGGCCGTGGCTACTTTTGCACAAAACCTTTCAGATACACTTTTTCCACCTTGAAATCTGGGATAGCACCTCAGAAGGGTAGTATTTCAAGGATGAGTAAATGCAGGATTTTTACTTCTCCTTTCAGAGCAGTCTTGACAGAGTATTTTCTATATATGTCAGTGCAAAATCTACTGCACACTACCACAGAAGTGTTAGTGAGTGACTGTAACTAGAACCAGGCCTGGCAAGGCTTATTAGATATAAGTCTGTGAAAAGTCTGTTGTTGGAAGATTGAAGGTGGTTGATTCTTCTACTCTTTAAATTTTTGCCTGATGCTTTCCAATATTTAGGACAGATCTTGAAAAATCGGAGTATTCAGACATACAGGTGAGATTTCAGGGTCTTTGCTCTGTGTTCATTATTCCATTTCTACTAAATGATGGATAGCCATGAAAGTTTGACTAGATTGGAGTCTCTCTAGCATGTAAAGTTTGAAACATCTTAACTCATTTAATTGCTGTGTTGCTAATAGTCTTTGGTGCCTCAGTAGCTGGCTGTGTCCATTCCTCAATCCCAGGTTTTCTCAGGTGAACCCACCCAACCTCCTCTCTTCTATTCCAAGCAGTGTAGTGAGTCTGCACTAGTTCAGTTCAATGGTTAAACTGCAAGATAAGACCCAAGTGTTTGAGACCTAAAATGCAATTTTTGTCTAGTTTCTTAGACAAAGAAAACATTCTGTTAACTCCAACCAAGCCAAACACAAATGCTCTTAACTCTGGCCAGTTTTAATAATCTCAGTTTATGTCCAGGGCCAGGTTTCCAGTGGCTGATCCAAAATATAAATGAAACACATATGAGATGTCTTAGACAGGTGTTGCAGCTGCTTTTATAATGCAAAGCTGAAGAAAACAAAATGCCTCAATCATATATGAACTGATTGTTCTGGCATAAAACTGTCTCCAGTCTTGGAATAGCCTCCCTTGGAAGACATCACAAAGCATTGCAGTTTGTCTTTGAGTGACAATTATTTAGAGAAGTTACTGCCCTCATAATGTAATTTCCAGTGTCAGTATATAATTAGGCAGAATGAATAAAGAAGAGTTCCTATTGTGAAATACTGAGAAGCTGCTGTGCCCCTCCCAGCACAACGCTGATGAATAAAATCAAATTTAACTTCCAGTTGTGCAACTTCTGGCTTTCTGATCTGTGAGGCCTATACTGAGTGTGCTGCACAACTGGTCCAGCTGATTTCTGCCTTTGATCTTCAAAGATCTCTTGGAAATATTACCTAAATATTTTAAAAATAGGGGGGGTTTTTTGCTTTTTTTCCCTGCTGTATTTTGGTAAATTTGAACATTCTGTGTGTGCAATGTGTCAACTTCACAATGCTGAAAGACAGAGTTTTCTTCAGCAGCACAACCTGAGGAAAGTTTCATTTTTCATGCTGATGTCTCAAACCCGGTGTCCCTTTCCTTGGGGAATGTCAGGGTTGCATCAAGTCTGCCTAAATGAAGATTTTTTGATTTTTTTTTTTTTAAGAGGTTGATTTATCAAGCAATTATCAGATGCTGTTGGTAAAGAGTAATTCCACACTGTGGATGCTTCTGTAGGTGAAAATGAAAGCTTGTCTGGCAATACCTTCCAGTTGCTCCTGAGCTGTGCCAATTTTGAACTGGGACCTGTGGTTTATTTTTCGTTATTTTTCGTTGTTTTTCTTCTCAAGGGGTTGAGTTCACCCAATGCTCATGGATTTATTTAAATGTCCTTAAGAGCACTCCTGTTTGCTGTCTGTTTGTTACTGAATGTGGTGAGGGAAAGTAACCTGTTAGTAATCTTTATAGTGCCTTTGCATGGTCTTTTGTTGTGATAAAGGTGTTGTCAGCCCCTCAGCTTTTAGTTTTAAGCTTGCTTGGATGTGAATACCTTGTGTTGTGATGTAGAGCCACGTGGAGATGTGGCAACTCTGTGATTTCAGCTGTCCAAGTGTGTGTTAATGCTCATCAGGAATGCCCCTTTTCAAGTCAGTGAAGAGTGATCACACTCTCCAGTTACCTCTGCAGGTCGTTCCCCCCACCCCAGCCAAAATACTACTTTTATGGGGAGGTGAATCACTGTCTGGAGATGCTTCTCTCTCTGTTGAGGCAGCCTAGATGTCTAGTTTAGATTAGATGCTGACTTCTGGACAGCTAAAGATACTGAGATGAATGAAATTCTCTGGACCGTTTCCTCTTTGTGCTTAGAGAATATACCCAAATGCCACGGGGGATCTTGTTCCTGCAGGATTGTGATAAATAAGAAGTGAGACTGATCATTCTCTTTTGGATAAAACCCAGAATCAAGATGCAGAAAAAAAATCCTGCATATATAACCCTTTCTTTTAGAGTAGATTTCCATTTTTAGTTTCCCAATTTTTGCCTCTGTGTTGGGAGGGGATCATGTGCTTGCAGCTGCATAGTTAGAGATACTGCAAATAGAGTGCAGAGTATCCTCTGTGTAGCATGCCTGATTGAATTAGTCTTTTGAGGTCAAGTCTCTGCACTTTGCCTAATATTTAAAGAGGTTTTTTTCCCTAAATGTTTAAAAAAGAGGAAGGTATTAAGGTTTAGTAGAAGCCTTTGTACACTGGGAGCTAGCAGGGATATAGCTCATAGATAACTGCCTTAAGTGAGCAGAGGGACACTACAATTATCAAATAGGCACAATGTATATAAATTCTGATCTCAAAAGTAAGTTTACTGAGCTAAGTAATTTTCATCAGAAGGATATATGCTCTGCTTGATGTGCAAGAATCCTTCTGCTCCCCATATACCTTGTTTGCTGGGATGCTTTTGGAAAGAACAAGCACTTGTTACAGTCTCAAACATAACTGAGTTCTGCTTGATCTTCTGTAAATGGTAATATTTGCCTTATGATTTATCAGAAGTAATAATTAAATTTGAAGGACTGCATTGATTTTCTTGAGGCTGGGGAGGTGGGCAGGAGCATAAGAATAGGAGAATTTAGCTCACTCAGTAGTTTGAAAACAAATCATCTATTTAGGATATCAGAGCTTAGAAATAAAATGGACATTGATCAAACATCAACAAATGTAAGAAGCCTCACAAAAGGAGGCCATGAGGTTGGTCAGCTTTTGTTTATTTATTCCTATTTCTTCTTTTCCTATAGGCCTTTGTGGTTTGAATAAAACTTTATTCTCTGCCCACAACCTAACCAAATGCTTCTGAGGAGTCTATTGATGTTTGAAGTTTGCCAGAGGGAGATGATTTCTAGCAGAATTTGACATTTAAGACCTTTGCAATGAAACATTGGGAACCAACACTTGTGATGATGTGTGCTAAATACTGTTGGTGATTTCTTTGGAATTTAGGAACCTGAATATATCACACAGACAGCAATGAAGGAAGTGTCTGAGAGAGTGACAAAAATTTTCTTTCTCTGAATTGTTGTTGTTTGTTACCACAGGGTAGTGCAGGGTTGTGTGAAGGTCTGAGATACCTCAGCAGTGACAGTCTGTGCACTGCAAGCAGTAGAACTGCATCAATACCATGATGGAATTGGGCCAATTGGACCAACTCATAATGCCACCGTTGTGCCAGTTCCTGTCACCACTGTGCCAGTTCCTCAGTGGCACTTCAAGCCATGTGTGAGAGGGACTGTGGCTGCCAAGGGCAGTCAGACTGGGACCTGCATCACAGCAGAAGTCCCAGGAGTTCTGAAACACCACT
>JAWWLZ010000082.1:59206424-59217238 GCA_035041345.1 Poliocrania exsul
ATAACTGGTGGGACAATATGCACTTAGTGTATGTTAGTCCCTGTCCCCATTCTAGACACAGAGTCTAAAGGAGGTGTGGGTGGCTTTACTGGCTTGCCTGATGTCACATAAGAAATCTGCAGCAGACAGGAAAGGGAATTAAGCCGGAAGTTCAGAGCTGGCTCCCCTGAGATGATTGCAACCAAATTCCCTATGGGAAGTGACATTTAGAAACATTCCAGAACATACAGACTAGATGTGAGAAGGGGATGAGAAGCAGTGCCCAAGGAAAAAGGAAAGTCAACAGCAGAGTTTGGGGGTTTATGTTTTAAGGAAGCAAACAAAAATCCCCAAACAAATGAAAAGAGGACACTTGCCATCCCACTGCCTTCTGCTGCTTTCAGTTCTTGCTGTAGCTGCCCTTGCTGTCACTGCAGGGCTGCAGGTTGCCCAGTACTGACAGCAGCGAGACCACTCTATGGGACTTGAGCAAATTGCTTTCCAAATGGCATCTCCCAGCTTGACAGAGCCAGGAAATGGGGGTGTCTCTTGCCATCATAACTGTGGTTTTCAATGGCACTCAGGTAGTTGTCATAATGCTTATTTGATGTGCTGCCTTTCTGGGGGAGTAAGAGGCTGTCCTAAATGTAATATACAGGGAACAAAGCAGCCCAAGCTATATGAAATCATCTTGGCCCTTGCTATCAACAAGGTAACATGGTAATAGCTCGCTCATGGCTTGCCCACTGTATGGAAAGACTGCAGAAATTCTGGTAAATTGTTTGCTGTGTTTTGCCACCACAGTTTAGTTCATTGATGAGGCATCCTGCACAAGCCCTGTTTGTCTTTCTGGAGATGTGCAAGTATGTTTACCAGAGTACTAATGAAGGGTGCTTGGGAAGGAAATGAAGCCTCAAGTGTGTATAATTATGTCCCCTTCCTTCTCTGATAGCTGCCAAGTGCTAGACAACAAGAGTCTCTCACCTATAATATCAATAGCAATTCTGATTGTTTTCTGCCATTTGCAGAACCTTGTAGGAATCTCTTCTGTAAAAGATGAAGAGTGTCAGGTTTAAATTCAGAAATACATCTGTGTTGTTTTCAGAAATGCGTGAGTTTAAAGGTGCCAGTTCTACTGTGTGTGTCACACCACAGTGAGCAGTTGGCAGCAAGCATGTCTAAAAAAACTTACATGAAAACTCTAAGTACATTCCAAAGTCTGTTGTTAAATTCATTCTTCATTAGGATCGATGCAAAATTAACATCCTCTGGTTGCTTAAAACTGGGACTGCAAATGAAGTGTATGATAGGGTCACTCTCTAGAAAAGGAATGCCTGTGGGGTTTTTTTGACAGCTTTGGCTGGAGTTTCCTTGTTTCATCATGTTTCACAGAATAGCCTAGCTCTGTATGCTAATAAAATCCTGTAAGATGTCAGGTTGCAACTGTACAACATACTGAGAAAGGAAAGAGACTTACATGGGAAGGCACATGATGCTGGAGCTCAGTATTTGCCCAAGCACATGCATGTGCTGGCTGCATAACTGAAGCTTTGAAAAGAAATCAGTCCCAGAAATGCAGTAATGTTCTTTGGCTCTTTGTTAGACACCAGATATTATAGGAAGGGTTATAGTCATGCAGTAAAAATCTATTATCTCTATCTACAGACAGTCTTTCTTTCCTGGTGAGGACAGTAATTTTTTTTTTTCTGAGGGAGATCATTCTTCTCTTGCTAATTGGTGAAAGAGGGTGAAACAGTTTGGAAATAAAGACAACTTCAAGCCTGTTGCAAATTTTGGCTGTACCATACACAGCCCTCTGTGTTCAGCATCAGTGTTTAAGTGCAATTGGTTCCCATGATCTTGTTAAATATTTTAGACCTTGGTCTTTATATTAAACTGTCACTATATCTTTTTGGTTAAAACAAGTCAAGAGGAAAGTATGAAGTGACTGCAATGCTGAGTGCCAGAGCTAATGCAGAAGCATCTGGTTTAGGAGCCAAGGGCCTGCTTTTGAGCCAGTGGCCATAATCTCTGTGTATGTGTAGCCATGCCTTCATTTCACAGTACATCCAGTGGATAAGTATTGCTGTATTTGGTGCAAAAGATACAGAATTTCCATTTTGCCTGGAATTGTACATTAATAAATACAACAAATTGACAACATGGGCAGTGGACTGTCAGCAGCTCAATCTAGAACTGGTAAGAACCATCAGAAGCAGAGTTGGGAAGAAAAGGTAACTGAGAACAAGTGATGAGAAGTGAGTTATTGGCTTCCTCTTCTTGGGCTTGTGATGGTTTAACAATTTGAAAACCAAAACCTCAATCATTCAGCTGATAAATATTGAATTAATTTTAACTAGTTTCTAAACCATCCTCAAAAATGGGTAACACTTGTTAGCTTTTTTAATAATGTTTCCCTTTTTGGAGGTATTGATAGGATTTGTCAGCCTAATAGAAAAGGGTCCCATTGCATAGAAAGGGAAGCTTGGATGTATCAGAATAAGGTAGTAGTGTGTGGTAAATCCCAACCATTATAATATGCATTTGTTGCCTCCCTCCCCTGCTTTGCCTGAAAGCAGATTGGGGAAACATGAGACACTGACTTGATATCTCTGCCACATCCAAGAAAATGGAGCATCTGCAGCTGATAGAGAGCAACTGAAAAAAACCAGTAGCTTGGGTGCTTTATGCTGCTTAATAGAGGTAACACAGTCCATAGAGATGAAAACTGTGGTTCTTCATTTTGGTATTAACCTCAGAATAAAATAAGAACAATAATCAGGGTTTAAATGTGTTTTTATTTTTATAAATTGTAAAATTTGCTGCCTGAGTCTGTGTTCAGTAAAAGTGTTATACTCCAACCCAGAGTAAAGAAGAGTTTGGAGCTTGTTAGGCACACTCTTCAACATGTTGGTAGGGAAAACAAATATAGCAATTAAATCTAATACAATATAATTTTCCAGGTGTTCTTTTTTGTTGGGAGGGAGACAAGGCATAGTTTGCTTTTTGGTTAACAAAAAGGAGAACTTCTCAAAGGCCTGGTGACAATTATGTAGACAATTGTCTGCATTTTTGCTTAGGATACATGATTCTTAGTTTTCCTCATGTCTGTTTTCCTTCCTGCTGAGTGAAGTTTTGTGGGAGACTTGAAATGCACAACCTGTTCTTGTGCAGGTGAAGGCAAGGTTTGGTCTTGCTTTTTGTCTCCTGTTTGACCTCTCTAATTGGAATTGCAGTGAGTTTATTTCCCACCATACACCTTGTGAGATGAACTTCACCTTGTGTACTAAAGCCCTGAGATGATACTTATAAATCCATGGCTACTGTTTTGGTGATTCTCAACTTCCTCTTGGGCTTAACCCATATTCATAATCACATTTACAAGGATTCCTGGTAGTTCAAGGAATTCCCTGTGGAGTCTGTTTAGTAGGCAGATCTCTTGCTTGATACTGTGCAGCCCTGGAATGAAACACAACAATTCCTTTGTCTCAAAGCAAAATGTGTAAGTACTATTTAATGATGGTCCTCCCTCTAGAAACTAGAACCTTTACTGCAATGTAGTCCTGAATGTTAATATAATGGAAAGTATCCAGGGAATTCTCTTTGTTTCTTGTGTTATATATGCCCAAGATGCAGCAAACTTTGCTTGCTGGTTCAGACATCAGTTTGCTCCTGGTTCTAACAGAAAATGTGATGAGAATGTGGACCCACAGCTCTGCCAGGAAACAGATGGGAAATGGATCCAAACCTGTAGCACAGCTAGCACAAACTGGGTCATTCTGGTAGGTGATAATCCAGTAATTTTAGCTCAATTTCCTCCCAGTACAATTAATTATTTTTGTTTGTTTTTGTTATGAAAGTGTTGTGATAACTTCCTTTAGCAGCTCAAAATCTAACACCAAACTCCCTGCTGGCACAGCTTCAAAAACAGAGTTGTGCCAGCAGATAATTTGGCCTAGATTATTTTTAAGAAGGTTGTCAGTCTTGTTTTGCTCTATTACATGCTTGCTGTGGTAATATCAAATATTTATTCTACTGATTACAGCTTTAGCTCTAAACAGTTAGTGGAGTAATCTCTTGACCTGTGCAGTGACAGAGATGGCCCCTCTCACAGAGCTGTTTGAAAAGGAGAATGACTCCTCTTGTGAAACTTTTTATTTAAACCATATTACTAGAAATCTCAGAACTGTGGGTTTTTCATGTGTTATCCTTTTTGCCCTTGCTGAAATTCTCATATCACAGAACTGCCACTGAAACTTGAGGCTGCTCCTTTTTTTTTCTTTTTTTTTTTTAACATAATTATGCTCTGACCTGTATCCATATGCACATATGAGCCTGCATGTGTATGCACATCAGTCAAACACTCCTCTTAGCTTCAGAAGGATGAAAGAGGAAACATTAACATCCCATTAGCTTCAGGGTTCACATGAGGGGTCTATAAAGAAATCTGGCTTTGGCTTCCAGAACATGTTGAGAGAAAACCATAATAAAACATAGGTGCTTCTTATATCCCTCACTAGCTCACTGATGTATTTGTGTCCCTGTTCCCTGCCCCCTGCCTGCAACCTCTCACATCTCCTTGGAACAGACTCCCCTCCCCTCTAGGAAGTCTCATTCATTCATGTTTTGAAGGAATTTCTTAATTCTCTTTCAGCAAGATTACCACCATCCGTGCCCCTTTTCCTTCTCTCTGCCTTTGCCAGAGAGAGAGAGGGGAGCAGGGCCTGCCCAGATGGTTGAGGACCAAAAAGAAGGAACATTTTCTCATGCTTTTAAAAAGACCACTTTCTTTCCTGCCTAATATTTAGCTCCTTCAAATGCAAATGGAGAGGTTTCGCTCCAAGGTTAGCATAACAATTATGGGAAAGCTTTAAATCTGAAGCATTTGTTTACACGATGAAAGGAGTCCACAGTCCAAAAGCTCTGAGGCCAGGGCTTTTCAGTAGCTATTTTCTGACTAAGTAGTGAACTGCAAGTCAATTTTAGACCACAAAGAAAACC
This sequence comes from Poliocrania exsul, assembly GCA_035041345.1. Lineage (NCBI taxonomy): Eukaryota > Metazoa > Chordata > Aves > Passeriformes > Thamnophilidae > Poliocrania > Poliocrania exsul. The sequence goes on from JAWWLZ010000082.1 coordinate 59,211,405, forward strand.
AATTTATATCAGTGTGTAAGCTAATTTTGGAGGGAGTTCTACATTATAAACGGTGGTGATTTTTTTTTTAAGTGACTGTTACTGAAATAAACTGATTTTTCTGTCCCCCAACCCCTTGGATCTTGCTATTAATGAGCCCCCAGATGTCTTGGGTGTTAATGACCATTCCCTGTGCCCTCAGAAGAAGGGACATGCAGGATCTGGGGAATCAGGTGCCTTAATACCCAGGTGTGTGGTTGTCCAAAAACTTTTACTGATGCTCAGGAGTGAATTCCATGGGGTCAGAACTCCTCTGATGTGTTTTTCTATCTTGGTTTCTGTCTAAGTTGCTTCCCTGGGTGCTCACTCAGTGCAAACTCTTCTTGGCCAACTCTTGGTTTGTAAAATGCTCTGCTGTACCAGCTCTTAGGACTGAATGATTCCATGGATGCCACAAGACATTTCTATTGTGGGCAGATTTATATTTCTGTATTGCTGTGCTTTTAGTATGTCACAATCTTGAAAAATATTAATGCCATATAACACTACTGGACAACTAGATGATTCCATTTATTTCCTTGACTAGAGCCTCTTCTGTCACTGGTCACACTGACTTTCAGTAGCATCCAAGCAGCTGTAAACTCCCTGGGTATTTTGCTGAATTCCTCCTTTATAAGGCTGATATAGCAGCAATGTCAGGCTGTTGCCCCTCATTCCAGACAAGAGTGCAGTCAGATTATGTGCATGGCAGGTAACTTTGCCTCCTGAAAGTAGGGGAGGAGTTTATCCTTGCCTAAGTGCTAGGGCAATGTCATCAACTCAACCCAAACAAGACCTAATTTTTTTTGAGATGTGTTGCCTACTGCAAACTTAGTCTCAGATTCATACATGTGAAAGGGCTTCCACCAGTCCACAATATCTGGGGGCTTTAGCCTCTTCAATCTGGGAGAAATTTTCTTTATTGAAAGCCTCAGAAAAGGTTTTCAGAATCAGAGTTATAGAATATACTGAGTTGGGAGGGAGCCATCAGGATCATTGGGTCCAGCTCCTGGCCCTGCACAGGACACCACAAGAACTCCACCATGTGCCTGGGAGCATTGTCCAAATGCTTCTTGAACTCTTAGTGCTTTGACCACTTCCCTGGGGAGCCTGTCTGAGTTTCCAAGAGGGTAGAAAAACAGAGAATGCTGGAAAGCATATCTGGAGGGGTCCTCAGTAGGCTATCCAGTCCATCTCCTTATTCTCTGGCAGGACCACCTGTAGTGATGGCTTTCTTGACAAATGCTTGTCTAACCTGTTATCTGAAGGCACAAAATATTTTACAACTGTAGAATCTGGTTCCTAAATGATCACCTGACTTGTCCACTCCAGTCGAAATAGGAATTAGTTGTTCCCTTGATTGTTGTATTTGTTGACTTCATTAATTGCTTTGAAAACTGTTTGAAACTGCAGGAAATACAGCAAGACTGATTGGTAGAAACAAAGTGAAAGCAACAAGTGCAAAGCAGCAAACAGCACCGAAGGGATGTCAGTGAAACCTCCCATTGATAACAACCTGCAAAGTGTGGAATTAGTACTGGGGTGTGAGAAGCCTTGTTTATTTTATAAAGCCATTTCTGAGTGATTCATTCTAGTCTAATGAATGTGTTGATTCACTAATTGGGTATGTTGTTTGGCAGGGGATTGTGTTTGGCTTCCAATACCACATATTGATTGATTGAAAACCTGTGATGATGCATTTTAGTGTAGGCGATGGCTGGCTCCTGGTATTAGAATAACTGTTACTGGGCTAATAACCACCATATTGGCATCCAGAAAATTGTCTTGTGTTAGTAGGTAGATGTAACTGGTATTCTTGTTCATCCTTTGGAGCTGGTTAACTTCTGGGTGAGGGAATTTACTTTCTCTTTTGATGCACACTATCATAAGACCATATTGGTGTGTGTCAAGGAACGCCTTGACTCTACAGGGGTAAGGATCCAGCTCTACAGGTAGAACATGGTAATCCAGATGATCCCTGTGGTTTTAGCAGCTGAAGTGGTGTGCAATGTCCAAGGGCATGGAGCATTTGACTGCTCACAGCAAGGTGTGTGTGGTGTAGTCTTGTGTATGATAGTGTTGGATCTGTTTTCTTTTTTAATGAGTAAATGGTTTTGGTCAATCTGAAGAGCAAAGAATGGAGTTGGCTCAGCTGCTGGCCCCAAAGCTGATACCTCTGACAGGCATTCCTTGTTTCTTCCACCTAGAAGTCCCTGAAGTTCACTCTGCCCACCATGTGAACTGTCCATATATGAGTGAACAAGAGTTAGAAAATAATAAACCTGTATTAATGCAGTGTCACGCTGAAGCTTTTTATTTTTTAAAGGATATTCTTTGAAGCAAATCAAGTCCAAAGGGGGGAAAAAAAACCCCCAAACTTGAGTCACATATCTTTAAAAAGTTTATCTTGTATCATCATTATGTAATACACTTCTTATAACTTGTTTTCTCAAAGGATGATTGGATTAACTAAACAATCTCTCCTGCAAGTAACACCAGCTAATAATTTACATTACACTGCCTTATTTGCAAAAGAGTCACTGTCCTTTCCACTGCTTTTCATTCCTTGATTCCTTGAACATCTAAGCTCCTAATACAGGTGAGTTAATGTGTAACTCCACTATGGAAATACTCACTACTGTGGTCCCTGATGGGAGTGCTTGGGGTACATTTGTGGTATAAATGGCAAGAGAAGTTCTGCAAGAAGTGTATTAAGGCCTTAAGCTTCCTTAGGACTGTTTATCCCACTTGTTGCTGTAGATAAGATCCTCTTTCTTTTCAAAATGTGTTCAGTGGATTTCTCCAAGGCTTTGCAGATTGTAATGACCTTGTAAGAATCATTCTAACTGGTCATTTTGGCAATTTCCAGTGTGAGGAGTTAGGATATGTGCTAGGCTGCTGTACATCTGGAGGTCATACTAGGTTTTTGTAAGTTTTACTTTGAGCTGCCCAATGACAGCTTAAAAAAAAACAACCCCAAAATAAAACAAAAAACCCCCACCCTCAAAGGCAGGGGTTGCTTAACCCATTGAGTGTGTTTTAAAGCAATGCTTACAAAAGCAGAGATAGCCTTCCTGTCATTGTAATGCTGAAAGCTTGGATCTTTTAGACCTTTCTTTGCAGCAATGGATAGGTTATACAGCTATTTTTTAACCTCTTAACCTTTTAACCTTCTGAGCTGGAATGTGAAAATGCTGTGAAAGCTTTAGGTATGAAAGTGGCTGTAAGTAAGCCCATTTGTGCTGCTTTAATACAGGTTCTGTATGTTAATTCTCCAGCAGTGTAATCAAGAAGGTGCTGGCACTCAGAACCAGCAAGTACCTGGTACTCACCTCACCCCTGACCATAATGAATGTAAAATGCTGGTAGTAATAGACTGAAATGAAAAACTCCTTCATCTTGGCATGCAAGAGGTTTGCAATCACATTTTGATTCTCAGAGTGCTGCTTGATTGGGGATTAGTGTGTGGGAGAGTTGTTATTGTACTGACTGTGTGAAACACAAATTGCTAATAGGTGGCCTGTTGCACGTTTCTTGCCATTCATATTTTCACCCATTTGGTTTCTCAGTAGTAACACCCACTCTGAACTCTTCAGGATTTCTCCTTTTCACATCTTGCAGGGAAGGTGAATTTTATTACCAACTAAAAGATCATCTTCCTTTTGTTTCCTTGATTGTCTTCAAATATGACATCCCCATTGAATTGGTTCATTTTAAAACTGATGTTTTGTGCTTTTTGAAGGAAAATGAAGCTGTTGCTGTATTTCTCAATCACCTGAGAAATTAACTTATGCTGTATGCATTGTGTGCAAAAAATGACAAATCCCCTTCTGCTCAGGTTAGATTTATATCCTTTTACCTGGTTTTCACACATCAGTTCCCTTCAGCTTCTGCTCTTGCTTTTGTGGTGAGAATATTCCTTGGGCTTTATTTTCCAGGATTGTCTAAACAATAGCAGTGTGAGCTTGTATACTGTACCACTTACCTCAGAGATTGAGCCACATTTTTATCTCATCCTGGTTTATTAAATAAATTTTTTTAAAAAGGTGATTGTGCTTTTTTCCCCCTTTCATGCTCACTATTAACAAAAAAAGTAACCAAACAAAAGGAAAAAAACATGGAGCAGCAAACTCAGCCCCAAGTTTTGGCTCCATCCAGAAATTTCATGTCAGACTTTTGAATTTGCACTTCTATAATCTTAGATGAAATGTAAATATGTTCCTGGAGGTAGAAACACCAGCTTGTTTTTCCCCAGTTGAGGATTACAAATGAACCAGAAAATTGTATTGTTCTTCCTTTACTGCCTTACATCTTCCTGTCAGCTCTGTGGATACTAAGTAGGTGATACTGTTTGCAAAGCCATCTCTTATGCCCTCCTTTTCATTTGTCCTTGTTTTAGAGCTATTCAGTTTGGAAAGATTTGTAGCCAAAGAGGTGAACTTGTTATACTTTGGTACTCAGGTGCTGTGTATTTAAGGTTTTAAGTGGTGATTTTGCTTTTGGAGCAACTTTGTGCAATGTAAAATGATTTTAATGTGTTTAAGAATCTGGGTGATAAACTACAAGCTGGGAGGGGGAAGAGGAGCTTTCAGTGTCCTTTTGTCTTGCAGTAAGTGGGTTGTAGGTTTTATCAAACTGACCTTTAAGTTGTTTTCATAATGTAGGGCAACATTTCCCAAAAACACTGCTGTTGCAGACAAATCCTCTCTGGAGTCATGGAAAACTGAGGTTTGATTTGTGATGATAGAAATCACAATCACTACTTCTGTTGTAACTTTTCTTATGCCAAAATAGTGGGAAATGGCTCTGCACTCCCTAATTAATGGATGAAACCCATCTAGACTGTCTACTTGTCTGTAGCAGCTCTGATACAGTCATTAAAAGCCATGTTCTGCAATATGCCACATTTCCTGGCACAGAGGGATCAGAAGCTGCTGGATCTGAGCCCTTGAGTGGCAAAGCAGGTTTGCCTTAGCAGGTTTAGTGCCTGGAGCTCTGTGGTTGTACCAGTCCTTCTGTCTGCTCTGCTGCCTCATGGCAAAGGCTGTTCCAACACTGCAAAGAGCAGCTATGGACTGATCTGAAGACTAAATACCATAAATTTATATGTTTCCTATTACAGGAAGTGCTGAGAGCAAATTGTCAATTTATGGTGTCTAACCTACTGATACCAGTATTGAATAGGGTGGTGGCTTTTCAGGAATTTCAGTATTGTCTCTGATGTCATGTCTGGAGGTGCAAGTTAAGAGATTGAGGGACTTGGGGTGACTGAGTTGCCATCAGAGGACAAATTCATCTTCAAGGATAAGATTTCAAATAGGAGAGAAAGATGAAATTATTCTTGGTGCTCTGTGAAACTTGGCAATATAGTGAATGTTACCTCCTCTGGTGGGAGAAGTGAATTTTAGTATCTTGGAGTATGATGTTATTTCTATATTGTAACTTTTTGTGAGGATTCTCAAACATGTATGTAAAAAAGCTTTTTGTTGAAGTAACACATATTTGTGCTGTAGTAAATACAAGGATAAGGAAAGAAAGGAGAGCAGTGCCAGCATTTGTGCAATGTGGATTCCCACGGTGGGATTCAAAGCAGTGTAGGGATCTTCCCCTGCTCTCATTTGGTGCTGTTATTGGTTTTTTTAAAGGTGAATCTGGCAGGTTGTCTGCATTCCAAGAGAGAGAGCCCCTGGAGACAAGTGGTTTGTTTTGAGAGTGGAACACCATGAAAGAGCTACTTTCTTTCATAGCTCTGCATCTTGCCTGCTACTGACTTCTCTAAATAGGAACTTCTGTATTAAAATAAAATAAAACAAAAA
>JAWWLZ010000082.1:59220395-59236833 GCA_035041345.1 Poliocrania exsul
TCAGTCAGTTGTCTAACATGGTCCACTGCCAAGATGTTACCAGAAAACTTTTTTTTTGCTTTTGAATGTAGAAATAAAGGACAAAATCCTACAAACAAATATTTAGTTAGCCCCAATGCCTCCTCTAATACACCCTCTGGGAGCAGAGTCACTCACTTATGATAAGTGACTGATGTTAAACTCCAAGTGTGCTAAACTTCTGTGGGAATCTGCTGTAAAGTTACATTTGGTACAAATTCAGTGATTTGCCTCCCTCATAAAAATGCCCAAAACACTTCTCAAAACATTTAACACACTTTCAGATACCATTAAAAAAAAGAAAAAAAGAGGAGGAGTCAGAGACTTGGTTTTAGTTACCTGATTAGTTGCCTGGGGGTACTGCTGGTTTGGTTTGATTCAAGGTTGTGTATATGTCCCTTTATGTGTGTGAATTTTGCCTCAGCTGTAAGGACATCACAACATAAAAACAGAGAGGGGCAGTGTGACTGGCTTCTAAATTTGATAATAAAACTCTTCAAGAACGTGATGTCAGTTTTTGGTTAATTTGGCGACCACTGCCTCTGAACTTGTAGGGCAGACTACAGAAAGTGCCTCCTTTGTTGAAGAAGGAAACTCACATTTGGAAAGGTCTCTTATAACTTGGGGACGTTTGTAACCTGTTATGGCTTTTGAATGCAATGAGCAGTGCTCACATTTAGGATCAGGAGCATTTATAAATCTATGCAATTTAGCAACTGTGATATACCTTTTCAATTAGGATCAAGGAGCTGCAACCAACAAAGGATTGATTTTTAGGACACACTTATCCCTCTTTCACTACATTCTTGGAGTAAATAATTATTTCCTATATTTTAACATGTACCAAAGGCAAATAAGAAAATCAGACACTCTATTATTGAAGCTTAACTTTAGCTTAGATAAGCTTGTCTTTTGCAGTCAGTGAGCAAACTCAGGTTACATCAGGACTCCTGAGTTAATCATAGAATCATAGGATATCTCAAATTGGAAGGGACTCTCAAGGATCACCGAGTTCAACACCTTGCTCCTCACAGGACTAATCATGTGCCTGAGCATCATTCAGATGCTCCTTGAACTCTGGCAGGTTTGATGCCATGAGTCCTGCTTTGATGACAGACTCCCCTCTCAGTAAGGAACCCTCTCCTAATGCTTAAAACTTTCCCTGGTGCTGCTTCATTCCATTTCCTTGTATCCTGTTGCTGGTCTCCAGAGAAAAATGTTATGGTTCTGCTTAGCCTTTGTCTCTAGAGCCTGAATGACTGCACCTCTCGTGCCTGCCCTCACTGCAGCTGCACTGCAGGGAAAACATCCTCCCAGAGCTCTTGGGGGTGTTTGTGAGTACCTTGGTGTGGCCTTGCAGGCTGTGCAAGTACTGCAAGGATGAATCCCTTACTGCAATTCTGCGTGCAAGACCAGAGCTAAGGGAAAATTAGGACACTGTAGATAGTTATGTAAATATTGAAAAAGGTTCTAGCCTAGGCTTAGCTCATTGTAAGCATTATTATTGGGAGTTTGTAGTACAGAGGAATTATTGAATGTCACTGTCATTGCTCATTTAGGGCCACTTTTGAGATCAGATACATGTGCATGACAGTTATAGAGAATATCTTGTGGGGGCTTTCTGGAATAGCAAAAAAGTTTCTTGTTGCTGGTGTGAAATGAGTGGGTGAGCTACTACACTGAAATGCCTTGTTGCTCTTACCATTTAGCCAGATCATGATGGCTGAACTGATGTGCACCTTAATTGAAGATAGAATAAGTTCTCTCATCATTAAAGACTATGAAACAAAGCCAGTGAAATTAATGAGATAAATTCCCATTTGCTACAGTGTTTGTTGGCAAAGACATGGAATCCTTAGCTCTGCTTTGAAAGCTCCCCCTCTAGCACAGGAATTTGCCTATTAACAAACTGGTTTTGAATAAGTCACCCATTTTGCAAGGAGTGGATGTTTTTGGCACTGCTGCAGGACAGTGAGTTGAAGACCTGCCCAACAGCACAGCATTCCTTGGCTCTGAGTGCAAGAGAACTTGTGCTGAGTTAGTCACACACAGGCAGCCCAGTGTACTTCATGCTTATTGATTCACCTTGCTGATAATTGCAGCATGCTGCTAATAAATGAACCCGTGGAAAACTAATCCTCCTCTATTGTATCTTCATAGTTACACTCATTTAAGTTCAATTAAGTTCAAAGGGCACAGAAAGGTGTTCTGTATTTCCTTGGAAGTTTCTGTTCTTTAATATGTGCAGGAGGATGATCAACTTCTACAAACTTCAGCTATTTTGTAAGATTAACCTTCACTCAATATTTCTAAATACTTTCTGGTTGGGTTTGTTTGTGTTTGTTTGGTTTTGTTTTTGGTTTGTTTTGGTTTTTTTACTTTGTATGGGAGAATTATATGGAAATAAGAGGAAGAGAGGGAAAAGAACACCAGACTTTTAATTTTATTAATTTCCCTTTTGCCAGACTCTTATGATTCATGCAGTATGCAGTTAATCATAGTGTCCCTATTCATTGGAAATACCATGTTAATGCATTCATGCTATTTGCTGCAATCATGCTCTGACAAGTTTTCTTTGGTTTCATAATTTGCTGTTTTATTTGGAATAAAAATGCACATTTTTGTCAAGAACCAGGGCCCAGACTTTCTCAGGTATGCTCAAAGCTTAAGTAACTTGAAGAGGAGATTCAAACTTGAGGTATACCAGCCACTGCTGCTCAGTTCACCCCCAATCACAGCCACTTGCCCTGTCAGTTGTGCTGATACAGCCATTTGGGGGGCCACGCACTGTTAATCTGTTCAGTGAGCTGGTTTAAGTAGCCCTCTGAAACTGGGTGTTTATTTTTAACCCTGATCTGACTTGCAGCACATCTACAAATCATTTGTCAGCACAATAGGTGATCAATAACCACAACTTCAAGGGGACCTGAGACTTCCAGAGCTTGGAACACAGAGCAGTTGGATGTGTAAATACTTTCAAAAGATCTGCACCTTGATGTCTGCCTTTGTATTCTGAAAGAGTGAGAACAGGTAAAAAAGGTCTTGTTTGCCCCAGCCACGGTCTACTGAAAATAAGATCTGCAGGAAACAGTGGCACTAATGTTTACCTGGTTCTTTTCTCCTTCAAAGGACTTAACAAGTAATGTTTAAATAATCATTTACAATGTAGTGTTAAAGAAATGCTATTCTACTTGCATCTCAAATAGGAAAACAAGAGAAATGAAGTTACTGGCACACTGCTAGAAGGGACTTGGTAGGGTCGGTCTCTTTTTTGATGCACCTCTGTAGTAATATTCCAGTAAACCCCATTGCCTAACCCTGAATGGTGATGTCCAGGGGTATCTGAGCCATCTGCATGGGTCTGTGCAGTGCAGCACTGATGTATGGGATGGGCATGTTGTGTGGGGGAGGTAGATACTGTATGACACCAACTAACATCACTTTGTATGGCATCTAAAACAGCACCAAACCCCTGCACTTAGGCAATTGAGTGTCTTGTGTAACTTGTGTTTAGAATGAGATACACATCTCTATCCCATTAGGTGATCATAAGGCAAAGTGATTTCTGTCATGTTCATACTTCATTCCTACTATTGATCTGTGTCAGAAGGCAGCTCAGGAAATGCTCAGGTGAGCCACAGATCCTTGGCCTGCATACCGGGGTGCCAAACAAACAGGTGGCTCTTGCTTCATAAAGCCCGTAGTGAAAATGGAAGGCCAGAAAAGGAGTGACTGGAAAAGACATGAAGGTGGCCAGACAGTGAGTGAACAACTAAATCAGGGCAGAACTGAAGTCTCTGCATTTGGAATCTGCTGCTCCACCTATAAGATTGAAAATTCCACAGCTGACATACTGAACACTTAAAAAATGATGCTGCCTGTTGTGCCAGTGATGTATCTGAAGCTGCACAGACAGTGTTCTGCACAGTGTGCTCTGGATGTGTCAGATTTCTTGGAAATGTAGCACAGGAACAGTTGCTCCACTGGTGAGGTTTGTTGTACAGGTACTGTGCAGTTGAAAGGTGAATGCATAGTGGTAGTCTGAGTCACCTGGTCACCAAGGTGTAAAAGGTGTGTAGGGATAACTGGGTGGTTCAGTAACCTTAGGAAATGAGAGTAATTCTGTTGACCTTCTCTGTAAAGGATTTGCTCTTTTATGTCTAAAATGCTGATAGACCTTTTCAGGCCTCATGTTCTCCTCTTTGTATAATGGTGACCTATTTCTCAAGTCTTACTGCAATGAAGAAAGGCTTCATTAGCCAATGTTTATAGAGAGAGTTGTGCTCTCAGAGGAAAGGACTCTTCAACATTGTGACTGACAGACTGTCAGGAAGTTCTACCAATCAAATACAATTTTAGGATCATTGTCTTGATTCTCACCAAATCACTGCAAGTTATGAATTATTACAGAGCTGCTCTGTAGATTATCAACCCTGTTGAGCAAATCTTCTTTACAAGCACACATTGTGTTTGTCAGTAGGAGTCACCAAACATTTGAAAGCTACAGAAACAGCAACTTCTGAGATCCAAATATGCTACATGTGAAAGCAAATGTGTGCCGAGTAAACACAAAAGCTGCCAAGGCAGTGTGTATACCTTCCTGTATGATCTTTGCAGTATCTGTGATGAGAGGAGCTTTTTTCCTGATCAAACTCACTTACCTGACTCAGGTGAGTGATTCAGCTATTAAGCAGCCTTGACAAATTCCCCTGCAATTCACCTCTAGATTGTTCCATGCTGCTTCCAACTTTTCCATTGTTCGATTCTCATCTGGTATCTTACAGCTTTAATAACAGGAATATCTTTGAAGTCTGGGTGCCTTATACTGAGAAGATGGGAAAGAGGGGTATTTTTGCATATTTATTATTGTTAATGCTAAATAATGAGATTAATGTCTCCTGCTGTGGCTGCTATCTCACCCAGGCCTTGCAGAAGGGAAATGGGAGGAAAGCATGGAATTTGATGAGCAGTGCTGGTTTCTGTGCTGTGATGGGGGCTGATCTGGCTGATTATTGGGACCTGCACTGCTGATTACTTGCTCTCATGCTCTCTTTTTCTCAGCAGACACCACCGAATCATGTGCAATTTGTAATAGTAAATTGGAGGTGATAAATAGAAAGCCTTTGCATCCAGTGCTCTCAGAATTTGGGGAAATGAATTCGAATTTAATGAAACAGTGATTCAGTCTCCTAAACCCTGACATCATATTTCTATTCCAGTTATTTGTTCAGTGGTTTATGTCTCTGCCCTGTGGTTAATTTTCCTGACTGGTAGATTGCAAATTTGCTGGTGATGGGACAGGACTTTCATACAGTGCTACAAAAGTACTTACTGTGTTATCAGATGCAACTACTAATAGAATTTCAAATATGATATAGATGACTTTCCTATCTCTCTAAAATGAGTAAGTGACTGAGCCTACTTATTTTATGGGCTCTCTATGTAGTTGTAGTCCAAAGAAGGGTACAGACGGCTCAAGAAAGGCAATATTCTTACCAGTACATTTGGCTATTTTTAGTTGAGGGATTCCTGTTGATTTTACTGTGTCAGCATCTGCTTTGGTAACAATCATTTTATGCAGCAGAACATCCCTGTTTTGTGGGACCATAAGGCATGCCAGGTCCACAACTGTGCCTTAATGGGTATTGCAAACTGCTGGAAATCTGAAAGGTTCAAATTCAGTCCGATGTAAATGGTTTAATGATGATAAATTGCTCCCCCTTAATTTGCTTCAAGCATGTCAGCTGTAAAACTGGTAAGAAAAGACCACCACTCTGAAAAAAATATTCCTGTGTCTGAGGATGGGAGTTATTGCATGAAGATTTTTATATAGAACTACTTACTGGTTGGGGGTTTTTGTCATTGTTGTTTTAAGGTTTTTAGAAGAATTTCCCAGGTGCAGCAGGAAGATGACAAATTGTGGTTTCTGAAATAGTGCAAGTAGTAAAAGAATTAATACAAATAAAGGCTAGCTCATGGTGGAACAACTGGTGAAATAAATTTGCCTTGGGTTTGGAGTGGAGAGGCTAAAATGAGAGGACACACCTGTGCTGTGGTGGATGGATTCCTGTGCTGCTTTCTGGCTCCATCAGCACTCTCAGCACTGGGAGATTGATGGAATCCAACCAGAATGCCTCAATCGTTGCAGGGCTATGCTTTAGAATAGCATTAAAAACTGGCTGCTTTTGCATGTGCTCTGTTGAATCAAAACCCTTGGGTTGAAACAAGAAGTCTCCATATGCCACCTAAGAAATTTTTAAACCTCTGTGTAAACCCACCTGGATTTCTGACATAGAAAAACCCCTTGAAGAGGGGCTTTTTTTTCCCTGATGCCTTTGAAAAAATTGTGGAGTTTGTTGCTGGTGGAGCCTGTAAGAGCTGGGAATTAATTAACTGCATCCGCTGCCCTTGTGGTACACATCAGGCTGTTGGGTGTGGTTTGGACCTGCACTTGCAAGGGGGACAAATTAGGATAATCCATGGGGTTTGCCCCATTTGTTGCAACTGGGGATTTTACTATTAATTCAAAAAGGCTAAATGACTTTTAGCATGAAAATGTGAGAACTGATTCAGTAAAATGCCACATACTTCAAAATAAAGGTTAATTTTTTTGGGGTGGGACAAAACAAAACCCCAAAGGTCTGTGGTATAAGTCAACCCACTTATAGACTCTATGAAGTGTTTGAAACATGCTACTGTCACTGACACCTGATTTTCTTAACAGCGGCTCATTAAACTAATTAGTTTTGTTTTACTGAACATGTTTGAGACACTGGGCCTGACTCAGCTGGTGGTAGACTGAGGTAGCAGAGTGTTGAGTGTTATGGGCTGAGAATGACTGCAGAGATTATGCTATTACCATCATATTACATATTAAATCTCTTTATTAAATATTCTCTAGCCAGCAACCCAAGTTTAACGAAGCCCATAACTGTCTCATAGAATATTACCAATATGGTAAAAGACTGGGATTGATTTCTCTGCTTTGGTACATACACTGGACTGAAAATATTCATAGTTTTCAGCCTGCTCTATGGTAACTTAATAACATCCTCTTTTGAAGAGGGAGAGATGCTGTGATTCTTGTGGTACTGCTAATGGATTTGAAGAGGATGCTAATGCATTGTACCAGGAAGTGAATTGAGCTGTCGTGTGTAAGGGGGGATTTGAAAATATAATTATGGAAAAGCAACAGTCACAGGCTTGAAGAAATTTCATTGATGTGTGGCTGCTACAAACAACATTTTGTTGATGAAAAAGATGACTCTGATAGGTGTATGCTGCAATAATAATCTCTCTGAAGTAACATGGAATGAACAGTAGAAATAGATGTTTTGTGAACTATGAAGGGAGAATTAAACCTAAAATCTTATATTGTCAACAACTCATGCAGCTTTTAATTTGAAATAGCAGTTGTCTACAGAAAGCTAAGCTTTCACATCAAGAGCTGCATGAAGGCTTTGGGAGAGAAAAATATAACATGCTATAACTGTCAAGCCAAAAGAAAACTAGGTCCCCCTGCCACACACACAAAGGCAACCAAGAAATTAAATAATTCATGGTCTCCAGCTGAGCATGGGAGAAGGATCTGAGCTTTTTTGAATATCTTTCTGTAGTTCTGAAGAATGAATGGCGTGTTGTTACGAGTTGTGAATATATTGATTTGGATGTCACAAATCAGCCACTTTGTGTGTGAGTGCTGCTGCTGAGTGCTGATGACCTGAAGTATGAGCTGTTACCACACTTGCTGGGTCAGATATCCATTTCATTATTTGCATTTGATGTGCTTATTCCTGTCTGTGGCAGTTGTAGTTCTGGTCTTCCACAAACAATCATTTGGGCATCTTCATCTCCTCAGATTTGTGAGAAGTGTCTTGCTATGGGAAGTTTATAAATGACTGAACTTAAAGGCTCTCTGGGACAGCCCAGAATATCTGTGTCCTCTCAGTTTTTAATGTGGATTTGACTGCATTATTCCCACATGTTTGACATCAGAAGCCATTGGGATACTGGACATGCCCACAGCCCTTTTCAGGGACCTGAAGCAGAAAACATGAACTAGTTGGATGGTAACTCCTTTTTTACCTGGTGAGAGGAACTAAATGCCTATACTGGTGCACAGTCCTGTCCATGGAGAGGCATATCTGACTTGGCACTGGCTACACTTAATAATGTAGATAGAAACCTCATGTGTCACAGTCCATGGCATACTTCCAGTTTGGTAACCTCTTTTTCCTGCTGAGAGTAGCTGTGCCATCTGTAGTCCCTCTCAGTGGCTTCTAAAACCTTTTTCTTGATATTTGGGTGACTTAAACCTGGCTGGATTGAAATCTGCTAAGTCAGTGCTTTGTGAAATGCTTCTTTTTGTTTGTTTTAAACTTTTGCCAGGTTTCCTTAGTTTCCAAAGTTTGCCAGTAAAAGGGTGTTACTTTGAGCCCTTGAAAAGCGTTGTAGTGTTCTTCCTGTGCGTGGCCTCAAGGTATGAAAGAGCTGAAGGCCTTTTTAATAAATCCATTGGGCAGATTTTGAAGCCTTGTATCTTTTTGGCATAAACCCCCTTCAATGAGCTTGTGAGCAAAAATGCTGCAAATGGGATGATTTTTGCAAAGTTTGTGTAGGCTGTTCTTCATTTAGAGTATTTTAGATTTACATAGATACTTGAACAGCTAAGATTTGCTTGCTTGGTCACTGTTGCAAAATTTGGAGAGGGAATTTAGGCTGGACTGAACAGGTTTTATGTTTGTCAGCTGAACTTTAATATGGCTGAATTTTTTTATATGGTTATTTATTCCATTAAACCTTTTATTTATTTTTCATGAAATTTTAAATATATACAAAATACTAAAACTGATGAAAAGTTATTTACTTGATTGTTTTTAGCTTTTATCCCTTTTTTTTAGATGTAAAATGAAAAGTGTCTTCCTAAAGTTTGGACAAGCTTGTAAAATTTCTTGCTATTGCCGAATTTTGAGTGGTTTTACTGAAAATGCTGGTACTTACTTGTAGTAGTCCCAACAGTAAAGTATGAAAGCATCAACGTTGTTCCAACTTGCACTAAAATGTGCTGGACAAACTTTCCTGTTACAGTGGTCCTAACTTGACCACAGATTATTCAACCTACCTTTTCTATGCTTTCATCCCACATGTTCCTTTCTTTAGATGCCAAAACTGTGTTTACAGGCAGCAGAGCAGTGTGAGAGCAGAACAGTAGCCATGGAGCAGCTCAATTATGTAAAATATGCAAAGCCTGTTATGTTGTGCAGTGTCCATTGTCTAAAAACTCACATGCAACAGTAAAATACACTTATTTCTGCTTTTTTAAGTTAAATGAGTCAACCAGCCTCAGATTGTTTTTATGGCAAGTGAGCCACAATTACCAGTAGGTATAATATGACTCATTAGTTTCAGAAGGTTGAATTGTTAATATTTGGTTGCTTGACAAAGCTATTGACTGAAACTTTTAAAATTCCATATATTGTACCATGAAAAGCATGAATGAAGGACCTTATTCATGAAAGAAATTGGAGCTACTTCTGCTCGTTCCTCATGGTGCTTAAACAAAGGAAAATTCAGGCATGGATTTCCAAGAGGAGTTCTTAAAGTACCTTTGTTCCCGTGGAGATGGGAACACTTTTGCTCTAATATGCAAATAGGTGAAAATTTTAGCAGAATGTTGGAAACAGAACCACCTGTTCTCCTTCAGCTCCCATTGCTCTGTCAGACATGGAGAATGTTCATCACAGAAAATCACACATTTACAAAAATTAGATTGTAGAATTCTTCATCATGAAGGGAACAATGTGGGGTTTTCAGAGAACTTTTTTAATTAGAACTGTGATTCAGTAATTACAAGTTAATAACAAATTTAATATATATACAATAAAATGTAATATGCAAGAAAGCAGTCAGAAAAAATACACTTAATTTCATTCATAATGTTGATTTAAAAATCACTTTACTGTTGTGTATTTTTATCCAAGTTATTCCTCTCTATCTTTTGCCTGTTTCTCCTCATCCTATTGTATCATATGTCAGATATTAGTCTTCATTCCCAAGGTGTTTTGGGCTTCTGCTGTTTTTTAACCCTCTCTTATTTGCTACAGAGATAAAACTTATGTTTTTATATGTCCCACAGTGTCAGCTTCTGCATCCTTCATACTAAAGATTCAACAAATGGCCATGTTTCCTTCCACACTGTGACATTTGGAAGAGTTCTTCATATACCTACCCACTGTTTGTCTTCATACTTTCCTTTTTCATGTTGCCTGTTAAAAAACAAATTAAAATTGAGCCAGCCAACTTGTCAGCTGCCAGTCTGCTCATGTCCTGACCTCTCTCATATGTGCTGGTTACTCTCTCTGTCCCTCAGTTTTTGCTTCTTTCATTTATTTAAAATGCAAGTTCTTTATCACAAGCTCAATCTTTATTCCCTGATAGGTTTGTGTAGTGCTCTGGCTGAGCAAAGCACTTCCTAGAACTAAGGCTCTGAAAGACTTAGGGCAGTCAATGCAATAGCTTCTATATAGTCCAAATTCCCATTGGAATTAATGTATGAACATCCCTTTGTTTTCATGGCAACTGAAGATACTCTGTAAGGAATAGGATACTTCACAAGTGCAAGCAATTCTCCCCTTGCTGAGTAGTGCTTGGTGTACTTGTCAATGGCCATCTTCAAAAGACTTTCAATTTTAAATTTACAAATGGAAAATAAGGTCATTAATTCTCTCTGTGACATGATTTCTTCCACCTAAACCTTTTTCATTCCATTTTCACCCCTGATTTATTTTTTTCTTTTCTTCATAGAACATTATAAACTAAACTAGGACATGAACAAAGCCATTCAGGGCTTGTTACAGTGATAGAAATGGAAGTATTTTTCTGTCTGTGTGATGTTTTCCCCTTGTATTATGTTATCAAGCCTTTGGTTCAGCTTAGGTTTTCATGTTCTCGTGCTAATGAGCTCATTACAGTGGTGTCTGAGCAAAAGCATTACAGGTAATGGGGTTCTGCTTCAGTTCCTGAGAGAGATTATTCCCCACTCAATGGATCTGAGCATCAGGATATTAGTTTAGTTTATTTGGCCCAATTCTAGTCTTCTCCCTCTTCAATTTTGCACCTTTTCTTCTAGCCATGCTTTTCAAAATGGTTCATTTTCCATATGCTTTCCTATTTTTTTCACCTTTCTTTGTACTTTCTTAACTTTCCTATGGTTTTTGTCTTGTTGCTGAGGAGGTAAACATCTACATTCTGAATAGTCTTGGAATAGTATCCAGCCATTCCAATCCAAACTTCTGTCTCAGGCTGGTTCACCAATTCTTGCTTGATTTCAGTACTAGTAACAAGCCTCCTCCTTAGTTTGTTCCTTTGGAATTTTATAATGACGATTTCTGGGATAAAACTTATCACAGTATATACAATGAGTCTGTAATGTGTACTGACTTCTCTCTTTTAGGAGGAGATTTTGTTTGAGTGCAGTCTACAGAGGGTTAAGTCTGGCTGAGACCTCTGTGGTGGCATTTTAGAGAGGTCCTTATGGCACTGACAGGCAGGATCTCAATGCTTAAGGCACCAGTCAGTGCCTTGCAAGAACCATCAATACAGAGTCTTTGGAAATGCTCGACTGCAGCCCTGTTGTGAAAGGGGAATCACCTCAAAGAAGGGACAAAGTCTGAGGAATTAAGATCCTTTTCTGCAGTTACCTTGTCTTGGGAGTCCTGGCTGAGGAGAATCCTTAAATTATGTAGGTCCATCCTTCAGCAAAGGACAGGTTAAAGAACAGTATTTAATTTCTCTCTGCCTTCAGTTTTTGGGATTGATTGCCATGTTCTGCTTCTTAGTTCAAGAGATTATTTTCACTTTAGAGTTTGTCTCTTGTTAAAGAGTGGTTTCCAAGGGGCTGGCAGATGGCACATGTTCCTTTCCTATTGTGCTGGGGCTCATGGAGCTGTGGTGTTGGGTTTGTTCTTGCAGTGTCCCTGCCTGAGATGTTTATGGAGAGGTGTTTGTGCAGCCTGAGCTGCAAGAACAAATTTGGAAGCTCACAAAGTAGAAGTGAGGGAAAGGTGTGGGTAAAGTCCTAGCCAGAGCATCTGTGTCAAGCAGGGTGATAAGGGGAATGCTTCTGAAATGCAGGAATCCTCTGTCTATTCCTACCCAGTACACATCGAATTTGTGTCAAGGATGGACCTCATACACCTTCTTGAACATGCCAAGTAAACTCTTCTGTCTTGGTGAGGCTTGGCTACAATTTGCTGTGTGTGTGAGAAACTCATCTGTTATGTGCAACTTCAGAAATCATTCTGAAAGCATCATTTGTCTGCCAAATTTGCTTGAAATTTTCTCTCCTTGGTTCCTTTTCCAAGTATGCCTGAAATTTTCCCTTTTCTCTTTTTTCTTCTGAGCTTGGACTTCAGTGATATAAGGAGGAAGCAGTCCCCTGAATCTCAGAGCCTCAAACTTTTGCTGAGGCTACAGGACTTTCCTTGGCTTTCTGGATGGGGAGGACTTGTGCTGATAAGGGCTCATGGGATCTTGCTCATACCAGATGTGTCCCTTACTGCTCTGATGAGACTGGCAGGTGGAGAGGCAGTCTAGAAGCGAGCTAGAAAAACTGGTTGTCTGAATTGGATCTGCAAGGGACCCTGTAGGTAAAGCTCTCTGTGGATTTGCTTGTAGAGAAAAGGCAGTGGGTTGCCTCTGATGTTTGGAATGTCAGATACACAAATTGGGGTTGTTTTGGATCACTAATACAGGCTCAAATTGGACATTTGTTGATTTTTGTGATTTGTCTTTTAAGAAAGGTATTTGGTCAGCCTTTATTGAAGACTTTTTTTCATTCCTTAGGAAAGAAGGGCTAAGGGACTTGAAGGAGGGAGAAAAAACAACTGAGCCTTAGAACATTAGTTATTCTTTAAAAGTATTTTATTAAAAATGTGTTATGTTACTGCAATGCTGTGCAATCTCTTTATAAAGTATTTTAAAGTGACAGAACAGTGTGTGTAAAACTCTTTACACCCCAAATTGTTGCATATAATATGAATGACCAGTGAAACATATTAATGGATATGTGGAACAGGAATGGGAATGGAAGTCACATCACTTTATTCATATTTTACAATGAATTCTTCCAGTGAGTGAAAACATAAGTCATGATTCTTCTTCCTTTATAGCTCTGAGCTCTCTGTCCATGCCTCTGTGCTGAAAAGCATTGATGTACTATTGAAAGAGCACTCCACTGCTCATTTAATCAGTGGTGGCTGTGTATTTTACATAGTGCAGATCAAATCTGACTGATTTATCACAGACTTTGAGATAAATTTTCCTGTCTGTGTAGGCATATTGCCCATTAATGAGAAAGGGACTTAGACATGTTAGGTAAGAGCCTTCTGTTATCTACTTAGTGTAATGTTCTCTAGACATGGGCCCACCTACAAAGTCAGTCTATAGGTAGGAGGTTTTTGTTTGGAGGATTAAACTGGTGTAGAGCTCTATAGAAGTAATGTTTGCAAAGGAAGCTCTTGTACAGGTCAGAGGGAAAGACTTCTGCCTGTACTTCCATGTGAATTTATGAATAATTGATGTTTGTCTTCTGTGCCATTTCTTTCCAAAGCTTACAGACTTTTTTAAGACATGGGAAAGAATATCAGTTATTTTTCTCCATTTAGCTTTCATAAAAAGCACAAGCTTATTTGTGCTGCACTAGTGCTAAATGCTCTGCCATTTATCATCACTTTGCCTCTGTGTGCAACATGATTGCTCTACAATGCCTAAAATATAGGAGATGTACACAATGAAAATATGGAAAATGCTGGATAACCAGCCTGTAATTTACGTAAAATATTTAAAATTATCAATACCAGTTTGCCTGTGTATCCATGGATAATGAAGTCCATTTTGTCCTCTTGTGAATATTTGGGATTTAAGTCTCTTAAAGGATGTTTTTTACTAAATATTCAGTTGGATCCATCAAGGAATGATGCTTGGTCAGAGCAAATATCTTCTATCTTGTGCTTACAACAAAGTAAGTAGAAGCTGATCTTTGATGCAGTGACTCCCCTCATTCTGACTATGAGCATTTTGGAAATGATGTGGTTATTAAATAGTGACAGCAAAAGAAATTTCTTCTGAATTTTGTCTGTACTTGCCATCACTTAAAGATTTCAGTGTATTTTCATGGCTTGTGTAACATGGAGTACTTAATAAGACATTGTCTATTATGTGTCTGAATACCCAAAGCCAAGGATGAAGAGTTTGTGTCTGGCTTCACTTGAACAGAGGTAGGGGTAGGATTTAAAAAAAATTATACTAAATTCCAAAACCTCCCCATCCCATAGTTTCTAATCTGAGCTATCTGCAGTGTATCTGACTGTTTAAAACACTCGTGTGAGAAACTCTGCTCTGTTTTGGGCTTTGTTATTGGCCCTCCAGCACCTCTAAGTCAGTACTTTCAATGGGTTATGTTTTAGTTTTTCATTCTATAAAACTAAGATAATATCTGTGACCAGCTTCATAAAAGATGTGTTCAACTCCAAACAAACCCCCCAAACCACTCAATGTCTCAGGTTGGGGTGGACTTCAGTTTAAAAGATGTTTGCATGAATCCCTTTTTACTTCCAGAACTCTTCACAAACTGAGTATCAGACTTTGCATAGGTGGCTTGCAGGGGGAATCTCAGAGCTGTAAGTTCTGTGCAGTCAATGAAATACCACTCTTAACCCAGATCATGCTGAATTCAAGCTTTAAAAGGCTAATGGTTAGTCTTGAGAAGGAAAGAAGCTAATGGAAATCAAAGCATCACTAACAGTCCTGTGCAAGCAGAGCTGTTAGTCTTGGTGTCTTGTCCTGTGTTCTCTCCTGGGAGACTAAATCACACCAATGCAAATGTTTTACATAAACTAATAGAAAAAAAGCACAGATCTTCATTTTCTACTCTGAATGCCAGTGATACTAGATCTCTGCTGAGTTCATAAAATATTTCAGGAGTCTGGAGGAAAGGTGTCAGAAAAGTATAAGATCTTTTGCATATATAACATTTCCATTGCTTAATGTATACACACCCCAGTTTTAACTGCCACTCATATGCAAATTCGGTGTTCCACGTATTGAGAATTACCAGAATTATTTACTATCACCAGCCTGTAAAGCAATCAAAATCAGGGGCTTGTGTCTAACAGCTTTTAGGCAGGATACATCTATTCCTTATGAAGAGGATTATGCCCAACTCCTGTAACATCCTCTCATTAGACACAATTACTTCTAGTGCTGAGTGAGAGTGTACCCAGGAATGTAATTGTGGCAACATCCCAGGGCTGTTACCAGCTCCCTTCACCCCAGAGAAAGCAACAGAGTGTGATCCAGGACTGTCTTTGGAGAGTTTCTGTGGTCTGTACTTCACTCCCATTGCCTAATGACAACAATAGTAGAAGGAGTATGTCTAGGTTGATAGGTTCAGGGAGAAACTTGCTTTATTTGCAAATATTTTCACATTGTTTTGAAGAGTTTTGGCATCAAAAGCCTTAGAAAGTTGACTTCTGAAATATCTCTGTTTATAGGAAGCTCAGGTGAACAACACATGCAGCAAGTGTTAGTCTCTTGCTAGTTGTTTGTTTGGGGTTTTTTTGTTTGTTTTTTTTCTGGCTCATGAAAAGACAAGATGCAACTCCCTTAGCAAAATCTGTGGGTATCCTAAAGAATGTTTGCTATTTTTCTTGCAATTTTCTTTTAAAGTGCTTTTGCACTTGCTTGTCAGTGACATTCACTGAGCTGCACTAATTTTGAAAAATTCAGAATAGAGTTTTGCCACTTTAGAGATAATCCATGAAAGCTCTCTTCCTGCAGACTGCAATAAATCATCCCCTCCACTAAAAGCCTGGATGTCATTTGAAATTTATTGCATGGAGCTGGTAGTGGACTTAAAAGCCATTTCACATGTCTTATTACTCCAGTCATCTAATTTATGGGTTTCAGCCACAATTGTAGTTGGAAAAGTATTTTCCTTCAACTGATTAATATGATTTCTGCTTTTGCATTCATTCCCCTTTCTACAGTTTTCTACGATCATTGCAAGAGACTTTGGCACCCAGTGTTTAGTTATGAAACCGAAAGAAAGGTGCCCAGCCAGACTGCTGCAGGTTGACTAAGCTTTGCTGGCTCTTGGCTGCACTTGTCAGAAGGTATCTTAGTTATTGTTAGTTGAGCAATCTTGCCCTAGGAAAGAGAAAGCTGTCAGGAGCTTCCGTGTTTAACATGAGACTCTGTAGCTCTGTGAAGGGGCTATGAAGGCAGCCTATTACATGCAGATGAGGTGAGCATAAGTAACAGACTTAGCACAAATAATAACAAGATGTTGGCACATTGTTCTATTCAATTTGTAGTGTGGAAAATAGTTTGCATTTGCTGTGCTAGGTAAGAGTGTCCTTAG
>JAWWLZ010000082.1:59236933-59258399 GCA_035041345.1 Poliocrania exsul
AGGTGGATCACCTGAATGGTATGAAGGACATGTGTAAACCAAATAAAAATTAGTACAGATATTAAATGGATAACATGGCCTCATTCAGAAGTTAATGAGTTTAGTCTTATGCTCAATTCTGTGGATATGAGTGGGGTGTGAATTAGTAATTCCACAACACACAACACTGGTGGATGTGGTCTGTATGCTAACACTAATAGTTTTTTAAGTGTACTATGACAGTATCAACAGTTCTACAGGCTTTCTTACCAAATAATTCTTGTCCTGACTGGCTTATGCTGTTCTTACATGTGGTCCAGCCTACATTTGTATACCAGTGTGTGCATGTGTGGTAACGGGCAGCTGGAGAGGAACCTCAGCAGTAACACCACAGTTCCTTCCCTGCTATGAGAGCGTGGTGGGAGAGATGAAATATTCTCACCATATTTACTTCAGAGTCAGTGCAGCAGTGATGGGTCAGGCACAGACCCATCCATAGCTGCTCAAAGACAGTCCATGAGACGTTGTCTGGAGTTTCTCTGCAGCACAGTTGTGGCTTGATATGGCAGTCTCTCCCCTGGTGGTCTGGTACCTGTGGCCTGAATGCCCACAGATGAGGGGCAGAAGGCAGAGCCAAGCTGTGTGTGATGCTGCTTGGTCAGCTGGTCAAAACTGCGTTTACTGGCCAGAGTGGTGACTTTACTACAGCAGTTAAAGTTGACATGCTACAAACAGGTTTTTAAAACTAATACATGCTCTACTGCTTGATTATAACACTCTAATGAGAAGTAGGAAGAAGTCGTACTGCTCTGACTCCCAAATGCACATTGACTCTGTTTCCTGAGAATTCATAAAGATTTAAAACAAGAATGATGTAAAGAGAATCCTACTGTGGTTTCTACAATGCATGTTTTCTGCTAATAACACCTGGGAGGCAGAGTGAAGTAACAGCTGAGGTGCTTAAGGGCACCTCTAGTGCCATCTACCTCCTGTGCACATCTGTGGATTTGGGCATACATCCAAGAGGAGGCTGGGAAGAAAATCAGCCAACTATGAGACCATTGCAACAGGAGGAGAAGACAGTCCTGTGCTGCTGAATCTGTAGCTTTCTGGCTGTAACCTGGGCACTCCAAGGTTCACAATATTTGCCAAGTGTTTGAGTCAGAGCAGACCTTGGAACAGCAGTTTGATGTGAGGGAGCTGAGATTGCTCCTTGTGCTACCAGAAGGAAATGCTGCACCTGGGAGGCCTCCTGTTCCCACTGCAACCAGCAGCTGCCAGCAGACAGATCTGCAAGCCTTGGGAAGGTTGGAGTACCACCTACCTCATGCCCCCACCCACTCATGCTGGGTGGTGATGTGTGTGGAGACTCAGTGTCCAGGTTCAGTGGACCTGCAAAGTGTAAATAGCAGTTATGTAGAGAATTTTCTCTCAAATACCACTGCTGAATAGAAAGCTGATGCTGTAGCAGAGAATACAACGCTGGAAGTCCCAAGATGATGAAAGATTAATGAGTAAGGGTTAGGCTTGCACCAGCTGTTTCTTTCTTTCCTGCACATAGACAGTAATGTTATGCAAAGATAAATATATTAGCCAAATATTAACTCTTTTCTAAAGGCGACAAAAAGCAGCATGTGACAGGTTCCTGTATCTAAACCAGAATAATGCAGGTTGCCCTTCCAAGCTGAACTCAGCTGAGCTGCTGCTGGAATTTCAAGAGAAGATTGTTTTGTGTGGCACCATCAGTTTGCATTAGGATTTAATAACGAAACAAAGGCTTGTTTTCCATGCAGAGAAGTTTATCTAGGAAACAGATCTTGAGCAATTAATGCAGCTACTATAACCAAGACCTAAGGTGATTTACCCGCTTTGAGGTTTGCAAAGTAGGCTCTGCATATTTTCTGCCATTAATTTTTCACAGTTCATACTTCAGCATAATGATCTGTCTGTAGCTGGACAATATTTTAGGGAATGTTCAATCTGAAAATTAATTTGCTTCATCTGTAGTGACGTCTTCTTTGTGTTTGCTTCCTGCAAATGTTCCTGCTGTCAAATTTTGCTGGCACAAATATGTAGAGACACCAATCTTTTAACTGTAAGCACAATTGTTGGTGCTGGAAGTGCATGTGTGCCTTTTCATTAGGGAAACAAAAAAAAAAGTGTAAATAGTCTCAGTTAACTGATAGAGCTTGAAAAGAAAATATTGAACTGTCTGTGCTTGCACTTGCAGTGTTGAAATAGAGATTTGCCCTCACCTCAGTTGGATACTTTCAAGTGAATTTTAAAAGGAGGAGGTGAAGGAGAGATCTGAATTAATCTAATAAATTCACATAGTGAATTATTTGTTTGACTGTTTTAATAGGTAATTTAGCCTATTACATTTTAAGTATTTGCTTCTTCCATTTGGCTTTTATTTCTTAAGGTACCATGGTCTCTTAACAAAATCAATGACTTCCATTATCTGTTCTCTTTTTTTTTTGTTCTTTTTTACTGCGAGATGGGAGGCAGAAAAGGCAAATGCACGATCACTGTGCTGTTTCTCCACCTTGCCATGCTGAAGGTGTCTTCTGTGTATTGCTTTCTATGAGACAGAGACAAAAAAGGCAGCCTGGGAAGCGAGGCCCCAGAGCAGTGCAGCTCAGCAGACAGCAGATTGCTAATGGCACCTGTATTTCAGTTTACAGTAGTGACTGCT
This sequence comes from Poliocrania exsul, assembly GCA_035041345.1. NCBI lineage: Eukaryota > Metazoa > Chordata > Aves > Passeriformes > Thamnophilidae > Poliocrania > Poliocrania exsul. The sequence goes on from JAWWLZ010000082.1 coordinate 59,239,608, forward strand.
AACAACACACACTGTGTGCTCTGCTTGATTTTCCTTTTTTTTTTTTTAGCCCCCCTGTTCTTTCCCCCACTCCCACATGCTTAATTAGAAAATCTGATGCAGCCAGAGACGTTATCTGCCATACCGTGTGTGTTACTGAGGAATGCATTCTTTGATGTTGCTGATAAGCTTCTCTGTGTTGTGGGTAGTTAATTGGTAGTGGAAAGGAAATGTCTGGACTAGTGCAAAGAGAAGCTTCCTAACTGTCTCTCCTGCAGCTGGTCTCGCTGGTTGATGAGCCAAGGTGTGGTATTGATGTAGCAGTGGTGAGGAGGTTCTGCCAATATTGCCCACCCCCCAGCAGAACTGTGCAGAGCACCTGCACCTTTGGAACAGGTTCTGAATTCTTCTCCTCTTTCATCTTTGCAAGGGAACAAAAATGGGAATAAAACACAGTTCTTCCCAAAAGCTGGAGGGCCAAATTTCCTGCTGGTATAAATCAGCATGTGCACTGTGATCTCTGCTCGGGTCACGCTGGTCCATCAGCCCTTTGAGGGCAGGGAATGTGGATACTGAAGGATTTGCTAAACAGTGGGTTAGATCCTTGCAAAATTCAAAATAGGAACCTCGATTTTATTTGAGCTTTGTTTTCTGCATCTCTCAAGCTTTCATTTGCCTTTCAGTCACATTATGCCTTTGTTGAATTTAGGAACTGAGTCTTCTATTTTAGCTCCCCTTTTACAATATTATAAGCTAAGTTTGGCTCTATTTTAACTGGACAGTGGAAGGATCATGATCTTTCTCTGGCATGCAGGACATATCTGGGAATTTTGGTTTGTTCAGCAGTATTAGATCATTTAGCTTTTTCTTAGATTTCTGTCTTTTTGCTATTATTGCTCACAAGACAACTTTCTTCATCCAGTAATGCAATCCTGTAATTGTGAAAGGTCCTTCTGATCCTAATGAATTTCAAAATACTTGTTCTGGTTCTTTGGCTCTGTTACCTAATTGTTTGTTATGTTGTTTTTCTTCCCTCTTCCATTTCCTACAATACCTAATTTCTGTTTTATACTTACAATTTTCAACTTTCTCCTTCCATTTGTTATATGCATTTGAAAAATTGTGGATGCTTTCACTTCTAATGAAAGCCTGGCTGCATTTTGTAACCAGTGCGATTCTATTTTGAATCATTACATTGTGGCTTTTGGGGCATCTGATACAAGATATTCTTAAGCTCTTGCCAGTCATTGTCATCTTTCCATCATATTTTTTCCCTGCTGGCTGAATTTGGCCTCAATTGTATTCACCCTTTTTTAAGGTGACCCTTGAAGAGCACCGAGTGGAAAGGTAAATGGTTTCATGTGCTATGCAAATGTAGCAGATGTAATGAAGTTATTAATCCTGTTTCTATTCTTTCTCATCTGCCAAAATGATCTGTAGTATGGGATGAGGGTCCTTAGTTTGACACAGGCAACTTTCCCCCACTCCTTATTTTTACTAGATTATTATGATTGATGCTGGTGGTTTTCTTGCCCACTCAACCCAATGCAAAACTGACAGAAGCAGCTCATAATCAATACTTACCTTGCCTGGAGTTCCATGTTGGCTTGGGTAGTTGAAGGGCTCTGGCAGGGCTGTCAGGCTCAGTTCTGTCCCTCCTTGCCATCCTCTGCACGTGGGTGACGCACATGGTTTGCAGGCTGCTGCTTTCTCAGCCACCCTGGTGTGAGCAATGGATAGCAATTACACCAGAGTCCAGCTCTTTAAAACGGATCCAGAGCAGCTCAGAACAGACTTTGAGTTAAACAATTAGGTGAGTGCTGCCACATCAGCCAGATGTGCTACTCTTTGGGCCAATTTCTGCTGCCTGGTCCACAAATGTGTGCTAAGAGAGAGAAGTTTCAACCTGTTTTCCCTACTCATAAAAGAGGAATGGAAAACCAGTATCCTGTGAATGCCAATGAGGAGAAGCCAGATGGTTGGCTATTCTTGGTCATGCACCTTTCACAGTGTTGTGCTGCCCTTCCTGCTTTGTTCCCATCTGCATCTGCAGTGCTGCATTCCACAGTGAAGAGGTGCTGAAGCATCTAGAAATCATGGGAACACAGCAGAGGAGAAAAATTGTTTTGTCCAAAATACCAGATTGAGAATTAAAGCTGAAGATGCTTTAACTTTGGTGATATCTTGGAGGTGATGGTCTCTGGGTGAGCTGGGGAAGTGTGAAGCATGACTTCTCTTACCATGAGCAGCAAGATACTCCAAGAGAGGACACCAAAATTTCAGGCTCTGTCAAAAGGTAATGGAATATAGAAGCGTTCATCCAGATTCATTTATTTGAGAAGAGAGGCTGAGAAAAGATTTGCAGAGAAAGTCTTGGAAAGGACAAAAGAGGGAAGGACAACTTATAGCCTTATTTGTGATTAACCTCCACGTTTCCCATTTTGACAGAGTCTGAGGTCAGTGATTGCACAAATAATAAATGACAGGCCACGCTGCTTGCAGGGTGTATGGCATGTATGGGATGATGACTCTCAGTATTTTGTTCAATACATGTCTCTTGAATTTGAAATACAAATAGCTGAGTTGTGCATTGCACAAACTATTAATAATTTGTATTTCAGGTTGCTGAGTACATACAGTAGCATGGATACACTATAGATGGGTAACTCTAGTTGGTGTTTGTCAAAATCACAATTATGTTACAAGTTTTGCAGTCACTTGAGATGACATTAGAAAGCTGGAATAGTGTGACAATCCCTGCTAGGGCTGACAATGTATGTGGAGGATTTTTTATTATAACTGTTTTTCCCTTCCTGGTGCTATTGACTCCTCCACTCTTTTTGCTGTTTGTTTATGCTCATTAATATGCACCTATTTAGCTGACTGGTGAAGTTCCACCACCCACTTACAACTGCAATGAATAATGGTTTAGGCCTGGTGTCTCACAAGTGCAGGCCCCTCACACATCAATGTCATTGCTGGAATTGCTTTTACTGATAGCAGACACGTGGCAGGTGTACAGAGAGCAGCCTGCAGAAGGAGCAGCAAGAAGAGCATCATTCATCAGCTTTGCTTACAAAAACTCATCTTGCCTCTTAGCATGAAAAAGTTATGGTCCCCTTCCTCCTCCATTCTGTTACTTCTGCCTCCTGTGATTGCAATGTGTGCATTTCTCAGTCTTGAGTTTTCACATTCTGGTTTTGAGTGAGGAGTGCAGATAGGACTAAGTTGTGTCTCGCTGTTGCATAGAACCCTTGAAGAATAATGGAGTCTCTTCTGCTTTTGGAGAAAGGAGGAAGCCTCATGACTGCCACAGGCACCAGACCAGTATGCCTTATCTCTAGTCAAAGATGTACTTGTCTGCAATATCTGAGTTGCTCAACTTAAGCATGGCCTAAGTATAAATATATGCTTAAGTTTTGCCTGACCTGGACCCTCATAAGGCCCTTCCAGGGACAGACAGCAACAGGTTTGCAGCCCCATCCCTGCAGTGCTGCTTGTGGGAGGAACAGTCTGCACTTGCTTCCTAAAATTCTTCTGGCTACTGATGATTTATTTTGATTTTTATTCAATTTTAACCAAATGCTTCTTGCTTGGTATAATGACCACAATGAATTCAGTAAGCTTTCCTGACCTTAAAAAGGGTAACAATATTGGCGTTAGATTTTAAAAGGGAGGGGGGTTGTCGTGATTGTTCTTAATTGAATCTGAAAGACAAAAAAGACTTTAAAGATCTCAGCTGGCATATGAAAGAATGCCCTCTTCTTGTTCTAGGTTGTATTGTCTCATTAAAATGCCCCCTCTCCTGTAATCACCATTTCACAGTTCAACCATCTCCAGATACTGTGAAACAGCTGTGCAAAGGTCAAGTACAAGAGGGCAATGGGAAAAGAAAATGACACCACAGCTCCCAGAGTTTCCAACCACCCTGTTAACAAATTTACTGACACAGGGCATAATTTTCACTGACGCTGCCCATTTTTTACTGACACCGACTCTTAAGACTCCATAGGGAGCAGATGCTGACATCTCTCTTGACTTTGAAAAGCTCAGTGCTGAAACAAAAGGGTTTTATGCAAAGATTTACATACAGTGTCTAAACATTAAGCAGGGGATCAATAGTTCTTCAAGTCTGAGTAATGATCCCACAAGGCAAAGGTACATTTTAATTAATAAGAATGTCTCCATACTTCTTCTTTGTACTTTCCTCCCTTCTGTCTTGAAGGGAACCAGTGCATCCAGGGTTTGTTCAAGTGCCTACTGTTTCTTATCACATCCTAGCCTGAGTCTCCTTGGGCTCTGATTCTACTTTGAGACTTGTGGAGACAGACCTGACACCTTTATGGCTTTTTAGTGAGGCCAGTGGAGCTTGGAGCATCTGTATATCCTTGTAGATATTACTGTGAGATCAAGCCCTTGGTTAAGAGATAAGGGTGGCTGGTAGATCTCAAAGAGCTTCTCCTCTTCTGAGTATACTTAATTTAAAGGAGATCTTGCTGTTCAGAAATAAGAGTTGTCTGCTTTACCACTGTGCTTAGCTTTTGTCTCCTTTGCTGTTGACTTTTCAGTCCTACATAAACACGGGGTTTTCTAGTTCATCTCTTCAACCTGACTGCTAAACTGTGCTCTGTGTGGTGCACTTGTAATTCTTTCTCCTCTTGCTGCTTGTGTTCCCTCAGTTGTTGACTGTGACTGGAAAATAGGCGTACAAAGCATTTTGCATTCTCTGAATGTACCACACAGTAATTCTGCTGTCTGAAAACTCTGTAATGTCAATAATTGATGCACTTGAGAAGTGGTAATTAAATTAGTTAATTATGCTGGTAAAATTACATGCAATTATGTGACTGCAGGGTATGTTTAGTAAATTAGGCTTTCCCATACTCACTACATATTGTGGTGCCAATTTTGTTCCTTGATGATTAGGTAGCTTTTGATACTTCTTAATTGATTTAATACCTGGATCTTCATTAGCCCTCGATTGCTATGCAATGTATGTCTGACATTTTTCTCTCTGATATTTCACAGAATATCATTCATAAAAAAAAATCCATACATATATACATATTCCTGTCAGATGTTAAAGCATCAAGACTTCAGGGAAAATGCTCTCTCCTGTAAGTGCCTTGCAGTGACTTGCCCACTGGTGTGAGATGCCAATCAACGAACTGTCCCTGGGAACCCTCTAATACAGAATGACTGATTTCATTTATGTTTCTCTTGAAAGACCCGAATAAATAGGTGTCTCATGGAAGATTGGCACGGTGACAGCTGTTTTAATGACACCTGTTATCCTTGCAGAGAGCAGTGAAAGGTTATTAAAAGGTAACATTAATTCAAATAAAAATTTCGAGGGGGTCGAGTTTGATTGTTTCCGGTGCACGGGTGGGGTTTGCTGTTCATTCATGCTTGCTCGATATTTCTCAGGTCAGAATCCCCTCCCAGCACATGGTTACCCTCATACTGGCTGTGTTTACTATTGCAAACCTTTCCACACCCCACATTCCCCCCTCAGCACATCCTCTATTGCTGTCAAAAATGATGCTTCTGAGTCTGATCCTTTTTTTAGGGCTGTTGCTGACAAACTGTACTAAAGGCTGAAAGCCAGATCTTTAATTTCTGCTGAAAGGGCAGAATTTCTGTGGGAGAATGGAAAGCATAGAGTGGATCTTGTTCTTTGACTTTGGATCCATGAAGTGTATAACATGGGCTCTACCTGAGCCCAGTCCAGCCATGTGGCAGTACCAAAAGCAGTGGGATCTCAGTGACAGAGCAGGCAAGTAACTGGACTAAACCAAGCTGAGAAGAAAAGGTTCCACTACTGTGATTACTTCAGAAAATGACGAATTACTCCATCTTGTTGATATAATGTTTCTGGGAACTCGATGCAGATATAGGCAGGCAGGAGCTTTGGTTTGTCAGCTGCCTGTGAGACACTTTGCTTTGTGTCTGTCCCTTCCCAGTGGCATTTGCCAGGCTGGTGGGGCATGTGGAGCCAGTGCTTGGGCAGGAACAGGAAAGGTGCCCACACTAGTGATGTATTTATCACCCAACTAAGCACCACAATGTGCTGCTCAGAGATGTCACTCCTGAGGAAGGACTTTGGGAGGCATACAGGGAGTCTTGCCTGAGCTTTGCTTCTCTAAGGAAAAACAACTTTTCTGTAATTTTCTGTGGCTGCTGTAGCATCCTTATGATGGCTTGAATAATAACCCAGGGGATCCAGTACTTGTTGCTTTGTTCAGGCCTTTACTGTCTTTTCTATTTCAACAGTATCTATTGCATAAATCCCTTTTCCTCCCTTCCTCCCAACTGTAGTTTTGGCAAACTCTCTTTATATAGCAAATACACAGAATTTCCAGTATTTCCAGAGTGCTCAGCAGTGCCTAGAGCTGGCAAGCTGGCTGGGTTCTTAAATCCTGTATACTATGGCTCTTGAGACTTACTGGTCTCAGGGACCAAGGCTGTGTAGTTTGCAAACATTTCTCCAGGCTCCTGAATTAGTGCTCATAGGGAAGTTCCTGCCTTTAGGGATACTACAGATGTTTGAGCGGGTTCTCTCACTTTAAGCTTACAGTAAAATTGAAGTTAAATGAGTACTACTGGATGTGAACACTTTCCTACATACTTAAGCCAGCAGCCAGAACTCTGGCTCTATTTAAGAGGCTAATCAGCATTTTGAAAAACCATAGTTTTGTTCTATGAGAAGAGCTGCTCTTAAAACAAAAAGGAGTAGAGTTATTTAGAAAGAAAACAGTGGAGAAATGTGCAGATTTAGATGGGAGAACTCTCTCCTGAGGATATTGGTAGAACAGTGTATGGAGAGGGATAGGACCTCCTGCAGACATGCAATGGTCATACTGGTGAGTCTGTGAAAGTACCACCTACTTTGCCTGGCAGTCTTGGATATTTAACATCTTTGCTCAGATTTCTGCGTTTGAGAAGGTGCTTGGACACTGAGAATGAAGGGGAGATCCAACATGAAATAACTATAGGAATTCTGGGGATGTGCAGAAGCTTCTTGCTGTTTCTCTCTGGTGGGGCCCTGGCTCTTGCTGTCTTCTGCAAGCAGTGCATTCCAAACCACCTCTCCTCACTTGGCACATTTGTGCTAGTGAAGCTGGCATCTACCTTGTTAGCTGGCGTCATGCCATCCCAACAGATGGACAGGAGTATAGACAGCCAGGAGACCATGTACAAGCATCAGTATGTGTGTTGAGGGCAAGATCCCCCAGCCAGAAGTGCTGAAAAGCTTGTCTGTCCTGTGTTTCTGTGCTTGTGGCTAAGCAAGATGATGTACCAGCCCTGAGTGGGATTAACTGCACTGGTGTAAACTAATCCTTCACCTCCAAGGCAGGAGCTTTTCTGGTCATGCAGAATTTGGGATGGTATTCCTGAGGAAGGTCTGGGGATTCCTGAAAATCACTGTTGCTTTCTGCATAGTTTAAAGTGTGGGGAGGCCAACTTTTAAAGTCATTGATGCAATAAATCATAACAGTCTCAGAGAACAAACAGCTCCATCAAAGGTGACAAAGCCAGAGGTGTAAATGGCTGAGTCTAATTCTGCCCAGTTCACTGTGCCAAGATTTCTGCTAATCTTGGAAAATGGCCAGAGCTTGTCTGTAGATTGCCACAGAAATTCATTGTTAGATTTCTCTGGACATCTTTCATGCTGTTTGTCTTTGCCTGAAGAGGCAGCATTTTCCCAGTGAGACACACAAACCCACATCTGTTAACATGAGGTGCTTTTGTAAATTCAAGTAGTAACTTGACTGCATTTATGGAATCAAAGATAAAGAACAACAGAATCATCTAATTTTTAATCTAATAATCTAAACCCATGACATGTGTAGTCTGAGGGATGGAAGGAAAGCCGTGCCACCCTAAGATGATGCATCAGTTGAACTCTGATCAGTTTTAAATTTGGGGTTCAGGTAGTGGAATGGTCACCTTTGTATTAGTTAAAGTTTGCTTCAAGGTGCTGAAGGGGGTGCACTGACAAAAAAAATCCCTGCTCATAAATGAAATGAGCATTTATTTGTAAGTGTCTTGCTAACTAAATTGGTTTAAATTTACTGAGGTTAAACTGCAATCAAACTCTAAATATAGACTCTTTCCAGACTCCTGCTTGAGTTTACTTCATTTAAAGACCTGGCAACCATTTCAGAAGAGTTATATGGTATTTTTAAAACCTTACAGAAGGAACTAATAGAATGCTGTGAGGCAGCCCACAAGGCACTGAGCTCTGAGATTTGGAGCCCTGCACAGTTGTGAGCAGAGGCAGGCAGTGATCTTCACCATGATAGATGAAGCCAGTGTTGTGTTATTTAATATTTGCAGCCAGGAAGGCTGTGTACTCTTCCACCAACAAAGTATTAGATGAACATTTTTGATCCTGTGGCTGCTGGGGTAAGGTCTTTGGTCCATACTTTGTGATGTCTCTTCCTTACTGTGCATTAACAGATATTTTAAAGTAGCTTTGCATGAAAGACATGTATTTATATTCTGCTAATTTTAGCAAACGGAACTAGTGTTGAAGTGGGAATACTCACATTTGCACATAAGCAATCCAACAAATGAATTTGTTCCCTTTAAGCATGTTTGAACATAACATCAAGTATCTACTTATTAAATAATCCTTGTCAGTCTGAATTGCAGAAGGTCCTGCAAATAAACGAGCACAGTCCTTGATATGGGTCAGGATAATGTTTGTTGGATGAAATGTTAAATTAATTGGTCCCAGTTTACTTCCAAATAGGTCTATGTGTGCAGGTGTAGCAGAAATGTCTGTTGGCCTACACCCAGCTTTAAGAAAGATTGTTGGGACATCTGTTAGACTGCAGAAGAGAAGGCTCAAGGGGATCAGATCAATGTGTACAAATACCTGAAGGGAGGCAGTGAAGAGGACAGAGCCAGACTGTTCTCAGTGGTGCCTGGTGACAGGACCAGAGGTGATGTGCACAGACTGGAGCACAGGAGCTTCCCTCTGAACACCCGGGAACACTTTCGTTGCTGTGAGAGGGATTGAGCACTGGCACAGGTTGCCCTGGGAGGTGGTGGAGTGTCTCTCCTTAGAGATATTTAGAAGCCATCTGGATGTGGTCCTGAGCAAGTGGCTTGAGGTGACCCTGCTTGAGTGGGAGGTTTGGACAAGATGCTCTCCAGAGGTCCCTTCCTGTCTCTTGCTGTTGAGGTTGGATTCAGATGATATATGCCAGACCTCTCAGCCAAAGGGAATCTAGTTCTTTTTTTTCTCTTTTCCCTTTTTTTTAGTGCCGCTTGGTTATGTGCAGAGGGTAGTTCGATGTATTCATCTTATCAGCATACTTCCTCCTTTTTTTCTGCGGGAAGTGCTCAGGATCAAAGCATTGAAGAGCAGTTGAAACGTACTCAGCAGGTCCTTGATTCTCTATTAGTGCTGTTAGCGATTTTTTGTAAAGCAGGTCCTTATGTGAAGGCACAGGAGAAAGCTGTGCCTGTGATCTCTCTGATCACTCTTTTCAAGTCTTACAGCTCCCAGTATGGGGCTATTTGGGTGTATCCCAGTGAGGGGTTTGGATCTTTGTGTGATAACAAGCCTCTGTTCCCGTCTTTTCCATGGCATGCTGATGAACTTGGTAGGAACACTCTGCCTACGGAACACTCTACATCATTACTTGCAGTCATAATATGATCACTTGTATATTCTTAAAGCTAAAAGAGAAACCCCTTGCTTAAGTCTCATCTCCTCTACAAACCTGTGGGTTACCAATTTGATTCCACAGATTAGTTCCAAGATCACTCAGACTCAGAAAGTTCCACGTACAGTGTGACCAAATATGCAGTGGAGCACTATGTGTACATTAGGTTTTAAATCTTAGCTGAAGGCTTTCTACCAGTATGTCCTTGCCCTTTGCATTTTATATTTTCAATTATAATTAGTAACAGCAAGTGCTAATTCTAGATTCTCCTGCAGAAAAGTAAAATGCAATTGGATGACTAGCAAGGAAAAGGAATGCAGATTTCAGAATGGTACCTGGAATAGGCACAGTCCAGTTGTGTGCTGGGTTGGCTGTGACTCTCCCAAACCATCACAGCTTGTCAGCTCTTTCTATCAAGTTCAGAGGTGTTCCCATTAGAAAGGCGGAGTGCAAGTCCTCCACACAAACCAACAACAGATGCTTGTTTACTCCTACAGTTCTCCTTTCATCTTTGTTACTTCATGATTCTTGGTTTTTCTCTTTGCTGCCTTCACTGTCATGTTAATGCAGCTGATGGTGAATGCTGCCCTTCTTTCAACCCCAGTCATTTTAGGTTTGGCTTTTCAAGCTCCCAGTGACTCCAGAATCAGACATTTAGCTGCATTAATAACAGTGTGGGTGCACTGCAATTACTTTGATACACTGGGTGGCTATTTCATCACTTAGATGACCTTTCCTCTGCTTACCACTGCTCTAATACACGTGTTTAGAAGTTGGGCACCTGTAAATATGCTTCATTACACTTTTTTCAAATCTGAGATTTGCCACAACTAGTTTTCTGTCACAGATTCCTTGCATGAGTCCCATCTACTTTACTGGTGTCACAGAACTGCTGAGTTGTTTGAGCTGAAACTTTAACTAAAGCATTAAATATTATAACACTTTTGATTAAAATAATCAGAGCTGGAAAAACTGGACTTTCTGATTGCCAGTTTATTTTATAGGTGTGATCAATTGTAGTGGGTCATATAAAATGCTGTAAAAAAATGATGTATTCCTTCAGTGTGTTACAAAGCAGTTGAGAACACGCTGTCAATCAGCTGTAGCCACCAAACATGTTCAGCCAAACCCCAAATATGTTGTACATGTTAATCTGTGCTTACAAAGAGAGTATATATTTACAGAGTATTGCTCTGAGCTCTGTGCATATTTGAAAAGATTTTTGTATCTTTGCATAAGAAATACTTTTATTTTAGAGTAACCCTATCTAAGTATCAAAAGTAACCCTAACTAAGCCATATAAAGGCATATCACATCCTTTGACTTTGTGACTCACTTATTTCTTGATCGTATGCCAAACACAAATTCCAGTTCCTTGTGTTTTACTTACAATAACATTAGTGTTTAATTCTACAGACTCAATCAAAGCTACACTTAATATAAAGAAAACAGAGTCTCTATTTTATAGCTGCATTAAATACTTTCCCCTAAAATGGTTTAGGGGCTATTTTTTTTTAATTTATGGATTTTTTTTTCCCGCAAAGCAAGAGACTTTGTTTTGGTTTTAGTACTTTGTATTTATAGTTGTGGAATGATCATTTTCTGGCTGATTTCACATTGAGTTCTCTCAAAACTAGTTGTATTAGTTCCATGCTCTTTAAATCTTTTTCTTTCTATCACTGCTGCTACAATATATTATCCTTTATATTCTTAAGCTATTAACTCAGAGCTCAGTTAATGATTTGTTGGTGGTTTAAGGGAGTGTATCTGGGTTGTTTGTGTTGGTATTAGCTTTTATTTTTTTTTAAAGGATGGCAAATAAAATAAATCCATAGGTGAAAAAAAACAAACCATCAAGGAGTTTGTTTCAGTGGCTTAGATAAAATAGACCAATGCATAATATAGCAATCTTGACTTATTTTGGGCCAAAACCCAGCAGGGTGTCTGGTAGTTGATGATGATTTCCTTTTTCTCAAAGAAATGCAAAGGATAAATGGGAATTTTATTTTTTCTTTTTGTATACCACTGCTATTTAAGTTTTTCTCTTAGCTCCACTTGTGTTGCAGGACAAAATGCCACCTATCCTTTCTTGCTCTGGGACTGAGTTCTACTTTACCTCCTTAACCAAGGGCTGGTCTTCCTTGTTTCTTGACAGGGCTCCCGTTTCCTGAAGTCAAGTTTCTTCTTTAGCAATTGTATATGCACAGAGCAGTGTCACAACTTTGGGATGACTGAAGGAAATTTTGGATAGAGCCAACTGAGGGCAGAGTTGTACTGAACAGCAGACTTGTTTTTGCTTTCTCCTTGAGGAGTGGGACATGGAGGATCTTTTTCAGGCTTGTGATAATTGGTACTTGATAAATAAATGCAACAAAATAACCCCTGTAGTCATATTTATTGAATGTTTTTATTTGTTATACTTACACTGAACTGGTTTGCATGTGGAAGTCATAAAGAGCACAGATGATCAAATCAAAGTTGTACCTCAGACTCCTTGAGGCTGAGAATATTTGAGTGGTGTGGTCAGAAGGACAAAACCTGAGTTGTGGCACAAACAGGAGAAGGTTTTTCAGGGAAAGGTCAGAAAAGCACACCATAAAAAGGTGAAGTCAGAGGGGAGAAAGGGACATTGAAAGGTTTGATTTTTCAGCTGTTGGATTTACAAGTAGGCAGAGCAAATGAGCAAAACATCATGGACCAAGAAAAAGAAGTCAGTGTCCTTTGCTGCAACTTGTGGTTTGGCACTCCTCTTTCTCCTCATTGCCAGAACAATTCCATGAAATGCAGGTTTCCTGCTGAATTCCTTTGGGATATGGCTCTAAGTACATCTGGGTAGGATTCTTAACATTGCCTACTGCACCCTGCTTGTTTTAAAGAGTTGCTCTTCCTCTCCACCTGATCCAAGTGTCTGATCTGTGATGAAAATGCACCTGGAGTTACTGTTTGTTGGCCTCCCACTGTAAGCAACCCAAGGAAAGGTTACAAGTTTCCTTTCAGCCAAAATCTGTCAGCTCAAATCTAAATATATTGAGCCCCCATAGTGCTGTCATAAAAGAACCTCTGCATGGATTGCTTTGAATTGGGAAATGTATGAGATATCTGTGGTTGTCTTCCAAAATCATTCAGGTTTATAAGTTATTTCAAGTTGTTTATGTGTAGATGCACATCTAGTCCTTGTTGTGCTCTTCCAGGGCTGTGCTGAACTGCTGAACATGAGTGTGCTCAGGGAGGATTTAAAGTCTAATGCTCTTTCCAAAGCAGAGCTGCCAAGAGTTTACTACTCCTGCACAAAAATGTTGCTGTAGGTGATATTTTGTCAATGGGAGAAGATATTGCAATGCTGTTTCTGGAAAGCACTAAAATCCATCTCTTTTATAACTGTGCTTTTTCCCACCTTAGCATTTTCTAGCCTTAACTTTGTGTTTATTTGGAGCTTTTTGTAGTCGTTGGTGTGGCTGGGGGCGTTGGTGTGGCTGGGGGCGTTGTTTGTTTGGTTTTTTTCAATTACAGCTGGATGATACATTTCATCTTGTAAAACATCCCTCACCAAAGCATCCACCATCACACCAGGGATAAATAGGACAGCATCTACAGTCTGGTGTAGGTGTAAAGGTAACTGTATTGGGTAGAAAATGGAAAGTGCAAATGGAATACCTCATGTTCCTTGTCTGAGTGGCCTTTTAAAGTCAGGACCCCAGCAGAGGTACCAAGAAAAATAGTGAGCAATATTGGAAGAGGAGAGAAATCAAGGGGGAAATCAAGTGGCAAAAAGATTTTGTGGGAAGGGGGTTTGCCTTTTGTTGCTGCTTTGAGGGTTTTTCATGTGGGTGAATTGGTGAATCACAAAGCAGGTGCAGGGAGTTGTGGGAGGGAAAGGCAAGAATGTGGCAAAGGATGGAAAAAAAGCCAGCACTTGTTGAATACAGGAGCCACAGTTCACATGTTGGCTGGCAAGATTAAGCCAGTGAAGGATTTTTACAACAAGGAGATTGATTTTTGATCTGAATCTCATAATGATGTGAATGCCAGTGGAATTGTCCAGGACTGCTTCATCCAAGTGTTCAAAGCTCATGAGTTTTCTCTCCCAGTTCTATTAAGATATTTTGAAATCAGTCTAAATGACATAAGACTTTCAAAAATAATCCAGTGATTATATTTCTTAAAAAACAAACCCCAAACCAACAACACTTTATTTGTCCAGATTTCCCAGTTTTCTCCTTTCCCTGAGACCTTGCAGAGCACCAAACCCAGCAGAAATACTTATGCTGGATGGTCTAAGGTGTCTTAATTCTGTCTGGCAAAGTCAGGTTCAGATATTACACTGATGATCTTTTTATAAGTGGTACTGACATGTGGTTATAGAGTTCTGTGGTAGCTGCTCTGGGAAGATTCAATGCTGAGTTTTTCAGCAAAGGTGCCTCTGCAACAGGTTCTCTACAGCAAGTTTTTAACTAGCACATCAAAGTCAATTTGCTGCTTTTAATTGCCTCTTACCAGTGGACAGTAGTAATAAGAAATCACAATGAGGATAAACCTTTGTGTTGCACCACATCTATTGTCTCTAATTTCCCATTTTGACCTGTGTTTTCACAGAAAGCTTCCCAAAGTGTGTACATGAAATCCTGGCTGAAGTTGCATTTCTTTAGGGCAAGCTGTGTGCACCTCTCACTGGTCCTGCAATGACTTCAGAGATGAGCTCCAAACGTGTGTTTGGTGCAGATGTAAACCTTTTGATTGTGAAAAGAAATTAAAAATCTAGCTCTGTTTCTGAGTGATAGAGAGAAAAAACCCTTTTTCTAGGGTAATTAAAAAATGAAGTATGTTTTTCTTTGTCTATTTTGATTCTCTTTAAATTAAAGCCTTAGAGCCCAAGCTGTATGTCTCCTGCTTCAGGAGACTATTTCTCAAGTACAGGCTCCTTGCCAGTCATTCTAACTAAAGAGGATTTGGGAACCCAGACGTCCTGGATCATCTGTGCCTGTTGTGAGAGGTCATAGAGCTTTGGGTTCTACTCTAGTGCCAGGAATGGGGACAGAAATACACTGATGTGCAGGGCAGACAGCAAAATGACTCTGAGTTCATTTGAGGGGGGCTGGAAGCCAAAGCTCTGCCTTGCATTTTGCACTTTGCTCCCCAGCAGGGCTGGTGGAATGGTATTTCTCCTGGTACTCTGTGCCCTGGAGACAGAGAATCCCAGGAATATTGAGCCTCCCCAGGCCCTTAGAGCTGCTGCATTAACCAAGCTCTGAAGTGACTATGGATGTGATTTGACTGTGAAAATGGTTGCCATAAGGCCAGAGGATTTAGCAGGATTAAAGGAGAGATTGAATGCTTTTGTATAAATAACCAGAATATCCAGAATTATAGCTGTTAATACTAACAAACGTGTTAGGTGGATATACTAACCTCAAGCTTTAAGGGTTTAACTTCCAGTGATCACAGCAAAAAACCTCCAAAGAGCAGCCTTCTGAAGAGCAGCATATCCCAAATCTTACCTCTAACAGCTTTCCTTATCTCTTTTTCCAAGACACTGGGTACCTGGCTCAGTAACATTGTGTCTGTGTTTGTCTGCTGTGGCTTCCTCTGCTCTTGCTCACCATGAAGTCAAAGTGATTTTGGTACATTTATTTATTTGTAAAGCATTATGCAGCATTACTAAGGAGAAATGCATGTGAGTAAGGTGTAGGTTGGCATGAGCTCCTCTTGTTAGTTGGGCAGCAGTAGCAGATGCTCAGTGGCCATTTTTGTTTCAATAATTGGCCACCTTCACAAACATGCCAAAGGGTGGCAAGGATAAGAAACCCCTCACCTTGCATTAGCTCTGCCTCTGTGGGCTGAAGGGATGACTCAGCTTTCAGGCATGAAAAACCCCCACAGTGCCACATCTCCCTGGCAAACCAGGTGCAGGAGCACTCCAGAGGCTGAGTTTGGAGGGAAACCCTGGAAAGGCACTTGTTCTCCAGGCCTGAATAACGTCTGGTCTTGTTACCTCAGGCATTTTTCTGTCCAGCCCTGTTAGGAAAAGAACATCATACAGAGTTGTTGCTTTGCAACTGTTTGCTTGCCTTGCAGCACATAAAATAAAGGTCAGTGGCTGTGACCTGAAGAGCTCAACAGGAGAATGCATTGGTTTGAAAGCAAATGTGCTGCAGTCAGTGGTGCCCAGTTCTTATCTCTTTGGTGCAACTGAAAATTTTCATCATCCCTTTCCCAGTTTATAGGTGGAAAACTGAACACACACGGGGAAAGGAATTCTGGAGGTCCCTGAGTAGTCTGGAGGTGGAATTGTAGGAGGGCTCTGCTGCCCTTGAAAGAACAGAACTGTGTTCTTCAGGATTTCATAGAGACACATGAGCTCCCAGCTCTATTTCTTCATGTCTTGTTGGTTTCTCATGATTGTCTTTTGAGTTAGGATTCATTGTGGGAGTACTAAAATATCACAAAAACATAGGATTACCAGACGGGTTTTTTGCTTTTAGTCTATTAGACATCTAGTTCTTTAAGAGATGGTTCTACACGCTCTTGAACTGTAAGCGTGGGCCAAATGTCCTCAAACTGGATGTAAAAGGACTCATAAAAGGCAGAATTAATGAGATTCTATAATTTGATCAAGGCTCATTGACTTGCCAGACTCTACATAACCAATGATTTAAGCAGCAGGAATTAGAGGCATTATCAGTGCAGGTTGCAACTTTATTCTGCCTGGTATAAGTTGCTGCATTTCTCTGTATTTCATTTAACCAAGGATACTTTGAAGTTGGAAAGTACTAAAGTGAAATGCTGTGTTTCCTGCTAAAAGGCAAACTTCAGACAAAGCTTTTTCTGTAAAAACAGAAGACAGACATAATTTTTATTTCTCTTCTGTTCTTGTGACTGAGAAAGCAAGAATATTTCAGAGTTTAATGGTTGTGCTGGAGTTCTACCTGCCTGCAAGAGCAGGGCAATGGCCTCCACTGCAGCTTGTTCTGCTACACCCCAACTGCAAATGTCCAGCTCCTTTCTTTGTCTTTTGTCCATTGAGATGTGTGGCTGGGTGTCCCTGACAGTCACATAGTTAAAGACACTCAGATAAAAAACTTCAAGTAAGATCTTCTCTTTACTGTAATTCCTTAATCTATTCCTGCTCATAGCAAAGGCTTGGGGAACTTAAGCAAGGTTATTATTTTTATTTTCATTTTGCTGAAGTGTGTGCTACTGTACAATAAAGTATATCCTCAGTGCCAAAAGGGACATCCGTTGAGATCTAAGCATAATTCCTGTAAAGTGGCTCTTTGTAAGCACACCTACTTATGCAGGGAGAGCAGATAAAGATGACAGGAATGAGAAGGGGATCCAGACTTCCCTCCTTTTACAGGTCAGGAATTTTAAACCCAGTGAGACAGCACACAAATGCATTCTCTGGGCTAGCTAATGACTCTGTTCTGTTGCTCACACAAAAAGAGATTTTGCCTTCATTTCCCCAGGGTTGTTTTGATTTTGGGTTGGTTTTTTTGTTTTTTGTGTGTTTTTTTTTTTTGAGGAGGGGGGAGGGGGCTGCTAGAAAATGCTTATTCTAATAAAAATGGCAAATAATGGAAACATTTTTCATTTGTGCACATGCATTAATGGACCCAGACCTCACAGTTAACTGCAATGCTGGAAGCAGGGGAGTATCTCACTTGCAGCCTCACACTGGAATTAGCAGTTGAAAAATTAATCCCTAGTGGGCCGTTTCTTCTGTCCAGTTGAACTACTTGTGAAGTAGCAAATGGAGAGTTGATTTTATTTCATATACAAACAAGGCTAGGAGGATTCTAGCTGAAGCACATTTTGGATCTGTTTTCCATGTAGTTGGTGGAGGGCTGTTAGCCAATAAAAGGGCACAAATAGTTTCCTAATTGGACAGTTGGACTCTAATGCATCAGAGTCATCTTTTGTCCCTGTTGCTCATGTCCAGCACCATTCCCACTTTCACATTCATTTCAGATTTCACAGGCTGTAGCTTTCTGAAAACCTCTTTCATCCTCTGGTCCAGAAGCGTCTTTGAGAACTCTGCCAAGGGCTTGATTTGCTGGCTCCAAGTCACACTGATGTGACATGTCTGTGGTTACAGATGTCCAAGAGGACCCCTCCAGTGAGGTGGTGCAGGCAGCTCAGAGGCAGAGCAGCAGCTCCTTAGACCTTTCTCTGGCATGAATTAGCACTGGACAGGCTGCAGTGTTTGTGAGACCTGCCTGCCACAATTCCAGTGTCAGAACTCAGCTGCAAGGACCTTTCCTGCTCTCTCCTGGGCAGTGTAGATATATCCTAAGCCAAAAGGCCAGCAGCAACTTTTTATAGAAAATGATATGAAGTCTATTGGCTAGTTTTATGCAGTTTCAACCACTCTTTACATTATATAATAAGTAATAAACTTTCCTGCTTGATTGAATACTTAGGCACACGTGTTCTCTTGTAGTTTATGCTGCTAAAACTGCTGGCCAGTTTTCATGAGCCTTGCATACAGTATTGGAGTTCTCTGGATGACACATCCTGTAGTTCAGACAGTGCACTGCACTGGTGCACACATCATTTTAAAGTGTATGAATTGGTATAAAGTGATCTCTGCTCTCTGTGCTGCTTCTGAAAATATATGCACAGCTCTGAGATGTTTGAGCACTGTTGCTGGTGAGGTGCAGGATCCCACCAGCAACAGAACTGGAACTGTGAGGGCTGGACTCTTGATTGTTGTGGTGTGTTCCAATTGAAAGTATCTTGGTCAGATTAGGCTGGGACTAAGACCTATCAAAACTGAATGAAGCTTTTGAAGGATTGGAAGTAGTAATTATAACCAGACAAACGTTTCATTATATGCAAAACCCCCCAATGCCTGTGTACTTCTTTAGCATGTGATATATTAAATCTTCTGGTATGATAAGCCAGTTCAGAATAGATTTTTTTTATTTAGGGCTTCAAATTCAAAATCAAAGGCTTCCAAAAACTTTCTTTTTGTTGTCTGTCCTGTGAAGTTTATGAAGACAAAGAGAAATTTTTAATTGACTCTTCTTACCTCAGTATGCAGATTCAGCTGAGCATGACCAGGGAAACCAGGAACTTGTTGCTGTCAAGCTTCCTTGAGAACCTGCTGGAGGCATAATATGCTTCCCAACATCCC
>JAWWLZ010000082.1:59289874-59319684 GCA_035041345.1 Poliocrania exsul
TTGAAAATCAATCTTAAATCTGTCCATTATGAAGGTGGAGGTTTTCTCTTTAATGATTTAATACTTTTCTCCTGAAATTCTCTTTCTTCCTGTAAGAATTTTTATGTTTATTTCTTTTCCCCTAAGATCTTTCCTTGTAACCTGTGAACATCCAGAGCATGGACAGTGCTACATAAGAGATTTGGAGGAATTTCATGCCACCACTGCTTCTGGGATCAAGCTGTTCCTCTTAGCTGTTGGTAACAGCAACTACTTCCAACAGAAAAAACCTGAAGCAAACACCCACAACAACTGGAGGGTAAGCAGTGTATCAGACAGAAGGGGTTTGCTGTGTCTTAAGTTAGTATTTCTGAGTTATTTGTGCAAATTTAACTCCATTTCACAGTGGAGTCTTTCTAAAACTGAGAGTCCCATGGTTAAAGCACATTAGAACCATTGTTGCTCTATATAGTACACAATCTTTGAAAAGATTTGCCTCCCATCAAGCAAGACTCTCAGAACCTTTTCTGCCAGGCAGTTTTCCAGCCACGCTGCCCCAACCTGTAGTGCTGCCTGGGTTATTGTGGCCAAAGTGTGGGACCCACACTTGGTCTTTTTGAGTCTTAGACTGTTGGTCTTGGCCCATCTATCCCTGTCCAGATCCCTCTGCAGAGCCTTCCTACCCTCCAGCAGATTGATGCTCCTGCCCAAACTGGTGTTGTCTGTGAATTTTCCAGTGGTGGATTTGATGCCCTCATTTAGATCTTCACTAAAGATATTAATCAGGACATAAATGAACAGGAATACTGACAGTGTATGCAGTTACACAATTTTTCTTAACGTTAGATATTTATAATTAATTTACTCTGTGTAAATATTGGTCTAGTGAGAGATATCATGCCATTTCACCAAATTGCTAGCATATACTTTATTAAACACCTACATTTTTGGGGTGGATGGTGGTGTATTTACCAAACTACATCATTTATGTTGCTGAATTCACCCTTTCCCCATCAGCCTTTTTTTCTTTGTATTCCAAAAACCATATCCAAAGTTCATGTAGCTTCCTTCGTCACTCCTGCCTCTGTGGCAGGGCAATACTTTTGCACCCTGATAAGATCAGACACGTGCAAACTGCCAAGATTAAAGGAAAACAATGGTCAAATTAAATTTTGCTCTTTTTTTATCCTTTGACCTGGAAAGATGATTATCACACAGATTCAAAGGTATGGAAATTTAAAAACCATAGTCTGATATATATTTATTCCATTTTCCTGCTCTAGAATGGCAATTTGGAGCACCAAAGTGTCATCATTTCTGACCACTGAAAGTACTATTTTAGCTACTACTTCTGACATGGATTACTTTGTAGTGTCTTAGCTGTGGGGAAAAGCAATCCCCATTCTTATAAGGAAAGCATGATATGGCCTGGCCTTTTTCTCTTTAGAGTATTGTAGCAATAGTTTTGAGGTATGTTGTGAAGCTTTCCTTAGGTCTCAGAAATTTTGTTATTTGGTGTAAGCAACTGTGTTTAATTTGGCTGGGAATGTCAGTAGTGTAAGTGTCATGGTGGTGGAGAAGGATGCTAGAAAGGTTCAGAACACCCAGGAACAGAGCATGGTGAGAAAACAGGCCCTGGAAGCTGAGGAGATGCAATTCATCTTCAGCAGAAACACTGCCTGTCTGAATGAGTGTGGCAGTGGAACTTCTCCATGAGAAAAGGCCACCTGTAGCACCTGCTCGCTGTGCCCATCATCCCCAGCAGCCAATTCCTGCATCAAGTGAAAGTCTTTGTGTTAATGGGAGTGTATGACAATGTAATGTGACTTTTGGAAGCGTTACAACAAGTTCTGAATGATACATGAAATGAAAAATCCCTGTCTGGTGAGGAGGAAGCGTGTACTGCTGTGGGTGATACACTGCCAACAGTTCCAACAAGGGGCTCCTTCACACATTTTCCACCTCAATCAGCAAGGCAGTTGATGTCCCCTGAGCAAAATCTCTCCTGCATTTTTTCTTTTTTTTTCTCTACAAGCAAAGAAAAATTCTTCAGCTTTATAGCCTACCCACTGCCTAAAATACTCATTCAGTGTTCTTGCTTCCAGTTGTGACAGTCTCTACACGAAGTATCCTCTCCCCATAATTCATTCAGCTCTTTCAGGTACTTTTACAGTAGTTTTTTACCCCATACCCTGAGAGAGTGGGCCAGGCAAATCTTATAGTCAGTGATGTATATTGTGATCTTCCTCATCAGGTGTTGTGTCTAAGCCAGGCTATAATGTGAGCCAAAGACTGGAAATCAAACATCAGCGTGAGAAGCTTCAAGAACTCAAAGTATTCAGATAATTTAGGAGCAGGGTGAGAGGTCAATCTGAAGAAGACACCTGACAGCAGAGGCTTTTCCATCTGGCTGACAGAAGCTGAAGTTCAGCTAATTCATCCTTGAAATAAGAAGCTGCTTTCTGGCTGTGAGGTCTGTTGAATACAAGAGTTCAAGCCTGGCCTGGCCAACCAGCCTTTCTCATCCTTTCCTTTACGGGAAAACATCCAACTCCAAAGCTCATAGCCAGCAACTGCCCATTAAGACAATTACAGACCTGATCACAGATCAGGGCAGATTTCTTTTCATCTTCTCCCTTGTGAAGGGAACCAAGATGTCTATATTGGCTTCTTTTAATTAACTGCCTTCCCCTGCAGCATTAGAGATTGGCCAGAGCAGGAGATCTCTTTGTAGGTGGTACAGACAGTGATTATGTATTGCCTTAGTTGGTCTGGGAGGGAATTTTCCCTGGGTCAGGTTGGCAGCCTCTGTCGATCTTTCACCTCATATAGCACAAGGTGTGGTTTGTCTGCTGAGATCATTTGTGTACATCTCACAGGATTAACTCCTTGCCA
This sequence comes from Poliocrania exsul, assembly GCA_035041345.1. Classification (NCBI taxonomy): domain Eukaryota; kingdom Metazoa; phylum Chordata; class Aves; order Passeriformes; family Thamnophilidae; genus Poliocrania; species Poliocrania exsul. The sequence goes on from JAWWLZ010000082.1 coordinate 59,292,749, forward strand.
CTGCAGGGCTTCCTCAGGTCTTGCCAACCCTGTATCTTAAGCAGGTACTTTTCTAAGCACAGGAATGTTCCCCCCCCACTAAAGTTTTTGAGCATCCACTGGGATGTTTCGTTACCCAGTAGGTGCATCTGGTATCCTTTTTGCCCTTAACTTTTGGGGAATGATACTGTCAGATTGGTTAAGGTTGGGGTTGCTATTTAGGAAGGCACTCTTTTGTGTTCTGAGAAATGACCTGATTCCCTCACAAGTTTTGTTCTGACAGCCTGAGAAAAGCTTTCTATGAAACAGAAGTCGCACTTGTTTTAGTTTGACTTCAGACTACAGTCAACAAATACAGTTCAGATTGTGCATTTTCCTGTGCAAAGACATTGCAATTCTATAGATTGATCTCAACTGAGTATCTGTACTGTCTGAAAGGATATCCACTCCAGTTAACTTTCTGGCTCTGTATGGAAACTACAAGTGCAAAAGTCAAGGTAACATTTTAAGTGGTAGTTTGGTAACCTGAAAGTCAAGGTAACAGAAGTGTTTGATGGTTGTCTTTCACTTTCTGACCAAAGAGAGAAAGAGATGGGGTTTAGGATTTTTTTTGTGAAATGCCTTTGCAGGAACACCATAAGCAATCAGGATTCACCCTGTGCATATCAGGAGGAGCTGCCACTCTCTCGTGTCTGGCTCCATCCCCTAAAGTAGAAAACAGCAGCAATTGTCTGATGCCATTCAAGTGCTGTCTGATGTTCTGCATCTTTCTTCTTTGCACACCAACCTAAAATCTTTAAAATAAAAAGAACTGAAGAACAGAATATTGCATTTCTGAGCTGAGTTGTCCTTAAAAATTTGAATGAGTCATTTAGATAACATTCACAATACCAGCAGCTCCAGGGCACTTCAGAGAGTACGTTTCAGCACAGAGACTTTTGAAACAAAAATTGTAACGCTCTAAATGGAATTAGATGAGCAAAACCATGTCATACAGAGATGAAATATAAATAAGTGCTTTAGGCCCACTCCATGAAAAATGTATGTGCTTTTTTTAAAAGCATTCTTCCTCTGCAGTGGTTTCATTTCTGCAGAAACCAGTGCTTGGTTGTGTGTTGTTTTTCTTGTGCCTTTTTTTCCCCTCCTAGTGCATTCTCCTAGAATGTGCCTTTGCCACTCAATAAACCCTTCTTTCTACTAAATGTCTCTGTATTAAGCCCCCAAGGAACTGTACAAGCCAAAGGCAGATGGAAACAATAAGCATTCCGTGTTCAAACCTACAACCTACAGAAAGTTCATTTGTCAAAAGTCTGAGGAGCACTTCCAAGGAGGCTGCTCTGGAAACAACATCCACATGGGGCAGCTCTGACTTGTGCCACTGTTTTTCCCAGACATATTCCATAAGAATTTAATAGGTTGTTTACTCTTCAGTTAATAGTTAAGCAATATTTATAGAATCTTGTTCCAAATCTCTCCTTCCCCTCCCACCCTACTTTTTAAATCTCTTCATCTTTTAGATGCACTTTCCTTCTTTTTACAGAAGACTCATCCTGGCTGCTCTGTTAAGACCAAAGCACTTTCAGACTTTCTAAACTCTTTATTTTCTTAGCCTTTTTGGAACTCTATTTTTGTACCTGAAGGAGTTGAGCTCCTTCATTGATAAGTATGCAAATTCCATCCACAGCAGTGTCAGTGTTTGAGCTATCAATTGCTAATGCCAATTTAGTGGTGTTGAAAGTTAATCCAACCTTCTGACTCATGCCTGGAAGACAAAAGTTCCTCTGGTTGGTACTGTCTGGCAGAGAGCATACATGCTTTTTAAAGCTTTAATTATTTATGGTAAATGTTTACCTTTGTTCCTTGGCCTTGTATTAATGAAATATTTTTGTTGTGATTAAGATGCTGATTTTGTGAAGTTGTGAAATCACTTTGGCTCCTATGGACTGAAGAGCTTTCCTGATCAGACCCCAGATTAGTGGCAAGGAAGACAGGGAAGACTGGGTTGATATTTGGACACAGGAACCCTGGTCTGAGTACCTGACAATACCTGAACTTGTTTAGGTGTAATCCAGAGCTGAGACCAGCAGAGCTGAAGAGCCATCAGCCAGCTGCTCACAGGTCCTACCTACATCTCCTCCAGTTGTGCTGGTACCAGTAGAGCCCACCTATACTTACACCCACGGGTCTGCTGCCTGAGATGTGGGAGAACATGAGCCTTCTACTGTAAAACATCATGTTTTCATTCTTGCTAGAAATGGTTCTGAGGAGAAAAAGCCTGTGAGAAGGAGTGACAATCTTGGAATCAGATACTGTAGTTTGTATTTATGGTGGTTCCTTGACTTCAGTGGCTGTCTGCTGAATACATACATTATGGATCATTTGCATGTCTGTGGTATTTTTATAGGTGGGAAAGAAGTCAAATCTATTTAAATGTGCTTCCAGGAATAGGTCTTTACAAGCAATGGCAAAAGCTTGGTAGGAAGAGAGCCAGAGAAGCAGAGAAGCTTTTTCCATTTATGCTGGAAGAGTTTTGTCTCCACAAGGTTATCAGTTATCAAAAAAGAAATCCAGATCAGGAGAGGCAATGGAGAATTTTCTTTGTGGATTGTTTGTGTCTCAGCTACTATTGCTTGCATTTGTCATGGAATACATTAATATAGTCATATTCCACAGTCCACACAGCATGTCAGCTTTGAGACAGGCACTCTGAAATGTGCTCACAGATGATAAATTGCACAGTGTGTCAGCTACATCTTTGTCACGAGATTCTGTTTTCTATTTATAGTTGAAATGAAACACTTGAGAAAATTCTAAATGAAAGCAATTTCACAGAAATCTTGTAAATTTTTCCTTACTTATATATCAGTGAAAAAGACCCTCCTGTGCTGTATCTTTGCTCTGTGTGATTCCAGCAATCAACTTCTGAGATCAAAGTAGGATGCTCTCAAGATTGTGGAACTTATAATGTGTCCATGTAATGTAGCCAGTGTGCCTTTGGAGTGTGTTCCCTTCCAAATGGTAAGGGGAAAGAAGCCTTAACCATAACACAGTGCAAATACACACAGAGTTTGATCCAGTTTTGGGAATCAAACCCCATTATCTCCATAAGAGAAGAGCTTAGTTATTTATTTAGGTTGTCATACTGGTTTTATTTGAAGCCATCAGTGATGCCTGTGATGTGCTTTGCTGTTGTTTCATCCTCTTTCTGCGATTACTTCTTTCTTGCTTGTACAACTCAAAGACATAATTTGCTGCAATGGAGTTGTGGGTAGCAAAAATTGGAAAAAGATAAACCTTTGGAGATAGCGCTAGGTATGCTTTGAAGCTAGAAGTGCAGCTGTGGGTTGTTTTTCTGGGGTTTTCCCTCTGGTTACAGCAGCCTACTTTAGGGAAAGCACATCTGCAGAGCAGTTATGATGCACTCTGATGGGGGATCTCCCACCTCTCACTGGCCTCAACCTATGGAGGCCTGTGTGCCATGGTCTGGTTCAGAACTGTGTCTGTAGGGCAGTAATTGAAAAAGAAAACATTGTGAGATCCCTGTACTGCTTTGCAAAGGTTGAGAGAGTTCCTGAAACTCAACTGGACTGTAAAGGTAATGGATGATATTTAGCAACATTTTAACAAATAGTGAGCTAATAACTTGTGCCCTGCCTTGCAAGACAGTGACATCAGGTGTCTTTCTTTAAAAATTGTTTTATGGAGGAAGAGACCTTTAAAAGCTACATTTACAAACAATAATCCTGATGTTCTTTAAGTTAATAAGACCACAAAGAGAACAAAAAATCCCCTTTCCTTGTTCAGAGACAGCACTATAAAATCAGTTTGGCTCTTTTTTTGTTTTCAATTTCTTTTCTCTCTTCCATGTCTTCTCAGTCACCTCTGGCTCTTTCCTTCTGTTCCTGTTCAATACACTTGTTCTATGCACTCTTGTGTCAACTTTTGGGTGACCTTAGAAAGTGAACCTCCCTCCAATGCGTGTTTGGTTTGCTCATACTGCCAGTTTTCTGCCAACATTGTGTTTAATCAGGAAGCTTCCTCCTCTGCAACTGGTCTGTCCTGTTTAACTAAAGTTTTTCACCCAGAGCAGCAACAGTGTTTTGCTGAACTGGTGTGTTGGCAGAGATCACTCACGATATCTGTCTGGATGCTGATGTGATATGCACTTGGGTCAGCATCTTTAACTTTTACTACACAGTTTTGTTGATAGCTTGTTTGTTTCAAGTACTTGACTGTTATATTTGCAGTGCTGAAAAATAAACTACCCCACATCCAGCTCCAAAACTGTCGGGGGGGGGGGAAGGGTTGCCCATTTGAAAACAAGTAAGAAGTCTTACAAATATTTGGACTGATTAATTCAAAAGCTTTTCTTTACAGAGCTCTGTTGTGCTATAGGGCCATTCATTGACCAAGAGAGTATATTGTCCATTTAGTTACTGGTTTGTATCTTGTGTCAAACAAAAGCCATTGCCTCCTACAACAGTAGCAGCTGAATATTTTCCCTGCTCATGCAGTTTCCTCTTAGAGCTGCTGGATCATCAAAAATTCTAATCAACTCTGATCTAACGCAAAGTACTACATGGCATTCATCATCTGGTTTAGCCTCTAATGCACCATGCAGGTTTTAATCAAAGGTATGCAACCATTAGCAAAAAAGAAAGACAAGAATGATGGTGATGTCCTGAGCAGAGCTCTCAAGCTGACATCACAGGCAGCAGATAAGTTCACCTCCCCCTGCTGAGTACAAACACATGAGAGTAAGATGAGTCTTTTTTGAAATAATGGCAGGAGAGCACCACTGAGGTTTCAGGGCCATGACTTCTGTTGCTTTGCTTCAGTACTAAATGCTAAGAGTTTTTTGCTTGGTTTTCCTGAAGATTGAAAAGAAATGTTGGTGCTGCTGCCTCAGTGTGTGGGGGCTGCTGGATCATCTGCTCCCTTCAGCCTGTGCCTTCCACTGTTGGCAGAGGGAGCCAAGGGGATTGGCAGTGACTGGCAAAACAGAGCCCAGTGCCTGCCTTGCAGCAGCCAGAGCTTTTGGTCTCTCACCTCCTCCTAAAAGAACTCTGTCAGTCACCTTTCCTCTATTTTTTTAATGCAGTACTAGCTGTTTCACTATTTGCTTGTGGGTAGAATTAGATCCATGTGCTCTTCTTCTAGGTAAGCAGCAAACTTATCCTGTTTCTCCTGGATTTGACCTCTATTCCAGCACTTCTTGCTTCCCTGCTTGCTTGACCAGAAATACCTATCCCTAACAGGATGGCAAACAGCCCCTCCTGCCTTTTCCACTACTGACCAAGCACCAGGGGTTCATTTGACTGTAGGGATACACACTCTATACCAGGTCAAGAAGTTTCTCCTCCTGCTTCCCCACCCACTCCAGCCCAGTAAATCAAAGCCAAGCAGTGGCAAGCCACTAGCCTGGTATCAGGCTCAGGATCTTGTTTGGCATGGGGAACAGGCCCTGGTCTGTGCTGCAAAATTGTTTGGTTTCTACCTAAGTGAAGAAAGGGTGAAGGTTTTCTTTTTAGGGAGGGTAGCAGGCTGTGGAAACAGCAGTATGATCTTTCTCCTGCCTTTGTGAACTCATGAGTGTACCCTGCTGGGGGTTGGCTCATGGCAGGGTGACAGACCTCACAGTCCCTCGTGTGTGCTGAGCAAAGCCACCCTTCTTTGGATTTGAGGGTTGGCTACCCTGAGACAACAGCAGTTGTTTGCTCAGCCTTCCCCTTTGCCCTCTTCTTCCTTCTCCTTGGCTCTGCTATTGGCAGAGCTTTGAGGTCCTGGCTGAAGAACACTCGGTTGTGACCTGTGCCAGCTTGTAGCGTTTCCTTGAAGCCATGACAGCACCAGGGAACAGAGCCACGTATGGCTGCTTTGGCTGTGCTCCACAGCTGGCATGGGCACAGTGGGGAGCTGAGCTACCCAGGGAGTCACCATTTAAAAGAGGGATCTGGAGGCCTTTGGGCTTGTGAGTCCATGCAAATGGTGTGTGGGTGGAATTCCTCCTTGGGCCAGCTCATGTGAGGTACAAAATTGCTGAATTATGTTGACTTTGGGGCATGCAAGAGAATTTCCCCATGTGGTGGCAAATTTAGAGTACAGTGCTGTGGGCTCAATTCCCCCTATAAATCATTGCCACTGGCTGGAGCTGGCCTGGCCAGGCATTAAAAATTGGTGGTTTAATCTGCTGTCTGAGGGCTGACTCTGCTCCTGTGCTTTGCTCCTTGCACAGCTGCCGGTTGGAGATGCTGCTCAGTGGGACTGTACCTGAACTTGCCTGCATTGGCTCCTGTGTTCATTCTCCTGCCAGATGGAGGGCCCAGGCATGTCTGGGCTTTCACACTATCAGAAACTCTATGCAAATTGCTGTCTTTGATTTCAACGTGGCCTTTAATGTGCAACATGTGCATCTTTTAACGACCACCTCTGGCAAAAGCTTCATTTGGTTGCAGGTGGGGGGAATGGCTGGTTTAAAACTACCTGTGCTTCCTGTGCCTATGCATGGAGGTCAGAGATGTTCCACAGCATCAAACAGTGGGATTAGATTTCCAATTTTCTATTTAACTAGGTGAAAAAATAAACAAACTTCCTGTTTTAACCCAGGTAGTCATTTGCTTCACCCCATTTGTAGGTATTGGTTTGTCATAGCAGTGTATTGTTGTGGGGTCCAGTGGTGGATAATCAGCAGCTCAGTGTTGCAAAGATCTGGTTCCAGGTCAGAGCCAAGTAATGAAAAACCAGCAGTTACTGAGGATTTGATTTACACACTGCAATGACTATGTGATAGCCCCTTTTGTGAGGAAGAAAGTCTCCCTCTGGAGACCACATTCTACCCAGTAGCAAACATTTAAGCTCCCTGGTGCTTCAGATGTCAATTATCCCAAAGCCTCTTATTGTATAATGCAGGTCTGTTATAATAATACTGTCTGGAACAGCAATAATAATGCTGAATGAATTTTCAAACAGTGGAGATGGGAGGGGGAGGTTGATCAATACGGCACTAATGATGACCTTGTCTTTCACTGAAATAATTGTGATAGGGTTTATAGCACTTCCTTCCCATACCATGCTGTGCAGCAGGGTTAGTTTGCTACCTGCTGTTACTGCTTTTGTAGAAAAAGGTGTTAAAAAGAAACGTCTGTCAAGTTTTAAGGCTGTGAGTCTGTTTTAATGCAGCAGGGTTGTTCTTAGCCAAGATGGTCTGAGGATGGGAGAGACACAAGGTTCACAGGGAGAAGTGAAATCTTTTATTGGACACACTGACACAGTTAGGAATGAAGAAGCTTTGGGGCTCAGAAACCAGTAATAAGGTCCCATTTTTGTAGCAAATTACTCATGATTTATCATAAAGATACCATTGGAAGGACAGGATTTTTTTCAATTGGATTAATTCTGCTTGTTTGGAAATACAAAGGTATCTGCTTTGAGAGGAAATGTGACCTCTTTAACACATAAGAGTTCAAAAGAAAAGCTCCCTGGCACTCTAGGCATGTTTTGTATTTATGTGACTCTATTTCTTGCCTGATAATTATATGGGATTTTCTCAGTTGCTCCACCATGTGTAAATCAGACATACTAAAATCTGTTGGGCCTATGGGGAGCCATATCCTCATGTGTTCCTGAATGCTGGTGGAGAAAGCAGAGAAAAAGCTGATAAAGGAGGAAGATAACAGTATATTGGAAGTTTGGTGTAGTGGTTTGGTTTGTTTTAGTTGGTTTGTTTTGGTTTCATTTGTTTTTTCTGTTTTTGTTGGTGTTTTGGTCTTCTGTTATATAATAAGTTCTAACATTTTCTGCAGGATTTCAGAGTTACTATATTTCTCAAATGCTGTAATGATGAATTCCATACTTTTTTTGTGAAGTGAGAGAATTTGAAAAAAAAAAAAAATAGCCTGAGTGTAATGATAAAAATCCTCTCTGTTGAAGCTCTTTATTATGGTACTTTTCAGAACAGAAAAGACGAACTGCTTTAGCAGTGGCACACGTCCAATCTCAAACTAAAATCAATTGCTTTGCCAACACTGAACACAAAGGATGTTCATTGTTTGCAAACTGAATTTTTCTTAGTGTGTGCACAAAACCAATGATCAAATTATTTTTTTTTTTCCTTTAGAGAAACCCCTGCAGTGAAAAAACTGCAGCTGATTCTGTGCTTCCCATCCTGGTTTGCAGGAAGGCTTCTTGCTTCACAGTGTGATTTCTTCATAATAGCTGCATGACAACTGTATGCCAATATTTTGAAAAACCAATGGCCAAAGTTATAACATGTTTGCTACTCACTGCTGGTTTGGTTTTTTCATTTCCTTGAGTAAATAAATTTGCTTTTGAGATCATACTCTCTTGATGATCACCTTGTCACATATAACGAACCTGTGTCTGTCCATTTATGTACATGAATTTTGACAGGAGTAGAAGGACCTTCCCAGGCCTGTCCCTTCCTGCAACAAGTACCTGCATTGTGTCATGTTTAGTATCAGCCATGTTAAAAATGAGGAAAGGATTTTTTCCGTTGTTATATTTATGCAGTATCTGCCCTAGAGTCGCTTTTCCTCCTAAAGCTTATGACTTTTTTTTTTTCTAATATTTAAACATATTTCTGGCTGACTTCTCCCTATTGCTGTGCCAACCTTGTCTTTACATTCTTCTTTCCTCCTCTCATATATTTCCTCCTTGGTATATTTGCAGAGAGTAATCACGTTCCTTTCCATGTGTTTAGCTGCTGGCAATTAATGTCATTCTGGGGTACCAAAAACTCACCCAGACATCCATGTTTAACCTCTGGGACGCAGTGGATGTGGCACCTACCTGAGCCATCCTGCCCACGACTGGCAGTATTTTGTCTCTTAAGGACTGGATTCTGATTGGAGACCAATGATGCTTATTTTGCTAAGTTGTATTTATTTTTGGCTGTTCCCCCTGCAGAGCCTTTCCTGGGGTTCCCTGACAGAGAAAGCAGCTGAGTGCAGGCTCTGCATGTTCCATGGCAAACAGTCCCACGTGCTGACAGAAGAGTGAAAGCAATGTTGGTGCTTCATTGGCTCTGTAAGTACTAAAGCTTCATCAATGCTTTATTTGAATGTTGCCTACATGATTTCCTATGCTGCCATTTCCTCAGAAGTTCTTTGCAGCTGAATGCCATGCTGTGAATCACTCTGTGGTTTGTGGAGGTGTCCAGTAGTGGTAATTCCAGCTGTACTGCCTCTGTGGTGGTGGTCATGTGGCAGTTTTTCTTCCCTGACTGAATGAGCTCAGCAGGTCACAATTTTCTGGCGAATCCTCACAGGAAGTTGTTTTAAAACTTTCTGCAGAATATGCAGAGTTAAAGATTTGCTTGCTCTTGCACATTTGCACTGGTATAACACGACCACAGGAATGCTGGTAGAAAACTTAACAGGGGGTGTGTATAAAGTAGCTCAAATTTGTATTAGAGCATCCTACAGAAAACTGTTTGCAGTATTCCTGTAATCATGTCAATATATCAGCATAGAGCCTCCCTCACCTGCCATTTGCTGATATTTATCTCAAGCTGACACATTTTGCTTCTGAGAATCTTTGCTAAATATTTAACAGAAGGCTGTAGTGAGAATTTCTTTCCTATGTTACGTATTCTCGTATATTTTCCAATATCTGCTGTTAGAGGATATTCCCTGGTTCTCTTGGTAAGATGTTCTACTGCATCAGTTATGACATTTATCAAACACAAGAAACTGCACACATTTTATGAAACACTCTGCTTTACTTCTATTTGCAGATTTTTTGTTTCCCTGCTTGTTCACTAATTGGCAGCGCTGACTAATTTGTAATCTGTCTTCCCTTTGAACCAGGGAGTGTTCTGTGTACATATGCATATGTTTACAAAGTCTTAGGATTTGTCTTTATGGTAACTAGAACCAAAGGAAATAACTGCATTCTAATTAATAATATTTTGATTAAGGACTATTTGCAGACCCTGGGTTTTATGTAATTTAAGCTGATAAAAGAAATCACATTTAGCAATACAGAAGTGGCTCTGAAATCTGTCTTACGCTAACTACTGATGAAACATTAAGGGTGTGATTTACAACTGATTTAATTGGATTGGTTTCATTTACCATCTAAACAAGCCCTTAAATGTTGGAGTGTTTACCACCTGTTGTGACTCTTACCTTACAGAGATTTTTGTTCCCAGGCAGGGAGGATGAACACTGTAATGAGAGAGGAAAAGGAGGGCTATAAATGTGCTTATGCATGATGTTAAACTTGTCCCTGGAAAAATGTGAAGCTTTTTAAAAATTTTACTATAAATTCCAATGTGTTGATGGTGATTTCTGCCTAGTTCTGACAAACAGTGCATCTCCTTCACATCAGCTGGGATAGTTAATGTGGAACAAGGTTTCTTTGTTGTAGTTGTATTATATTATGCTAGCTCCTCTTCTGCTGTTGCTGCACAAATCTAGGTCTGGTAACAGGTTTTGAAGAGCTCTGATGAACCATTCTGCAAAATATGAAGAATTTTTTAAAATTTACTTGGGATGTTGCTTTTTGGAGTAGAATTTTTGCCATAGTCAATGAGGAAAGATATGAGACAGAAAAATCCATCCTGGAAAAACGGTGGGAGATATTTCATGTAACCAGGTTGGACTGTTGGCACAGTGTATTCACCCTGATGCCCTCATAGTCCTCTCTGCAAATGTAGTAAGTTGAGTCTTCCTTTACTACTCCTGCAATAGTTCTGTCTTATTTGCCATCCTGGAGAATGGATGGTTGTTGAAACTTGAAAAGAAAAGGCAAAGGCACCCTGTTTGAGGATCAAGGGCCCATATAAATGGGGCAAAAGCATCCTTGGCAAAGGGCTGGCCAGCTTGGTGAGGAGAGCTTCAAGGTGGGAATGACAGTGGAGAGACAGGATGATCCACAACTGGGTGAGCAAACATGGATGGAACAAACCATGCAGCCTGTTAAGGAAAGGGTACAGGATGATGTGGACAAGACAGATCTGTTGAACCCAACAGGGCAGAATTAAAGGACATCCCTAAGTGCTGAGGGAGCTGGGCAATGTCACTGTGAGGCCACTCCCAATAATCATGGGCACTGGGGGATGTTCCACCAAACTGGCAGAAAGCAACTGTCCCTGTTATCATTAATAATGACAGGGAGGGTCCCAGGAACTACAGGCCAGTCAGCTTTATCCCAGTCCATGAGGAGGTGTGGAGCACATCATTCCAGAAACCATTTCTGAGCATACTCATTACTTTGTCACCTCTGCTCTTCTTCAGTCTTCCACACTGCTCTGTATGTTCTCTCTCTGCAAAGTTAAATATTACCAGCCCATCAGGCTCACCCTTTTGTGCTGGCCCAGCAATCCCAATTAAAATGTCTCACATTAGAGCCTGACTCAAGCACAAAGCCAGACTGGGGCATGAGCTGTGAGCTCAGTGGCAAAAGCAATGCTCAAGGTTTCCATAGGATTTGTTTGTGACCTCCTTGCTTTCCTGAGATGCTGAGAAATTGGATATCATTAGGCACCAAATTCTGTCATCTCAGTTATTCAGACTTTACATTCTTTCTTTGCTCCTTCCATTTTCCCCACTCCTTAGCCCCAAATTCCCTGTGATCTCCAGGATGCCATAATTTAATAACCATTTTCTTTCTCATTTCCCAGAGTTCATTAGAATTATGGATCTTTCTGCCTACAGATTACTGGGATCATTAGTGCTCAGCTCTTAACCACCTCCTCATTCTACCCAGACTCAAGATGTAAAAATGGAGCATATTATTTGGGTGGAGGTCTCTGTTTCTCATATGCTGTCACCAGTGAACATCTCAGATTGCTTCATATGTTGCCTTTCACAGCATTCTTCTTTAATGGCTTCCAGCACTTCTGTTCCCAAGCTTTAGTGGATTCAAGATGCTGGATTAAATCCATAAATGAGTCCCTAAGACCCATGTGGTTTTTGACCTTCATGTGCTCCCTCTCATTAAGGCTGTTGCTTGTCATCTTTCTTTACTTAGAAATGTTACAATTTATCTATAAGGTGAAGGGTAACCTGGGTTGTATCTGCCTGCCTTGGGCACATTCTCTGTTCTCCCTTCCTCCCCTTCCTCTCCTTTTCCAGTATTTCTAATCATGGATGTGTGTGTCATATATTTTCAATCACAATTTATATTAGTATTTTACATAGCTATGTAGTTTATATTTGGTAGTCTCTTTACAATGCCTTATAACTTGGTATTTTCCTCCAGAGCTGACCCTCAGAATTTCAGAAAGGTAGACACATCTTTGAGGATGGCAAATGGAGTCTTTAGATGACCCATGTGTGCCTGCAAGTGAATAGGCTGATTTTCTGTACAATCAGGTACCCCTCTCATACTCAGAGCCTGCCAAACTAATTTAGTAGCATTACTTGGCAGTTTCACTGTTTCTTACCGGTACAGGAACAATTAAGAAACAAAATTCAGCGTATGAATAGGTTATTAATTCTACTGAAAAATAATCTGTGTCCTCCTAATTCTCAGAATACCGGAATTTTGTGTTGGTGTTAAAATAATATTAATTTAAAAACCACACACACAAAAAAAACCAAGAGCAAGACCAACACAAACAAAACAGAAGAGCAAGACCATGTTATGTTTGTAACAGTGGCTGTGTGCCACTGGTTTTAAATCATATCCAGGGTGTTCTATCTGTAAGAGGATATGTTCATATTTTCATGCTCTTAAAGGTTTTGGTAATATTGGATAGGCCTGGGGGTGTTGTCTCTATTTTGTGAACCGACTGAACACCAGAATTCTTGGAATGTTCTGTGAGTTGATGGGTAGCTTCCCTCTGCCACAAGAGCCCATCATCACAGACTCCCTTTGCCATGAATTCTCTAGAGCCATCTAGAAATAAGTATATAATTTTCCCAAGGATTTCACTTTAGTGCCTCAATCTCTTACTTGAAGCCTAAAAGCACCTTGTCCTGTCAAGGTAATAATGTGTTAGTCTTTTACATACTTCTCACTTGTACTTTTTGGCAAAGAGGAGGCAGGAAAAGGTGGGGGTTTTCTGATATTTCTAGGAACAGGAAGGTGTTTAATTTCATTTGGTAGCACCTAGGATTTCTGCTTCTGAAAGTTATGTTATGGGGACCATAACCACAAAGTTGCTGATAAATCTGTATTTCTTCTTCTTTGGATTAGTTTGTGCTGCTTTAAGTTGTGAAGTTGAGAGTCATGGAGAGACTGTCTCAGGGACACATTTGTAGAGAGGTAAACTTGGTCCTTCCACAAATTTCCTTCTGAGATCCCTCTTGGCTCTTAGTTCTCCTCTACAGGCAGCTTGTAAACATTTCAGCAGAAATTATGTTGCAGTGAATCTCTTGCAAATGAAGTGTGATTTCTCCAAGTTGAATTCTGTTTCCAGTACTGTTTTAGATTTAGGACAATTAATTGCAGCAATAATAAAATCAAGGGGAGTTGCATGGAGAAAGGGAATAGTAGAGCAAAGAAATGAACACTGTTGCAAATACTGGAGGGAGTCATTGCCTGGCAAAGGTAGTCAGATTTCTCCTGGACTAGGATCTATCCTGAGCAATGTACTTAAGTTGCTTAAATCTTCGTTAAATGAACACATTTTGAAACTGCAGGAGGATTTGACTGTTCACATTATCTTTGTAGCCAATTGATTGTCACAGACTTCCCTCTGAAAAAATTATCTAAAGGCATCTCCCTTCCTCAAAATACTTATAATTCTATTGTTGTAAAGCTATTTAATCACTTTTGCAAGATCAACATGGAAAACTAAATAAGGGCTGTGAATGGAAAGATGAGTTAGCAGGAGATGATCTATAGAGAATGCTTTTCTAAGAAGTATTTGTCTCATGCCTGTTGTCCTCTGCTTAAAAAAAAAACAAAACAAAAAAAACCCCAAACAAACAAAAAAACCAAACCAAACCCACTTATTTAAAATTTATTTCAAAAGCTGAGTAGAAATAACAAAACCAGCCAATTCTGTCTGGCATGTTTCTGTTTGTCTGTCTCATAATTATAGCATCATTATCTGGATTTTAATAAACACTTTCCCAGTGCTGAAATGATGTGAAATGCACAAACTACACACACTTATGTACTGGAAAAATGGCACTATCCAGGGTATGTCTGTACTTTGTGGGTTCAAATACCAGGTTAGAGGGAACAGGTGAAATACTGCTCACTGACATATACCTTTTTAGGTGTCATTATGGTTGCTGATGAATCTTCTGTTGGCATCTTCCCTTAAAAGTTGCTGTGCTACCAAGTCACACAGAAACAAGTTTACGTGAAGTCCTGCACATCAGATGCAAATAAAACTTGAGAGTTTTTTGGGGAGGTTCAGTTGGTTCTGTGGATCCAGGGTTTTTTGTTGGTTTTTTGTTGTGTTTTTTTGGGGTTTGGTTTTTTGTTATTGTTGTTTTCTGGCAGGATAATTTCTACTGGTTCATTAAGGGTGTTGCTCTGGGTCAATGGTGTTTAGAACCTCTGGAAAATCATTCCCATGGCTCTGCTTCTTCCCTTTGTCCCTTTTACCTTCAAATCCAGTAGTTCCTCGTGCCCCTGTCTTGAGAGGATTTATGGTTAAACAGTCTTTCAGGCTTGGAATTTTGCACATTGGGTGACTGTCCAGTTGCATATGGACAAAGATGATGAGCTGCCTTTAATACAAAGTGGTCTTTGGACTTTTAAAACAAACCCAATTGGCTTATGACCTTGAGTGAAGCTGTGGCTGCTAAAGCTGTGAGCATTTTTACTCTTCCTCTTAGTAGGGGTGGTTGTGGTCAGGTAAAGAAATACAAAGCAATACTGCTCCTTCAGGGCCACATTGAAATGATCTGCTCCTTTTTGGAAGCTGCCAGTTGCAAACTCAGTCTTGCACTTCATGTGCCTCTAAATGCTTCATGGCTGTGCCAAGAGATGGAAATTGGCTTGCTGATTTTAATACACTCCCGATGATTTTGATGGAAAATCTAAATGTGTGAAGAACACAAGATCCTTCCTACTAGCAGCCAAAAGGATACCATTTCACATTTGTTACTCTGGGGAATTGGGAGGAAAAAAACCCACAACAAAACCAAACAAACACCAAGAGCAAGCTCTTGAAGTTAGAAAGAAACCAAGGAGGGACAGCTGTGGTTGACCTGAGAGCCATGTACCAGAGAGACCTTCCCACCTTCTAGAATCACAGAACTGCCCAGGGAAGGGATCTTGGAAGGTTGTTTAGTCCAGCCTTTCATGGGAGAGGGATCCTGGATGAGATTATCTAGCACCCTGCCCTGTCCAATCCTCTCACACAGCCAAGTTTCCTGGTTCCCCATGCCCTGTGAGGGGAGAGCTCAGCAGTGCATCCCAGGCTGCCCCATCACAGTGCCATCCTGCTGTCTTTCCATCTGAGAGTTATTGGGGTTTTGCTGCATGGTTTTGTATTAGGCACTTAGCTTTTCTTTGTAATTAGACATGGTGATTATAGTATCTTTTTATATTACACTAGAGTGTTCCTTTAATACAGAAATCAAATAAAACAAAACTCATAAAGTACAGAAACAAAAAAAAAAGAAAGAAAGAAAAGAAAAAGAAAAAAAAGATTGCAACCACAATGCTTGGGTCTGAAGGAGCAGAGAAGCAGGAAAAAGCAAGTTGCAGTTAGTGCTTTTGGCTTCAGCAAGGCAGTTCTTATTTTCTATTGTTGTCCAAATTAAGTTTCTTCATTTATTACAACTCACTGAATGAATTAGATGTAAAACCAATCCAGATTTTTAGAGACAGACATGTGTTGTATCTAAACACAACTTCTTGTTGTTGTTCTATTGCTGGAAAACATTTTCCTTCTTAGTGTAAATATTTGCTGAGGAAAGGGTTGTGTGGGGTGAGCAGAGAACACTCAGGGCAGAAGAATTAGTAGTGGAGTATTTAACAGCACAGAGCAGATTGGTGCTGTTTGTCCATGGCAGCATCCACACAGTGCTCAGCAGTCTCAGAGCTTCCCTTATCTGAGGAACAACACGTGTATTCCACGTGGCCTCATCTGGGAGTTTGTTTCAGAACGGAATTACCTTCCTCATGATAAGAATCTTTGCTTGTGAAATTCTTCTGGAAAAAGGCCACCTGCTAGGGAAAATAATAACAATAAAAAATAATCCATGATTCACATAATAAAACTTTGATTACTGCTCTCTGAGGAGGATGGATGAGGAAGGAAGGGCCCAAGGAGCTGTCCCTGGAACACGTTTTAGAACAAGCTGTTGGGAGTGACTGGAATGTCATGCAGGGACTTGTTGTGTGAGGAACGCCAGGCATTGGCTCCCAGGAAATGAATCAGGTGCCCTCCACCAGCCTTGGCTCCAAGTGGTTCCTGAACAGGGTGTGAGTGGTGAGGAAGGAGATTGCTTCCTGATACAGGCACAGTCAGCACTCAGTGGCAGCTGGTGGGACTGTCCTGATGGACTGGATAGAACTGGGCAGAGGAAGCAAGAGATGGGCTGTTTGTTGAACCAAAGGTGGTTCAAACTAAAGTGGTTCTAGCAGCAGTTCAGTGGCTAATACATTGGTGCCTCAACAGAATCCATAGTGATATCAGTCACACCTACAAAATCCCTGATTCTGTTCAATGTAGAGTTCTATGTTATAGAAAATTTCAGTCCAAGAAACACTAAAAAGATTGAATGAACTCTCTCATCTTTACATGATTTTAAAAACTATTTTTATTCTCCCAGTTGCTTATAAAAATATAAATCAGGAATAACTTTTAAAGTGACTGCATTCCAGAGCAAGGTTTGCAAATGAAATAAATCCCCTACCTAGTTGCAGACCTGGGTGGAGGAGGACAAGCATCTTTGTAAGTGCTGTGTTTGAAAGTGCACACAAGATAAGATACACCAGCTGTGTTAAGACAAGCCATTTTCATCTCACACATACACCCTGCAATTCTACTTTTTAATTTCAAGGCAATCACACTGCTGGAATCTTTTCCAGCCATTGAGTAAAATATATGTTTGTCTTGCAATTATGTAAATAAGGTAAGTGGTTAAGATTTAGACCCAGAATAATAATGTTAACATCATTGCCCCTTCAATAAACAGCAAGTTTTGGATGTAATGTCATTTTTTGCTCTATGTGTTCCATGCCACAGGAAAACACAGGCTGATACAGAGATGATGTGGTATTCTTATTGTATTTAAAGCACTATTTAGGCAGGGTAGCTCCTAGTGCCGTTTAGATGTGTTCAAAGGAAAGCCCTGTGTCATCAGTGGGAATGTGTCAGAATTTTGTAATAAAGTATGCTGTGTAATATATTTAAACACAGTCCAAATTAATTAAAGTGTAGTGGACGTGAAAGACACACACTCAATGTGACATTTCAAATAGGGAGAAAATATGATAATGAGCTATTTCCATGTGTTGCCATCCTTCTGGTTAAATAATACTTCTGTTTTCAATGAAGGCACTGAGCAATAACATTCATTTTTGGAGTTCCACAGCGGTTAGAACTGATTGTATACAGGCTGTAATCATTATCCTAATTCTGCCCAGGAAACCCTCTCTCCCCACCATGGGGAAATTTGGAATAAAAAGTCTCATTCCAGGAAAAAGAATTTCCAAATAATCCTGGGCACCAGATCAAAATATGAGCTCCAAATCCGTTCCTTTTTCTTAATAAGAATCAGCACTTTGAAAAACGCTGCTCCACAAGGAAATATTTGCATTAGTCAGGCTCTTGGCACTGCTGTGGGCTGGAGCCTTCTCTCAAAATGAGGCCCAGCCTCACCCTGCAGTGCATCCAAATCTCCCAAAGATGCAAATAGCCCCAAGAACCTCGGCTTTGTTCTCACAGGCACAAAGCTAAAACATGGGACAAAAGGACAGAAAGGGACCTGGAGACACAGCCTGTTGGATGCTGAGGCAGCCTTGGGGAAGACAGGCATCATCTTCTTCATGTTCTGAAAAGGAGAAACCAGAGTAGGAACTAGAAAGAAAAGGTTACTATTTCCATACTCTGCTTCCAAAGGATCTGGCCACATAGAACAGCAGGGTCTGCATCTAACTCTGTAGCCCAAAAGGGCTGTTAATATGTGGTTATGGTTTTGCCTCTTGATAGGTCTGTGCTTTGGATTATAGTGCTTGTGATCAGGACAATTCCAATATTCAGGACCTGACAAGCACTAGTAGGGTTCTGTTCTGTGGGACTACTTTGATTGCTCTAGACTGGAGAGATCATCCATTTAGTCTGGAGAATGAGCCTTGCGTGCCTTTCACTTGAGTGATTTTTAGAACCATGCCAAAATACTCCTTTTTATTGAGTATCTGATTTTCAGCAGTGAAAAGGCTGCACATCGTTGGTGAGGGATGAAACACAAGTAGCATGCACTGTTGTGCATCAAAGTGCAGCGCTGGAGCCTCGATGTCCAGGAGCAGAAACAAGCCTTGCCTAGCACCAAGACATTAAACCCTCCAAGAAACCACCTGAACTGACCAACACCCCAGAATTCACTGGGAGAGGGCTGTTGAAGTGTTTTTCACATGCCTGTGTTGTTCTTATGTTGTTTCAACTTGCCCATTTGAGCTCTTCACCACGTCACCAACAGAACTATTTCTTTCAGAGCTGCCCTTCAGTTAAGGTCATCAGTACCAGCTTTAAGTGATATAGTAGAGCCTACACTGGAAACTGTTAAGATTAGCGTGGAAGAGAATGGGAGCTCTTTTAGTCAAAGACTACCAAGAAAGGGATCTGTTTTCTGAAGTGCAGGGAGAGTAATTTCTTTCCAAGATAGTTGTATGCACACCTTTGCATGTTAGCTCTGCTGAGTTCTATGGAATACCTGGGAACTGGGTCCCTCAGTGAGGTGGATGAACAGGGCAGGCAGTCAAGTGCCCACCTCCTTCCTGCTGATAACTGCTGTGTTGGCACAACACTTCAGGTGCTCTATATTCCTCCCTCTTTGGGCTAATATTGTACCAATTGTTTTCTCCTATTCAGCTAAAGAATCGGAAGCAAATGCTCCTTTGTTGGCCGCTATTGACCTAATGGGAAAACACTATGCAGATGTAGCTTTCAGTCATCATCTGAATGTAGTCAGAGAAGATCCATTAACCTGTTAGTGCTAAAACTAAAGACAGGAATGTGCCTGTATCGGTGGGGAAAGCATGTGACCTCACCTGTGTCAGATCTGAGTTTGCCAAAGTCCTCACCTCCTGGTAAAGCACCCATCTTCCTGTGCTGCTGCTTTGGCAGGCTGGCAGTGCCCAGCAAACACGGAGAGGAGCAGGGGTGCTGCTGGGAAAGGGGCTGTCAAGGTGTGTTTGTCCTGAAGAAGACAGGGTTATCCTCATTAAAAAATACACGTGCTGTGTGTTTGGGACAAGAGTGGCATGGTGAGCCAGCAATAAAGCTCGTGTCTTTTGCCACTAGTAATATAATTTGTAAATTGGCAGAGGCATTACAGATGTCAGTGTGGGATGTTAATGTTATTATAGAGGTGAGAGTTTAGCACTGATCTGAAATTTTCCACCAAGATATTTTTTCTTAAGAGAAGATTACCCATTTGTTTTAAAAGAAAGACTTGTGTGAAGGAAACTCACCCTCATATTCAGAGTGTGCTGAGTCTGAAATGGGCATGTGTGTACCTGTCCTTCCCAATCTTCCCCTGCTTCCCAGTACCTGGCCTGTAAATCTGAGATTTAAGTGCTGCATGCTCAAGTACTCCCCTTTGCAGAACAGACACTGATAATTCCCTTCTGGGTGATTGTCCTAGAGAACAGGAGCTGTGCTGTCTCAGGCTGAATGACAGTTGTCCCTCTGGCTTTGGTAGTTCAGAGATCTCTGTTCTTTTACCAAGTGAAAAATATGAAAATAATTGCACAACTGCCAAATCTCTCATGGAGTATTGGGCAAACCAGACTCACTTCTGATCAATGCAGTTATCCCTGGCAGAGGGATGGTGGGAGGTGATTGAACAGCAAGAAGAGAAGACAGTGGGCTGCAAGGCAAAACCAAGAAAGCTGTTTGATGCAGCAAAGGAGAGAGAGCTGACGGAATAACACACGGAGGGAGCAGCGTGCAAGGGTAGAAATAACACACTGGGCAGCAACGTTGCTTTGAGGAAGCACAAAGTGCCAGGTCCGCAGAGCAACAACTCAGGCAAATCAGAGAAACTAGTCCAGGAGAGGTTTACAGAGAAACAAGCACGTTCTCAGGCATTATTCTCCCAGTCTGTGCAAGAATGGCACTGAATTGGATAAGGCCTGGCAAGAAGGCAAATGGCAATAAAAGAGACAAGGACCTGGGCATGGAGCTGGTTCGGAAAAGGGAGGGTTAAAGAGGAGTGCAAGAGCAACAGTTAATATGGAGCATTCTGCACATGGCTGTGACTGGAGACTGTTGAGAGAGTGTAAAATGGGTGAGACTGTAAGAAAATAAATCTAGTTGGGAAGGGAATTGGAATAAATAGCACAGAACCCCTGGTAAGGAAGGGAGTGAGAGGATGTGATAGCCAAAGAACAGGGGAAAAGAGACAGAAGGAGGGGGATTGCCTTTCTAATTATGGGTGTCTGTAACTTTCCTGAGATATAATGGGCAGAGGATGACTAACAAATGGCTGAGTCACAGAAACCATGTGACTGAGGTTCTAAATTCAGCTGCTAAGGGGCTTGAACATTCACACAAAACGTGGAAATTTTCCTCTAATACTGTTCTGGTGCAGGTGATCTTAAACCTCCTTACCAAAGAAGCTTTCCAGCTGGTATTTGGAAATATCTAGCTCAGTAAATTGGTCAATATTCATGTTGGCAGGCAAGTATATTACCTTATTCACCCATTCCTGGTGGAGAAAGCCACTTTGAGCCAACTGAATAGTTATTTGTCCATTTTCTATCCATAGAACCATCTGTATGGAGCTTTAAATCAAATATTATTTGAGCCTTCACCACAGCAATATTTGGTGAGTGGTGTTGCTTGGAGTCAGAACAGTGTTCTGACAGCCTTTGTAAGGCAATTTATTGCTACTAACAGCCTACTACTTGTAGGATTTTCAAACACTTGACGTTTCATGAAATAAGAACACATGTCCTCTGTTTCAAGGTACTGTTGGGAGTCTTTGTTTCATGCTACATTAATGCTGGTATAAATTACTAGAGCCATCAATAGAGGTTGCTGATGCCTTCCACTCCTCCTCCCATGTGACCCAGACTGAGGAACTGATGGTGGTTAAAATTATCTGTTGCCATGTGATTAACCAGGTCCAATCATAGTTGTCTGAAATATTTCAGATAATATGTTTAGGGAAAAGATATAAATGTGAAGCACCTCCACACTGCTCAAGAATGGGATCATTTATTTTCTTGATAGCAATGAGTGAAGAAATACAGGCTGATGGAAACCAGGATTAATGTCCCTCTCTAGCTGAGCTGGAGTTTCTGTGTGTGCAGTTAGGCAGATCGGGGCAGCAGTGGGCTTCGGTGAGTAGTGTTAGATTAATGAAATTTGCCTTCTTTTGATGGAACAATGTCTAGTTTACTTGAGACAAGTGACTCACTTCTCCCCTACATTTTGTTACGGGAAGAGAGCCATAAAACCAGCAAACTGGCTACTAAGGGCAAACTCTAGAGCAAGCAGGCTTTTAGCCTCAGGTCTGAGACATTAGTCACATGCAAATGGGTGATGATAAATCAGTGCCACCTGGCTCAGGAAATCACCACCTGAAAACGTGATTTTTAAAAGTACACAACTAATCCCTCTCTCCATAAAGAAACAGTCCCAATTTCCCTGTTGGGTGATATTTTCCAGACCAGGAGCTGGACTTTTCCACAAGGTTTCCCTGGAAGTTCCACATGGGGATAAGAGAATCAAGGAGTTCTCTGCCTCCTAACCCTTCCTTGGTGCTCTTCCCTCTCTTCTTCATAACAGCCTGAGAGTCTCAGCATCTGATGCTTTTATGAACCAGCAGAAAGGAGGAGGTTCCGATTTTGTTTCTTGGTGGAAAGTTTTGCTGTCACAATCCCCTGGTGGCACACAGTGCCGTGGGCTTCTGCCTGCAGAATAGCTGCTTAGAAACACTTGTTTAATCAAGAGTGAAGCAAATGTCAGAGATTCAATGTTCTAGATCAGCAGTTTCCAACACTGATACATCTTAATCAAGCAATTAGGTGCCTCTTTTTTTTTTTGTGTGTAATTGTTTGGTGTTTTCCACGCTGGAGAAGGGAACAGATTTGCTGCTTTGCTCTGCTGACTGCGAGCAGCAGTGTTTGTTGTTAACAGAGACGTGAACACCTAACCACCAGTTGGCAGGTGTTAACACTTTGTTACTCGCTATTCCCACATGCTGAGGATTGTGGGAAAGCTGTCAAGCTCTCTGTCTTGTGTAACACTTCGCTTTTACAATAACAACAACAACAACAACGAGAAGCCCTGAACAAATTCACAAGCTCTGGAGGAATGCAGTGATGCAGCACTAGCAGGGGAAATGATAGGATGGATTCTCCTGGCTTTGAGGGGGGGTAATATGATGCTTTGTGGGAAGTTGGAGATACTTCCTTATCATGGGTTGGAAACAGGTAGATGAAGGCTGAGTGTTCGATTTTCTTTTTTTTTTCCTTTTTTAATTGATTATATTGCCAGATCTTTAGAAGAAACCAAGAACCCATTGTGTGTGCCCCAACATTTCTAGTCTGCCTCTGACATTTGTACTCATTTGTATTCAGGAATAATAAAGCTTTAAATACAGCCCACAATCAGAGAAAATAGGAATAAGGTAGGAATGCTTGGGTTTTGTGAGGATGACTGACAAGCAAGAAATGAGAATTTCTATTAGGACAGTACAGCCCTTCTGGAGAGCTCAGATGTGGCCAGAAGAAAAGACCCTTTGGGAACTTCAGCAAATACATATATTAAAATACTTCTTTTCTGTCTGCTGCCATCCAGGTGCTCACACAAAGTACTCTGCCTTTGCAGCCACAAGGTCATGGTTTATAGTTGAGTAATCCAAGTGATTGATTTATTCCCGATGAAGTGAGGTTGGATGGATTTTTGATTTACAGAGGATGGTAAAGAAGCAGGAGTGGGAGGTGCAAGGCAGCTGCAGAGTGGAGGACAAAGCAGAGACTCACCAGAGCGAGAGGGCCAAACAGTGCCATGATTTAGAGGAGTAATCAGTTTATATGGCTGATTTTAATAGTGCTGCACTCCATAATTGCACCCCTTCACCCCCAAAAACATCATACTGATCATTTCTTGAGCCTGCAGAATTGTGCCCTCAGTGAGCAGGCATTTCATGAGTTTGCTTTTTGGTGGGAGTTCTTTAGATAAAGGGAACATGGTCAAAGTGGTCATAGATTTTCTTGCCTGTGGGCTGTGGCTGGGCTGCCTTTTGAGGATGGTTCCAAGTTTGGGATCATTCTCCATCTCACATCCAAACTGAACACTTGCTTTGGATCAGCTTTATGATGTGGTAGGGAAGAAACTTCCCCTTGCCCTATGGATAGGCTGGGTTCAGAACAGGGCATTTCTTGAGATAACACACCTGCTGACTTGAATCCACCAATGCCTGTCCTGTCAGACCTGAGGAAATGTTTCCTGTCAGGTGAGTTGGCCAAGTTGTTCCCTGGAAAGGCTCCTACTGCACGAGAGAAGCCCTATGGGATATGGAGGAGGCTCAGCAGCAGGTTCCCACCACTGTGGTTGCACAGTGATGTTTGAGTGGCCTGGCCCAGGGCTGTGTTACACAAGGCAGTGTTGACATGGCCCTGAAGTCTGGGACTTTTAAGTTGATTTTAATTCTGGAACACAGGTTTGAGGTTAGTCAAGAGTTAGGGGCTTAATGAAGTGGGAGGTGCAAAACAGGTGCAGAAATGAATGGATGAAATGCCCTGGGCTGTGTTTTGCATTGGGTGGGATCCCAGTGGTCTCTCCTGACTTCACAGGTCTGTTAATCCCTGCACTAACCGAGTTTTTTAATGGAGTTAGCATTATTTTATTGATATGGAAATCATCCCTGTACCTGTGCACTGCTTTGAAAAGCCTTCCTGTTTGCAGAGCCACCTGCTGCAAGCTGGATCTGAAAGGTCTGCCTGCCAGACCTGGGGGTGTGGGGGAAGTACTGGCTTGCAGGCACCTGCATGATGTATTTCCTAATTTCAGACTTCTCTTAAAAATTTATTTGTTCTTACTTGGCCACAGGAAGCCAGTCAGGAGACTCACTAATATTGGTAAAATCAATACGTGGATCAAATACTGATAAACACACATTATGTGCAGGCATGGTCCTGAATTTGTTCCTGTGCATATGAAGTGATACTTTTGTCTTTTAAAGACCCTAGAGAGAAAAATCTTGTCCCTTAGGGAAGCCATGGGGAAAGTGAGAGCAGGGAAGACTGATCATTTCATGAATGGGAGGGACTCAGAAAGTGGGTTTGAGTTCTACCATGCCCCCTCTGTTAATTTAATTTGTTTGTGCATGCACTGCTTCTCTTTGTGTAAGTGGGACATGCAGTGTGATATGTGGACTTTACTGGGCTTGAAAAGCAAGTGCTGATTGTTTTGGGGATCCTCAGGTGAAAAATAAGTGATTTAGTGCAATGATACTGTAGATTTGATTTGTGGGATGGCTACAGGCTGGCAAAGGACCAAGTTAACAGGCAAATAAGAAGGTCCTTTCTTGAGACTGGAATTGTGTCCTCCCAGCTGAAGGCAGGCAGAGCTGTAAGCACAGTCCCAAACACTGGCACTGGGGAAAATGAGTCATCCCATTTATGTGATGGTTAATGCCATTTCACTCTGCAGTGCAACAGGTTGGAAAAGATGCTCCCGGTCCCCTGGGTGCTCCTCTATTGCAGGGCTGAGGTCTGTGGCAGTGGCTTTGCTGGGATCAGATGATCTCATCTGCATTGCTATTTTCTGCTCATCCTGTGGAGGACTTGGGTATGGCTGGTTTGGGCTTTAGGCATCCCCAAGAGCCAGCTCCTCCTTAAGCATCAGAACTGCTGTGCTGATCCTGAGAACATGAGTCCTGTCACTTAAGCTACTTGCTTGTATGAATTATCTGAAGGACTGCAGCTGAGCTTTGTGACTTCTCAGCACCTCAGCTGCCCTAGTTTGAGTAAAGTCATCAGCATTTTGCAAGGGGAATCATATTTAATTTGGATTTTTTGATCTCCATAAGCAAAACATGGAAGAAAAGATTTCTTGAACTCCTGGCAGGATTTCTGGTTGGGGTTTTTTCCCCCCCTTCTTTAGAAACTTCATTTGTTTCTTTGTTTTTATTATTTTTTTTTAATTTCTTTTTCCCACCCCACCCAGGCTTAAACAGTGCCGGGAAATTCTGTACTTACCCAGCTGTCCTGTCTGAGGAAAGCCAAGTTATTTTTTTTCTGTGCATCAAAATTATGAGTTTGAAATTACTTATTAACTCTCTGAGTTTCCCAGAGAGAAGACATCAGATACTTAACTGATATGCCCCTTGTACTTAGACAAAAGGCCAAACAAAGGTTAGGGCAAGTGGATACACATGACAACTTGATCCAAGTCCTTGAGGATTTCCCATTGACTGAGTTTCATTCTTTTTTTTTTTTCAAGCAAAAATAATAAACATTGGGCAAGTAAAATGAGTTAATTTATTTTCCTTGCAGCCCTCTTCCTGGTGCAAACTGTGCAGTCTGTGGACAGAGGAGATACGTTTGGTTACTCAAATGGCTGCCTGAAAAAAATACAGCGATCACCTCAAACAGCTCACCTCAAGTTTGGTCATGGCTTGAGAATGAGTATTATGAAACAGTTTCAGAAAAAGTTGATTTATGCTTTAGCAAATGGATCAAACAAACATTTCCTTGTGTCTAAGCACTGCTGGTGTGTTGATGACTCAATTGTGTCACCCGCGTTTCTGTGTCACTTCATAGCAGTGCAACTTTCTCTCCTGCTGCTGTGAAATGAAGTTCCAAACTGCTGCAGTTCTGTGGGTTAGAATTCTTTTGCTCTGCTAGCAAGGGAAAAGTGTTTGTTTGGACTGGCAAGAAACGCTGTTATTTTATTTATTGTGCTTTTTGGTGGGCATGTTATATGTTCTGGGCTATGGCAAGTGACTACACGGTATGTAATCCTGCAGCATTCCCAGGCATTTGCACCCACATCAGGATGGGGAAACCTTCAGCAATAAAAACATTGTGACCTAGAACTAAGAGCTGTCTGCATCTGGAGTGCCCAAAATGCTTAGGGTGTGCTCAAGCAACAAAAAAATGGTGCACCAAAATAGAATCTTGCATGAGAAAAAAACCCTCCAGGCTGCAATAATATTTCCTCAGCCACCCTCACTGTTGGGCTCTTCCTGGCAGAGCTGGACCACGTCCACAGGTCATGTTGACTTTGTCTGGATTGATGGGGTTTCAGCAGCTGTCCCCTGCTGCTTTCAGGAAGCCAGGTTGGGAGCTGGGAGGTGGAACAGCCCTGTGAGAGTCAGAGCGAGTGCCAGTGGCTGGTGTGAGCAGTGGGATGATTTTATGCCTGAAAGAAGAGTATCCAGCAACACACATTGTGGCCATCCCCACGTCTGGGAGTGCCAGAGGACTCCAGAGGAAGAAATGTGGAATTTGCAGGCAAATTTGGGGCAAATTTTAGTTCCCTTTCCCTTCTGACCCCATAGAGACCTCCAGCTGATGGGTTACACAACTCTGTGACATTGACTGTGCAGGTCCCTTGCTGGGATGAAATCTGAGCCCATCCTTGCTGGTTCTGGTGGCACAAAAGCTGTCCCTCCTGCACTACTTGCTGTGTTGTGTGGTTTTCAGGAAGGTATTAGAATAGAAATTGAAATTAATGTCCCTAGAATAGGCAAATTAGTGAAACCTGCTGAGCCTTTAATAATGCCTAAGAAATCTCTGCCTTTTTCCTGGGTTTGTTTATGACTTACCTGCACCTCACTGTCACACTGGGGGCACTTGGAGCTGATCAGAGTTTATATCTTACCTGCACCTCACTGTCA
>JAWWLZ010000082.1:59324546-59341929 GCA_035041345.1 Poliocrania exsul
GTTCCCCTCGCCGTGCATCCCTGCCCGCTCCGTTCCCCTCGCCGTGCATCCCTGCCCGCTCCGTTCCCCTCGCCGTGCATCCCTGCCCGCTCCGCTCCCCTCGCCGTGCCGCCCTGCCCGCTCCATTCCCCTCGCCGTGCCGCCCTGCCCGCTCCGTTCCCCTCTCTGTGCAGCCTGGTTAGACATCCTGGTTAACACAGTGATGGAAGAGAAGGGCAAGAGTTGGGGAAAAGGCTTTTTACTTTCGTTACTTTTTTCCTGCACCCCGTATCCCTTCTGTGGAGAGCTCTGGACCTGCACTGCCCTGTGTGTTGAAAAATTAAAAAAAGAAAGTGATGGAGAGTGAGACAAAACCAAGGGAATCCATTAAAAAAATTCCTCTGCTACTACCTCATTAATCTTTTGCAGCAAATAATACATGCAAAACTTGGGCTAGCAAAGTCTCCAAAGAATAACAGGGTTTTTGGTGAGGTTTTAACAAATTAAAGAAATAAATTAAGTCACTAACACAGCAGGAAAGTGCTTGAGGCCTCCAGGATTTGTGTGCTTTACCATTGTTCTAAAAATAAACTGAGGGGGGAAATAAAAATCAAAAGTCTTTAGGTTGAAAAATAATATTTGCTTTAAGTAGCCACGTTTGGGTTTTGCTCCCCAGTGGTGCTTCAGCACCTTCCCTGGCCCTTCTTTTGGAAACAGAAAGTGGAAACAGTAGAAGGAGAGGTCAGTAAGGCGTGTGGTGAAGGGAGAGTTGTGCTGGGCGTCAGAAGGAGGGATGGAAAATAGAGATTAAACCCCATGATGTGCCTCAGCCCACTGTGACTGCTGGGACAAGGCATGTGGTAGAGATCAGCAATAGGATCATTGGCACCCTTAGGCCCAAAGCAGGGGCAAGATTTTGGGCAGCTTTGGAAGGGAGGTGGCTGGCACCCTCATCTCTTGCTGTACTGCGGACTGGGCATTATTTGAATGATCAGAGCAAGGCTTCCCAGGTTGCCAGAAATCAGAGGAGTTAAGGGCTGCCTTCTGATATCCCTTTTCTGTGCTTCTTTTTGTAATTTGCAGTGAAGTGTCCTGAGAGAACAGCATTACCACTCTGTTTTCTCTTTTCCCCTAAAATTGAACACTTCCCCTCTGCTCCCAACTGCTACCTCAGTACTACACAGAGACTTCCCCTGCCTCTCCTCCCTGGACTGCCTCCACTTCCCATCCCCTGCCTGCTGTCATTTTTTCCAGCTCCACCCAGGCCTTGTCTCACTCTTTAGGCTCTCCCAGAATTAGAACAACTGGTTTTGGTCAAATCCAATTAAACTTCATGGTCTGCAGGCAAACAGTATTCTGGAGAAAGTTTTTTGAAGGTGTAAAAAGAGGGGTAGATTTCTAGCTTCCCATTAAAGATTATCACCAGAAGTTAGATATCCTGAATTTCTCCTCCTCCAGCCATTGCTCAAGCTGAAGCTGAATGCATACACAAGAAAATAGAAATTAGTTAAGGGATGTCCTCAGAGTCACAAGGGCAAGGCTGTTGTTTTCTCACAGGGCATCTGCAACTTGGCTGTAATTGCCCCGCTACTCACTTAAATTCTGCAGTAGTGGGAATTATATATGTCCATGAACAATATAAGGAAACACTTAGTCTATCATTCTGCATAGCTTTTTGCTGATGGAGCTCTGATGCTTGTTCTTGTAGCCTCAGTTCCTTTCCCTGTAGAAGCCTCTCAAGGACTCAGCTACTGATGTTGTGTGGCTGACCCGTGCATGGAGCAAGCAAATGTGCCCAGCACGTGTACACACACATGGGCTCTCATATGTGCATATCCATGGCACTTCCAAGGCAGCAAATGCCAGAGCTCCTGTTGCCCCAATATCTCATTACCTTCCTTGGGAATGCTTTTCTCTCATAGCCTTTCATTCCATGGCTGCTGTTCCCCCCCTTTCATCCCTGCCTTGTTTCGTGCACAGAATGGGCTGTGCTCAATTACTGGGCAGCAACTCAGTATTTACTTTTCTCCTTAGTGCTCAGTGTGTGGCCCCAGCCTTAGTTATGGCACAATATTCAAGTCCTTCTCTGATGACAAAATGGTTGATTTCCTCATGGGCTTTTCTGTGTCCTCATCATTGCTTGTGTAACTGTGGCTACACAAGTGCTTACAGGGCTTGAGCTCTGTGATGGGCAGATGTAGGGTTAAAAAGGGCTGGCCTAGGTAGAGGATATTCCACATCTAGCCCTTGGATTTGAGGCTGATTTCTCTGATAAGAACCATTTTTAATGTAAAGCTGAAAAGATAATATGAAGATGAAACAGTTGGAAATAAAAGAAGTCTGGCCAAATTTTTCATTTACATGGGCTATGTAAACCTCTCTTTTGAGCTGTAGTTACTGATCTATTTTTACTTTGCTTCCCAGAGGCAAAAGTAGTAACTCTATGCCAAAAAGACCGGTTTTCCCAGCACTTAACAAAACCAGCATGAATTCCTCAATAGCCAATATCAGACAAGTTGCAAAACTTTTAGAGAGTTTTTTGTAAGCACTGAGTTTGTGGACAGAATGAGCCCCAATAAACCCCGAGACCTGGATAAGGTTGGATCTTTTTCTACTCTTGATATCTCATTATTGTGATCCAGGTTCTTTGCTTGATGTCTTTCCAAGATTCCCCTGTATTCATTTTATTCTCAACAGGCTAGTGAGTATCTACAGGCACTTGTATCAAAAGGTTTGGAAGGGCAGCAGCTGAACACAATCTTCAGATAAATGCAACATACCATGGCCACGTATGAATGGTCTCTCCCATGACCAGAAAAGTGAGGCCTGTAGCTCTGAAAAACATTGGATTTAGATTTATTCCTTAGAGAATGGTGAAGATTGAGTTATCACAGTTGAGATCCTGTGGTATGGTGAGCTGGGCTGTGGAAACTCTCAGGTATTGCACCTGCAGCTTGGCTGCTCAGGGGGTTTTGTGGCTTGGGTCAGGAATGCCCTGATGGATCATGTGCTACCAGGGCTTCATGACTTGACCCTTCCCAAAGTTAGCCAAAAAAGAAGAAATTAGCTGCATATTCCACCCCTGATGCAGTAGAAGCATACCAACAAATAGATTTATCTCTGCTGGGCCACATTCAGATGCACATCTTGGTTCCTCAGTGCCAGATCCTGCTATGAACTCTGGCTCTGCACGTGGTTAGAAATGGCACAAGGAGATAAATATCTGTATTTACACACACACACACACACACACAGGAATTTTATTTATTTAATTTTCTTGACCTGCAGCATATGGTGATGTTTGCTTAACCCACAGAGAACTCACATACCCATACATGATGGGACATGTATTTTCCTCACAGAATGCAAAACAGAGTTCTGAGCAGGGCTGTTTTTGCCACTGGATCCTCAAGTCCATTTCTGCTGCATAGCTAGGCAGGTATGTTTGGTATTTCTGTTCTTTTTTTTTCTCCCTCATCCAGTTAAAAAAAATCCCCTAGAAAACACATAAATAATTCAGAACACATGTTTTCTGTCAACTGTTTCACTTATTTTATCTCTATAAAGAGGGCAGAGGCAAACCCCATCCAAACAAGGAAGAGGAGGAAGATGCATTGCAACATGATGGCTGTGCTCATGCACAGATGCATTTTTGAGTGGAAAGCCCAGCTCAGGGATGTGATGCCTGAGTTTTAGGGCTTGAGCATTGTGAGTTGCTGAGTGCACAGAGCAAAGAAAGTTGTGAGCACTGTGGCTGCATCTGCATGTGTGCAGTCACTATTTGCCCATGACTTTGGGTCAGGACAGGCTTCCAGATGTTCCGAAATTCCACACAAATGTGCTGTAATAAGAGACTCCATTGGAGGGTGCTAAACTTCTTGGCATTCCTGAGGAATTCAGCCCCTTGTAAAATATGAAGTTTGGGTCCCTTTTTGTAAGGGGTAAACCAAGTCTAAACTCCTGAAGTCAGAAGGAAGTTCTCTGTTGAATTAGAAAAGGAGTTGGGCTGGACTCATCTCACTTCCATGCTGATGTGGCAGTTTCATTTGCTTTCCCATCTTGTGGGTTCTTGACTGTTCAGTTGCTGAGAGAAATCCTGAAAATTACTTTAATTTTAAGCACACCTTATATATATCTATAGTTCTTGTCAAACCCCAAGTCTCTTCATATGGACATGTTCCCTCATGCTCTACTTATGGTGCTTCAACATTGCTGAGGGACCCTGTCCCTCGTCCTTTGTTTACTGGTTTATTTTAATAACTTGATGAGGTATATAATTTTGTATATCTTCTGACACAGCAGACTTAGACCCATTCCTGTTTTATTGAGGTGTTAATAAATGTCACCACTCCTTGTCTACCACTCAGATTCTGATAAGCACTGCAAAGCTAAAGACAGCAAAACAAACTAGGTAATATCCTTGACTGTCACGTCCACAGCAGAGAACACAGCAGGGCAAGTCCACCTTTCAAAAGACTCATTCCTGAGGATTATTTATCAGCCCTCCTCTTAAAAACCTGTATGAAGAACAAGTCACAGTGTTGATGTGAATATCCCATCCCAGTACTTTATTTCTCTGCAGTTAGAGGATTCCTCTGATGTTCAGTACCGTTGTCTTTGATGAAAGTCTCATTCCCTCCTCAGTGGCCTCAGGTGATCAGCAACAACTTTGTTTGTACCAGAGAGATGGAGGACCCTATAACATAGATGCTTCTGCTGTGGTTATGTGGAACCAGAATTCTGAGGGGCTTTCTCTGCCACATATTCCCATCAGTCCTCAGAGGAGTCTGTTCATCTCTATATTTTCCTACCTTGAAGGAGATGCTGAGGGTACATTCACTGGTGTTTCCAGGGGCATTCAGATGCTGCACTGACAGGGGCTAAATAGGTGAACAGAGAGAGAGAGCAGACATACATTTATTAATCTAGTAAGGGACTGATATTTAACTCAGCAAAGCTCCCAAACAAATGTCAAAGTCTATATTATCAGCATGTCTCTTATCTCTGGAATTTTGTTTTGTGCTGTGCTACTTTACTTGATGCTTTGTGGTTTGTTTTGCGGCTTCCTGGAAAAGAGAATTTTAAGAACAAGAACAGAAAACGCCTGGTCAGAGTTGTAACTGGCTCTGCCTGTCTGTGCTATGACAGCCAGCAACATCACCTGCTGACAATTACCAGAGTCCTGGGAGATGTGTTTTGGAGCCTTGAAGAACTGGAACAAGAAGAACTCACCCAAATTGCTTCTCGTGAAACAGGATAACGTATCCACCCGCTTCATGCACTCCTAATTTAGGACATGTGTAGCGTGTAATGATGAACTGGCCAAGGGATTCTGTTGCTGTAAATCTCCTTCCCCACCTTTCAAAACACCCCTGACTGACCCCTTCTTTCATGGCAGCTCAGCCCAGTGTTTCCAGTCCACCTCTTGGAAGGGAGCAGGATTGCACTAACCATTCCTGAAAGCACTTCTCCAGAGAGAAAAAGGCAGCATTTTGTTGTTTTTATTTCCTTGGGCAGCCTTTTCATGTTCTATGACCCACTTTTGCTTCCCTTTAAACTGTGACCGGTATTTATTTATCCCTTTTTAAACACAATAATTTAATTAAGAAACTAATCAGCAGTGTTGAATTGATCTTTGAACTCACCCCTATCACTGAAGGAAATTTATGAATGCATAACACAAGCAAGATCCTATTAATCTAAAAAGCTTTCTACTAAAAGGATTTGGCATTTAAAAAGTAAGGTTTGAAAATCTGCACTAAATTCATCATGTAAAGACGTGAACATTATTTATAGAGTCTAAAATATATCCCAATTGAGTCTAACAAGTTTGTCTGGATTGTTTATTAAAAATAAAATCATTTACAAGTTTAAAGGATTTCAGAAATGAGATGCAGGTATTGGAGTCTGAAGGACATTCTATAGCAATATCTCCTCTCCACCAGCCACGAGCTAAGTGAGTGTCAGCACCAGAGGACCTTGTTCATGAGTCTCAAATGGCTTCTGGGCTATGAAGGCTCCAAGATGTTTGGCCCAATGTAGTCAAGGCAGTTACATTTATGGACATGCTCAGCAGAAGAATTAAAGGTGCCTCAGATGGTGCTGTGGAGGACCCAGTGGTGAGAGGAGGGACAGAAGATCACTTGCTCAGACCTCTCCACTTCATCCAAGTGGCACTGTGAGCACCCAGGTGCAGGCTGAGATCCAGTCCTTTGTCATGGACCTGAACAGAGAGGTGGAGATAAGGAATTAGTTCTATGCAAAAGCAGGTCTGGGATCCAGGTCTGAGAGCTGGAATTAATGAGGGGCACATGAGCAGCCTGGTTTGTATGGATTTGGATCTTGTGACTTTGCCTAAGAAGGTCTGATCTCTATTCCAAGGTTTAACTGGGGCTGGGAAACTCCTCAAAGTGCATCTGGGGATTCTCTGGTGACTAAAAAATATGATAAAAGAGTTCTTAGAGGTCTCTTTTGTTTAGAGCACTAAAATTATTTCCTGTACTGCCTTCTTACTGCCACAATATTTGTGGAGCTTCATCTTTCACCTTCTAGTCCTCTAGTAGTTGGCTTGAAATGCACCAAAAGGTTGAAAAGACTGCTGGGAGGAGGAGATTGATAGATACGGGCTTATATGTAGTGCTTTCCTGAGAAAAGTAAAATAAAAAGGGCACAGTGTCTGTCCTATGGATCTTCCTGTATCCCTAAAGGATGAGCTGAGGGAGTTGGGGTTTATTAAGGACTCCTGTCAGAAAGACCAGGTAAACCTTTGAGCAATTTGAGGAACCCTCCAGTTAAATGTGCCACCACCTGCCTGCTCTGCTGGGGTCTGTTGATGTGAGATTGCATAAAGGTGGGATGCAGGAATCAACATCCTTGCGCTTTCTCTTACCTCATTTGCTTAGTTATGTGTTAAATACTCCACGTGAGTTCTGTAGGGAAAAGAGAAACAAAGATGAAAAGAGAGGACTGCCGTTTTTTCCCTGAAGAGCAGATTGCAAGATTGTGGCATTTTTCCCACACATCTTGAATAGTTTTGTGCTTGGGCTTTTTGAGGAGTTTTTAATTAATTTATTGTTTAAATAACTGTGATGAGAGGAGCCCCTGCCACACTGATTCTAATGAGGATTTCATGTGCTCTGTGTCTTTCTCATTGTGGCCTGTATAATTTAAATATCTTAACCAACATGTGCTGTGGCAGATTTCACTTATATCTGCTTAAATTAAAGCTTGTCAGTTTAGGAGCTAAGAAGCATGAAAATATTTGAAAGAGATTTGACATTCACTGTTGAAATAATTGCCCTAAATATCTGGCATCAATGACATTACTAGAGAAGGGCTAGAAATTCTTGCTGTGGACATTCTGGACATAAAGAAGAAAAAATGTACTTATCCTTATGTGTTCATAATTAAGGTCTCCACCAAAATTTCCACTTGTTTTCCTCCTGTATTTTCTCTGAGCAATATGTGACTGTTTGAGTTCCTCAAAGTTGCTGCTGGGAGAACAAACAGTACCAATATCTCAGAAGTAGCTGGAGTAATAGCACGATTTAGCTGTAAAAGGAATGGCATTTCCTTATGTCCTCATCCTCCAGAAATGCAAGGGAAGATGGCGCTGAGCTGGAGGAGCCTGGTGGAACTTTGGATCTTTGAACAGCTCCAGCCACAGGAGATGAAGCCTAATTTCCTGTGCATGTGCAGTTTTTCCTCTTGGAGGTCTCTATATCAGAGCATCACCCACCATGTAGTGTGTACTTGGGTATTAATACACAGGGACTACACATGTAAGTTAATTATCAATTGTAATGTAGTTGTAGTGCTACTTCATTGGCCATTACAAAAGGCAGCAGAACCCAGATGTTCCAACACCAAGGCAGAGTCCTCACTAACAGTTGTAAAGTTGCTTTCTTTTCTCATACAGGATCAGTTAATGTGCAAACAATTTCAGTGCAGGGATGATCACAGGGTAGTTCAGGTTGGAAACATCTCAGGAGGTCTCCAGTCTAACATCCTGCTCCAAACAGGGTCTGCCATAAGATGAGACCAGGCTGCTCAAGGCTTTATCCAGGTGGGCCTTGAAAACCTCCCAGGAGACTACACAGGCTCTGGGTAACCCTGACTGTCCTCAGGGAAAAAGAAATATTGTTACAGCCAGTCTGAGTTTACTTTCCATGTATGACTTGTCTTCCCACCACACACCTGCTGTGGAGAACTTGGCTGTCTTCTTGGAGAGCTCCTTGCTCAGCACTGGGGTGCTCTGCTGACTCCCCACCACTGCTGACTGATATGCAGAGAGGCAGCTCAGGTGTTTGGATATCTTACATGGTATAAAGTCAAGTAATGAGTGTTAAATACAGCTTTTTGTCTTCCAAAGTCTGTATATTGACCTACTCCTTCAATCTAATCTCTCCTTTCACTTTTTTGTTCAATCTCAGACTGGTGGGTCTCCTACTGTTCAAAGAGTCTGAGAGTTGAGGGGAGGGAACATTTTGCTGATTTATCTTGTTTGCAGATAGGCACAGGACAAAACCCCCCTCCCCACAGAGTCTTTCAGTGTTTGATTTTCCACAGTTTATTCCCCATTTCCTTCAGGATCTGAGTTCCAGCCATAATCATCTGCCATTATAGCTTGGCTGTTTCAGGCTGTGTTTCTTTAATACTTCGTATTCATTGTGAAACTTTGTGTCAGTGGTGGCACAAGCCCTGAGCACATCCTACTCTGCACAGCCTCATCAGAGCCAAGGGAGAAGAGTCATGAACTTAGGTCTTGGTGCTGCTGCCT
Organism: Poliocrania exsul; assembly: GCA_035041345.1. NCBI lineage: Eukaryota > Metazoa > Chordata > Aves > Passeriformes > Thamnophilidae > Poliocrania > Poliocrania exsul. Next base: position 59,333,305 of record JAWWLZ010000082.1, read on the forward strand.
GTTTACTCTCAGATGCATGAGCTCCAGTTATTGTCCACTGCCATGTCCAGCTCACTTACTCCGAAGAAGCAGAAACCTGCCCCTCCACCAACTGAGCTCAACCTCCCTGAAGGTCAGATCTGTCATGCTGAGCTGTTTGTAATTCGAGTGAAGCTGCAAAGGGAGTGCTGGGAAAGATGGAGTTGGCAGAACTGAGCCATCTTTTGTGGCACTTGAACTTTCTGGTAAGGGAGTTTTGCTTTGTGTTCAAACTCAGGACAGGTCCAAGTGGATGTGTTACTCAATCCAGCAGAAACCATATGGAGGAGTGGCTTCCTTCACCCTGACATATTGTGCAACTCTACCTTTTTGTCTGCAATCCTCCATGCTGTGGATTTATCTCTGTGATCCTCTCCTCCTTTTGCTCACCCAGTTTCAGGCCTGGAATAATCCCTGTTGGCAGCCTCCTGTAGCAGCAGAATGCTCAGTGTTTCAGGCTGACTGGTATATCTTGACTTTTTGGATAAGAAAGCTGATACATAGAAAGTTGAAATTACGTGGTTCTGCTGCATGTGCTTTTCAGAACTATTATTTACTCTTGCCTGGGTTAGTTGAAAAGCTTAGTACGAGCTCAGGAGCTTCATACAGTGCCCAGGCACTTTGTTCTCACTGATGGTATTCAATTAATTTGTTTCCTCTGAAGTGTTGGAAAGGCTTTCCCCAGATTTGGTGCTGCACATTAATACTTATGCATAATATGGTTTAAAGAAAATAATTGGGGAGTAGTCTGGAAACCTGAGGCATGTTGCCCTTTTGAGTAATGATTCTGCATATGGAATGGGAAGGAAAATATTGCCATAGGGCCTCTGTGACCTCTTCATGGGTAAATAATTATTTAGGAAACACTGATTTGGAGTGAAAAGTCAGAGACCTGATGGTTACACTGCAGTCCACAGGGTTAATCTGCAAAGGTTGTGAAGTCAGTCAAACATCAAATTCATCCCTGAACAAAACTGACCTTGTTGAGTTTTTATTTTGAGAAATAAAAGAAAAACAAAGCATTGCTGGTATCTGTAGGTGTAAAAAACATCCTCCAGCCTTGTGGCATTTTTAAGACACAGAATCTTGTAAATCAGATTAATTAAGCCCAATGTTCTCTATATGCACGTGAACAGCATTCTTTTGAGTCCTGAGTGCTGTGCAAGCTTTGTGAGAGTTTCCAGTGCATGAAAGACTTTGAAATGGACTCCTCTAAATGCTGATGGCATTCTGTAAAACCAGCCAAGAAGGGTTGGAGAGCTGGGCAAGGTACCTGGGAAGTCAGAGGACTCACAGTGATCTTTTTTATCTTAGATATCTCCCTTTCTTGGCTCCTGTTTCCCAGCTGAAAAACTAGGCTAATGCCAAGGTGCAATGGACAGTGTCTGCTTTATTTATTTATTTGTTTGTTTGTTAGTTTATTTCCCTTTGTTATATGTTTACTGGTGCTGAAGCAAAGGCTCTTTGGGGGCAGGGCCACCTCTGCTGCTCCTGCTCCTCTGGAGGTGAGTGGATCCCACGTGGTGCTGCTGTGGGATGGTTTCCATCAACTCCAGCTCCCAGTGGGGCATATAATTCTCCATAAATGAAAAGGAAACTTTCCAGGCTTTACCCCAAAGAAACACACAAAAGAAAATGTGGAATATATGGGTTTCTTTCTTTTGATCCTTTTTTCTGTAGATAGTGCCTGTCAAATTTAACTCGAATAGTCCCAGTGAGATCCAGTTTATTAGCACTAATAATTCATATATCTTACAGACATAAACCTCCCTTCTTGCTCTTTTCTGAAGAAGTCACTATGTTGAATACCCAAAATATAGTCTGATCCTACATAGACTTCAAGATCCTAATAACTGGAATATGTTGTTTGTCAGTGGGAATTCTGGAAGTCTCTTAACACCCACAATCAGTCATTAATTGTAAGTCATAATATTCATTCTTATTAATTATGGCTATAGAATTGTGTTGGACCCTTTCCATTTTTTAATGTTTTAGGCAATGCTCCATGACACTTTGACCAACATTTAGAAAAATGGCCTGTATGTCTTTTTCTCAGAGCAAATAAATTAATTTTTATGGAATGGAAGTGGAGGGTAGAACTGAATAAGGTCGGTGCAATGGAAATAAGTCTTTCAAAACATTGGAAAAGTTAGACACTTGCAATAGCATGTGGTCTAATTTCCTGAACCTGTGAGAAAGGACATGAATTATTATACAGCTTATGCCTGACTCCTCATGTCTGTAGAAGGCAAGGGTGGAATATGTGTGTGAGTCTTTCTCATTCTGTCCCTCACAAGCTTAAAACCAGAGCAGACATTGGGAGTGACAGGCAGAGCAACTCAGAATAGTCCAGATGCCTCTAAACTGGACTGGACAAGAGGAAAAGTAACTTTTGCTAACAGAGACCCCTCTAATTTGTCAGTAGCTTTTACTTATTAAACCTTGATGTGGGGGTGGGATCAAAGATGGTGCAGTGTATTTTTCTGAGGTTTTTTTGATTGGTTTTGGGGTTTTCTTTATTTTTTATTATTATTTGCAGGGAGGTTTATTTGATTGTTTGTTTTCGTTGGTTTTTTTATATTTTTGTTTGAGTTTTTTAAGAAAGAAATATATCTGTGAGTTTAAAATGCAGAATTTTGGCTCCTTTAAGGCCACAACAAGGTAAAATCCTGCAAACATAGGTCTGGTTGCCATGTAGGAGGTGCAGTACGTTCACAATTCACATTCAATTTACTGCTTTTAAGTGAAAGGTTTCTGGATTTCAGAGCCTGATGGTGGAGGACATTGAATACAAGATTGTGTAGCACTTTATAGAACTTTTCTTTTATTAGCAGCTCTATAATCACATTAAGTTAGACTGAAAATTTGAACTAATGCTTTCCCTTGAGGCCCAGGCTCTAATAATGGTAAAAATCTGTGAAATAAGATGAATACAATTCAATAATTATATCGATAAATAAAATGAAAATCAACTAATTGTGTCATTCAGTGAGTTTCCTGCCTCTGTTGTTGCTGCCTTTCTGCATCAGCGACTGCTAAACTTTTTCTGTCACACTTCAATAAATTTAATTGTGCAGAATAAATGAGCTAATTTTTGAAGTCACAGGCTCTGTTTGCAAGATAAGGATGATGATTTATTGACCTCCTCCTAACTCCAGAAGAATGTCACCCTCCTTTTCACTGACAACCACAAGAAGGGGGTTTGTGCCTCTTCACCCAATATCTTGCTAAATCCTGCTTTGTGTATTTACCTTCCCATCTCATTCTCTGGAAGTCACATAATACACCAGGGTGGACCAGAGATCCCTGCTTAGCTGATGGCTGTACAGACTATTCCAAATAATGGCCAGAACCGTGGGGATTTTTTTTCTTTCACTTCATGTTCTTTTCTTTTGATGATCATTTCATTCCCTGGATTTTGGAAGGGTGGGCATTAACAGGAAGGACAAGAAAAAGGGCATAGATTAATGAAAAAGGGCATAGATTAATACCTGTTTTTTGATGAAATCTCTGTTCTAATCTCAGCCATAATTCTATGATTTCTTTCACCTCAGCAGGATGGACACTCACTCCAGTGCTCATTCACATTGATAGTTTGACCATGAGCACAGGAAAAAGGCTGCTATTGGGCACTGGATGTGCCTTGTGAAAAAAAATTGGCCAGCTTTTTAAACTTTTATTTCTGTTTCTTGGGTTCTGTGTTAGATGCTGAGAAGAGGAGAAGATGATACTGTCTTGTCTGTTGTTACTGCTGCAATTTTGAGAGCAGTGGGTTTGTTAAAGTGACATAAAATGGTAGGGGTGAACAGGCTGCACCCATTCCTTCCCACCTCTTTGATTTTCTTGGTGAGTTGGATGGCTCTGTATGACAGCCACAACTGCCCTTTTTCATAAGGCTGGATACTGTGTTCAGTGCTTTAAATTAAAGCCAAAAAATAACCTATAAGCGTTAAAATGGATTATTAGATACTGTGGTACAGTTACAGTACAACTCTATATTGGTTACAACAGACAAATCAGTTGTCATCCTGTAGCCAATACAATCCCTGAATCAAAAATGTTGGTAATCTGTTGAGTCAATAAAACTCTTCAGAGAAAAATAAGATCAGCACTAACACATCAAGTGTATCAAAAAATGCTCTCCAAGTTCTGACTCCCTGCCTCTGCCTAATAAACCAAATAAATGAGAGGGATGGGGACACCTTCATGTTACTAAGTGGCTGCCTAGAGAGGTGCATTGACTGCAAACCAAACAGCGTGTGCTGTGTTTGTTCTTCACAGTGAGACTGAACCTACCACTCTTTGCCTGTGATGCCAGGCAACACAGCAAGGCAAATATATATGGAAGCAAATTAGACAGTGCCAAAGCTGCCCTCCTGGAAGGGCCCAGCAGAAGGCTTTTTATGGAGCCAGGATTTCAGCCAGGCACCTAGAACACAAACTGTGAGAAACCTTTTTTCTCGTGTTTTAGTTGTTATATGGCACCTCTTTCTGTAGTAATTTTCTTCTAAAGAAGACTTACAACCTCCTAAATATTTCCTGTCAGGTGTTGGCTAGGTGAAATGCATCCTAGGGAATTGCAGCTGGAGGAATCACAACATCCCACATGCAGAGCAGTCCAAATTCCTGCCAAACTCTTCGCTGTGTCTTTAACTCAGAGTGTTTGTGCTCTTTGTGATTGATGCTCGTAGCAAAAGGCAGACCTAGCCCAGGAAAGTCTTCTGCATTCCTTCAAACAAAAACTTGTGCCTGATTTAACAGCCTGCCTGGGAGCTCCACACAAGCCTAACACAGACAGCCTTTGCCAGTTCTTGCTTTTTTTGCTGGTAATTGCTGTTCCTGCCCGTTTTCACTGTGTAGTTGGTGTTTGTGCCTTGCTTGCTGTGGGTCACTTAATTCCCACTATCTCAGGATACTGTCAAACTGCACTGGAGCGATTACATTGATTTTGGGGGGAGTACTGAAAGTAAATTAAACCTGAACAAAACTTACTCTTTGGCAAAGAAAGTTTTGCCAACTTTAACAGGATAAAATTCTGCCAGCATGTAACGTTTTATTGGGCTGCAGTGAAATACTTCAGAAAAAGATTTCCAGTTCATAAAACACTTCCAACACGTTAATTGACCTTCTGGTTTGTGGGCCATTATAATTTTTCTCTTTGCAAACCAAGTTCCAATTATCCTGCAGATTTGTAGCACCAAGAACAAGAAGATAAAGTTTTTACTGAACCTTGGACATTGTGGGAGGTACAGGAGGTTTCTGAAAATGCTAAGTCTGATTCAGATCAACGTTTCTAAAGCCATGGCTTCCACTGAAGGAGGGCTGTGTAATTCCTCTGAAAGAAAGAGGAAAGCTAGTAGTCTTACAGTAAAAGTAGTGCTAATTTTCCAGTTCAGATTTTTTTTTCCTCCCGTGACCTTTGCCAGATCTTAAATTGTAAGTAGAGGAATAGAACATATTTTCTAATTAATCCGAATTGAGCACATTCATCCTGCTTTGTAAATCGTAACAAAGATCTGCCCTTCTTTAGCCTTTTTTTTTGTTTTCTGATTATGTGGGTATGACTGAGTGTTGCTGGTCTGCTCTGGAAATGATTTGGCAAAATGCCACCCACTTGTCACTCCAAATCTGATTTACAGACTGGCTGAAGGGTACAAGCTTTGGGGGAGTAATTTGTCCATAGGTGAAAGCAGAGTTGGGCAAATAACAGCTCCTAATGAAACAATTCCCACCCTCCTTGTTGCTGAATGGAGAAGCTGAACTTGCCAGGTGTGGAGATAAATAGGAACTAAGTGCACAGATAAAACTTCATCCTGCCTGGCACAATTTTGGCATCTTCCTGAAATACCAGGGCTTTGGTGGCTCCTGCTGAAGACATGGAATGCAGCCCATCAGTCAGGCAAAGCAGAGCTGAGGACAGGGCTTGGATTTGAGATGATCCTGTGTAAAAATGGGGAGCTTGAGGGTCTATCCAATCCCAAGTAAAAACAAACAGGAAGCAGTGTCTGGAGACAGGAGCCATTCACTCTCCAGGACTCACTTGGGTCCCTCTGTTGCCAGAGCTCTTCCAATCCCCAGGACAGACCTAATATGATTAGATCACAGCACCCCCTATTTCACAAAATATGCTTACTGCAAGACACTTGTTTCCAGTTGGGATGGTTTCTTTAAATATGTTGTGGATTTGAGACTGCCTTGGAATATTTTATATAACATCAGCCACTCTGCAGATTTGTGTATTGTACTGTAATTACTTAAATAGGGGATTTTGTATGCTACAGCCAGTGATTCATGAACTGCAGGGTATCTGCAAAAACAGGCTTTCATTGGGATTATGGGATGTACAATGCCTGAAGGTTTTTGCCTTTGATAGCAGGGCTGCCATTGCATCCACACAGGGTTTGTCTTATAAATTGTATTAGTTCTGATAACTTCCCTCCCCCAATTTCTTACTATTCTGAAGAGTTTTGAAAGAAAACTGGTGCTGTGTGAATTATTGCTGTGACAATCATTAAAGCACATGTTCAGCATGCTTGTTGTTGTCCATGAAGTGTAACAGAAAGTTGAAAAGGTCCTTCAGAAATGACTTAGTATTGTGACATTTGTAATTACGTTATTTTTAACAAGCAGTAAGGGAGTTGTGGAGTGTGTGGGGGAAAGAGCACAGTCAGATGTTCTCAATGTCTTCAAAGGGGTGTCCCTCACCTTCCATCAGTGTAGGGTTATGCAGCTAAATCTCCTACCTGCTTTTGGAAATAGTCTCAGCCACTGGAGAAAATGGAGCTACTGATTGATTTAAGGCATTGTCTAACTTGGCAAGTCAAATTATTTCAAGCCCACGAGAAGGGGGAGGACATGCTGATGACAGCATGTTCATGCCTGTGTGTTCAACCAATGTGTTAGACTAGGAATCTGTGCCAGACACAGGTAAGTCTAAAGGCTTTTCCTTTTGTGAGATCCAGCCGGAACTGGGCAAGGGGAATCATAAATATTATGATAATATTTTGCTGCCTGATAAAAAAACCCCTAATTTGTCCAGGGGACAGAAGGGTTCTGGTGAAATTTCCTCACTGACTTTTCTGTCAGCTCATTTCTAAATGTCTTCATGTCATAAACACAGAAGCAGAGTTGTTTTGTAGTTGCTGGCGAGTTTTAATTATAGCAAGTACAGAATTTCAGGCATGCTGATGCTTGTTGTTGTGCTGGGACCCAAATGGCTGCATTTTTTTTCCAGGGGTTGGGAAAGATCATTTTCTTAGTCATATTTCTCTCAGATCTAGAGCTGTGCCGATTAAAAAAAAAAAAAAAAAAAAAGCCTTTACTGTTTTTAACTCCTTTCTGAAGTCATCACAGCTCAGGTAAGGCAGTTCAGGGGAGAGTAAATACAAGTCAGGGGGTGTAAAATTACAGTGCAGGTTTGGTGTCCACAAGATTCTTTACTGACTCTTCTTGCCAAGGATAAGGATTGTGTCAGAATCCAGGGCCTCCCAACATCCACCCTGGTTCACGTTTGCCTGGGCGTGTTTCAGGCTGCCTGCTCTGCAGCAGGTTGCTTGCTATTTTAAAAACTCACTAAAAATAGGAGGGGTAACAAGCAGTGAGCGTAAAGCTGAGTATATATTGTGTACATATAGACAGAGCTGTATGTCCTTGACTGAAACCCTCTGTTCAGCAGAGGTTCTTTGGGTTAGGTGCTTTGCAAAGGTTTGGGATTGGTTTTAAAGCCCTGTGTGCTCCCATTCTCTCCATTCTCAGCTCTGTTTTACGACACTTGGCCATGCAGAGCAATGCCCCCAAACAGGGCATTGGAGGAGACTCAGCCCAGCAAAGCTGCAGGTAGAGCAGAACTCGCTGCCACTGTTTTCCATATGTTCCTCTCTATGGGGGCCTGACTGGACCTCGACCTCAGGAAGATGCAGAATGGAAAATTAATGTTGAAGAGAGTCCCGCCCCCAGGAATATGAAGCAGCCAAACTCTTTTGTTCTCATTCTCTCTGGTTTAGGATGGTTCTGTCCTGGGGGGTGGAGACTCTGTGTGTGTGTGTGTCTGTGTGTGTGTGCCAAAGGCAGCACGTTCATTCTTTACTCTGCTAATCCCACAAACGCATCTAGTGCTCAGCCTTAATCTGCAGCCCTTTAGAAAAACCTTTCCTCTTCATTTTACTTTTTTGTTGTTGTTTTTGTTTGGTTGGTTGTTTTTGGTTTTTGTTTGTGGTTTGTTTTTTTTTGTTTGTTTGTTTTTTGTTTGTTTTAGGGTTGGGGATTTTTTGTTTGTTTTTGGAGGTTTTTTTTTTTTGTTTGGTTGGTTTTTTTCCTGTTTTGTTTTTAAGTCAGTTCACATTGGTTAATCATTTTTAAACCCTTTAGGGCTGGGGTTGTGAAACCTTTGCTGGCAAAAATTTTTCCCCTGGAGTCAAGGAGACTACTCATTAGCATGACTAGTTGCCAGCATGAAGGAGGATTCACAATCTGGACGTTTGTAGTTTTAAAAATATGTCTCTATTTAGCTGATTTGAGCAGCTGAACAGGGCTGGTTATGGAAATCAGGCTGTCACACTCGAGTGTTTTACTTCAGAATGCATCTTTGGTGAAATACAGTGTTTTTTA
>JAWWLZ010000082.1:59342029-59365898 GCA_035041345.1 Poliocrania exsul
GCACCTGGTTTGAGCCCAGTGGGTGGAGGGGGTAGCAGGTGAGAAGTCGGTACTGTTGTGTCCGCAGGACATGAAGGTGGCACGGCTGTACCTCTTGTCCCTGCTTGCAAGAGACAAAACTCTGAGGAAAGAAGTCTGGCTCTGTGACAGAAAACCCTGTGCTTTATATTACACCAGTTTCCTACTGTGAGTCAGTCTCTGCCCCTTTTTTCCTGAGGACAAGTGAAACAATTCTGCCTGTGCTCTGCATGGCTAACAGCAGCAGTGACCTTCAGGCTTCCCACTTAAAACTGGTGTGGGATCATCCCACTGAAATTTAAAGCAACGTTATCATTCCCTCTCCCTCCTGCTCTCTACCCCTCTCTGCCAGGTTGCTCCTGTGTGTGCAGCAGGGCCATCAAGTCTGGATGCTGGAGCTCAGGAGTTCCCTCTGTCTGCCTCTCCCTCCACCTTGCACAAAGCTGACAGGGGGATTTTTCACCTCCTCACTTTCCTTTTTTTCCTCTTTGATTAACTTTGGACCAGATGGTCGGTCCCCAATCTCTCAGCATGCATTTGACTGACAGGAGCCTTTGATAAACCTCCTAAGAATGAAGTCATCTTCAGGTCACCTCCTCTGCCTGGCCTTTCGCATCCCGCACATACCACCATTATCTGCTGAATAGGAGACAAAGGAAATTAGCTCCAATTCCCTATCATCCCCATTATTTTCACACTGATTTAAACAATGAGGCAATGAGATGCCCTTCACTTTCCTTGGAAAGGTACAAATGTCAGCTGTTAAGAAATGCAAACAAGAGGTTTCCCATGTTAATGGATGGGCTTCTTTGTAAAGCCATGAAGTGGTAAAGTGGATTTATTCACCGCCTGCCTGGAAAATGCTTAACACTCTTCTAAACAAATTCGTTAACGACTTTTATTTTATACACAGTGTGGAGTGCCTGAGAAGTCTCATTGTTTTGGTCTGGGTGTACACAATGAGGTGATGTACTGCTCTGTAGTTTTTTTCCATATGCAGTTATCAGAGCTGCATTTGAGACAGTCCTGAACTGAAATCTTGAATCTGAATTCCTTGATGTACAAAAACGTTTAACTTTGTATGCATCTGAGTATTGAGGCGTAGGAAACCACCTCTAATTTCAAGTGAGAAAAGAAATTTGGATACTCTGGACAGAGGACAAAAGAGCTTGAATTAGGACTGCATCTCCAAAGATTTTTAAGTAGTTACTTCACATGCATTTGGCTATTAACATTTTATCTTTATTTTTAAGGCAGAAAATATCTGTAAAATATATTTATTTTGATGAATTTCTTTCTCAACCTTGTGGTCGTCCACTTGAGTTGATTTGACTGTCAGTTAATTGGGGTGTTTTGGCAACTGAAAGTATCTGGATGATCAGGCACATGCATGAAAACATTCTCCATCACATCCACATGTAGATTAAAACATTAATGATCTCCAAATTACCTCTTGGGAAAACTGGTCCGTAAGTTGTGCTTTACATTAAAATATAACTTGGTTTTTTGTTGCTTGCTCTCCCTGGTAAGCAGTCAGCATCTTGCCTCTGGAACAGTGGGCACTACAGAGTCATCTCCTGGTGTACAGCTGAAAAGCACCACATAAGAACACACCCGTGTACTCCACAGATCAAAGATCGTGCTCAGAGCTGGAAACTCTGAGCTGTATTCCTCTTGCCTGCTGTGGGAGCATGTCAGGTCAAGAGATTGGTGGGCAGTTCTTCCCACCCTGCCAGGTTGCTGGACCTTGGCCTCCTGTGCAGTCAGTGGAAAGAAAAGTCATCTTGGTACTCAAGTTAGGCATGTAGAGAAGTCCATCCTGCCCTCTTGATGCATCGTGACTCCTGCTCAGCAGAGGCAGAAGCCTGAATCACTCCTTGGTTATTGACCTTAGTTGCCTCTGTACTGGGGATTTCAGACTGAACTGGTGGCACTCAAAGTGTGGTCTGTGAAGGCCCTTCTGTTGTTTTAGAGTCCTAGGTAATATTTGCCACATACCTTCAGTCACTGATAAGGGCTGGTCGTCTTCTTTACAGTGTTATCACAAGTACCTTTCTTCACCAGTGGCAGAGACAATTAGGATGGGGATTGTTTAGGCTAATTTATGCTTCTGGGCACCCCTGGCAAGCCTTCACCATGACCTCTGTGTCTACAGAATGGTTGCAGAACTGGAGCATAAGAAGACATCTAGTTTAAAATAAAGAGCCTCTCCATATGAATTCAAACATACTCTTGCTGCTGAAGAAGGATATTAATATGAAAGTCAGGTAGCACCTTTATTTTTTTTCCTCAAGAGAGACTTTTTTATGGCTTCCCTTACTGGTATAAGAAGATCCATACTGTGGCACTGAAGTAAAGGATTCCCTTTCAAAGCTGGGCATATAAACTCAACAGAAGTCCACTAGTTGGGAGAGGGCTTGAGAAAAGCGAGTTAAGCCTAATTAAAGTATTAATTCTTCAACCATTCCCACAAAAATCAAAATAAATGTTTGCTTTTTATATTTCTTTCCAGGTAAAAAGCTTCCAGTGTGGCCTGTGCCATTAAAGGAGTCCAGCTGCTTTGCAATTAAGCTTTGTTCCTTTCTCCTCTATATTCCGCCTTACTGTGGTGCAGCTTAATCACCACAATTTTATTGGTGCTGACAACAGAAGGATGGTCTTCTGACAGCCCTTGAGATCTGCAATTCATGTTACTCCTTGAATTAGAAGTATTTGAACAGCCAGCACCAAAGGCCAGATGTTTGATTCCATTTATCAAATCTCCCTTTCTCCATGTTGAGGTGTTTCTGTCTTGACCATGACTGACTTTGCCACCAAGTTGTTTTTTTCTTACCCCTTGGCAGTCCACTGCCTGAAGATGGGCCCTAGGCTTGGCTCTCTAGAACATGGCACAGAACAGATGGTTCCTGCCCCTGTGATCAGCAGCCTGGGTGGTATTTTTAAGACTTCTGAAGACACTTTTGCACTGGGAAGGGTGGGAAGCTCCACACATTTCCATGCATCCTGCTGCACGCTTTCTGATGGAAATCTGGAGGAGGAATTGAACTCCTGGCAGCAGTTCTGAACTTGGCAGCCACTCAGCTTCTTTTAAGGACCCTGTTGTGTCAGGGTGCAGATCTAGGTGCAAACCCAACCCTCTGAAAAGCTTATTTCCCTTAGATAGAGAAGACAGGGTTGTGTGGGGCTAACCTATGGCAGGGATCGAGAGCTGCCTGCAGTACTAAGGTTGGGGGGTTTAAGCACAATTCTCACCCCCAATTTGTTTTTCACATACAGCTCGAGGTGTTTGGGTGTCCCTCTCTGCAGAAGAATGGCCACACCAAAGAGAAGGACTGAAATACTGGCACCAACCCAGTTATACTTAGGTCACTTGACTTTACAGATCAATCTGAAGAAGCAAGAACGTAGCAAAAACTCAGTTCTCAAGGGTTTCACTTTTGGGGTTTTTTTTAAGCAGAAGTATTAGCTATCTGCAATTCAAAGTGAGGATTTGAGGGTGGGGGGCTTATGATTCCCATTTTGTTTTTAAGAAGGTCACAGTGAAAGCTTGTGATTGAATATTTTGCATGGAACTGCCTATGACAAAGACAAAGACAAAGATGAGGGGTTTGTCAGAGTGCTATGAAAAGAAGAGACAGAAAAAGATCTGTGTTAGATTTTTAAGGTATATTTGAAAGAATGAAATAAAAAAATGCTTTCAAATCCTCAGGGACTTTCCAATTTATCAAGAAAGACACATTCTTCCTAATGAAAGGTTACTGACCTTCATGAATGTGACAGTTCAATTACAGCCCATTCATATGCAGAGCAGTCGTTGATAAAGGATTTAGGAAATGTGACTAGCATAGCAAAAAAAAAAAAATCCACTCAAAATACGAGGGGGGAAAATGTCTAGAAAATTATTTTTTATTGTGGAGCAAGAAATATAAATAAGATTCAGCCAGGTAGTAGAACCTTTTCTTCTCTGGCCCAGCAACCCATTAGATTTGCTTCAGTGAATACATTGACTTTTTCCTCTTCTTTTTCTACTAATATTTCTGTCTTTATAATCCTCTGAACTACTAAACCTAACAAATCATAAAGCCCTTGGGGTGCTGAGATGCAGGGTTTCAAACATTTTTTCCCTCTGACTGGCAGAGAAAGCTGGAATGTGTCCTGATGTTTTTTTAAGTGCTTGACTAGTATTTAAACTCTTAAATGGATGGAAAGTTAAAGCTGCAGCAAATGCACATGCACATACATGTCCCCCCCCTTCCTTTTCCTTCCCCCTGCTTCCCCCCACACACTGAGCTTGGCCTCTCCAAGGCTGTTAATAGCCAAAGCAGATATTGGCCAGACTCTCTGGAGCCAGCCTGCAGCCAGTGGAGGGTGACACCTGTGAGCTGATGTTTGCTGAACTCCTCCAGGTGGAGGAAAGGTGCTTAAATCGACAGAAGGCAGGAGCTGTGAAAACAGGCAAGTGTGTCACTCATACATACAGCTCCCTGGAAGATCCCAAGACCAAGTTGTTGCAAAACAATTAGAAAGAAAGAAAAGGATGTTTCTCTGGTTTTGAAACAATTCCTAATTATCTGTTTCTCTGTCTGCACACACACACTGATCCACTGTGCACATGGGAAGTATGCAAAGAAAATAACACAAGGCAAGTGTCACTACACAGTACAAATCCTGTGGTTTAAGGTGATAGCAGGCTGAGCAGTTGTGGAGTTAGGTGAGGACAACCCTTTGCTTAGTGGTAACTCTCACAGGTGGTCCCAGGTGGAGCAGCTGTAGTGGAAGTTGAGTGCTCACTTGTATTTACCTTAAGTCAGGGTTATATGGAAGGCATTGTCTTCCAGGAGCAGCAGAGTCTTGACTTTAACCTGTGCTCAAATCCAAGTGCAATGAGGTGAGTGTGAAGAAGTCCCAAACCTGCCTGAGGAAGTCAGAGCCAAAAGGCATTTCTTTGTCCTCCACTCAGTATCTGTGAAATGGGATGTGTGTTCCTGAGAAATGAGAAACCTGGTTAACTGGTGCTGCCACAGGGCTGAGATTTTCTGCACTACTCTGTCAAGGACTGAGACCTCCATTCTTCCTAGAAGAGCAACTGTGGGGAGCAGAAGCCAGTGCAGAATATTTCCTGCTTCTGTTAGGACCCAAAACCACCCTCAGTACTTCAAGCTGCTGCACCAGCTGCCTTTTTCTCTGTCTAGTTGCCTCCTCTGGGTAAATTTTGAGCCCTGTCCTGAGTGGATGTTTTGAGCACTTTGCTTCCTGGGTGCTGAAATTTGTGTATGTTCTCCTGGAGGGGCTGTTGGGGGTCCTGTGGTTCTTCATCAGCAGTCACCCATTGATGCCAACTTCTTTGTGGTCTCTCAGCCTCTGTTGGCTCGTTTAGGTTCAGGTGATCATTGTAGAGGAAAGAACACTTGTCCTTAGTCTAATTTTAGGTCAAGGGCTGGCATGGAACTGCCTTTTGCAGCATTGAAGGATAATGTCTCCTAGCAATGTATACAAATAATCAATCTGTCTTTATTGCTTCTTTCAGATGACTTTGAAATGCTTAATTTTAAGGTATTGAATTATGGAAACCATGGTAGAAATTACTGAGATCACTTTGGAATGGTCACATTCTTACTTCTCTTTTAAGCAAAAGTTCATCTGATCTTTTTAAGGGCTTTTAAACGGCCTTTTAAGGCAGAATACTTTTCCCCCCTTTTGTTTGGCACCTACCTGAGACTTCATGAGGGTGTTAGGAGACCCCAAGAGAAATGAATCCAATACATTCCCACAGGGTCTGCTTCCAAGAAATCTGTTGATGCAGTGCAGCAGCTAAGCCAGTGTCTGTCTTGGTCACCCTGAATTTTTCTATGTGTTTCTTGCTTTTTCTGCAGCCCAGACTGCACTGGAAGCTCTGACAAAGAGACAGCCATTGCCCTGCCATGGATTTCAGCTGTCTCATAGGGTGGAACATTGGAATCAAGGCCCTTCAAGAACTGGAGGAGTTTCCTAAAAACAAGATAAGGTATGTCATATTTAAGTCCAGAAAACCTCTTTGGAGTCTGTCTATGCTGTTAGATTCATTGTAGGAAGAGCCCCAATCAAGCAGAACAGCTTAGCACTGAAGTTGGAATATTATTGTATCTGAACAGAGGACTGAAATACAAGAACAAATCCAAGTATCCCTATGAATTTTCCTATGTTGTTCCTCAAACGTGTTTTCTGCAACCTGCTGTAGTCTATTAGGACTATGATATGATATAAAGGGTTTACTGGAATTTATCTGGGCTAACCTTTCTGTTGTAGATAATGCATGCCATCTTGGCTTTTTTTTTGCCTGTAAGATCCACAAAACAAGACTATAAAATATTTGTCCCAGACAGACTTATTTTTCACCAGTGGTAAAATGTATTTAATTTATTTACAGCAGCCAGTGGTCAATTTGATCAACTCTAATTTTTAGATGCCTTCATTTTCATGACAAGTTTTATTATTCAAAGTCAATTAAAAGCCATCTTTACTGACTGCAAAATAATAACTGTCAGTAGCAGCATCACGAGAACATTTCTGACTGCATTTGCTTTGTGGAAAAATGAAGAGTTTGTTCTCTGCTTCCATTTAATTGGCAGAGTTCCTTTAAAGTTTGCTCTTGGCCCTAAGACTTGAGAGTGCAGTCAGGCATGTGGCTGAGAGCAGTCCTAATAGGCAGGCTAAAGCTCACAAGCTACCAGGGGCTTGTTCAGCAGGGGAAAAACCCAGTCTGCTAACTCAAGCTAGCATGAACTTTACATACTGCATGCCTTGCTGGTTGATTAAAATGTAGTCATCCTTAAAGGCAAACCACCTAAGGACTTACTGTAAGTCACAAAGATGGTTTTATGCAGTGTGCTTTTACGTAATGGACTCTTTGGGGATGAGGACTTGGTTTGCAGTCAGTGCATGTTGGTTGGTGGCTCCTTTTAGCTTGCTGGTTGAGGCAGGTTCTCCTGAACCAGTTCATGTGGAAGCCAAACTGCACCTGAGCAAACATTAGAAGGTGAGGGAAGAGTTGCTTTCAGTTCACAGCCACAAAAGTTAGAGTGACTTATGCATGTTCCAATAGGGAAAACTTTCTCTCATGGCTGATGGTTTGATAAGATACAGCAGGAATTAATTTTAGTGGGACTAGTAAACATGAATTATTGTATGACTTTCCCCCTCCTAGCTGGATTTAGAGGTGAATTTGGAGGAAAAATATTAATCAGACTGTCTCTCAGTTGCTCTGATGTCCTCAGTCAAATGGTATGAGATAGCACACAGGAAATCATTTGCCTGTACACTCACTGGATACCAAAAAAAGAGTAAGCAGAGGGATGTACGTGCCAGTCCATGTGCTTCTTACAGGGAGCTTAATGGTTTGTAGCTGCAGTTTCAACTGAGCCTGGAAAGCATCAGGAACTGAAGATCAAGGAGCAAAAGCACATTATGGCCAGCCCAGCGAAAAGGCCTCTGAGGGAATACTCATAAGACTGATAGTCACTGGATCAAACTATTGATAGATTTCCTTGTGTGAAGGAACAGTGGGGTGGAAAGAGGTTCCTTTTCCAAGCAGATGTGATGTGCCACCACTGTGTCCTGGCAGTCCTCTTTTCACTTCAGCAGAAGATTTCAATATGGGCATCAATTCTTTCAGGTGCTGCTCATTAAAACTGTAGGGGAGAAGATAAAGGCACAGCAAGCTGAGTGTCTTACTCTTATTTGTCTGGCTTAGTGTATACTCTCCACGTTAGGGTAGAGACCACTCTGTCTACTGTCTCACAACATATTGATGGGAAGAACTGGATCCAGACAAGGCAACGTTGGCTCAGATCCACAAAATGTTACAACTATATGCACATACATGTCAAACTTGAAGTATTCAAACAGACCCCAATTCTGGTGTATCAAAGTGTCTAGAAAACACATTTCTTCAAAAGAGCCTTTTCTACTTTGGAAGAAGCAAGAAAAATAGTAGCAGGCAAGATATATTACAAAATCTGGGCCTCAATCCAGGAAAAGCACAAGTTTCCAAGATCCTCACAGTTTTACATTATGGCCTATATTGAGGTCAAACCTTTCTAATGTGCAGATTTTTCTTCAGGGTACTTGAAGAGGAAACAATGTGGGTTCATTTCTGTTTTGTTTCTTTATGGTGTATAATGGAAATGTAATACTTGTTTTTTTTTAAAAGGCTGTGGCTTCTTTTCATTGCTAGATTCTATTCTTGCCTTCTGGTTTGAAATGAGACTTGATGGTGCTCTTAGGGTTAAGGATTGTGGATCCCTCCATGAAGAGGAAGGGCACTGAAATTTTCCCAGATTCTCTCCAACATGTTTTTTTAGCAATCAAAGAAAGCCTACAAAAGCTGAAAACTTCTGAGCATTTGCTCATCTCAAACAGGTTTTGTTTTTATTGTATCTCATAACCCTACTAGTTTTCCTAGTCTTCTCACTGTAGCAATGAGATAAATAAAGCTTGAATTACTTTTGTCAGACAAGAAGGCACTGGGAAAATATCTCAAAAATCATATCAATAAGGATAAAAATGCTGAAAAATATACCCTATCCTTTTATATATGGCATGGATGGCCCTTAAAGCTTTTTGTAGGATAAGGAAAGTCTCCTCAGTAAGTTCAGCAGTTCATCTCTGTTGGCCACGGTAAGGGAGGGTGTAGCTGAGAGATTGCTCTGCCCCAGGGACCAGGAGCACAGGTGTGTATCCAGGGCTGCCTTCCCATCCCTCTCTTGGCTTCTCTTGAGGGAAGTGCTGGGGTGACTCCAGTTCAGGACCGCTAAGGCAGTTGGTCCTGCCCTACTGGTTTGTACCAGGTAAGAGCAAGTCTGTTATTTAGTACTGTCTGCCCTTGGCCTTGCTGTGTAGACAGTGATGAAAATCCTTTCCACTCATCCCTCTGCCTGCCACAGCTGACCCTGTGCACTCACTCCTTTTACACTACTTGGGGACACATGCAGATGTCATTACTAAGATGCCTTGTTGCCTTTGGATGTAAAGGAACCAAAGGGATTCCACACTGGGACAGGTGCTGACCATTCAGTGGTGCTCTTAAGAGATGTAAGATATGATGGAGAAGGGTCTCTGCAGCCAGTCAGCTACCCAGTACAGCACTGCTGGTACTTCCATGCTTTTCATTGATTGCTGGCAAGGTAAAAGCTCTGTTATACATTAGTGATGTTTACAGCCGTTGCTCAGGCTTTGCCTATGCATAGATACTGTTTGAACATTTACAGGTATTGACAGCCTGACAGACAAGTAAGACTGTCAATTAGACTTTCTGTGAATGTGCTGTAGCAATTCCCACATGTCCCTCCCAGCAGCAGGCTGGGTGAGCTCCTGTGGTCTGGCTGTTGGCTCAGTGCAGTTGTGGTGGTCTGGCTTGGCATGGGAAGCCCTGAGCTGCTCCTCAGTGTCTTCAGCAGAGCTGGACCTCAGCAGCCTGGTGAGAAGCATGTCCTGCTCCTGCCAAGACCTGCCTGTGGCACAGCCAGCAAGCCCAGGCAAATGTCCCAGTCCTTCTTTTCAGTCAAATTTCTGGGCAGATAAAAGAGCAGCCTTAGTAATGTGTTAGTTCTTGGCCTCCTGTCTGCTGTTTTAGGGTCAGAAGGCCAAGACTCCACTATTTGAGGTATCTTCTCTGATGCAGTTCTGGTGTGCTACAGGAGTGCTCTGCCTCTGCTCCATGCATCTCCTCTCCTGCAAGGAGGGCCAAGAGAGGAAGCAAAGCTCATGGGAAATGGGTTGCCTCACGATCCCCAGTGAGTGGAGCAGCCCAGCAACCTCACCAGAGACACCATGATTGAGAGTGAAAGTTGAAGTGGTGCAGAAAGTCAGGCTTCAGTCTTGGGCATTTTCCAGGGCGAACTCTGTGCATTTCCACAGAGACCTTGTCGTGCCCATGGTTTTTTCTGTCCTGTTCTTGGATTAAGTAGTAGCCACAGCCCTCAGAATCTCATACTGAGTAGCCTGAGAAGTCCATGCCTTCTGGTCTAATTCTGCCTCATATCAAAACTTGCTTTCCATAGAATGAAAGATAAGGGCTTTAGTATTTTTTTTATTGCTAGAGAACGTGTGGGTAGGAAAACATCCAATCTGTCAAACTCTTCATGACTAATAAATATTAACTGCTACAAGTATTCTAATTATCTCCATTTTTTAAATTCTGTAGCCAACCACTTAAATATTTAACCATCTGCCAAAAAGCACACTTGGAGGTTTATTCTACAACATACAAGCAGTGCTGAAAATGGAAACTTTTAATATAGTGTCTAGATGAATATGACATTGATTTTCTGCTTCAGATGATGAAGATAGTGTTTTAAATTTTGTCAGGGTCTCTACATAATGGCAACCCCAGTCTCCTCTAAACATTCCTCCATCTGAACATGCCTAAAGATCAAGTTGGCACTGAAAGGTTTAAAAACTCCTTGTGTTAGGATACTGAACACAATGGAGCTAGCCAGGATATGCCCATTGCCTCTTCTGTGTGATGCAATAACCAAACACAGTAGGATGAATGCAGAACAGGAATAATGACACATTTCCAATTCAAGCTTAGCAAAGCAGATGTATGCCAGCTGGGCTCCCAACTCGTGGTCTCCCCACTTTCACTTCCCTTTGCATCCTTTGCTCCTCTTGATCTGGCAGCAATGCCTGTAAGACTGGTGCCTTGGGGGGGAAAAAAGGGAGAGAGAGACTTTGAAATCCCAGGCAGCAAGCAGGAACAATCCAGACAGCAGGTGATGTTTCAAAGCTTCAGGTCAAGATGAGTCATCAAGCCCTGAGGCCTTATATTGCTTCAGATCCCCAGAAGTCTTCTGAATTCCAGAAGCTTCCTGACCTCTTTAAAGGTAATAATGAATAATCAATACTGTGTTTGATCCCTTGCATAAAGGCATTACAACAAATGGCACTAAGGTCTTTTGAAAAGAAGAGTAGTATTTTGATCTTACATTGTACAATTGCCATGCTCAAGAGAACCTCCTGGCTCCCAGGCTTAATTATGTAATGACATCCAGCTGGACTCCAAAGGGCCTTACAGAAAGCCAGGCTCCTCTGGGAATAAAGTGTCTGATAGGAAATGTTCAGTTCCGAGATGCTCTGGCACAGAGTGACGTTTCTGAGGAGGAGCCTCTGTTGTATCACTTTTATGATGTTCTGCTTAAGACAGAGCAACCAAAACAAGCTCATTTTCAACACAAAAGACACCGATTTTGGGAGGGAGACAGAGCAGATTTCAGGGCTAGTTTCACTAACACATGAAGAGATGCTGTTCAATGAGATTCTCCAAATGGTTGCAGAAGTGACTTATGGAAACTTAATTCCTTCATTTCCCCTTGGTCCTCCTTTCCCATCAATTATATGTTGCCTCTGTTGTTATATTAGAATTGTCTACTGAGACACAAAAGGGGAGTGATATTAACTTGATCTGTCCCCTCACTAGTCAGGGAAAGTCAGAATGTCTTTTGCCTATGGAATGAAATGTGTTGTGTTACAGATGTCTGAGCACACATGGATTCTGAAAGTGCATTTGCTGTCCAACCAAGGCAAGGAGCCCTGCTTAATTCAGGAAGAAATCCTGGAGATGCCACTGCCTCCTTTCAAAATGTTGAGGTAGTATTTAATTTCCTTTTATTATTTTTGTTTTCCTGGTGAAAGCTCTGAAATGCTCATTTTATTAGTTGGGATCCCAGGATTCCTGCCACATTGGGTAATGTTTCAATCTGAGTTACAAGTGGGACTTGCATGTCTTCCTTGTTGTCTGGGTTGGGATATGTACATCTTTATTGGTTTATAAAACAATTGTCTCTTGTACATAATGAGGTGCTAAGAGAAACAATATGTACAGCCCTGGGTCTGGAACTTCAGACTGTAATATTTCCACTCACAGGGCACCAAGAGTGTTGTACAACCCAAAATCTCCAGTGTTGATCCATACATGGACTCCATGGCATCCCTGCCAGTAGCAAAGTCCATCAGTGAGGTGCTGGCTCTGGCTGTGGGTTGTATTAATGTCCGTTAGTGAGGTGTTGGCCCTGGCTGTGGGTTGTATTAATGTCCATCAGTGAGGTGCTGGCTCTGGCTGTGGGTTGTATTAATGTCCATTAGTGAGGTGCTGGCTCTGGCTGTGGGTTGTATTAATGGCTGGAAGCTCTTCATTCACTGAAGAGGCAGAGCAGCTTTGCTTCCCATCAGTTTTGGCTGAACAAGGACTGAATGATGCTTCACAAGCAGTGACTTCACAGGTTCTCTAGAAGGAGAGTCCTGCTTTTATCATCTTTAATGAGACTAACAATTCTGTGCTCTGCTTATGAGGTACAGCAATTACTTGGAGGTGACTTTATTTTTTTATTCATTAAGCTTGAATCTCACTAGGTGAAAATTAGAATGTACTCGTATGACTCTTGTACACAATTTAAATTCAAATCAAGAGAGAACAGTCTCCTGAGATGATCAGAAACCTGCAGTTTTCTTAAGCCTTGGGGATGGAAGAGCTCTGGTGGGGTCCTGTTAAATCAGGTTTCAAGCATGCTCTGCTCTCCCAGTCCTACCTCTGCCTTGAGTGAAGTTTGCATCCACATTGCTATTAGAAATTAATATATGTGGAGACAGAAGAAGAATGAAATGTAAATTATATCTAATATCTAAGCTGTAACACTTATAATTTAAGTGGTAGTTCTCTCCTGTTTCTGAATATGCTTTTTTCTTGCCTTTCAGTAAATTCTACTATTGACTATCAGGCTTTATGTGAATATGTGTATATATATGTATTATATATGTGTATGTATTTGTGGGGGTCTGTATCTATACAAGGAGGGGGCATAGACAGAGATATAGGTGCCACAATTTGCCTTAAGGTAAATTTATAATTTTGTTGCTGACTGAAGAAATAAATGGAAGGAAAACAATATATAAACAAATAGAGATTTTAATGGTTTTAAAAGGTAACAATAAAGGAGCTTGTATTGTATTTCTATTTTCAAAGAAAATTCCATGGCTGTGCATCTAATAAATTCTTGGAAGTTGAGGCACCAAAATGGTGCAGTGCATTAACAATGAGAGCAACCCTCTCTCAGCTGGTGACAGATTTGCTGTAGATGATATCAGTAGGCACAGCAGAAATGAAATGCAGAGTATCCCTCCCCTGGAAGGGAGTTGCAGCTTCTGACTTCTGGGACTGCAATTTTTCACAATTGTTTTTTTTTTTTTGTCTTTTCTGGTTTGGTTGTGCTGTCAACTTCATGACAGCCTTTGTTTAGGGTTGGTTTTTGCCCCTCTCTCCATTTTCCCTCCATCCCCCCAAGACCCCAAGACTCCAGTATTTCCTTTCCTGTTTTGGCTGAAAGTAAATGAAACTTTCTGACTGCAAAGCATAACCAAAGCAAAACTTCATGTAAATGTTAAACAAAAACCCCAGAGGGCTCCCTCCTGCCCTCTGGGCTTGTCGGGCTGGTAACAGCGTGCTAGTTTTCCTGCACGTGGCAACCACAGTGAGGGCAGTCTGGTACCAAAACATCCAGGAAAGTTTAAATTAGTTGAAGAAATGCTGGTTGAGTTATGGCAGGGCCGTGCTCAGCACTTGTGAATGAGCTGTACCTTTTCTAGCAGGTTTGCTGAGCTCTTTGCTGGCACAGCTTGCTCTGAAAGGGCCTTGCTGTTCTCCCATCTCCAGGGGAGAGCAGTTCAAAGGAGACAGAAAGCCAGAGTCTGCAAGCAAATAGATCTTTTCCATGGATAATACCTTTTATTTCCATGCTTATGTCTTAAATTGCTATTTGACCATTTGCAGGCTCTGATCCAGATGGTTCTATCTGGCTTGGAGGACTCTTTCCCAAGAGGTAGCTTTTCCCTTCTCTGGGATTAACTGTAAAAAAACCATATCAGGCTTTTCTCCCACAGTGCCTAGTCATCTCTCTAAAATCCTATTTAAACTAAGAAAATTATAAACAATGTATTGAAGACAAGATTTTCAGTAAAGAAAACTGGTTTACAAGAATAGAGATAAAAGAGTTAAAAAAAAAAAGTGAAAGAGTCCATTCCAAGCCTTCACATTTTGAAAACATTGATGAAATTAGTTTCTCACTGTTTCACCAGCACTACTTTTAAGCTTCCTTCCCACGCTGCTGTGCAAGTTGCTTGCAGAGGACTCAGGGATCCAAATGCTCAGCAAGGCTGACTCTGGTACCTCATGCTGGGAAGGAAGAGGCAATTCAGCTGCCCTGGGTTGAACAGGCTGTCAGACATCACCAGAGAAGTTACCACAAAAACAAACCTCAAAACTTTGTTTCAAGTGAGGGCTGTTAATCAAGGCCTTGGTGCTCTCATTAGAGAGGGGAGGACGTGTTTAAAGTCGGGGAGCTGCAGTTTCTGAAAGTCATGAAATTGAAACGAAGGCATCTTTTGCCAGCTGGTTTCACACCCCCAGTTGGCAATCCACAAAGGTTGAGAGGGGGAATTAAACCCATTTTTTCAACAGAAATAACTATTTTTGTGATTATCTTATAGATTCCATGAGCTACACTTTGGTCCTCTCAAGACAGGCAGGCAGCTGCATGAGAGGTGGAAAGAGAGAAAATGCTGAAGCTGAAATCCCCCCCAACACCAGCACGGGCAGGGAAGGAGCTGTTGGATCCCAGCCAGGAGGCTTCTGCAACCTGCTCTGAATGGGCCTGAGGGGATGCCATAATGTAATGTACACTGAGCAAGGTATGTGGAAAACTGTCTGACATGGGGCTCTATTTCAAAGAAAAAAATACAGATTCCTTCCAGGCTTTAATTGTTTTTATTTCACTTGCTTTGCTCTTGGGGCTAAGATTGCCTTCAATAAAATGAGATTAAAAAAGTAGAGTGAAATAACGCTCTGAACCAGATTCAAGGGAGGAGAATTTGGAGAATAAAGGGGTTTTCTCAGTGTCAGTCTTTAAACCAGCTGAAAGACCTGAAATAAATGATGAGTGAAGTTTCTCATCACTGTATGAGGTGCAATTTTGCTCTCATTTGTTGGTTTTATTGTGAGGTTTTTTGAGTTTTTGTTTCCCCCCAAAATGATTGGCTTTTTAAGTCCATGAAGTACTATTAGGGTGGAGGTGATTTTGGTCACCTTGCCTTTGGTGATTTTCCTGCCTTATGTCTGAACTGATGACTTGGCTCCCACCTTTCTCAACTCTGGACACAACCTTATCCTCCAAACACACCTGAGTTTCCTGCTGAAAACCAAATTTGTGTATCAAAGATCAGGCCCAAGCCCTCAGCTGTGAAGTGCAGGAGTGTAAATACTTTACCACCCCATTTCTCCAGAGATCCCACCTGTGAATATTCATTCTGTTGTGAAATAGAAATAAAAATGGACAGGTTATATGTGGCTTTAGAGATGGGGATTTAGAGTTTTCTTATTAATTCCAGTTAGACTCTAGAAGAGTTCTAGTTAGTCTAGTTAGACAAGTTAGGCTCTAGAAGATGGCATTGATTTATGCAGCAAAAATGAAGAGAAATATCCACAGCCCTTTGTTGTTGGTTTGCCAGTTATCAAATACTGTACAAACCCTGCAGCTCAGTAGCACACAACCTCTTCAGAACCCATGTGTCATTCTGACAACTTTCCAGGACCAAGGGGGGCAGCCCTAATCTGCATACACATTAACATAAATTTACATAGGAATTGGATCAGAGATGAATGTGTGCAGTTGTTATTATTGTGTATTTACAATAAACTTCACTGTAAGTGTTGACAGCACTTCACAAAACAGAGAGGAAGACAAAACATTCTTTGAGAGTCAAAGAGTAAATGAAGCACCATTTGCCTGATAATGGTTCCTCCTGGCTTCCCAAAAATCTGCTGTGGCCACAGGCATTGAGGAATGCAGCTCTGAGGCTCTCAGATGGCAACTGCACTTGCATGAATGAATGGCAAAATAAATCTGATTTTCCACATACAGGAACATGCTGTGGTCTGTGGTTGGAGAGACTGATTTTTTTCAGGGACAGGGATAAGGATTCTGGAACTTCTGCATCCTCCTCCAACATTTTATCTCAACACCTACTTATTTACTGATCTGCATGAGCTCCACCTCCCCAGGAGCTGTGCTGCAGGAGGAAAGATTTCACTTATGTTTCTGTCTATCTGCTGATAAACTGTTTACCCACTGGAACTGGCATTTCTGAGTGAGAGGTGAGCCCTGAGCCTGTGCTGAAGGAGTGGTGGCAACACTGCTGCAGGTGCAAGGGCAAGACAGGGCAAATTTGCAGTCTCCCAGTGTGGACAAGGCAGTGGTTCACAGTAGGGCTACAAGTATGAGTCTTTCATTCTAAAAGAAGGGACCATCTCTGAAAAGGCTTTTAAATAGATGTGGTTTTGATGTGGAGCAGAAGGAAAAAAGTATTCTAAGGTTGAAATTTTTCCACGAAAAATTAATGTACAATGGGCATTGACATTTAATGAAATGGCCTGTGGCATCCTCAGCCCTAGAAGATCCTGGGAAAAACTCCAAACTGCCAACACAATTGCTGGATAAACCAGCCCAACAGACCCAGAGGGCACTGCCAGAAGAAATATCCCCTTTAACTTTCAGCCATGGTGATGCTGTGCATTCATTAGCAAAGAGGTGGAAGAACAGCAGAATGTGCTTGGATAAATTGTTGAGTGTACTTGTTTAGGCCATGGAATTAACTGTTATTTAGACCATTACATTCAATGCCTTTTCTCTTTAGAAAGGGCACAATAATAAGGAAAAGGATGTATGTGACCAGTACAGGTCTCTCTGTACTATGTTTTTTGGGGCTTATGTTGTTCAGGGTAGGGGGAAAAATAATTAAACCTTAAAATTATACACCTGTCAGTTCAGATAAATCTGAGTTAGACCCAGGGTTGAATGTGGCATCTCAGGAAATAGTTTATTTAGAACTCAGTGGATCCCAGCAATGGTTTGAGGGTCAGATGTGGTAGAAACATAAAACAGAGTAAGACCCTGTAACCTTTAAGGGAAATGCACCACAATGGGAGCCTGGTGTTGTCCAGAGCATCTTTTGGCAGTTCTGAGCTCTGTTAGGACCTTGGCAATGAGAGAAAAGTGGCTGAGCTGGGGCTCCCAGTGCCAATGGTTTGCCATGGCAGATTAACCCACCACCTTCCACCAGCTACTGCTCTGTGTGAGCTCAGCCTGGGGGCAGGATGAAGGAAGGCAATTTATCCTAATCTTTTCTGACTCCAAGCTATCTCTGTGAGCCCAGGTCTGAAGAGGAGAGAGGAACAATGGCCTTTTTAGGTATTCCTCCAGTGGGCCCAACTTCAGGCTGTAACTGCACTGAGAGGAGTAGGAGATCAATGTCTCTTTGTTAAGTTTTCCTGGGCTGTTTGATTCAAAAGCTCATCTTTTGTACTCTATGAGTCACTTTCCTACTGGTACTCTAAAACAGGAGTATGAAATAATCCTTTTGGAAATGTTGGGACAATTCTTGGCCATCCTAAAACGTGGTCATGCTTTATGTCTGAACAAAAAAATCATAAATAATGTTATCCCCATGAATCAGAGTAACTCAGCTCAGGACTTTTGCTTACAAATCATCTCATACATTATTTAGCCAGTTCCAATTCTGGTGACTTGCTGAAGAGAATCTGGGTCATAAATTGATATATCCTAAACTGGGCCAGTGACACAGTGGATTTGAAAAGGACTTTTGCTGCAGAGCCCCAGGTCGTATCCCCTGCTGCAATAAATCCTTAATTTTTTATGGAGTGTGAGATAAATACAAAGGACTGGGAAAGCTTTGGTTTGAAATAACCACTAGCCTAGTGGTTAGACACATTTCCTGGGGGACAGGTTTAACTCAGATGGAAGAGGGATCTGAAACTACTCTCCAGCCACCCAAGGGACAGATCCAGCTGCAAATAGATGAGAAGGTGGTCATGTTTCCTCCAGGTGCTTTCTGTGAGGCAGCCACTGAGGAGACAGGTTCTGGGAACATGAAGGTCAGGCAGAGGAATGCTTAGGTTTTGAAAGTGCAGATACAAGCATCAGGCTCCTTAGGGCCAGTGTATCACATGTCTCTAAATGTAAGGTAATTCCATCATGTACCATTAAACATCTGTAAATTCAGTTGACCAAATTGGAGGGGTCTAGAGGATCTAAATTTTAATTCAAGTCCCTAACATGGCAGCCTGTTCATAGAATCATGGAATCATTACTTCAGCCTATTTAGGATCATGTGCTTTTGTGTTTACTATAATCTTTCCAGCTCTTGCCCCAGACTGCTATTTTGAGCTCCCTTCAGTACCCACAGAGGGCTCCGTGACCCATCCACCGACTGCTGAGTTTGCTGTGAGACTCACTGCAACTCTGCGCCTGCTTTCCCCTCCCATCTGGCAGCCAAAATGAAGTGCTGCTGACTGAATGACCAGTGATTCTCTTGGAAGCAGAGCTGTACAGGCAGCAGCAGCCAACTCTGTCACCATTGGTGAGGATTTGTAGCTTGGGCTCTGAGACATCTGGCTGAGATGTTTGTGCAGTCCCGTATTGCTCTCGCTGAGGCTATGTGTTCACATCTGGAGTCTAGACTGAGTGACTCTATGGGCTGGCCTTGGAGCCTCCAAACAGCTCATGTCCCCCTCGTCCTCCAGCTTTGTCTTTTTATTGCTTTACCAGTTTGTTTGTTTATTTGTAGTAGGTGCTTCTACCTCATCTCCTTAGACATTCCTGTCAATGCCACTTGAGGGCTTCAGGGAGGAATGGCAGTGGCTGAAAGAGCCCAGTTGAAAGCAGATGGGATGGGCAGGGGACAGAGGCTGTGTTGTTGCCCAGGTAAAAGCAGATGGGATGGGCAGGCTGTCTCATGTCAAGGCTTCAATCACACAGTTATGGGGATGGGGGATGCCTGGTGCTTGATTTCTCTGTGTCTTCTGAGTTCCACAGCTGTGACTGTGGGCAATGACAGTGCTCAGTGGCACAGTTTGCATTCAACACACGTGACAAGGAGCAGGGGGTTCTGTGAGCTGTCAGAGGTGGCCACGTGGCTGAGTCAGGCAGGGAGCTTGAGCCACTCGCTACACTGGGTTAGATCCATCAGATAGTTGCAGGAACTGCCTGGGTCATCACAGAGCAGTTCTGTCTCAAGCTGGTTAAACTCACTTTGAGGGTGAGGTGCAGGGGTCAAAGCCTAAACCAGGACACAAGGGTCAGTATTTAGTAGCCTGAACATAATGATCTGAGGTATCTGAGACTTTGGCACAAGGACAGTAGATGCACCATAGGTCCTGTGGGAGAAACTTGGGAATTGAAACGAGACATCCAGGTTTAAGAAATTAATCCCTTCCATTAGTCCCATGTTCTGTCTTTGTGTTTAGCAGTGTATCACTTGAATATGGCATGCTAATGACTTTAGCCTTGTGCTGGAGCTGTACCCTGACAACAGGTGGATTCCTGCTTGATCTGACTCCATCCCTGACAGAATTGGCTGTTGCCTGCCCTGGGAGCAAGTCTTCTGAAATGATGCTGCCCTTATTCTCAGCCCCACTTAATCTCTCTCCCTTGGGCCTTTAGTCTGTTAGTTCCACTCACTCCTCCGTCTGTCTCGTATTCTCCTTGTACCGGTTTTCCTTTGTTTTAGATTTCCTGTCTGCCACTGCTGAAGAAATACTGCTGCAGTGTCAAGGGCTAAATAATGCTGACAACAGTGGGGTTATGACCTGGAAATGTAGTGGAGGAACTGAATGGGCTAATAGTGAAAATGTTTGTAGTGCTTGAAAAGATGGGTACTATGGATATACCTGTTTGTGTATGTTGTATAGATAAGCCGGAATCTACAGTAAGAGAATGTGACAAACTCTAGAAATTCAGACACTGAAATACAGTTCAAGTCACCCTTTAAAGAGATTTCACATATTCTCTGTGTGCTCAGAGCACTCAGCAACAGCATGATGGCAGTTCTAAGTAAAGGGCCTTAATCAGAGTATATAGAAAGACTGGAATTGTGTTTGAACAACATGTCCAGCTCCCAAGCATTGTCTCTTTCCTGCTATCAATGACACCCATTGTGCAATAACAACATTTGCACAGAGATATGTCCTCCTTTGTGCCCGGAGAATATATTGAAGCAGCCCTAGGGTAGCCTTAGCTAGAAAAGTCCCCAGGGGCCTGTCTGCCAGCTCTGACTGCTGCAGAGCTCCCGCTGCTGATAACAGGGCACATGTGCTGCTGTTGAGCTGAAGGAGGCAATCTGGGGCACACTCACATGTGCTCAACAAGGAGCAAGTTCAAACCTGTTTGAGAAGTTCCTTCCCGTCAGTGGTGATTTAAGCTAAGTAGTTCTGCTGTTTATTGGAAGCATGGAATGCTCACACAGTCAGCCACTTCATCTTGGCTGTCACAGCCGTAATTTCGACACAGCCAGGGGAGTCAGAAAGACAATGAACAGCTGAGATCTGTGACATCCTAAATCACGCAGACACGAGACGCTAAAGGTGTATTTCCATTAGATGTTTGCCTGCTTGTATGTGGCAGAATTACGCTGCCTACCTCACTTTCTCTTTCTGAGTAGTTGAAATTAAGAGATGTGAAGTCTTCTTTTAAGATGTAGTCAGTGTTTGAGCTGTAAGTGGCTATTGTTGGTTTAATGTTGTGGTTCCTTTCAGGAGCTCCAGTGCAGCCAGCAGGCAAAATGTCAGTGTAGGTGAGGGCAGAAAAAGCAGAGTTTTGCCGTAGAGATTAACACATCATCATTGGAGAACAACCATAAATTCCCCCCACTCCACTAAATGCTCTCACCGGAGAGGAAATTAAAAAAGGATCACTACAATGTTCAAGAAACATAAATACACTATCAATTAGGCAAATGAGCATTGTAAATGACATTTGTGTTAATGTCATGTAAATTTATCATCAGTCATGCTCCTTCTAGGGTTATCTCACATGTGCTAAGCTGGATATAGCACTGTGTGAATAGTTCACACCATTCAGTATCACAGAGATTGGCTATCCTGTTTGCCAGGCTCAAAAGCCAGAGCTGGCCTTGGATCAGAACACTCATGTTGGGAAGTTGAACATAGTTCCTCTGTGTTTCCCCAAATTATTCAGTTCCTTCATCACATGAGGGAGTGTTGCACAGTAGAAAATGCAGCTGAAGATATTCCCAGGGATTATCACCTCCTGGAATTATTAATGCCATCTCCATTCTGATGGAGAAAATGAGTTCAGCTGTAGTTATTCAGCTTTTTCCTGAGAGATGCCCAGTGAGGGCACCTTCAGGTAGATCCACTAAAGTCCTTAAGCCCCAGATAGACTCTTGAGCTATAAGTAAAACCCAGTGCTGAGATTCCAGCTGGTTGTGTCAACAGGAGTTTAGATATTTAAAAAAAAATAGAGAGAGGGAAAGCAAAAAAAAAAAAAAAAAGGCACAGTGATTAAGTACCTTTCTGGCTTGGACAAATTATGAATGAAACAAAGATGACTTGTTCCTGGGATAAATTGTTCTGTTTGCTAAACAATCAGTTTGTTATTATTTACTTCATAGTGAAATGGCAGTTGAATAAATACAAGAAAATGTTTTCAAACTTGTTCTCCAGGCAAGAATCCCACTGACCACAACAGTATTTTACCTTTGCATGGATTAGGAGAACAGCAGGATCTGAACATCCAACCACTTAGTTGTGTTGTTGGTGTTTCTGAATCTGTAACAAGGCAGTACTGAATGCAAGAATCTTGTAATCTGAATACAGAGATCTTACAGCATCACTCAAGGCCTCTTGAAGGCAAGGCACACAACATTCAAATGGAAGCTGTAATCTCTAATGCCACAAATCCTTTATGAGGATTATCTCTCTTATCTCATCTGGCATCAGAGAATTACACATAATGTAGACACATAAATGGCTTAGTTACAAAAAGATCCTTTGGAAAAGGTAGCAGAGAGGAGGTTTTGTTTGTTTCTAAGCTGGAGAGAAGAGGGAAAACTCCCTGTAACTCCTCCCTGTCTTGTCTCTTTTTCTATCCAGATGTATGAGATTTTAACCTAGCCTTGGACTCTTGCTCTAATTACCTTATCCCCCTCTTCTTCACACCTGCCTGTATTTTTCTATTTCAAATTTTACTCTGGCTTTTTTTTTTATTAACAATAAAGAAGATTTTGGTTTTCTCTTCTTAGAAATACTTATCAGCATCCCTTCCCTCTCCACTTACCAGACAATTACCAACTCTTTCCTTTCATGTCTAACTGCACCTCTAAGAGTACTGAATGTGTTATTTTTTGTCTATAAGCCAATGTCAGAGAGGCTGTCTTAGACCCTCTCAGGTCCAGCCTCTGCACTTCTTATTCATCTCAAACCACTCAGCAAGTTCTCTAACAATGGTAGGACAAAAGAAAAGCCTGGATAGGACATGTTGGCATATCGTGTTATTGTAAATACTTATTTTGTATTCTCCTGTTTTGGGAACTGATTAAAATCCCACTAAAATTAACGAAGTCTTTCCATTGATGTAATGATCCTTAGATGAGGACCAGCAAAATCTTACATGATGTGAGTCAGAGTTCAAGAAGGAATTCCAATATTTTCATTCATAGATGGCTCATTTCCTGTAGCTTTCACACTGTCCTTTCCACTCGACTGACCTCTGTCTGATCAAATACAATCTCTTTTCTATTCCCCCTTACAGGATAAGTAGTTGGATGTGCACAGAAGAATGTTCCATTTTCTGAAAGAATTTCTTGGATTCCCTGAAGAGATTAGTTCAAAATTTTAATTAGGGGCATTGGCAGAGTTCCCAAATGCTGGTGTATTAGGCTGTGGGTTTAATTTTCATCACCCATTTTGGTTCCTATACAATGCATAGGATTTCTGAGGAGCAGTTTACTTGAAATGATGCATGTTTTGTCCCTTCAGTTTTTGTTCATCCCATTAATACAGATGAGTCATGATTGGCGGCGATGTCTTGTTTTTTCCTTCCAAATTCTGGGGAGGTTGCCCAATATTCTGAGGACAATTGTCCAAAAGATGTCAAAGTTTGAAGTGACCAGTAAAAGTTCCACTAAAACTCTGGAAAGCATACAGGATGCAAGTGTCATTAATTAAGCTCCACAAACCTACAGTGCTGTGGGAACCTGGCATAAAATACACAAGCTGAACTTTGTTTGCAACTTCCTTCTATTTAGGAATTCATTAAAGGGCTGAAGCATTTGCAGAGTTTTCAGGCCCCGGTGCTAGAATGGCTAATTGCTGGCTCAGTCTTTTGTCTACACGCAGCACATAAAAGGACTGTGATCAAAGAATGCAGGTGCTGCTGAGGGCAATGAGAATGCAACGATGGTGATTGCTGGGATACAATACCCAACGTTTCATTTAGCTGTGCTTTGCTTTGCACCCTGATAGGATTCTGTAGGAATCGCTGAACGATTTGGACTGAAGCAATTTAGCAAATGCATTGTTTAAGCAAAACTAAAAGTTTATGCTTCTTTCATCTTCCTCTTGTTTTTTCCTTTTCCAGCACCTGAGGGAAACATAACCAATACAGCAGAGCTTACTTAGATGAGGGGTTTAATAAGTTTAAGTTGATTTCACCTTTTTCAGTATGGTTTCATCTTGTTCAGTATGTGGCTATCACCTTTTTCAGAGGTGGCTATCACAGCTGATTTTTGCTGGATCCATGATCTTGTGGCGGGGGAAAATGAAGTTACACAGTACAGCTGAGCTTACATATCTTCACAGAAGAGACCAAAAGAAGTCACTAATAATGAGCTTACATATCTTCACAGAAAGAGCAAAAAAAGTCACTAATAACTTTATGGCTCTATTTACCAAACCTACTTTTTCTTCAGTTCCCTCTCTCTTCTCATCTTGCCAATCTTTTCATATATT
>JAWWLZ010000082.1:59365998-59391479 GCA_035041345.1 Poliocrania exsul
TTTATGGCTCTATTTACCAAACCTACTTTTTCTTCAGTTCCCTCTCTCTTCTCATCTTGCCAATCTTTTCATATATTGTTCTCATCAAATAGCAGAGAGAAGTCTATTGTGAAGCTTTCTCCTTTTTTAACAACCACCCTATCTGATCACCTCCCAAAAATAGCACAAGCCATATGAGACAAGTGGAGCTGTGGACCCTGTCTTGGAGAGCATGCATGAGTAATTAAATAATATGTCCTTCTGTCACCATTTTTGCAGGGAGGGGGATTAAAATCTGTGTTCACAGGCAGAGAGCAGGTGTCTGTGATGAGATCCCATGCTGTGACATGGATACAGCACATTCTTACATGAAAAGCCCTGGCTGATGAAATGACCACAGGAAGACAACATGGAACCCTCCCGGCACAATCAGAAGAAGCTTAATTAAGCTCTGTGGTTAATTTTAAATTGAGTGTGTGCCTGTTTTAGAAGAGCATTAAGAAAACTGAAAACATGGCATTTGTTTAAATTACATTCTGGTCTTCCTGACATTCCTCAAGCAAACTGTCTTTGCTTCTTGCATGGTCAAATGATACAGTGACTCAGAAGTGGACACACACAGGTTTACGCAGATGGGATTTAGGGACTTGTCCAATGTGGGTTTAGAGGTTTTTTCCTTAGTTGTGGACATTTTCTTTCCTTGGCAGCACTGAACCCACAGTTTCTGCAGTTATTCTCAACACAGTTGTTTTAGTTGTAATTATATGACTGAAAGCATACAGAGACTACAAATTCCCTATAATCTTGTTGGAACTTTCATTAGAGAAGGTAAAAAAATAATTGACAAGACTCAGAGAAAAGATTAATGTTTGTGTTAGAATGATTAAAAAAAAAAAAAGACAGTAGTACTAATGGCAACAGTACTTTGCTTTGTATTACTGTGCTTTTCCTCTACAGAATTTAAAATGCTTTCCTGGTTTCTGTGAGGCAAGTTGAGAAATTCTTTACACATGCATGACTGTGGCTTTTGCAATGGTGGTAAAGCAGAGGTTTGAAAAGTGAAGCCACTTGCTCTGACAATGCAGCAAGGCAGTGGTGAAACTGGAAAGCAAGACTAAAGTACCCATGTCCATCTTCATGCAGAGGATGAGGTGGAAAACTGTAACGTGGCTCTGTATGGATTGATGGAGCAACAAAGAAAAGCTTAAAGCTTCCCTCGATAGAAGAATTTGTTCTTTCTTTCTTTAAGGTCTTTTTTATTTTCCTTTTAACCTCAATACAGGCAAGGTCTTCTCAAACATGAAAGAAGACTCTGTCTGAGAAATTCATTAGCCAAATTAGACATAAAATAATGAGGGGATGAGAAGGAGCAGCAAGGGGTGGGGATGGGAGGGAAAACCTGGCCAAGGATAGCTAGAGACTGTTCTCTGCTGGGGTAGCTGATTGAAACAATGGTACAGTACCTTGACTAATGTAGAGCTAATTAAAGCTGTATAGGACAAAGCACTTCTAAATATACTATAGGGATCAATCTTTCTATGGTAAATCCTTCCCCAGTGAAATTTCATTGACTTCAATGGGGTTTCTTCTGGGATGAATTTGGCCTGATAACCTAATAAGTCTTTTCTGTCTTTAATTTCTAAGGTCCTTTTGTCAGAAGCATGGCAAGGAACTTCAGCTTGAATTTCAAAAGTGCTGAACGCCCAAAATTCCTACCAAGGTCTCTGGGAATTACAGGTACTCAATATCACTGCAAATCAAAGCTGAATGAACTGTTTCATGTTTGCTGTGACTTTGCTTTCTGTTCTGTGGCATCACATCTGCAAAATGACCCTAAGCTACACTCCTAAATCTTTTGAGGAGGAAAGTTTCTATGCATGGGTACAATACCTAAGACAATGTAATACTGAGCTTAGCAAAGGCCTCCAGGCACTAAAAGAATAAGATCAGTTATATAATTATAAATTCACAGTACCTGTGTTTGCAGGGCAATGGAGAGGATGTGTTGGGGCTGGTTATGTGTAGATGGACCTACTTTTGTTACCTGGTTTCCAACTGACTATCCATGGTCTGATTTGTCAGAGGAATCAAGTCCAATGTGTTCATTGTTTCTGTGAACTTAGAGAATATGTCTGTCTATGACTCTGCAAAAGCCACACTGAGAAACAGTGAAAAGTAGCTGAATGTATCTTACAGTGGAAGTTAGAGCTGGCATCTCTGAGATGTCCAGGATTATCATGTAAAAATTACATCAGACTGGTTTTGAAAACTTCAGGTGAAACACAGAACATGCTTCTTGAAACTTTTCCCTTTTACAGCACTACTACTATAAAGTCTCTCCTGCTTTGGCTTCCAATCCATGAGGATGTACATCATATAGATAATGGTGGTGTTTTAATAACACACTTTTTTTCTCATTTAACTTTTTTGTTTTATCTGAGAAAAAAAGCAAACAAATGCCCAACAACAGAACCCCCCAGCATTTAGTGAGTTGTGCTCTGGTTTTATTCTGAAGGCTGGCTCTGAGAGGAGGATTACCAGTTTATCTCTGTTACTTCAGAAAACAGATCTGTTTGATTACCCAAATGTTTGGTTTTAAAAAGGGCAGCTCCTGGGGATCTTAAAGAAATCCACAATGGAACAGGGAAGGAATATAATAGACTGTTTGGGAAAAAAAATACAATGAGGAGAAAACATAACATACAATCCATTTGGTGTGAACTTTTCCCAGAAGATTGCTCGAGCCTCAGAGTTCACTTACAACCAAAGTACAGCGATGCTGGGCACTCTGCCAGTGCTTGTTATTGTAGCACTGTGTGAGCCAGTTCCCTGGTGAAGAAAGAAAAGAGAGACTTTTCTTTGCCTTTCAGAAGTGTCCCATACTCTGCTCTCTGTGAGCACCCTCCCATTCCTTACATCAAGGTGCTTTGGTGCATGTTATGCTGTGCAGATTTCATGCTACTGGGTTTGCATGTGGTACTTTCACAGTTCAAGAGGAGTGACAAGGGGCCGTGTCACCTCCCTGCACTGCAGGTTTCAGATGGCAGCTCTGCCTGGCAGTCTAACAGGGAGGCACCCTGTGATCTGCAGAGTGAGGATGAGTAACACCTTGTCCTCACAACAGAAGTATCTGGGAAGGGAAGCATTCCTAGCAGTGGGTGCCAGGCTAAGTTGCATGTCTACACTGAATTTTGCAGTCAGATGTGAGCCAGGATAGTTTGGGCTTAATACCATGCTAGAGATGCCAGTGAGGCATCTCTGGGTTGCTGAGAGCACTGGCAGACCTCCTTCGTGTCACAGTGCACAGACACAGAGGAGTTAAAGGCTCACAGTCTGGCCCTGAATGTACAGCAAAGCTGAGTATGGATGAGGGAGGCCTCCCACGTTCTTGTGTCTATATTCTACCTGGAAATTCATCCAAGAACATTTCAAAATCAGCAAACATGGCATGGGGTTGTTTTTATTCCACCCCTCCACATCCACACACCTCCTCTTCATGCTGATATGTTGCCTTGAACCCTGAAACTACAGCACTCTCTGGGAAGCACTTACACAGCCTCTATCAGAAGCATGCTGGGCTCCCAAATGTGATAAGAAGCTGATAAAAATTATCTGGGCGTTAAAACAGCCTTAGTGGAAGAATGTTTAGCTAAATGGATACCATCTGTCCCTTAAAGAGAGCACATCCTTGTTCTGCCCTGGCCTGAGCACTGTGGGCTCTTGCTTTGTGGTGCAGTCCATGTGTGGAGGAGCTGTTGTTCCCAGGACCTGGGGCAACTGTTTATGCAATGTGGACTTCATGAGAAACAGTTCCAGTCTCAGGGATCTTTTTTTTTTTTTTTTAAGAGTTAAAGATTGGCAATGAAAGCAACACTTTCTCCTCATAGAGAGAAGTGCTGGTGTGGATCAGCTCAGCTGAATGCTCTTGTTGGCCCTTACAGCACATTTCTCTGGGGCAGCCAAAGAGGGAAGGAATCCTGAAGAGCCATAAGCAGTAAAAATTACCAAGAGAGCTTTCATGGCAGTAGCAAACACTGCAAATGTCTTCCAAGGGACACTGGCAGCTGGCACACTGCACTGGCTGCAGTTTTTTATGCATTTTCTTGACTTTCTTTACGGACGTGGGGTTGTTGGGGTCGAAGTGCAGGACCCAGCACTTCTCCTTGTTGAACTTCATACAGTTGGCCTTGGCCCATCAATCCAGCTTGTCCAGATCCTGGTTTTTAGTTCAAATCTCACAGAGCATCTCCCCATCACAGCCCCTGTGGGGTTCAACAGTGGTATTACTGAGAGCAGGAGATTTGCTGCAGTGGGCAGGCAGTCTCCAGGGAACTGGTTGTTCCACTTTATCTGCAATGGGATTTGAGCTTTAATTGCCTTAAAATGACAAGGAGCAGGGTGGCTGCTGCAAGAGATTGAGACCTCAGGAAAAGGACAGGGTTTCTTTCATTCCATGCCTACACATCTGAGAGTAAAGGAGGTCCCACAGCAACGCAAGAAGAGGGTATTGGCTCTGCAGAGCATTATGGAGGCTTTTGATGCTTTACTTGAAGAGCTTTACTGCTTGTGTGATTTGCTAGTGAGGCCACTGTGCAAGCCTGTGTTCCTTTTTCTTTTAATTACTTTTGATTCTGAAGTGAGTCTGTCCCCCTGGAGGTGTGTTGTTTTGAGGAGGTTGTTCAGGCATGAGCAGTCTCAGCAGTGCTGGTAAGGCCTGGAGCAGGAGGATGAAGAGGCATCTCTGCAGGGAAGAACAGTCAGAAAGGGGATCTTCACATACAAGCCATCCTATGATCCCAGAGTTAGAAAGGTCTTCCAAGGTCAGACACAGTCCCAGCTGCCTTGGGAACATGTGAGATTCCTACTCAGCCCAGTTATACTGACAAGGAAGATGAAACAGTATATGCAAAAAATTTATGGAGGTTATAAATGCATAGAACTTATATATTTTGGAAGAATATTACAAGATGGAAAGAATATTCTCTAGTTCTGTCTGGTATTTCTGACGTAAGGAACACAAGAAGAAAGTTCAGAATTCAAGTTGTTGGAATATTTTGGTTTTTTGATTTTTCCCTTCCACCTTCACAATAGAAGATGATATGTGCAAATAGCCCAGATCTGCCTGCAAAGGGGTGCCATGGTTAGAGAAGTGGATCCTTGAAATTTGCTTCATTTCTGTGTTTACGTATGTGAAAAGCCCAGAAGGGCTCTGAGGAGGAGAGATGGCTGTGGAAGTGACCTGGCTTTGATCAGCTTGGAGACTGTAGCAGAACATCAACAGGTTGTGCTTTACACTGGGCATATATAGCCATGACATTATTCAGAGCAATACTTTGATTAAAGTACTCTTTTGATTACAGCTCAGAACCCCAGGTCTTGGGAAGAGGTGCAGAAGCTGAAGTCTCCTGACCAGTTGACTGTTCATCCAAGAAACTTCAAATGTTCTTAACTATAGTCAGAGCAGAGCCAGATAAGAGGTAAGATCCAGTTGCGTTGTTTGACATTTTCAGGATCAGACACCAGTGAGCACATTCCTTTCTGTCATGGAGGGGAAAATGAAACTTCTCTTTTGTGAGTGCTTCAGTTCCCCCTTGATGAGGTGGTTAGAAAGGCTGATTGTAGGACCTGCTCTATTTTCATTGCATGTGTTACACAGATTTGCTTAAAAAGGAATCTTGTGCCTTAGCTAGGAAGATAAATAATGAGAAAACATCTGCTCTTTAAGCTCTGAACTGACCTATAAATCTTAATGACGTATGCAATCCCAGAAGCAGAAATCATTTACAGATTGCAAAATTCTCTCACACTCACAGTTTGGTTTTGCTTTTATTCTGTTTGCTGGTTTGGGATTTTTTTTAAAAAAAGCATTTTTGTTGTTGTTCCTTTAATTCCTGGTAATTTGGGAGCCCATGTGTGGGCTTTTTCTCCTCACTGTTTCATTATAACTGATAGGAGCTGCTGAGAGGAGGGCATGGCAACCATAATAACACAAGAGGGGTGGGACAGACAGCCCCTACAAGGAGCTGACTGGCAGGGAATAATGACAGAGTAGAGGATAGATAAGTAATAGTTTGAATGATTTAGTCTTGAGAAGCTCTGGAGGGTGGGCTGCTTCTTTGCCTGTTTATTTCAACCTCACTTGCTGAAGAAATGAGTTTGCTTTGCTGCTTTAATACTTTACTGCATTTTCTCCTATGAGGGAATGGGAATCTGCTTCTCTCTTTGGTGCTTCCCTGTGGCCTGCCTGACAAAGGCAAGGTTGCTGTTAAGAATGACAAGAGGTTCCTCTCTCCTTTTGCCTCTAGAGCTGCAACAGCAGCAAACGTTTAAAACAATGGTATCAGTGATAACTGTAAAATTAAAGAGGACAGAAT
The DNA here is from genome assembly GCA_035041345.1 of Poliocrania exsul. NCBI lineage: Eukaryota > Metazoa > Chordata > Aves > Passeriformes > Thamnophilidae > Poliocrania > Poliocrania exsul. Next base: position 59,372,352 of record JAWWLZ010000082.1, read on the forward strand.
TCCAAGTGCTGTGCACAATGCCAGGTTCAGTGCTCAGAGAATCATGTTAGCGGGGCATGGCTCACCTGCAGCACGAGCTAAGATAAGGAAACTCCAGACCCAATGATTGCTTGTTACAACTCAGAATATTCGGTGATTCTGATCTTGAATTTGCCTGAGATGCTGCATAGAAGTAGAGAGCCTTTCATGCAGCAAGTCCTTCTCTTATCTGTTTGTTTACTGCAAGGTCAGGCTAATTTTATTCTCCATTTCATGTTGCTTTAATCTAAACATTGGAAGAGATGATGTTGGGGTAAAAGTCTCAGGAGACTGTGAGCAGCATATGGACCATTTCTCTTGAAAAATCAGAGTACCATCTGCCTGCAAGTGGGCAGGGATGGAGTAACTCTTCTCCCAGAGCTGTTGAGATATCCTTGCTTCCCATGAGTCAGTATCCTTGGTCAGTTATTTCTCAGGTAGGTTTGTGGGTAAGATGGCTGTGGAAAGCATTCACTCACCTCTCCCAGACTGGGATAGGTGGGACAAGTAAGCTGGGCTGGAAGCTCAACCACCTTCTGGGAGTGGAGCTCCCAGGGCAGAACTCACCCCATTCTGAATTGCACTAGAGAGGCATGACTGCAATTCTGGAATGGCAGGGCTGCCACAATGCAGGCACAGAGAAAACTAAAAGTAAGGCAGTGTTTTAGAGTTGAAATGGCAATTCAGGGAGCGAGAGAGAAAATTAAACACATGGTGATACTCTGTTTTGTTGTTTCCTGTGCCCTGAATACCATCTGCTTGAAAATACCAGGTGAATCCAAGTGTTACTCTGAAGGGCTGCCCTTACTAGATTGATGCTCTCTTTAGGTGGAGGAAACAATTTTGTCTACAGGAGAAAATATTTAGGAACCTAATCAGTAAATGCAGAAGAGGCTGCAAACTGATCAGTGATCGGAGGAGGGTGAATGGCTTTGACTGACATCTGAAGTAAAGCAGTGCTCTGCTCTTTCAATTACAGGTTTAAGACTGCCACAATTGACAGATTAAAGGTGTTCATCCTAATCCAAAATTATACTTTCCCCAGTCAAATTGACCATTATGTCAGCTTCAATTTGTTCAGATACGTCACCCCCAGTGACTGATTGGAGTGATTCACTTCCACACTCTTTGACAAGGTCCCTGTTTTGTGTTCACTCCTTACTCTTGCTATTTCCCTTGTCAGACAGACACTCTAGAGGCATTTCCATTATCTCCCATGTAGCTGTACCTCAGAAATGTACTGGACTGGAAAGAAAAATCCTCAGGCCAATTATTCTGACATAAACTCTACTTATCACAAAGCACTAGAATATGAAGCGTAAGTTAAAATAGCTCAGAAATAGGACACATTCACACACACAAACACACCCCAGGCAGACACCCAAGTGATGCTGTGCTCAGCCTCTGCCATGACTGATAATGGAGGAGCTCTTCTAAATAAGAAACAACACAAACATTGCCTGGACTCAAACAGTCTCTCTGAGAATGGAAGGGCTTTAATCTCAAATAAAAGCAACAAATTGTTTGCAGGGATCTGCCCTGCATTTTTTTTCTGTTAGAAGCAGGAGTAGCCATTGCTTGGAGAACACTTACCCTGGAATCTTCCTGATTGTTTGAGAAAGGAAGAAAAAACAATGTGTACAAATTTCTGGGAACCTTGCTGATGCTGATGCTCTTCAGGGGAGGAAACAGGAAAGGAGAGATGAGTTGCATTTCTTTTGCACAAGTTGAAAGAAGAGGAGGTTCTCATCTCATGAGCACAGAGATGTGACGTGGCATTCAGTTAGTTTGAACTTCAGCCAAAGTGCCTTTAGCATCAGGTGGGCTCTCCTTTCTGAGCCAGGCTGAAAGCATGCCACATCCCCCTGCAGAAGGCTCACATGGGGAGGTTTTGGAGAGCTCTCAGTGGTGTACCCAAACTCTCTGCAAGAGTCCTGCAGGCAGCCACATGTTATCAGTGAGCAGGGTGCAGTCTCATGGGCTGTGCATCACCACAGTGGTCAAACTCAAGGCAATGTGGAAGGGATGAATTTGCTTTATCTTATCTCCCTCAAGCTTCATGTAAAAAACCAAAAATCACTTCTTAGCTCTACATTCTAGCAGCACATGATGCTGTGATTGCTACTTATACCCCAGGCATGATTATTGATGAAAACTCATTTGAATATTATTTTCAGGTGAGGTAGATGCTTGTATAAATAATGTCACTGTCCTCTCAGATTCTTTTGCATCTCTGCCAGTGTTCTGGTTTTGGTGGTGTGGGGGGGGAGAGAGTGTGGGGTTTGGGATTTTGTTTTGTAATTAAGTTTTGAATTATAGAAAATAAGGGGGGGAAATACATTCTTTCTGTTATGTTTTTAGGTAGTTTTAACACCTTAGAGGATTGGTGTAGATATTTGAACTTTGGCACGTACATTATTCCCAATCCCAGCCACCTTTGGCTTTCCTGTGTAGTTGAAGTTATCACAAAAGATAGGAAATGTGGAATATAAGAGCAGAGCTGTACCTAGTAATATTTATCTGATAGTTTCATCTATATCTATGAGTTCTTATGCATGTGTGTCATACATAACCCTCAGTATTGTGTACAGTGGCAGGATTTATTTTTAATTACTGATTTTCCAGTTTCCCGTAGTCATGGCTTACATTACATGGGGGTAATTAAGGTGAGAACCATTCTTTCTGTCTCTTAGGGTGTGCTTGTAACTCTCATGCATAAGAAGGCTGAGTGGGCACTTTTTATGTCCACATGGCATGCAGTGTGTGAAGCCTCAGAGATCCTTCAATGTTTGTTGACTGTAAAAATAAAAGGTGCCACTGTAGCCATTTCTGTGACTCAGGGTTCAGTTTTCATGGAGATGAACTGTTGCCATCATTCCCACTTTAAGGTGGAGGTGAGAGATTTGTATAGGCAAGAAGGCAGAAAAAAAGAGGGACCACAGAGTTGAGCTTGTTAGGTCAGGACAAGTTAGTAATGGTCAGAAGCAGAGAAGTAAAATCATCAGAGATACAGTAGAGAAAAAAACAGAAAATCTGACTTGACAAGATCTAAAAGCCTTATGAGAAGAGGCAGAAAGGAGATGGGCAGTGCACTAACAGGACTGAGGCTCAGTCAGTTCTAAGGAGAAACAGAGGCTGACACATACCTGCTTGATTGACAGCACCTTGGCCAGCAGAGACTCACAAGGTGGCTGCCCTGTGGATACTGAGCATGTGAATGCTTAGCCTAATAAATATTAGTCCTGGCCCACTGCTCTGTGTGTGTTAGCAATACATAAGACCATTTTTATTTCTGAACAGTCCGGCTTTTGGGCCTCTATGCCTGTAAAATATGCTCAAAACATCAAGGGTTCCATTTAATGTGATCTCCTGCATTGTGCAGACTGCAGTACTGGCCTCAATTAATTCCTCCTTGTATTGAAGCGTATCTGTTTGGAAAACAAACCCTCAACCACATTCTCTCTTGATTGAAGTTTTCCAGTGATATATATTCTATTGTAGCCCTTGGGAAATAATTCCACTTTCATTATCCTGAATGTTAAAAATCTGCATGTCAGTTTTATTCTGATTTTGGCTTGTTTCAACTTCCCAGCCACAGAATGTTGTTACATATCTGCTAAATTGAAAAGCCCACACATTACCAGGTTTCTGCATCCTGTCTGAATGATGATTAAATAACTCTTTCGCCTTCTCATTGACAGGCTAATCACACTTTCCCCTTCAGTCTGGACCCTCCCCATGTGCCCCAAGCTCATCCTTACTCTTAGTAGATATTTTCTGAATGTTCATCAGTGCATCAACACCCAGAAACACAGTATTGCAGGGGTCATGCCACTACCAGATACATAGGAGGCCCATGAGTGGCAGGAGAAACAGTGTCATGGAATCATTAAGGTTGGAAAAGACCTGTAAGATCATCAAGTTAAACTGTTAACTCAGAACCATCACCATGTTCACCATTAAACCATGTCCTCAAGTGCCATATCTGCACATTTTTGGAACACTTCCAGGGGTGGTTACTCTACCACTTCCCAGGGCAGCCTGTTCCAATGCTTCACAACCCCTTCCATGACAAAAAGATTTCCTAATATCCAACCTGAACCTTCTCTGGCAAGACTTGAGGCCATTTCATCCTGTCACTTGCTTCCTGTGAAAAAAGACTGACCCCCACCTGGCTACAGCCACCTTTCAGGTAGTTGTAGAGAGCAATAAAGTCTCCCCTGAGCCTCCTTTTCTCCAGGCTAAATAACCCCAGCTCCCTCAGCAGACCCTTCCCCAGCTCTGTTTCCCTTCTCTGGACTCTCTCCAGCACCTCAGTGTCTTTCTTGCAGTGAGGAGCCCGAAACTGGACAGAGGATTTGAGGTGTGACCCCACCAGTGCTGAGTGCAGGGGGGCCATCTCTTCCCTGGTCCTGCTGGCCACACTTGCTGATCCAGGCCAGGATGCCACTGGCCTTCTTGGCCACCTGGGCACACACTGGCTCATGCCCAGCCAGCTGTCAAACAGAACCCCCTGGTCCTTTTCTGCTGGGCAGCTTTCAAGCCACTCTTTCCCAAGCCTGTAACACTTCATGATCTTAGAGGTGTTTTCCAACCACAATGATTCTGTTATTCTAATGATTCTTAGTCCATAATGAAGTTGTGTTTTCATCTATATTGTTGAGGAAAGTCTTTGACAGCAGAATGGCAAAAATCAAATTTTAAAGGAACTGACCCAAGTCCCACCTCCTTCACTGGTGTCACTCTGCTTCAGTTTTTCTGAACTGTAGGAAGTGCTCTGCTTACCTGGTTTTCATACAGCAGGGAGAGGTGTCTCTTGATACCTGTAGAACGAACATGGGGACATGACATGCAGGCAGTGCAATGCATTGCTCTGCAAGCCAGGTGAAGTCCTGTCCACTTCTCATTCCAGACCAGCACTCTGTTATTGGATCTGCTTCTTCTTCCCTCTTTGATGTTGCTTCTCTAACCTTCAGGTTGAAATAGGGCCAAGAACTGATCCTTAGAGACCAGCACTCAAAACTAAGTGACTCCTGCTGCTCTTAGGTTTGCTGGTGCCACAGGGCTCACTTCAAGGCTGCCAGCTTATGTTCATGGGGCAAATGGTGACTTTAATGTTTCCTGACTTCCCACTGCTTGTTCTTGCAACCTCTATGCTGTTGTGACATCTGTCATAAAACCAGAATGATCTATAGATGTGAAAATCATTCCTATAAATCAGCAAGGAATGTAGCAGACAATGAAGTGCAGGGGATTATGTGTGTCTCATACAGGGAATGTGTTTTATTAACTAAATACAAACATACATTTTCCTGTGTTTTGTCTTTTGGAAGGAGAAGGAGGGGGACAAATCAACAGAGCAGGGATACCCCAGTGAAACTTCACTGGAGTCAGTACAGTTACACACCAGGGATACATTTGGCTGATTCTTTTGCTAAGGGCTGTATGAAAGCCTTAATATAGAGTTTCTGCATGTGTGAAGTGTATGCCAAGACAAACGCAATGTGCTAAATGGAACCTCTTGATTTATTTAAATAAAAAATATGTTACCAAAAAACACTGGATAATTGAAGTGGAATGGATCCAGACTGGAATCGTCTGTCTCATGTCTCCAGAGTGTCTGAGGGAGGGGCTGTAAGGAATATCTTACTTGTATACCTAAGCAATGTAGAATATGCAGATAGCAGATAATTTCTTGAAACTGCTAAGATCCACTAAGGGACCCAGAGCTCTCTAGAAGACAAAGGTTATAATCAGATGTAAACCAGCCCTTTTGCCTAAAGCTGATATGAAGTCAGAGATTAGCAAACAATGCCCATTTTCAGCTGTTAATCAGTTGTCCTCCTTTGCTTCCCTCTCCCCTGGAGTTCAGATCTGCTGCCAGTATCATCGTTGCTCCCTGCCTGACCAAAATGGTCTTTAAATAAATCTCCTATAAAAGATGTTAAAGATAAATGAGAATGGTTTGACTTAGCTGGGTTGGAGTATAATCCTTGAGATGTACTATGGGCATGGAAGCCAACCAGTCGTGCCTTGGGCTGGGCTACAGAGACAATATCTTGGTGTGGAGCAGCAGCAACTTGAACAGCAACTCTGAGCAGAGTCTAACCAGTGTTTGAACATCATGGACATTCTCCTTACAGCCCTTAATTGCCTGCTGACTGTGGAGGTGCCTACAGCCCTCCAGTGGCCACCCTTCTGCTTCTGCTCACCTGCAAACCCCTCCAAGCCGTGTAGCTGTTGAGCTGCTCATCAGAGACCTACCCAATATAAAAGTGGATTTCTCGAGCTCTGGGTTTCCCCTGTGTTTAACAGCTGGCATTAAAACCCAACCAAACAGGAGCTATCAGAGCACACCTGAATTCCACCTGAGGGCTCGTGCTGGGAGGAGGGAAGGGGAGAAGTGACCGTGTCCCCAGTATCTTCAGATATGAGAGACCCAATTTTGAAGAAACACCAGAATCTATTGCTCCCACGTGCCCTGTTGGAAATGGTGCAAAGAAGCCTCCTCAAGACATGAAGCTGTTCCACTTAGCACGAAATAATTATGCAAATGCCTCTAGGAAGAGGTCAGAGTAATCGTAAAAGCTGATGCAGATATTAACAGCACATCAGGTACACTGAGTGTGTGCAGCTCCAGTGAAGGGGCACAACAGAGTGAAAACCCTCAGCAAAGTTCTCAGACAAGATGGGCCACTGTCAGGAGTAATAAGGCAACTTTGTGCCTTCACATGCACTCACAGCAGGTGGCAGACTATTTTAACTTGAAGGGACAGTCTGTGATGGGAGACAACCAGCTAAAGGGGAGTGAGAAACGAGAGAGAAGCTAAAGCACTTCAGGAAATTCCATCAAATTCCTGGATAGGCGTTGTCGCACATGTTGAGAAGTGTGATGCTGCAGTACTGGAGGAGTTATCTTGGTTATGTCAGCGTTGCAGTATTGCTGTGTTTGGTGAAAGTTCCTGTCAGAAGAGCAAGATGGAGTGACAGTGCTTGCATAAATGTATTGGAATGGAAAAATACTAAAATATAAAAATAGAAAGAATGAAAGGTGAGATTTCCAAACCCAGTTTTAGAAAGCTGACGTTCATTTCTCCCTCATTTCTGGTGGGAAATGAGTATCCTAATTGGACATCTTTGAAAATGCCTCCTTTTTTCAAAGGGACGTAAATTTATTTTAATTAGTTTGTATTCTTCGACTGTTTAAGTACTTCAGAAAATGTCACCATGAGTCAACAAAGATGTGCTAATCGATTACATCAGTGAGTTTAACATTAGCATCCCAGGATTAAATTATTCTGCAACATTTATTATATGGCTTTTAAAAGAAGTTGCCTCCTATTAGTGGGGTAATATGAAGAATAGTGTTACCAAATCCAAATGCCTTGGGGCAATGTAAATATCCTAACTCTGACATCCTGAAGTTTGAATACAACATGTGAAATCATAGTGACTGATCCAGGGTCCACAGAAGTGAGACAGAACATTTCTAATGACTCATGCAGGTCTTGACTCAGGCTTTTAATATGGCTTTTTCCACCCTATTTAATGCCTGACCTCATCCAGCTTTGTTCTTGTAACAAAATTCCTAGGGAATCTCATTCTGTCTGGTACCTGACTTCTGCCTGAGTTCTTAGAAATGTCAAGGTCATTTCCTAGCACGGTTGAATTCAGAACAAAGCCTAAAAGCTGGTGAATATTTAGCTGCTTTAAACACATGCACATCTAGATAATAAGGTTTTATATAGTATAGGATTTATTGGGTTTTGGTTAATACTAAGCAACTTGGAGAGAGAGTGAGAGCTTTCTGTTCCAGTTAAGGTTTCTGAGATACTGGAGTTAGGCACATCCTAAAACAATAAATAACCCTGGTGCAGAATGAGACCTGTAATAACTTCTGATGGTGGGAGCCCATCCTGCAATGAAGCTCATCACAGGAGGGGACAACACTGCAGTCCATGTGCCAGACTGAGCCTTTGGAACTGTGGACTTTAATCCTGGCCTACAAACCACATCCTATGAATTCCTACAACTCCGTCAGTCTGAATTACCTTCTGTTTAAAGGAAGAGAATGACATTTCTTTCACAAAACTCTATATGGTAGATGATTATTTCATTTGATTAGGACCCACTTGTTTATTATTACTCATCAAGAAAAAAATCAAAGAAGCAAGATGTAGTGCCATTAATTTTGTTTGTGGTGTGCTCTGCACTGGTGGTGTAACAAACTGCAAAACCACAGTTCTCTTTGAACCTCACTTTCTTCTGCACACACAGCTTTTCATTTCACAACCAATTTCAGAGAGGAGGGGGCCAAGGGGAGAAGAGAAGTGATGATTTTGGCAGCGACACCGTTCTGATTTGCTAAAATAGCAGCTTGGCAAATCTGGTTTCTCAAATATCTCATGTTTTGTTAATTACTGACAGCTTTGTTTTGAACTGAACGTGAAACAATGTGGAGAAATGGGCAAGGGTGGCCCCTGACTCACCAGTGCCCGGCTGAGCTCTGCAGGTGGGAGCGAACCGGCTCCGGGAAGGGGCCCCAGCAGGAATTGCTGCCCCAGCTCATGAGGCTCAGCACACAGATGGAAGGGGAGAAGTCCTGGAAGCCAGCTATGAGATGCCCAAAAGGGGCTCTTTCCACACCAGGCTCACTGGACCAGTAAGACACTGGGAATCTTGGCAGACAGCAATGTGAAAGGAGAGTGCTCAGCCTTCTTCAGACATGGTTTTATGTGGGTTACTTGGGCAACTGTTGGCCTTGATCCTGTTCCATGTGGAGAATTGGGCTGATCTGGCCACTCTAGACCACCAGTGCCCAGAAGCATCCCTTAGGGGCCAGTGTGTACCTGGAAATGCATCTTCAGGGGCAGGTGGAACCAGGTCCTCTTATCAAGGTTTGCTTCATAATAGAGACCACAACCCATGAAAAGCAGCAAAGTGTGAGATGGGTGACTAAAATGAGTATAGGCAAAGTGGACCAGAGTAGACACTCCTCTTGCAGTTCAACTAAGCATGTCCTGGCCACCTGGAAGTTCATGTGCAGCAGTATCTCCACATATTTTCATCTCCATAAAACCTGAGTGGTGTTCAGTCTCCCTGGGTCAACCAACACTGAGCATGGAGTCACTGGGGATGCCTGAGAGCTGCACTTTGGGCTGGGATCTCCTAGCCAGGAAAATGGAAGTTTTGTATGAGCAGGTACCTGTCCTGCAGCACCTGCCCTCCCTGCTCCTCTCCCAGTGAGCATGAAGGACTCTGGTACCAGAAGGTGGGGAAATTCAGACACAGAAAACTGGAAAATTCAAATCAAATGAAAGACAGATGATTTCTTCTGCCTGCATGCATGTAACTAATCCATTCACTGCTCCAGGAGATCTCAGGGGCCAAGTCATAACAGAATTCTATTTCTTTTTTTAAGAACCTGGTACCTAAAAAAAAAATCCAGCCAGGTTAACAAATTTGACAAAAGCAGAAGAAACTCTTCAATGTCAAGGTTTATTCCTGGGAAACAGCATTCCCAAGGATGCTTTTGTGTGCTGACAAGATACTGGAGGAGCAAGACTGCTGGCCATGTAGAGCTATTCATGCATAACTGTGCAGCTAATGATCCCGTGGCAATTTATTTTTTGACCTATGTTTATTGTATTGGGTAAATGTCACATCCACTTTTTGTCTCTTTATTAGCATAGCACATCAGGCCTGTGTATGTGTGTGTTTGTATATGCACAACACATAGACATAATTACACATAAGTCCTTTGGTGTCACTTTTCCCAGAGCAGAGGAACACCTCGCATATGAAATGAATTTTTATAGAAATAATGCTACAGAGATCATTTTTTCCAAGCATTTTTTTCCTTTTCACTAATACATAGGAGAAATGGAAATAGTGAGTCAGAATGTATCAGTAATCACATGGCATGAAGAGAAATTCAATTTGCAAAACGCTGAGCTCTGTGTCTCAGTGCAGAAGGAAGTCTGCAAACTTGGGCTGTGCAAGACACATCACAGATCTGGCATTTAGGATTGATAAACTGGTCTGAGAAGCAGCAGCCTCTCAGCCCTGAGCAGACAAAGATATTTTGCAACAGTCCTCTCCCTGAAGTTAGCTGGAGCTAAGGAAGTGTTCTGGGAAATGGAGCCTGAGCAGTGAAAGCAGAGCCCTGGGAATGCAGGCTGAGAACCTTGGCTGTTCCACAAACTCATTGCTTGGCCTTCAGCACAACAGGAGGAGGACAGGAGTGCAGGAGTGACCTGGGGCTGCTTTTCCGTCATTGGGCTGTCCCTCGTTAACTAACACTTGTTTGCCTTGCTGTCCATCAGGATCTCACTTCTTCAACCTAAAACAAAAAGTCAAGGGGGAAAAATGCCCTATAACAAAAACAGAGAGAAAAAAGCTACTTGATGGCTGGGATTAAAGAGAACCAAAAAGTACAGAAGAGCAAAGTACAAAGGGGGTTAAAAAGAGGAAAGAGAGAAAAAGAGGTGGGAGACTTGAATAGCATTGGATATTTGGATTCTCTTTGTTTGAGAGGTTGTTTTTTTAAGAAGCTGCTTGGAAATGTAGAGGGTTTTCTTGTTTTCATAAAGGTGCTGTATATATATTTTTCCAATTAGAGGAATCTTCTTTATATATTTAGCACTGTTTGGAAGGGACTGGGAAGATGAGGCTGCTGAGGAATGCTGCAGGCTAAAGCTGGGTTCTCCAAACTGGCTTTTGTTGCACCAGTGTGATTCACTTAATAATTCATATTTCAGAATACATTAATGCAAATGATAATTTTAGCTTGCTATTGAATTTTTAAATATGCACTACAAGCAATTTATGTTTCTGTTCATTTTCCCAGGTAAAACTGTTTAGACATTTTTAACATATGCTTGGTTTCATTCATCATATATCATTCCATTGTTTTAATTTGGGGTAATTAAAAATTAGGAACATCACAAATAATACATGGAGCCCTATGTTCATGGAAAAATAACATGGAACTGATACTCAGTCTTGCAATTTGAATGAAAGACATTTTTCAGTGATGCTGCAATAAGAAAATAGCAGTGTCCAGTGTTTCTGCAGATAATCTATATCTAAATAGTAATTACTGGGATTAATCTGTATCTGTCTTTGTCTTTAAATCAGTAGAGTTTGTTCTGGAATTTTTTGTTTAGATTTACAAGGAATATTTGGTGTAGGAAGGACAAACATGTTGTTCCTCTCCTACTGGGCTGGGTAGATAATTAGAAGGCTCAAACTCAGAGGTTATTGAGGATTCACTTTCTTTTTGTTTCTGGAAACAAATTGTCAGCTTTGACCCCACATTTCAGAGGCACAGTGGGAGCCTGAGTGGCACTCAAGCTGGGAGACCCAGAGAGCCCAGGCTGGGCTTTGCTCAGGGAAAGGCAACAGCTCTGTGACTCCTGCATTGTCCCTCACACCTCCAAGGTTGCCATGGGAGCCAGTCCTGCCTGCCCAGGTGAAAGTGGTCCAGCAATGGGCCACTTGGTAGGGATATAGTTAAAGCAGTAGGTGGGGACAGGAGATGGAGCATCCTGCAGTATCTTGCTCTTCCATGTGCAGTGCATGTGCCCTCTGTGACTTGTGAAGAAAGAAAATATCCATAGAGAGGGCCAAGGAGAGAGGAGGACGTCTTGAGGCCCAGCTGTTCCTTTTCTTCCTCATGTTCCTGACTGTGGCTCTCCAGCTCCAGCATGTCTGTGAGGATGTCAGCTCAGCTCTTGCCGTGTTCGAGGGGTCATGGATCTTCTCTCCCATCCACATCCATAATGAAGGACAAGAATGAGACTTCCACACCCTCTTCTCCACCTCTGGGGAAGATGCACCACCACCTCACCTTCCCACTTTTCCTTGCTGGGCAAGGTTAAAAAAGATTGCTGCCTTCCATCCCTTTTCAGGAGAGCAAAGCCATCTCTTAGCACCAACAGTGCCAGACTGCATTCCACAAACACCCAGAGGTAGCATTTCCTAGGTACAAGATCTACAGTCAGATATGGCCAACGTAACTGCTGGACATATCCCAGAGCTCCCACTGCAAATCTCATCCTGTACTGGATCAAACATCATCCATCTAGGGGGAAGGAAAAGGGAAAAAATGGAGGTGCTATTAGAAAAGAAATAGCAAGGAGAAGAAAAGGGATCTCAAGGAATGAAAACAATTTGTTACAAATTAATATTACAACCTGGGGATGTAAATATGTCTGGTTATTGGAACGCAATTCTCCCCCTTAAACCATTGCTAGAAGCATAAAACTTCCCACGACATGCTGTATTGGTCAATGCATCTCTGTAAGAAGGTGCTTTGTATCTCAGAGGTAGCATAAGAGCCATTAGATGTGGGTGTTGCTATGGTAACTGCTCTTTTTTTTAATTGAATAGCATAGTAAGTAGTCTTGTAAAACCCACCAACCCGTAACTTGCTGGTGCCCTGAGGCAGCTTTAATGCAAGCACCTTTTCTTTGTCTTATTTCCTTCCCAGAGAGATGCAGGTAGCTCAGCATCAGCTACCTCTTTACAAGGGCAGTGACTCTGCCAGCAGAGTATGTTCTGATTCCTCTTATTAAAGGGGTGGTAAACAGAAGGTCAGATAAGATATAGCAGCTTTATTGCAGGTCACTTTATATACCATAGGGTCAGATAGATAGAAAACTCTCCTTTTCCTGCTAAGGTGGGCAGCCAAAATCTTTTGCAAAGGTGCCATCATTCAGTTCTTTCACACACTGCACCCCCACCCCACCCACCCCAGCCATGGTGACCCATCCAGAGGAAGCCTTCCAGTACACCAGCCATTGAAATGAGATGGCTTCTGTTTGGTGTAAGATTTACTGTTTTTCTGTTGACATGTGTCAAGTGGACCTGTGTCAGGTATGACTCTTTCTAAATCTCTGAGACTTTCTGCTTTTATAGTACTTTTCAGAAGACCAGTGACCTATTTGACTGCTGAGCTGGGTCACCTGCCTGACTGTTCTTGCCTCTGTTCACATCTTAAGTCAGTAGCAGAGTATTTTTATAAGTACAAGAATATCAGCCCTTCTCCAAGCAGGGTAACTGTCTCTCTGGTTAAACACTTATTTAATTCAGTTAAACACATCAATTTTTCAGCTTCAGCACCAGAATTTCCCTTGCCACTGCTAATAGGCATGCCTTGTCACAGTTTTGCTGTGGGATGCTCTGCATGGGGCTGTATCTCCAATTTCATTGTCCTTGGCACTCGCAGCTCTCTCCTGGAGTCACTGTCAGACTGTACTTGGCCTAAATGAAATGTTTTCATGCACTGTCATCCCTCCCAGCCCAGCCCCTGGGCCTCAGCACAGTTGTGGTCCTGTCCCTGGCTGGTCAGAAGAGCTCCCACATGGACCTGGGATTGCTGATGTTTCTCTCTTTTTACTCTGTGCTTTTATGTTTGTAATTCCCCATGACCAATCATCCCTCTGCTATTCTGTGCAAGCCCAGTAAAAAGAGCACTTCATCGTGATGGAAAGGAGAAAACTGCCTATAATGCCAAAAGAATCACTAACCTTAAGGTTTCTTTTGTTTGGAATTTTCATTTATATGTTGTCTGGGGCAGAGTTCACAGCTGAGATCTTGGAAATCCCCATTCAGGTGCTGCCAAACGGGTGGCACTGACACAGATATTTGCGATAAGAATTTTCCCCTTAAATGTTTCCTGGTCATCTTAAAGTTCTGCTTTGAATTTTGCATGGTTTCAGCTCTGGCAGGGCTCAATCTGAGCAGATCCAAAACTATGGGTTATCATACCTAAGTGCACCAAGAAGTTCTCAAAGCACCTGAACTGCCCACATAACTCGGTTTTCTTCTGAAGTGCTGCTGAGGGAGTGGGCACTCTCCCACCTCCAGGCTGGTTCCCCAGTGGGGCATGGCAGCCCTCTAGTCCTCCTGGAAGTTGTTCCACTGTGGGATAAACAATTCTGGGTTTACTGGGTTAGACTTTGCTCCAAGGCCACTTGCCTACGTATTTGTTCAATGGCATTTTGATGTTAAATAAAAATAGTTTAGCCGGAAATGCTGCCAAATACAAACCTCAGCTTGAGGCAGCTGTAAACTTTGGGTACATCAGAGCTGAGAGCTGAGCAGCACTGTCAGAGCCCAGGATGCATTTATTAACCCAAAGTGAGAGAATTCATTCCGCTTCAGAGAGCTGCCATGAACTTTGGGTGGCACCTGAGCCTGGTGTTGCTCTGCCATTTGGGAAGTTAATTTCCCCCTCGAAGGAAGTTACGACCTTTAATTAAAGGCTTGTGAAAAGGGACTCGTTTTGCTGGCTTGGCAAAGGTTTGTAATTTGTTTTGATATTTTTAGTCCTATCTAGAGAATGTCCCTTATTGGAAAAGACAGATTAAAGAAATAGATGAAAAAAAAAAGAGGAGGAAATGCTTGATGTGAACTTGAAGTGCCTGGATTTGTTGAAATATGAGCTTGGTAAGTCTGAGTGATCTTCACATTCAGATCACAACTTCACTGTAAAGGAAAGGTCACTTTTGCTTGTGTTCTGGGGCAGCTTTTTCTCTTTTGTCCCCTTGGTAAGATCTCTCCTTTTGTATTATTATGGATGTACCTTGGTTTTGAACTTTTCTTTTTTCTCTTTTTTTATTTTTTTTATTTCTTTTTGGACAGAGAACTGATATTTCAGCTTTTAAAAGATTTACAAGGAAAAGAAATAATATATGCATCACTGTGGAAAAGCATGTCTCTGTTCATACCTTTGCATTTTACAGGAAAATATGTCATTCCTTTCAGATCCCTGAATTAAGATGCACTATTTTTTGCTGAAGGCTATTTTAAATTAGGCTAATAAATTGCTGCTCTCTGCCTTGCGTGATAATGCATTACATTATCTACTGATGTACACGTATTGTTTGACTCTAATGGTGTGGAAATTAAATGTTAGACATGGGCCAGATGTTCCTATAGATGAATATGAAGTATGACTCTGTCGTAGCTGAGTCTCAATGGGACAGAAGGTAGATGGTGAGGTTTTATGAACAACAGCAACAAAAAATCTTAAGTGGGTCACTTGCATCCACACCCAAGATCCAGCCCTAACACCAAGAAGTGGAGCAGCATCATCAGACTGGGCTCTGCTATTATTCCTCAGCCAGAGCTCGTGCCTTTCCCACTTCAAATGCCTCAATGCCTGTAAAGCCACAAAGAGTGGCTCACAGAGCTGGTGAATGTTTGCTGTCCTTGTCAGACTGACAGACACAGCTGGGGTGCATCCCTGGCTCCTGCCTCAGCTACAAACATTTTGATGCTCTCCCTCTGCCCTTCCCCCTCTCCTTGTGTATTTTCATACAGGGGCTGAGGGGGCAAACAGATGTACATTACAGTGAATATTAATGAAGGTCCCCCACTGGCATCTCCTCTCTGGAAAAGGCAGGGGGAGAATAGTTTACAATCTCACTCGCAGGGCTAAATTACCCAGTGACTCATAATCTAAGTACCAGCAGAATGCTGCTGAACATGGGTATTTAGGATATTTGATAATGATGGACAGAGGCGTTTTCAAAATTGGTAATAAAGCAGCTTTGCTTTGGGAATGCTCTGACTCACTACAGCTCAGTCGCACTTAGAAAAATATCCCTAAGCATGAGATTAACTGAGTGTTTTTATTTGTGTGTGTGCATGTATGATCATATTGTGTGTGAGGTGGGAAGGAAGGACAGTTTTTTCCATTATCTGTAGAGGTCTGTAAGTAAACCAGAAGAACTATTGGAAGCACTGAGTTGGTAATACATGGATTCCTCATCACTAGAAAGGAGAGATGAACTTTCTCTTCTTTTTGCCACCCTGCTTGCAGGAATGGCCCCCTTTGACCACTGGGCTCAGTGCACCCCTTTACTGAGGACTTAACACTGCCCCAGCATGCAGAGGGGCCCAGACTGGCACAAGGGGGAGGGTGGTGAACTGCAGGATGAGTGTGGGAGTGAACAGTGGCACTCAGGAGCAGAAAACAGCTTTGCAGCCAGGGAAAGGGCTTGTGTAACTGCTTCTGGAAAAAGGTGCTGTAGAGTGAAGTGGGATGAAGGAGAGCTGGCCATGGCCATAGCACCACGTGGCTGCTGCATGGGCAGTGCTCCTCATCTGGGTCCTGTCAGGGCAGCAGTGACTTCTGAGGCAGAGGGCACCTCTGCTTTGAGAGTTCTGAGCTGATACTCTGTCCTAACCCAGTGTGCTGTCAGGCTAATATTTCTGCAAAGATTTGGGGTATAAGCTTGGCTTTGTGTGCCTGAGCTCGCCAAAGGCTGGGGATTGTAAGGTGTTGTCATAATCTCCCTGCTGAATGTGGCAGTTGCCCCCAAGATCATCAGGCCCTGACAGCTCCTTGCCATCCATACCCATGTCTAGCAGAGCTCTGTGAGCAGTGTGCTGTGGTGGAGGGAAGATGGACACAGGGTGTATCCCACTGCAGCCCATAGGTATCCATCATGTCATGGTGTCATAATCATCCAAGGGACCTCACCACGAGTAAGCCAGGGATGATGTTGCAGCCCCTACCCCAGGTAGAGCCAGTATCACGTCTTCAGCATCTCATATGTAGGAAACAAGGCTTATTCCCCACTGAGCTGGAGTGTTTCTTGAGCCTCTTCAGTGGCAGGCACCACCAGATATACTGGGGAATGTTTTCATCACAGCTAACAGAGGGCTATCCAGATTGCTGGTAACTGTTTTTAGCACAGTAAACATGCAAACTGAGTGCCTGGGGAAAGGAAAAAAAAGGAAAAAGCCTGTCCCTGCAGTAGCTGATCATTTTTAATTAAATCTCAATCTATCAATCTAGTTACTGTGGGAGAGGGAGAGAACCAGCCTTGAATGATTTGGGATGTGGGTGCTCTGAGATGGCTGCTGGCTGTGACCCTGTGCAGGGGCCCAACCCAGCCAAGGCACTCCTGCTGCCACCATGAGGACCAGGCACAGGGGCAGGATGGCCCCACCAGCCTGGCCTCCATCAGGCATCTCATGGGCCAAGAGAGTCTGTCAGAGCCTGGCATGGCTCTCTGTCCCTGCCTCACTGAGCTAGCCCAGAAAGCAAGGCTTATGGCAGTTGGGTGTCTTTGATGGTACCAAGAGAAGCAGGAGCACTTCTGCCCATGCTGCTGCAATGTCAGCTTTCTCAGCCAAATGGAGCTGGGCATGGCTCAGGAGTACTGGGTGCCATGGCAGGTGGGCACCATTCAGATGGGACCAGGATGTGGGGTGTTCCTCCTGGGTACCCTGCACCCTTGGTATCTGCAGTCCCTCTTGTTCATGGATAGGGATAGAGTAAGGGCACAGTGAGTTACATTTTGGTCTCTGGGCTCAAGGATTAACCCTTTCTAATGAAACTGGTCCAAAGTACTTTAAATGTGAAGGTAGAAAGAGTTCATCTGGTGAAATATAGTATCTACTGTCTTCACATCTTTTCTCTCTCAAAGGCAATGTTATCTGCATTGTTCATGAATGAAGAATGAAAAAAAAAGACAGTTGCCAGTTTTGATACCAGTTTTGGGCCTGAGTGGAGGCGGGAGGGGGAGAGAATGGCATGTGCTCATGTGTGTTTCAAGAACAATGAGCCTCAAACCTGAAATTATTTCCTGTTTGAAAATAATGATTTAGCTTACTGTATAGTCCCCAGGATCTGAGCTGCGGCCCTGTTTGAGCAGGGAGGTGGGGCAAGATGACCTCCAGAGGTCCCTGCCAACCTCCACACTCCTGGGATGCTGTGATCTCAAAGATGTTACAAAAGGTGAATACATGAAGCCTCTGATACCCTGATTTATTAAGTGTACAGTGGTTTGGTTGGTGCTGACAAACACTAACAGGACAACTTAATGTGCAGCCTTGTTCCCTTAAACAAGCAAACCCTCCCTGGAAACCCTCTCTTTGCTATAGTTCTTTACATCCAACCTTCCCTCAGGGAGATGGGTGCATTTTTTCTACATATTTGCCTCATAATTCTCCATCTTTGCTGGTTGCATAAATTAAAGCGATGTGATCACTGCACTTTGTTATAATGATTTCTTAGAGCTCAGAGGAACCCTCATGGCAGCCAGGCAGGGATAGAAACTGAGTGTCAGGCATTTTCTCCCTCTTCACCAGGAGAAGGTGCCCAATGATCTTGCACAGGTTCTCTCCTGTCTGTGACAGGTTTGTGATGTGCTTCCTTTCTTCTGAATGGCACGTTGTACACTTTGTAGGATTTTCTCCTTTGTGCTGTCATGGTCTCTGCAAAAACCTTCATGGAAATTCTTAAATGAGAGCTTGTCCTTTCTTCCTTTTTATGATGTGGTCCTGTGGCCAAGGAAAACTGAGCCAAGACCTCCCAACTCCCACAGGTCATCACAATGTCCAGTCAGAACAGCTACTACCCACAACTGAGGCCACTTCAGCTGCTGGCCTGGCTGACTGACACAGGCCAGCCAACCTTTCCATTTCTAAGAAAAGTCACTGTGACTCCAAAAGAAAACCCGCCTCTGGCTTTCCCCTTTGCTCTTCAATTTCCAATGCAGATTCATGTCCTGTGAGTCATGACATATGCATAGATGTATATGAAATAACCCAGCTCTTCTGCTCTTCCCCTACTGTAGCTGCTTCCTCACCCCCACGCCTCATTCTGGTTTCTAGAACTTATTCAAAAAAATAAGGAAAGAAGGAAGGGTGGAAGGAAGGAAGTGCGGAAGGGAGGAAGGAATTCAGAAGGAAGGAATTCGGAAGAAATTCGGAAGGAAGGAATTCGGAAGGAAGGAAGGAAGGAAGGAATTTGGAAGGAAGGAATTTGGAAGGAAGGGGGGGAGGGAGGAAGGAAGGAATTTGGAAGGAAGGAATTTGGAAAGAAGGAAGGAATTTGGAAGGAAGGAATTTGGAAGGAAGGAATTTGGAAGGAAGGAAGGAATTTGGAAGTAATTTGGAAGGAAGGAATTTGGAAGGAAGGAAGGGAGGGAGGAAGGAAGGAAGGAAAAGAAAAAAGAAAAAGAAAAGAATAAAAAGAAAAGAAGAATAAAAAAAATAAAAAGAAGGGGAAAAAAAGGAAAAAGAAAAAGGAAAAAAGAAAAAGAAAGTCTTCCAATGGCCACCAGGCTGTTATGACAGTACAAGCAA
>JAWWLZ010000082.1:59400577-59410978 GCA_035041345.1 Poliocrania exsul
GTGCTTTTTGTTGTGGGAATAAAGCATCACCTTAAAACCACACAGACCACTCAGGCAATGGCAGGGGAGAAAAGGAACATTGAACTGGTTGTGAAATACTGTCAGTTTAAATCAGGGAGTGATATTTGATAGGGAAACAGAGAAGCTTAGTCCATTTTAAAGAGTCTTCACTGAACTATCTTGCCCTTCTGCTGTATGTATATAAATGGCAGTACTGATGTGCAACAGTAATGTCAGAAGGTAAATTGAGTGTTAATTCTTGTGTTAAAGTTACTGAGCATGCCCCCTACAAAAAGATGTTTCCAAAAACCTGATGGTTCTGATGTGAGCAGGGTGAGGAGTCAGGGAAAAAAAAATACTGCAAGTGCTCATTTGACAGCAAAGGATTTTGTGGTATGCCTCAACAAGACATTTAAAATTTCACTCATAATTTTATGAAATGTCTCTCATTTAAGTTGTCAAAGCCTGACAGGCTTGTTAACAGCATCAAGGGGTGAATGGTCCTTCATCTTCTTGCTCTTGCTCAGCTGAATGATCGATGAACAAACTAAAACTGACAGCTGCTGCAAAGACACCAAGAATTAAAGGAGATGCAGAAGATGTTTCTACTCCTCCCTGTCTACTTCAGTCTAAAGAATCTGATATTCTGTTCAAGAAAAATTTGGAAAAGGAAGAACAGCAGTAGTTTAAATCCTGGCCTTAAGTCCAGCTGTTCTGCCTGATCCAGCAAGGCCACAGTAACTGTTCTCCATGAAAATGTCAGTATTTTGGGAATTACATGAGCTCTCACTTTAACTTAATATCTTCATTCCATGTCTAAGTTTCCCTGAATTTTCCACTTAAAAAATACCCTGAGGACTGAGTTTGTTTCCCCTTCTTTGAGGAGGGGGATTGGAATAGATGATCTCCAGAGGTCCCTCCCCAGTGCACCAATTCTGTGATTCTGTGACAGCCCCATCTTCATCTACACCTTGCAGATATTGGTATACTGAGTGCTTGTTACTTTTATTCCAGGGATGGCAGATATAAGCAGTGTTTTTTCACAGGAAGTGTATCAGTTTATTGTAATTTCCTTGACATACAAGCTGAATTTACAGCTCTATTGCCATCCTTATTTTTTCCTGTTTCTTTCTTCAGCTTTGCAGAGTGGTCTCTCATGAATAAAATCTATAGAGTACCTGACACAATGTGTAAAGGCAAGAACCGATTACCCTTTATTGAGAAAGAGCTCTTTTTAAAGCTGCATTTGTTACCTAGTTCTGTTGAGTCAGCACAAAGCCCTTCTCACTTTGCTGGGGAGTACTTTGTGTGCAGGGTGTACCCCACGGTGTCCTTTGTGAGCAAGCAATATTTGAGGTCTGGTGTCACTGTCCCAGGGTTAGCAACTCTGCACAGTGCCCCTGTCCCAAGAGAAACTCAGGGAGAGAAAGACACTTTCAGGAGCTGCAGTTCCCTGCTATTTCATAAGGTGAACCATCTCTCTCTGACTGCAACAATAGTGGATATTTCCTTTGTGCCTCTGCCTGTTCCTTCTGGATTTGTATACAGTGCAAGAGAGTCGTTTCCTACTCGCCACTGTGTTGGTTTATGACAGGCAGATGCTATTTAAGTGTAGTGGTAGGTGTCAAATCAAATATGTATCTGTTTCCCCTGCAGTTTTAGGACTTGGGATAATCAATGGGCTTCAGTTCTGACTCAGATGTTCCCCTGAATCTTTTTCCATGTCCCCCAGGGTGGATCACAGTTGTATAAAACTGCAACCTTGCCAAAACTGTGAAACCTCATATCAATTCCAAAAAACTTGCATGGCTGAGACACAAAAATCTCAGCTACCTCCCAGATAAAAATCTCACTGAACTTCAGACAGAATTTGAAGTAAAATTTACACTTCTGCCTGGGGATAAGAGGAGGTACCAACAGCATGGGAGAGAGAAGTGCTCATGAGAGACTTCAAAATGGAGGGAATTCATTCTTGCTGATGAGAAGGCCTCGAGGAACTCAATCTAAAAATTATTGCATTGCTGCAAGAATGAGAGAAAAATCCCTCATTGCTACAAAAGCATCACAGAGCCATTCAGGCACATTGAAAGCTTTTCTGCAAACAGACCTTCTGTGAAGTTCTGGAAATTCTGTGAAGTTCAGGAAATTAGTTGGAAATTTTACATTTCAATTTTCCCTATTGTCTTACCTGTTGTTTAATGACATTATGCATATATGTATGTAAATGTAAGTGTAAATATAAACATGTGTGAGTGTGTGTATGCAAGAACATAACCATCTGAGCATATGTTTGTTTATTTGCATCCTCTGTGTGTACAACTTCTACAGCAGAATTATTTAGATGCAGAAATGTTTTGCAATGCATTAATTTTTGCCTTCTTCCTGCACTTGTTATACTAGCACCAATTAATTTCCAGGGATCACTTCTAGTGCTAGTCAGTGGCAATGATCCCCAAATGAGATGGCAGCGAGAGCAAAAATAATTTTAGGCCAATATTTAGCCAGAGCTGAGTACTAAAATAAACACAGGACGTGTGTATTTGTGTACAGGGCTCATCCTGCCTTTCAGGGCTGCTCAGCTACTAAGTCAACAGTGCTGAACCCTTATTTCAAGGTAGAGCAGGAGATCAGGGAGTGTGGAGGAGTCAGGGTGCTCTTCAGCACCTCCTCAGATGCTTTGAACAAGCTACCCAGGATGATGATTTTAAGCATCTCTGTTGAGAACAGGAGATATAACCACATAAGAAAAGCTGGGGCTCAGCCCCTCTGGGCAGTGATGCCTCACCTGGTTCCAAGAGCCACACTGCTCCATCCAGGGCTTCAGGGTGGCACAGGGCTGACCCAAGCCTGGCAGCATCACTGGTGGGCAGAGAATCCAACAGGTCCTTGAGTCCTCTTTGGCCCACTCATTAGTCACGACTGTATTCATAGAGGTGTGTCCTAAGTTTGATGTAAAATATTGGGTTTTTTCCTGTGCAACAGGGCAAAGGTGCCTTTCTCCTTCCCCTTTTGGGTTTTTGGATAAACCCTTCCTTGTTTTCACAGGAACATTAGCTCAGATCTGCTGCTAACTGCTCGCAGCCGATAAAACTATTGCTTGGAAAGCCCATATGTCACATGGAGCTGCTCAAGAGGCACAAAGCCTCTCTTTCTGCAGATCCTTTCAAGATACCATTTTATGCTCAGTTAAAATGGAAAAGAGCATTATGTTTAAAGATAAACCCATTTACCGTGCAACTGCTTTGCGAAATTCTGTCACCAAACTACTTGTTAGTAAGACATTTGGACTGCCTTTTAGAAAAGAAAAAAAAAAGTTGTTACACATCTCTTTCTCCTTGTTTATCTGTTGCTATGACAATGCTAATGACAATATCACCAGAGACAAGGACTAAAATCTTCTACTACTTCCAAGAAAATCGGTTCTGAGGAGAAAGTTAGTTTATTAATACACTTGTTGTTGCCCTCTTTGACCCAGGTAGTTCAGGGTCTTTGCAGGTTGTTTCTGTTTGGAGAGCAAGAGGATGAGGGAGTGAATTGAGCTTTTTAATGTGCTTCTGTTTGTTTAGAAAGAATGTACACAATGTCCAGTTACTCTGGGCACAGCAGGGGGCAAAACAACAGGCAGTGCTTTCTCTTTTCACACTTTCAAGCTTCTTTTGAGCCACAAGTTATTTCTCTCATAGGTTCCTCTCAGGGTCAGGCTACAAGGGTTTTCCTTGCTCCTCTGATGTGTCCTTGCCACTTCCCATGTCTGCTCCTCTGATGTTTCTGCTGTCACTTTGTGAATTGCTCTGATCCATCAGATGCCACCTTGTCCCCAGCCTTGGCAGTTGGAGCTGGAGAAACAGCTCAGCCCCCACAGCTCAGCCCCTCCAGGCATGAGTGGTGCAGTGTGTGGGGTGGGGTGTGTTATGCTGTGGCTCCTGCAGTCTCAATGAGTGTGTCCCCAAAAGAAGGCAGTTCTTTTCCCAGGGAGAGGAAGTTTTCTCACCCACCCTCCCCAGTGAGCTTTCATGGCTGACTTGCAGCATAACACCGAATTTATTTCCAACAATATATTTTTGCTCCCTGTCAGATCAGGTTTCCCACAGTAAGGTGGGGGAGCAGAAAATATGTTACTATATCCTAGCAAAACAGCCTCTGATGCAACTATAATAAAGTTGTGAAAAAGTCCTAGAGGAGTTAAACAGATTTGACAGCATTTAATTTCCATAAATTTAGGGCCTGATCCTGTTTTTCTTTTGCTAATGAGTACTAGAGGGAGATAATGCATGAGCTTTTCAGGCAAACTAAAACAGAAATAAGGGCCCAGCTCAGCAAGGAAAGATTGGTGTGGGATTGAGCTGTTGGGACGTATTTATGGCCACAGAGGTAACTCCAGTGTTCCTGCTCTGGGTTAGACCCAGCTCTGCTGTGACCAACAGGTCTCTGTCCAGGACTGATTGATCTAGAACATAATCTCTGCTCAGCCAGGGAAAGCTCTTTGATTTTGAACAGTGAGAACTCTAAATAGCTGCATTTTCTTTAGGTATTAAGGAAAAAGACTCAATGGGTTTTAATTTACCTCAGGTTTATGCCAAGACCCATTTGACACATAAAGAAGTTTCTTCTAGTTGCCCTCAGACAAGACACATCTCTGATTTTCATACATTTTTTTTTTGTCATTTCTTCCACAAACCCACGTTCTACCAACTCCCCACCTCTGTCTTTATGTAGGTGACGGGCATGATGGGGCTCAGTGTAGACTCTGAATGGAAAAGATCCTCTTTTATGACCTCACACAGCTACAGCTTTGAAAATAACTTCCCTGACACAGATGAACCAGCTACAATTTTCTGAAGGCCCCAGCAGCACAAATGGATGTCTTTGGCCACATTCACACAGTAATACTTTGGCACTGATGAGACTGTCAAAAGTTGTCTTTCTAGACTGTATTGCCACCTGTTAAACTGGGGAGCACAGACCTGTCAGCAGCATGAACTTCATGCCATGAAAAGCCTCTGAATTCAACAGAACTGAATTTAAATGGAATTTCACATGCCAGAACAGAGGAAACTTGCACCTTTAATTAAAAATCTCAGGCCATCCACTCGTGCAGCCAGTCCTTGATCCCTGGGAAATGCCCATTGCTGAGAGCATTATTTCTTTACTCATAGATGGTCAACAGTATATATTTGGTTTAGCCTTTGAGTAAGGGGATGAGTTTTCTCCAAGGACTGTAGAGGACAAACATCTCTTTGCACAGAGCATCCAGTTATGGGCACATGGTACATAAACTGAAGTGATTGATTCCATCGAGTTCTCAGCAGAGGATGGAGGTTGGGATGGTCATTTTTGCTGAACAAGGTGTTCTGAACAACAGGAAAATATCTTTGGGGGGAGAAATTACTTTTCACTTTAAAACTTTGAAGGCAAGAGTTCAACAAGCTCTGATAAGATTGTGACTATAAGACTGCCAAAGGGGGAATTAGGTATTCTCAGGTTTACATGTTATTAATTTCTTACATTTTCAATAAATTGACAGCCACTAGATCAGTGTCTAGACACAAGATCTCCCCTCTCAAGTGAGTATCTTTAATAATCCACTCTACAATATTTGTTCTGACACAATCACTGTGAGAACAATGATTTGAGAATTTATTGCTCAGCCCTGGATCTATGGATCAATCCTGGGTTTGTACAAGTTGGCACATACACCAGCAGGACCAGCCTGATCCAGGGCAGAGGGGAGCACTCAAGTTTATTCCTCTTGAACCTGCCATGTGACCAGTTTTTATGCTGCCTTTATCCTTACACTGCCCTTTTGCTGGCTGCAAGGAAACAGGCAGTCTCAGTCAGCACAAAGCTGGGTGGTGAAGACAACCCATCAACATTTTTGGAACCAGTGTGGACCCAGTGTCAGCACTCGCAGTCCCAATCTGGCTGGAGTGTTTCTGATGCCATGAGAGGAGCCCTGGAACTGCACTGAAAGCATTGAGCCACAGCCTGAGAAACATGCTCTAAATGGAAGGAGATTGCCTTATGAGGCCATTTTGCCTCAGTCTCTCCTTTTGGATGTGTTCCACTTTGCTCACAATGCTTGCACATTCCCTGAGTCACAGACCACAAGAATAGCTCTTCAGTGGAGGGCTCAGGGCACTTGCTGGAGAGGAGAAACACGTGGGTTCCAGCACAGACTGAAGCTCTTCAGCAAAGCAAAGGTGTCAGCAGGAGCAACAAGCCCCTTCCAACCCCACAGTGCTCGCTGGACTGCTTGGCTACACATTACTGGAGAAGGAGAGACAAAGCATTTGGGGTGAACCCCATCCCCTCCCTCCAGCTGAGCCCACTGGCCCTGAGGGCCATGGGCACTGTCTCATCTGTCCTTTCCTGCCCAGCCACTACAGGTGCATCCAGCTCTTCTCCAGTGTGAGCTGCTCAGAGCTCTGTGGTTCTGTGACACCCCACAGTGAGGTTCCAGCTGCCACACAGGTCATGGCCCCCTCCTGCCTGTGCTCCTCCTCCTGAACTGTTCTGTTCTGTTGGTGGCACCTGCCCTCAGGCTGCCACGAGCCTTGGCATGCAGTGCCCCTCAGTCCTAACCTGGCTGGCAGCACTTGCCTAACAGAATCCATGCAGCAGGTCAGGATCTCTTTTGCACCATCAGCAAACAGGATGTCAGGATTAGTTTAAAACTCTATCACATTTAAAGAGGCCAGGTAGGTGGTTTATTCCTTCCTTTGCCCCTACACTCTTCTCCCTTTCTGTAAGGAACACTATTTGCTGCTAAACTAATGTTTGCAGCAGTTAAACATCATTTTTATCAACCAAAGGACTTGGGACTTGCCTCTGTAATTCCATCATCCCACACAGCAATCCTACTCTGAGCTTTGTTAGAAGTGATCTGGGTTTTTATTCAGGAATCTATTCTGATTTTTGCTCTTGCTGATCTGGTAGATCAGACATCATGAGCAGCTTTCTGAGGAGAATCAGAGCTCTCAACACTCAGCTACCTCTGTTTAACCCACAGGCCAAACCCTTGCTGAATAAAAGGCTGTGACCCCTGAACATCAGGTTGGACTGCACAGGCTGCCTGTCACTAGACAGAGCCAGGCACATCTTTGGAAGGAAAAATATTAACACATCCCTGTGGGAAAGGAAAATTCTGATTTGCTGATAGCATTTTGCACTTTCTAAATGAAAGGAAAGGTAGAGCAAAATCAGCTCATTGTTCTGCTGCTTAACTGTTATTCCTGACTAAAAAAGCACCTCAAAAAGTCACTGCAAAGTTTTTTTCCAGTCCCATATGCCTAAAATAATTACTGTTTTCACAAACTGACATCAGCTGCTTGTGATATGCTTTGTTTTCTGCAGCTTTCCAAAGATCATCAGCAAAAGTCCCAGAAACCCCAGTCCTGTGGCACAAGTTTTCTCCCCTTTTCCAGAACAGTTCCATTATGCCACTTTGGAAGGGTTTGATGTTTTGTTCCTAATTCTGATTTAGAAGCATCTGCTAATAAATTGACAGGTTGTGACACCTCCTCATAATTTCAGAGCTTTTTCACCTTAGATTTGGAGTGCTGCTTTTATGGTTTCAGAAGGCTTTTTATTCACACAACTTCTGTCTTGAGGAGCTCTTTGAATGGGGTTGTCAAGACAGCTGTTTCATGTACATTTTTCCTGGAACTGAATTCAGTGATGCCTAAAAAATTACAATTCCTCAATCTGCAGCAGGTTTCATTCTGCAATGGCCAGCTTTTGATTTCTGGGGTTTCTTATCTTGCTAGCATCAAATATATTTATAATACTTACATAAGGAGCTTATTTTTATTGTGAGTTTGTGGTGTAAACTGGACACACAAGGGTTAATATTTACTTCAGACACAAATTTAAATTAAAAAAACCCCCAAAATAAAACACCAACCCCCCCAAAAAAACTAAGGTAGAAACCCACTACTTTAAAGACTGGACACACTGTCTGGATGGAAGTCATTAATTTGAACTCAAAAATATTTCTTACTTTGCCTGTGAAATAACCAAAGACAGTAAATGATTGAGAGGACTAATCAAGAATGGTCCAGAGCAAAAATTTCAAGTAAAAATTTTGGGCACAGGTAGGGACTGATTTTTGGTTCTACATAACAGTGCTTGAACCTGGGCACTCAAAAAACTCCTTTTAAAAACCAGACATGACAAGAACTAGTGCAAACTCTATCAAAGATTGCTATGGATACAGTTCAGGGCAGGGAGGGGGGGAAATAATTAATTTGTCACCAAATTTCCTATTTCTAAATGCAAATAATAGACACATTTTAAAAATATGGATGTTATTTTGAAGGCTAGTTTGAAATGTTATTTTAATAGCTAAGTTTTATACAGACCTTTTCCCACTATGTCTTCACAAATTCATTTATAGTTGGCTCTGTGGGCATTATTATTCCTTATGTGATAATAGAACAGTCAAAATACAGTTTAATTTTACTGCCATATCACTAAGGACTTCTGCTATCTAGTACCAAAACAACTTTAATGCTCATATATCTCCTATTTGTGTTTATCTCATTGAAATAATATTGACAGCCTGAGCATTACAATATAATCAGAGGCAATCTGAACTGAGAAAGAAAACACTTATATCAAATGGATATCATTATCTGTCACCATTAGTAATCCTTAATTAAAAATTACTCTTAATAATTTTTTTAAAGAACACTTTCTAGTAAATGTAAATAAAAAAATGAGATAAAAATATCCTTCTCAATTCTGAATTAGACTTGCAAAATTATTTTTTTACTTTTTCTTAAATTAAAAAAAAAAGAAACAAACAAACCAACCAAAAAATCCACACACACAACCCAACACCTGAACTATTTCCAGTAAAATATAAAATCTGAACTTCCTCCAGCTACAAAGAGAGTAAAGACATTCAGTAGAATGTTGCTGGTCTTGGTACCAACCAATTTTGTGTTTGGGTGAGGGTTTTTTGCAGTATCTGGAATAATTATAGCTTATATTCCTAATACTTCCTTTTTGAATTACATACCAAGCCAAATTCTGTATTTATTATTCCTTATGCACTTACTCTAGCTCATGGGAATTTGGGGGGGATATAATACATCATAAAATTGGAGCAGATTTTGCAGTCTCTTATCTATTTCATCCTACCTTTCCCTTTTTAATGATTTACATTTAAAGAATAATACTAAAACCTCCACAATCTGGTGAGCTCACACCTAAACTACTGGGCAAGGACTTCAACAATAAAATGCATTCTTACAGACCTCTTGTGAACCAATATGGATCAGTTCTATCACACTCTGTGCCACAGAACTTAGATAAGTTTCAGAAGCAGCTGAGAAGTTGTTTCTTGCTTTGGTTCCTACCACACTTTCATGCAGGGTGTGGGTTATTTATGTTATTTGCCTGACCCTTTATTAAATTATTGCACTTTCACATCTTCTCTTTCCTAAAGCTTCACAGAGTGTTGTTTGATCTTGTAGGAAGGATACTCACCACTCAAGAGCGGTGTGAGAGGGGACAGCTGTGTCTTACTCTGTGTCTAGAAGGGGGAATTCTCTTTTGGGAACTCTTTTAACTGTTTACAAACACTGACAAGGGCAACCCTGACCAGTTAACCTTTTGCAAAGTTATGCCAAACCAATTGCAGAAATCTCATGTGAAACACTCATCTTCAGCCTCCCACTTGCCAAATACACTGGAATATTTTTCCTGCAGTATTTTCTCAAACAAGCACACCATTCAGGTGCAGGATAACTCACTTGTGTGTCTTGATGTTCTGCACACCCTTTATTTCCTCCTCTCATCATCTACAACTCTTTCCCCAATGCCAAAAATTTTAGATAAGATCTGTGGTTGACATCTGAAAAAAACCCACCTCCAACTGCTATTTATGATAGGATTAGATAGGTCAAGTTTAATTTCAGCATCCTGCATGAATCTGTTATCCAATCATGCTAATGATACACTGCTCAAAGCAGCAGTGGGGCTGAGAGTAGAAAGAAAACCTTGATTGTAAGTTGTCTGCCAATGATTGGAGTTTGTTATGGAAGAACACTAAGGCAGTTGTCATTGGCTCCCTTTGCCAAAGGTAGGGAATGTTCCTGTCTTTTCATTGTCACTGTGCCTGCAGCTGTGTGACAGATGAAGAGAGGTATGCCAGAAAGAATGTGACTGCTTTTCCTCAGGGTTAAGGCAAGGGTACACTTAATCACCTTTAAGAAAATACCATCTTTCAGGTAGAAAATACAGCTCCTCAGATGGATATTGCTCTCCAGGTTACATAATCCAGCCTGCTGAACCAGGAAACCACCAGTGGTGTTCTCAGACAGCTTGTTTTGTTTTGGCATTTCGTTAGGAGTAGCACGTATTTGAGGCACTTCCATGTTCAGTGGAAGGTGCCCC
>JAWWLZ010000082.1:59415727-59436205 GCA_035041345.1 Poliocrania exsul
TCCAGACAGTGCTGAGGTCACCTCTGAGCCTCCTCTTCTCCAGGCTAAACACCCCCAGCTCCCTCAGCCTCTCTCCATAGGACTTGTGGTCCAGTCCCTTCATCATGCCTCCCTCCAGCCCAGGCTTGGCAGGTATGGCTGTTATTACTAACAGGCAGGGTCTGTGCTTTCTCACTGCTTGTCAGTGCTGAGCAGGGCCGGGCAGAGCTCTGTGAGCAGAGCCGGGCAGAGCTCTGTGAGCAGGGCTGGGCAGGGCTCTGTGAGCAGCACTGACACAGGCAGAGCTCTGTGAGCAGGGCTGGGCAGGGCTCTGTGAGCAGCACTGACACAGGCACTCTGTGAGCAGGGCTGGGCAGGGCTCTGTGAGCAGCACTGACACAGGCACTCTGTGAGCAGCGCTCGTGCAGCCGGAGCTGTCCCCGGTGCGTCCCCATCGCAGCGTGGCAGCCAAGCGTTTCAGACACCTGCTTCTGTTCACTCCTGCGCTGGCCGGGGACTAATGGGGACAAACGGGAAGGGGACCTAGCAGGATGCAGAAAATAATCGTCCTCTGCCAAAAGGGAATGTATGAGCAAAACTACAATGGGCAGGCAAGCAGCGAGGCAGTGACCCGAGGCAGCGCAATGTGTCAGGAAGGGAGAGCAGCAGCCCAGGGACAGCAGCAGCCCAGAGCCTCGATTTGTAATGACTGTGTGGACCACATGCCAAAAAGTCTCTCCCCACCTCCTTGCTCCAGAGAGCTCTCCTAATGTTCTAAGCCACTTAGACATCACAAGAAAAAGAGCCTGCACATTTCCAACACATGACCTAAGGCATTTGCTCGAGCAAAGCAGCGCTGCCCAACCTGCCTCTAACTCAGAGTGCTCCAAACACCTGTGAGTCAGATGATGGGAAATTCTCCCTGTCTTCACAAGCACAGATGAGTTTGAACCTTCTGGGCATTTTAGCAGTTTACCATCTGCACATATAACCTTTTTACTGAGCACATTGGAGTCTTGTAGGAGGATGTTAAATGCAGGAACCAAAATAAGGAAACATGTTTACACCTGCTGCATCTGTTCAAGAATTTCCAGCCCTTATTACACTTTTGACTTTCACATTTCCCCTCCTCCTCCTTCCTGTTTGGTCAAATGCCACCATGTTAAAAACAATCCCGTATTTTTCCCCCCAAGTCTCACAGACTTTCTATCGAATCTTGTGAAAACTTAGAGCATATGAAATAAGCTGTGAAATGGTCTAGCAACAGAAGCAACTGCTGACTGTGGTCTCTCTTGCTTATCCAGGATTTCCTGGATACTGGGGTTCATTGTGAAGAATAATGGCACTAACTACATGAAATATGGTGATTTAAGTTATTTAAACTAGAATGAAAAATGAACAGTGGAACCATTTCTGATGCAGATGAAATCTTCCTGCAAACCAGGTGCAATGAAAAAAATAACAAAAATAGATTATGAGAAGTATTCCAGCACACAAGAAAATCAGCACAAAGAAGATCTGTGTTGGCAGATGCCCCAGTCAATTATAACTGCTTTGTTGTAAAAGAGAAAGCACACTGGCATCTTCTGACAGAGGTGAACAGTTTCACTGAATGATTAAACCTACTGCAAAGTCAGACCCACAGATATGAAAGGGAAAAAGATCCCAAACTTGTTGGGGGGCAGACCAAAATAGATCTACTGAGCAGAATTCAAAGGAGATTTCTTTTCAAAATTTTAACCAAATTTAATGTTAAAGTTGTCATTGGAAATATGGCACAATATTTTTCAGTGAAGCAAGTGCTGTGATATAAATGATTTCAAGAGTGATCAGTAACATCTTACAGCCATTAAAATTAATGTATCGATAAAGATGTTGTAAAATAGAGCAAGAGATACAAAAAACATTGGATAAATTCAGACATTTTCTCCTGAGTAATCTATTTTTTGTAATGATTTTTCACTTGGAATATTTACACTGGCTCTGTGAACACATGAGCTGGATTATTAATAATATAGGCAAGGTGGCAGTACTGGGAAAAATCCTTTCCTCCCTGTCATTTCCTAATAAAGCCCAGTTAATGGAAGAAAAATGTTTTCACGGGTCAACAGGTAACTAAGGAAAGTGCCATTTAGTGATTGTGGCATTTGGTGTTATGAGAGGGGCCTCAGTTTGAATTGCTGCAGGATGCTTGTGTAAAACAGGCTTCCTAAAACAGCAAGAGAAATGAACAATATTAAGGTAAATATGGGATATATTTAGAAAGGGCTGAGGCAAGTCCTGTGGTCCTAACTCAGGCAAATTCTCACTGACAGGTCTCGGCCAATACAATCTGCAGGTGTCCACTTTCTTTCAGCATTTAGCCCAGTATTCAACCAGAAGAAAACAGTTCAGTAATTCATTAGGATATGATCATGCCGGGCTGGTTACTAATTGTTCAAAATACCATTGGAGGCACTCCAGGATGCTGCACAGCCCTCCACAGCTGGCAGCCATGGTACACAGGCGGGCATGCCACCCAAATAGAGCTGAATAGCATGAGAGCCACAGGAGGAAAGCAAAAACCCCCTTGCTTCCAAGCCCTGGGAACCTTGCTGTGCTGTGAGGAGGGAGCTGCAGGTGCAGGGGGCTGCAGGCAGGAGGAGTGCAATGTGCAACCCCACTGCCTCCTGCCAAAGAGAAATGGGAGCGGCAAAATCATTTTCCTGCTGGCTGTCAAATGGGAGCTGCGGGGTTCCTCTGCTAACAATGGAAGGCAGACTACTGTGCATTAACAGCCCTGCCGGTGCCCAAAGTGGCCTAGCCTGTTATTAAACTGTACAGCTAAAGCTGTTGTTCTCCACTTAGCTGAAAGTGAGTTACCATATTGCAGGTCCCCCAAGACGTTCCCTACCCTTGACATATCCTCTCCCTCGCATGAGTGGTAATGACTGGGATCAGATCCCTCAGGCTCCTGCCTGCACTGTTTTACCTTGCTTTAGAGAAGCTTTTTGGAATAACAGAGGTCTGGTGTGTCCCCCTTCCCCTTCTCTGACTTCCCCCTCAGCTCCTCTCCTTCTCCCAACCTTTATTCCTGAAACTCTTTAGTGGCCCTAAGGATCTTTCTGCACAATACAGCCTTGATAACTCAGTTGTCCTCTAAGCAGATTGCAGGTGGGGTTTTCCCTGCACAGCATAGATTGGATTTTAAATGTATGCAAATAAGCATTTGTGTGCTTGACCCCACGACACAGAAACATCAGGATTTACTCACTGACAGTTTTTTTGTTCACTTTTAAATTCACGTTTGCAAACTGGGCTCTAACAGAACTAACAGAACTGCAATAACAAGATTCTGACTTCCTGGGAAATGTCACAGCCATACTAAATAAGGACTTGAACCTAGAAGGTTTTACAAAGAATATAATATACAGATTTACTTTGTAATATACAGGTATTTACTTTAAAGGAAAATAGGTGCTTCGTATTAGTCTCACTTGCTCAGGATAGACTGGATGGCTTTGATACACAGTGCCATAATAGACAAAATCCATCCTTTTCCCAGCAGCTTTTGTGTCAGTGCCTGGCTTTGCTTTTTGTGGGTGTGCAGTCTCGATCTGTCACTTTCTCCAAGGCCAGCAAAGTAAACTCCTGCTCCTGACTCACAGCTCCAGATGGATTCAAGCTCAAGCACACTGTCCCCCTGGAATTTGGCATATGTAGGTTTATATGCCCTAATCAATCAGGCTGATTTCAGTTAATCCTAATCGTCCTATTAGGGTTCCCAGATAGCAACAACAGCAGCTAGAAATCCCCAAGCAGCCTAATTGACTTCATCTAATTACATTCCTTCTTGAGATTTCCATTAAACTACCCCCTGAATTCATTACAGTGGCTGGCTGCAGGTTTTTAGGGCTTCTTAAAAAACATGTGTGGCAATTGGGATAGCTCAGTTCTAAGGAGCTGAAGTAGTTACTATATGTAAGACCTTGCCACCTCCACACATCTATCTATCTATCAGTTGTCCTGCTCTGGCATATATCAAATGTGCCATCTAATCACTGTGGGGGTTGCCAGTTTTGACTCCTGGCACTTGGGCTCGTTCCTGTGGATGTGCTGCCTGTAGTTCTTTCCTTGTAGTACTGAGGGAACCACACGAGTCAAGAGACTGCCAGCTCCTATTAACCCCTGGCATAAAGGATTTGTAGTTATGTCTCATTATAAAGTAAAGAGCTGACATTCATCTCAAAAGCAGTTAGCTTGGAAAAGAATGCTCTTTTGTCAGCATTCACCTTCCTCTGCGCCCCTTCTGTGGCAGTAAATTGTAAACTGCTCAGTCGAGGTGGCATCTGTCATAGTTAGGTTTCTGTGGCTAATTTGATCACTTCTTCCATTAAAGTAATGCTTTGGCTTTCCAAATGTTGCAAGCTCCCAGTTCTTGCCTTTTGCAGAATACAATCAGGTAGCCCAGAAAAAAAAAGGATTAAAAAACAAAACAAAACAAAAACCAAAAACCAACCTCCCCAAAAAAGTAGAAACTTCTGCAGTAAGGATAAAATTGTTTGATCCCAGGCTGGTTTCCTCTGTATTGCAACTGAGATCAGCTTCCACAACCGAGATCAGCTTCCACAAAATCTGGAAGCAAAGAATCCTTTTCATTGGCAATTTTGTATACAGTGTGCATGCCTATCAATGCTTTGACTGGAGTTCACTTAAAAAAGAAAACAAAACACACACTGGGAGACAGACACTTTGACAAGTGTCATGTTGGAAAATGCTTTATAGGTTAGACAAGCCTTTGTCTTCAGTCTGTTCGGAAAGTGGTGTCACTGATGGCTGTTACGGACGGTTCCTCCAGGTGGGAATGACACCGGTATCACTCACAGGGAAACAACCAGATTGATGTCAGTGAGACAGCAGAGTGTTCAGGTTCACTGGGAGGAATACAATGCCTCTGACAGAATAAAATCCTTGACTGTGCACGGAGGGAGCAGGTCAA
This sequence comes from Poliocrania exsul, assembly GCA_035041345.1. Classification (NCBI taxonomy): domain Eukaryota; kingdom Metazoa; phylum Chordata; class Aves; order Passeriformes; family Thamnophilidae; genus Poliocrania; species Poliocrania exsul. The sequence goes on from JAWWLZ010000082.1 coordinate 59,420,685, forward strand.
AAAGGAAGGTACCCTTGCCAAATGTTTGCTCTTGCATCTCTGCCTCATGGAGGGTGTGTTCTCTTCTGAGGCAGAGCCAAGGACAGAGAGAAGTTCTGTGTGAATAACACCTGAGTGTTGCAGGTGAAGAATTATATAGTTAAGACAAAAACAATGTTTATGCTGATTTTAACTAAGTTTAAGGCTTTGTAAATCACAAGTCATAAAGTGAGGCTCAGAGGAGATGATATTTTGCAAAAATATTGATGTTTACACTGGATTAATGTCTGCTTGCCTGTAGAGATGAGAGGTGAACAGAGTATCTGTTCAAAGTCAGGCTGTGTCTGAACTGCAGACACAGTAAGTCACTAGAAAGTTTTGTGCAAAAGGATTTGGCCTAAATAGATATTTCTAAGAGCTGGCTAAGGTTGCTAATTACTCCTCTGAATAACTTTGAACTGAGGTTTTCTGAATCATTTTCATTCCAGAGGGATTAGCAAGTCTTTTCAGTAGAAGGAACACACACCAAAACTTATAAAATGCATTTACACAACTTTCTAAAGTCATTGAATGCCAATTTGGAGTTACTTTTCTCCCTTTTCTTGTTCTATTTTGGCACTAACATGCAAAAGGAAGCTTGGGGGACTGGGTGGGAGGGGGGAAGGAAAAAAAGCAAAAGCCCAAAGAGAATACAAACAAGAACAGAAGAGACCTTAAGTGCTTTCTTAGAATTGGAGACATCAGTGACTTTATGAAAGATGCAGACACTCAGTTCTTTGTGGGCACTGGGAGAAGCAAAGTCCTAATTCCTCCACACTCAGCAGAGACACTGTCTGAGGCTCTCTATTGTTTCAGCAAACCCAGGCAGTGTTTCACCAGTGCAGTGTATGCTTTGATGCAACTCAGCCTTATGTAAACAGCTTGACTCCTTACATTAAATATTATGCTCTCCAGATTATTTATGTAACACAAATACACGTGGATCTCAGAGTTTTAGACTCTTTGGGAAAGCACTTTAAAATTTTGAACATTTGGATTTCAGTCCAGAAAAAATCTGAGCTGACATGTTTCTCCCACATCCCAGACTTCTTCCTCCTCATCAAATGACATGGCTTAACCAATCCTTTTGTCCCTTCTGCTAAAAAACAGAGCCATACAGAGGCATGGAAAACACACAAATAAAACAATCTCTTGAAATGATGAGGAGCAGAAAGGGACTATGTTCAGCTGGCACTTCTTTTGAAGCACTCAGACACAGATTTGTTCATCCAGACACAATTTCCACCTCTCTTTGTGGGCATGGACAGGTGTGTGCACAGGCAGAGTGTGCTTCTGCAGCAAGGTTATTTTGTATAGTGGTAGTAGAGAAATAGGAGAAACCGTAAACAAAAGAAAGTTTCTATTTGCCTTTTCTTGGGAAGACATTTCTGAAAAAGTTGCACAATGAGTCTGCTCAACAGGGCTGAAAGTTTATCATTGTTGTTGGTTTGTTGTTTATTGTTTTGGAGTTTTTTAAAGAATGTTATTTATAGTCCTCCTGTGGTCAGCTTTGGGGTCCAAAGCCACACTAGGCAGAAGTGCCAAGATGCTTTGGAAAGCCCTCCAGATTAGGTGTCATCCCTATTACCTCCTGCTGGCACTGGGATGAGCTCCCTACCTGTTTCTGGTTCACCACTCCCAGCTGTGCCCACGCTCACAAACCCAACAGAGCTGCTGCCCTAGGTGTGGGGAACAGCTGGCTGCCCAGGAACCCACAGGAGTCAAGGGGAGGACAACATCAGTGAATGCCACACTATGGGGAGGTCCCCAAAGTGCACTTTTGTTCACTGAGTCAGTCATCAATTCACCAGCTCAGTGCTGGCTGGCAGCTCCCTGAGGTTTGCAGGGGACAGGAGGGCACATCGATGCTTCCCATTGCACCAAGTGGAACAAGGACTGGAAATGGTGACATTTCCAGTTTCATGGACACGTTGCTGCCTTCCTTCCCTTGCAAACACAGGGGCTGCACTGTTTGCTCCCAGTAATGCTGTGCATGTCACGACCTGAGAGGGCTATGGATAAGGAATGGCTTAGTTTGGAGGCAAGACAGCACTTCTTGGGAGAAGGGTGGGAAGCAGGAATGTCTCCCACATCTGACAGTGTGATCATGAGATCAGGTGTGGTTCTGCTGAGAGGGCCAGGTCTGTGTTTGGGCACACCCTCAGTGGTGTCAGGCAATGATGCCTTGACCAGCTGATCAAAAAATCTCAGGGTAAAAATTAATCTTGGCATTTGTTTCTCTTCTCCACAACTGCCTGTGCAACAAATGCCCTGTGTGGGTGATAGAGGTGGATCCCACACTATCACTTCCTTTGGCTGTCATGTATTTTCCTTAGTGAGACGGGGAGGATGAGAGAAAAATCTGTTCCTGCAACGTGAGCTCAGGCAAAGCTGATCTCACTGTGAGAAAGCATTAGCTTCTTAATTTGTGCTATTGAAACTGTTCTGTGGACTTCCATTTGGTGGGGAAAGGAACTCCAAAGTAAAACAACTGCCATGCAGGGGAGGCTGCAGATGGCTCAGTAGTAACACACATACTGTACACCTGCACATGTTTGGCACAGAAGGGTTTGAGTGCAGATTTGTGAGCCAGCCAAGGAAAGACAGATTTATTTTTTTGAGGAGGTGGGAAGATCAGATCACCTCCAGGTGCTACCCTGATAAACACTGAGAATAACTCACCAGTCCTTCTACAGTTCTTCTCTGATCAAGTTCATCCTTGAGATAGGAATCAGAGGGACAGATATGTTATCTGGGAAGTTGTCCAGATTCATTTCCAAGGAAGTTAGATACTCAACAGAGCCCTGCTATCAGGAAGGTTGTTTGGGTTTTGTGGGGATTTTTTTCCCCTTGTTTTTTTTTTGTGGGAAAGGGTGATGTTAATTGTATCTTGCTGTTCCTACCCAGACCTCAGCAGTCAGCAGCAGAAACTGGAAGGGCTGCAAGAATGGGATTTAATGCTTATCCACATTTCCTCATGCCATGTGCCTCTAGGGTGTCACTCAGCCCACAGTCCTGCCTAGCTGTACCTTTTAAGTCAGGTGCAGCCCAGCAGGAGGCATCACACATCACACAGTCCCTGAGCTACCATGCTTGGAGCAAGTGTTTCTACACAGGGCTGTATTGTACCACCTGGGTGTGCCCCTCCTTAAAACCTCTTGGGGTCTCTAACCGAGAAAATAGAAAGATCTTGAGAGAGATACACATGCAAAAGGAGAAAGCTAAAAAATGCTCCGTGTTGGTCCTGATGTTTCAGCTAAAGCCCACCAGGCTAAAGCAAAGTCCCTTCTTTACAAGGTGATCACAGCAGTTCAATGTAAGTTCTATTTTAAACCAGTGATTAAACCAGGGTAAAGCACTGTGTGGTCACTCTCAGTTTAATTTAGCTGTGGCTGGCACTGATGACAGCTTGCATTGATCCTTGCCTGTCTAACCCAAATTGATATAACCCTGATTTCAAATGAACTGAGCCTCCCTGAAGAGTGTTATGCACTTTTTAAGTTCATGAATTAAAAAAAAACATCTGACCAAAAGGCTGCAGGTTTCTCACAAGGGCAAAAATCACAGCTCAGTACTGATTTTGACAGTTCTCTCATTAACCTTCACTACAGAGAGCTGAGGAAAGTTATTTGGGGAGCAGAATGGTCAATACTTTGCCTAAGTAAATACATAGCACAGACAACCTAGAAAGAGATACTTATTTTGTGTGACAGCAATAAGAATGAGGAATAATGGACCAGCCAATTCATCTGGATTACTTTCTTCATTTCTAAGTAAGCTTCTCTGTAGAGAAAATGAACACCAGAGCAAGCCTAGTGCTACATGAAAAGGCAAAGACATCACTTCTATCCACATTTTGGCATGTTCTTAAACTCTTCAGAGTCCCCAGTTCTGGCTTCTTTAGGAAGCAAGGAGCTGAGCAGGACAGGCTGCTGAGCTCGCCCAGCACTGTCACACATCTGGGGCTGTGGGGACATTGCAGGGTTGAACTGTGCACACAGAACTAGAGGAGAGAAGGAGAAGGCAAGCAAAGAGGTAATAGAAACACAGAGGACCAAGAGAGACTGCTGAGAAAGTCTTCTCAAGGATTTGGTTGGGAAAAAAGAAGTTGGGGGACACCAAGGACCAAAAGCTGCAGTGCACAGAAGTTGCCATTCTGTGCAGTGCTTGTTTGCCAGTGCCCAGGCAGTGCCCATCACAGACCTCTCTGTCACAGGCTGTTGTGTGCCCACTCCTTCCAAGTTTGGGATAGCCTGAAGCAAGAACCTCTGGCCCAGAAGCAATGCAACCAATTCAGGTTGGGTTCAGCACCATCCTGCTCATCCAGCTGGGAGAGGAGACAGATTATTCCAAGACTAGTTCTCCAGTGCCCCTTGCTGTGGTGACTGTGCAGTCCTGCAGGGGCAGCATCCTTCCTGGAATGAACATTTGCAGTTGCAGGCAGTGGCTCTCAGCAAAACCATTTCACCTGTTCCATTCCCTTCTGAAAAGCAGAAGGGCTGCTACGTGCATGTGCCTGTGCAGATAGGAGAGGCAGCCAATTCAAAGTCACATGTGCTTGGTTTTTAAAGGAAAACAGCAAAATTCCCTCCTCTTTACAATGGTTTTTAATATCTCCTTTTCCAAGGGCTCATCACATGTGTTGGCTCAAGATCACAAAATGCAAAAATTGCAAATTCTTTTTAGTGCTCAGCCTTCCATGCACTTTATCAAGCAGAGACTGGTAAAATCCAATAACAAGCAGGAAAGAAATCTCAGAAAAAAGTGTTTTCATACCTTTAAATTGCATCAAGGAGAGGAATAAAATCCCTAAAAAGTACAAACAGCAAACCATCCCATTCACCACCCAGCAGGCAGACAGGTCCTACAGCTTCAAAAAAGGGTATCTTAACCTGCCAGAGAAAATGGCTACCATTTTCTGGTGCCAAATCACAACCATCCTTGAGGTTTGAATGCTAGAAGCATAGAGCTCAGTTAAAGCAGACAACTCTGCTCCAGTCTGGCAGAAGTGATAAAATACGTAGTGGAACTTGAGAGAGTGCGATCCTCTCTTTTCTCTCCTACTCCCCTTTTTTTGCTATATTTTTCCTCTGGTGGGTTGAGGCACCCAGTTGGAGCTCCCAAAATAGAGGAAATCCAGTCAGAAGAGCCTACCCAAGTCTATCAGCAGCCTGCTGTGTTTCACTCCATCAGCCAAACTTTGCCTCTGGGCCGAGATGTAAAAGTTCTTGGAGTTTTGTGCTCCATCCTCCAAGTCTTGGCCTGATTTGTGCTTTGGAATAAATATGGAATAAAGAGCCTGTCCCTTTAATGCAGTTGCAGTGAGAAGGGCAAAACTGTTCCCAAGAAGTCAGTAAAAGTGGTAATGCCTATTAATGATTGCAGCAGAGTGCTTTTCAGTTGCCCTATTAAAGGAGCTCTTTGTCCTAATAAATACCAACGAAAAAGCTTGCTCTCAGAGCACCTTCCCTGTACTTTATTTATAATGAGTCTTCTAATGAGTACATAGTGTTTATGCCTCCTTGAGAGACTCATCACTCCCTCTCTCAGTCTGTTATTTAACATACAGTACTCCATGAAGGTGTCCCACTTCATCCCCAACACCTCCCTGCCCCCTTCCCCACACAAACCTCCATGTACTGCTGGTTTCAAGGGCAGATGTGACTGAGAGGGAAAAATGAGCACTGGAGGAGAAGCAGAGACCTAAATGTGACACACAACACATGAGGTGTCCTGAATCGACAGCATGACAACGTGGGCCCATCAAGGACAGCTCTAAAGCACCTCCTGTGTGTGTGTCTCAGTTGGGGTGTGCAGTTTAAACAGGTCAGACACCACTCTGGTACACCTGGCAAAATACCTGGTGAGCAACAGTAACCTGACTGTGTTGTCCCAACCCTTAGGAGGTGCTGCTGACTAACAAGACCAAAAACCACCCAACCACTGAGATTGGTGGTATCCTCCTGGTAGCAATACAAAAAAAGCCTTTTCATTTTCAGTGGATGGTTCCAGGGGGATTGTTGGGACAAAGAGTTCAGTTGTCAAGTAGCATTTTTGCCAAAGCTCCTCATGGCTGTAATTTGCCACAGCACATTCTGTATCTGGCTGTGTCCGGGTGTGACACGAATTAATAACTCTGTGAGGCTTCATGTGGTTTTCTGTCACCATTCAGAGCCATGCCTTGAGATTGTGGCATCCTACAGGACACAGCCCTAATGTGATCTTGTGACAGAACAGAAGTAATTTATATGACCAGGGTGCCTAAGAAAAAAAAGGGAGCCTATTATAGGGTTGTTCCATTGCCTTAGGCCAGAAGATAGACTCTGAAGACTCTCTTTTATTCTCTGTGTTTTTCTTCTAAGCTTTGAAGCAAGAACTAAAAGGGTTTCCTGTACTTAAGCATATCAATTTCTATCCTTTTTCTGAGCCTCTACAATGCCTGTTTCCACAGGAGACAAAAATTAAGCAAAAGAAGATTACATAAGGAGGCTTGGTGTCAATGGCTGATGTTAAGACGAGTCTTATATTTGCTGTCCATCATCAACAGAGCCCCATGGGCACGAAATCACAACAGCAGGAGTCTTTGTGGCATCTAGCACTTTGGCATTTACAAAGTCAAAATTGGGTTTGAGATGGAGGAATTCATGGGAATAAAAGGACTGTCTGATCTGAAAGCATGAAAGAACTGTGCTCCTCAAAGTTATTTTTTCAGTGCTGCAGTGCAAGCAGGGCAGCCTCAGGATTCACTTGATCTCTCTGGATTGTGCCCTGCTGCACAACTGGGCCCCGTGGCAAGGAATGAGGGACTCCTGGGCCCATCAACCCTCATCCTGGGCTTGGACATCTGCACTGAGCAGGAGAAAGAGCTCCTAGAACAAACTACAGTGTCCTGTGTAGCAAAGCCTCAAAGCTTTTGTTCTTCTGGAAATGAAGGAGCCCTGGAAGCTCTCTGGGAATCAATAAGGGAGAGACTTGAGCACAAGCTTGAACCCTCCAGCAAGTGCACAGCCAATTTCTACACCAGCCAGAACTTGCATATTATGTTCACATTCAGCTTCAGACGTGACACAACTCAATAATCCATCCTGGAGCTGACAAAAACCATCTGATCCTTGTCTGGACCATGTTTCCAAGCAAGCTGAAGAGAAAATAAAGTACTTTGAGGAACAGATGATACCTTGCTGAGAAAAGAAAAAAATATGTCTGAGAAGCATCTGCACTTCCCAGTGTCTGTTCACCCACTCTCTCCTCACTTTTCTCAGGATGAGAAACAGGTTTCCAAAGAAAAAGAACAGCAGAGAGCTCACCTGGAGAGAAGGGAAGATAACCAAATTTATTCATTTTTTATCACAGGATTGGCCAGCATTTCACCAAAATGGGTAAAGAACATTGACAAGATTCAACAAGGAGGGAGCAACAACAACTCAAAACGCAGCCACCCTGAGAGCCCCTGTGGGTTTTTCAGACTTAAAACTGAGTGTTTCCTTTTTAAAACCAGCAATTACTGCTGACTGATAGATTGTGAGGAGGAAATTCAAAATGAGAAACACCTTCAGTCTTGATGTGGGACCCTTCTTTCTTACTTTTTGAGAGTTGTGATGCCCAGGAAGCTTTGGATTATACAAATTATTTAGGAGACCAAAAAACCCTATTTTTTTGTCCTCAAGAATGAGGACACATTCATGGCTAATGTTTGGTTTGGCCATTATAAATGGCATTTTGATGGCAGGTGTGTGCATACACACATGTATTGTTCTGTGTGTAAAATCAAGTTCTGGATGACTGAAATCACAGGGACATGTCTCCTATCTCCCAGCTTTTCCCCACAGCATGTTATCACACAGTTCCCTGAACCTTGCCAAGTCCTACAATACTTAAATTTTAGTTATTCTTTCATTACAAATATGCTGCTCACAGCTAATGATTGTATGAGTGAAGACTGGAACCCATACCTAGCTCCCAGAATAGCAAGAAAAATTACTTTGGTGGGCTGCCTCAGTCTGACAGCATTTACAGTGCCTGCTCAGGAAGATCTAAATTCTTAGCAAGGCTAAATGCCAGAAATAAGGGAGCTTGGTTGTCTGCATTGAGCAGATCATGTGCTCACAACAGCAGAAGGTGCTGCTTTCTTACAGCAGCTTCACCAAATGTCCAGTGAATCTTCCACACAGTAAAGAAAGTTTTTGCTTGTAAGGATGGTGCTGGGAGGAATTTATTCTCTGTGGCAATTGCATGTCAGCTGTTTCAACTTATCAAGAGAAAAAAAGCTGTCTTAAATTGCTCTATTAGCTTACTGAGGAGGAAAGCATCCATTTTAGCAGGAAACCACATATGGTTGTCCTTCAGGCCAAGACAGACCTTTGCTTATCTACCTACTTCCAGAGGTTGTTTTATTCCCACCAATTTATTTCTATTTCATTACCTACCCAAACACTCCATGGTCTATTTATTTTTTTAAGGTTTGGGTTTTGGCAGTGCCCTTCATCTTCTCTGGCTTTTCTATAACACAGTACTTTGTGCAGTTCCTCTGGAAGGAGAAGGTGGTGGGGAACAGATGGAAAGGACACACTACCACCAATCTGACTTTCCTCCAGCAACATGAATTAACTATTCCAACTGTTCATTTCTTGATGCTGGGGTGGTTGAGTGATAAGGGAGAGTTCTTGTTTTTAAACTCCTACTCCTATCTGAAAGGGTTATATTTAAATAATGGATCCCTTATCCTGTCTGTTTTCCACCTGGTACTCAAGTGGCTGCTTCTTTATTGTAAAGCTGATAACACAATTTTTAGATGCAGAACCTTCCCAGCAGGCAGCTGAATGGCTGGCCATATGGCTGGGCTGTTTTCTGGGAGTCCCTGAGCCAGCAGCTCCTTAGTCATCAAGGTTCTCCAGTTATTGTCATCTCCCACTTACAGGTGTATTGATTCATATCAATATCCCAAAGGGCCACTTGTTGGACTTAACCTTAAGAAACAATGGCAAAAAATGTATGGGAATAGCAATTCACAATGTCCAGAGGTGGCTCCTACTGTTGCAACCAAGATTTGCTGTTGCCTTTGTCATTGCAGGTTCACAATAAATGACATTTACCATCACTGGGGACCAGGGAAAAAAATCATCATTAAGGCATTAGTACAGACTTCTAAAAGCAAGACTGTCAGGGAACCACTTCTTAATCTCATTTGAATTCAAATGCAGCTTTACACGTGTTGGATGCATATGGTTTTTCACATTAAGATGTAAAGTTTCTACAAATCCGAGGTGTGAATGGTTCCCCTGAGTGCTGATGACAAATATTCCAGTATCAACACTTAGCTGCTAAGCTTACCTTAAAACTTGCTGGGGCGATAAGCTGCTGGTAATTTCTCTGCCAGCATTAGGGGGAAACAGCAGAGCTTCTGTGCACTTCTCACAGGACTAACTGGAGCACAGGGCAGGGAGGAACTTTCCTTCTCCTGCTGTTCCAGCTGGCTGGGAATTCGTGAGTAAAGATCTACAACAGGAGAAGTTGGAGCCCAGAATTGTTGAAGGAAGTTGAAAACAACAGGTTTGAGAGTCCTGTGAGTAGAGAGCCATGGTCTTATGCAAAAGAACCATAAAAGTCAATTAATCCTTCTTGACTCATTGGTTGGGTTTTGGTTTTTTTAAAATTTTTCACATATACTGTCGGTTACAAAAGTTTCAACGAGATTTCTAGAAAAGAAATGGCAAAAGAAGTGAGGCAGAAGAAAAATATTAACTTATCTCTGCTTTTAAATGTCTCCTAGATGTGTTGGTATTTCACTGATGGGCGTTGGAGAGATAAGAGAATGCCCAGTTTCCACAGATAAAGTTTTATCTGGTACAGTCCCCACAGTGATCTCAGAGCAGACAAGAAGAATAAACAATTGAACTAATAGGGCTCTTCCCTCTGCAGCTTCTTTAACTCCTGATGATCCATAACATTTCAGTGGAAATGACAAGGGGTTTTTACTGATGGAAATGTAAGGCAGCTTTGTGAATTAAAACCTAAGGGATTTTGGCCAGAATCACAAGAACCCAAATTAATTCTCTGTATAAGATTTTATTACAGGAAAGCTTATGGAATTTCCACAGTGAAACCTGAAGGAATGACTCCAAGCAACTGTTTAACATCAAAATGTCAGTACAAGAGGTTTTAAAATACATCATCAAAATTAATGGTAAATTCCTACATTCATGTGGTGTTACCCAAAAGTTTTGAAGGAACTCAGATATTCAAAACTGGCATCCCTCTCAGAGATGGAGATGGCAGAACTAATGGCACTATTTAGAAAAAGGCTCTGGAGGGGAGCTGGGCCAGAAAACTAGAGACAATTTGTATGAGTTCCACACTAAATAAATTACAACTGTGAATAAGAATATAATCAGTTTACACATAGATAAATTCATTATAATGGCATGGTCCACAAAGCTTTTGAGGAAGGAAATCACACCAGCTCTGAAGGTCTTCAAAGTGTGAACAGATAGAGAAGCACAAGGTCACTGATACAGTTTACTTGCATATGCAGAAAGTTTTTTATCAAGTCTTATATCCAAAGATAAGATTCTTATGTGGAGTGGTAATTTGGTAAAAGATAAGAAGCAAAGGAATATATGACCAGTTTTCCCAGTGGGAGAAGTTTAGGGGAATCACACAATGATGTGTACTGGAACTGTATTCACAAAACAGGCTGAAACCCTTGGTAAATAATGAAGTATGTTGATGTTACTGAATAATTCAAGGCAGCAAAAATGCAATTTGTCTACAAGGAGTTCAGAAATATCTCGTGATATTGAGTGACTGGGAAATAACAGGGTAAAGGAAATCTGACTCTGGCAGTTGTGAAATACCATAGATCAAGAAAACAACATCTATGTGTGTGCACATCCACACAGTGTGCTCTGGTTGAGCTCTGGCCACTCAGGAAGGACGTGTTGTGTCATGTGGACAAGGCTCTGCAAACAGCAGTTCATCTGCTAAACCAGCATATATATAAACTGTTAGTAATTAGAATGAAAGAAATCAAGCACACACAAAAAAGAGAAAGCATCAATATGGCATTGCATAAATGGTTTGTGTTGCTCCCACCACCAGAAAGAGGAATTACTAGAGTAAGACAAAGTGCAGAACAGGCAACTGGGATGACTGGGGGTTTAGATAAAGCTTCCATACAGGAAGAATAAGGTCAGATGTACATAAAAAAAATAATTGGGTGCTGAAGGATGGACTGACAGATCAAAGCAACTGCTGTGGAGAGCTCTGCTCCTGAAGGGAGAGCATTTCAGGCTAAATTCAGTTCAATCATCTGGGCTGAATATCTTGCCCACACTTGGGGGCCAAAGTTGGCTGCAGAATCAGCTATGGGTCACACCCTCCTGTTCCTGGTAGGATTTGGACCATGTTCACACCAATCCTGAAGCAAACCTTCCAGTTTGGTGCAGCCAGAAGCAACCTAGCAATGAACAGTACATGAAAGTGGTTGCTTCAGATTTCACTTAGAACAAAAATGTTAATGTAGTTCCAGAGTTGCTGGGGGTTTGTTTGGTTGGGGGTTATTGGTTTTAATTGCATAAGATTTTCTTGTTCAAAGCAGAAGAAAGGTGGTTGGAAAAGGCTATGAAAGAGGTCTATAAAATTAAAGATAACTTGGGAAAGGTAAACAAGGAACAACAATTCCCTCTTTCTTCTATCACAAGAAGTAAAGATACCAAATGATCAGGCAACAGGCTTAAAGCAAAAGGAAGTACTTTTTTACACACTTCATAATGAAATTATGGAACATGTTACCCAGGATGCTTTCAAGGCCAAAACCATGAGTGAGTTCAAAAAGAAATTACACAAATTAATGGAAGAAATGTCCGTGATGGGTTAAACCTTGTGATGTTAATGCAATTTACAGATCAGGAAGTCTCAGATTTTCTGAAGCTACAACCACAGTGTACGTTCCTTAGTCTCCTCTACCAGTCACAGTCAGAGATGTGATATTGCACTGGATGTTTGTTCTGGCCTTATTTTCTTCTCAGGAAACTACATCTCAAAGTTGCTGTGAGCCTGAAGGACCCAGTCAGCAAAATTCAGGCACAAAAGTGTCATCAGATTCAACCCCTCAGGCACTTGTGGTCCTTTGATTCAACTCCTCAGGCACTTGTGGTCCTTTGATGGCAATTCAGCTCTTCTTTTTAGCACCTTCTGATTTTAAGCTCTCTCTGATCATCACTGATAAATAGTGTGCATGGTCATAGGGACTAATTCCGACTTCACTTTGGCTGGAATACCCTTCAGATTCCTCAGTTCAGTTGAACTTTCTGAGCCTGAGAAGAGCGAAAACAGAGCAAAAGCAGTAGCAAACCCCTCAGCTGTTCAGTAGCCAATATTGTGGCCAACAGAGCACCTATAAAGTGAAACAAATGGTGCTGAGCATCCCATACCTGCCCTGAATGTCTTTGTCTGGGATTTCATTTAAACTGGCTTTAGTTTGACCTCAAGGATACGAATATTGTGGACAGCTGGATCACACCAAGTGCACTGCTGGAGCATGTGCTGCAGTTGGGTTTCATTCCTATGGAATCCAGACCACTCCAAGGCCACTCCAGAGCCAAACCAAAGTGTGGTGTGGGGGCAGTCAGATTCATTGAGAAAGACATGCCTGATCCAAACTCAAATGCTAACGTGGTAGGACCATGTAAGGGCTGTGTAAGGGGTTATTGTCCATGTGTCATAGGGGAAGAGTTTAACCTACTGTGAACAATTAAAGTTTTCCAAATTATTTCCCTTCTTCTCCTTTCCCCTCCCTACAATTTGCATTCTGATTGTGTCAACCCATTTATTTAGCAGTTAATTCATTGCTTGTAAGTCAAAAATATGGCTCATTGAGCTTACAGACAATGCCATTTATTTTCCCCCCCTTTTTTTTTTTAAGCAAGAGCTTGAACTGCTCTGTCTTCTCTTTAAATAAACCTTCCTAGACATCATCAAGAAGTCAGATGTGGTGGGGGCACACCCAGGAGATTCCAGCCACAACAGCAGCTTTTTCTCTTTCTTTGCAAGCACAGGCCAATACACAAACTCTCTGCCCTAACCTAGTCATAGAAACAAACAAACAAAATCATCAAATAATAAAGCAAAATAAGTGCCAGACTGGCACAATGTCTGCATTTGATTATAAGTGAAATATAGACCTGTTACCTGTATTTATTTTTCACTGAAGAAGGCATAAGAAAAACATATATCCATGTAAGAGAAGCATAATCCATAATCACCTGGTTTGCAATATTTAATATTTCCTAGAAAGGGTAAAATGTGACCATATGACATAAACAGTGGTGGGAATTACAGCTCTGTAATTCAGTACAAATGAACTGAGATCAAAAGCAATTGTCAGGCTCATGAGCTGCACTTTGCAGGGTAGAAGTCAGAGCAACCAGTGGGATTTAATAAAATAATTTTTTTAAAAAGTGCTTAACCTTGCTATGCCTCCTCTTCATCTGAATGGAATCACATCCATAAACTGAATTAAACAAATGAGCACATCTTTATTGGTGGCATACACCATAATTCCTACTGGTTCCTCAGGAGTGCACCAGGCTGTGCAAGCTGCAGACCAGAGAGGGAAGTTACTCATGTTTTTGTGCTATAAGCAGGTTAAAAGTGTGTCTTTCCTCCCATTGAATGCTGAATTTTCTTTTAAGCTGCCAGCAGGTGAAGTAAATCATATTGCAACTACATTCTTGTGAAGACAAAAAAATATACAGGAAGATCCTTAGGATGTCAAATTTACATAAAGAACAAAAGCTGCTCTGAGACCAGGTTAGGGCTTATCTGCCTTGACAATTTGCTTTCTCCTTTTCCAACCTCTCTCAACTCCAAATCTGCACGTTAACTGAAGACCAGGTATTGAATCTGCTCTGTTTTCCATCTCCTTTTGGAAGGAAATTCTCTTCTGCATGATGTCGAAGTAGATGGCACCATCCTAAATGCCTTCAGCTTCATTATCTCCCTTCTCTTGTTATGGCCTGATCATAAACGTTCACACCAGTGCACTACAAAAAGGTTGGGTTTTAATGACACTCTGAGGCTGTAAAACATGATCCCTGATCCCAAACTACATGTCTCTCTACAAATAGCCTTGCAAATAGCCCCAGTGGTAAACATAAACCTCTGTGTTAGAGCACTGTGTTCAGCAATTCCTCAAGGAAGGCAACTCCACAAAACACCTTCCAGAAGTCGTGGTAATGTCAAGGGTCTGACCTGGAGAAAACATCCTTTTGTGAGATTCACTTAATTCCATGGTGCAAGTCATAGGAAGGGATGGTACCTGCCCTTTTCTCACATTTCCACCTGCAAGTGCCCACATGGAGACAAGTAAATAAATGGAAACTCAGGGAAAACCCACTGCTTCAAGGACAGTTATGAGTGCTGTAGTACACTCATCTTCCTGCAGTTAGGTATTTATATGTTGTCAAAAAGCAATTTTTGTTTTTGCTATAGATCCTATGGATCTTTTAAAATCTATTATTTAAAAAATTATATTCTTTTTTGTATATCTGGCCAATGAGGCTCTTATTATAACCTAAACTTTTAAATCTCTGAAGCAAAATTAAAAAATTCCAAACAATTAGAACCAAACCCCCACCTCATCAGGATTCACATGCAAGGGTAGGAAGCTGACAGAGGCTGAATTTCTGAAACATGAGTTGTATTCACAACTGCATTCAAAGCTGGCTGGGAGGAAATATTTCTCTGCATTCTTTAGATCAGCTCATGACAAATCCAAAGAGAAATGAGTCTAGCAAGCTTGCTTCCTTCCTCATTTCTTATTTTTCATAATTGACTTCTGTTAGATTGGATTATAAAGTATACTCAAATCACTGACTCACCAATCCCAAGAAGGCAAGTCTGTAAAGTAATGAGATTAACCACAGTTGATCAAAGAAAATCACCATGGATGCAAAGCTCTGCTTTTGTTGGTGACATGAAATGGCAGAGGTCTGGCTGGAGCAATGGATGGCTCAGGTGGCCACCAGAGACAGCTGCACGTGGGAGGATTGGTCCTAAAGCAACAGGAGATAACACTTGGTGGAAGTTCAAAGCTTTCTTCATCTTTCCTTTCAGGGGTACTAGAAAATGTGGTGAAAACAGGAAAGGTCCTTCCCATAATAAGCAGACTTTGCTCCATTAAACTAAGCTCATCCCAGGGTCCTTTATTATTCCAGAAGTTCTGCAAAGGTCTCTGGGCCTGCTGGAAAGTTCCATGGTTATATAAGGGAAGAAAAAGGAAAAGGAAAAGGAAAAGGAGAAAAGGAAAAAAGGAAAAGGAAAAAGGAAAAGGAAGAGGAAAAGGGACAGGAAAAGGAAAAGGATAAAAGGAAAAGGAAAAAGGAAAAGGAAGATGAAAAGGTACAGGAAAAGGAAAAGGAAAAAAGGGAAGGAAAAGGGAAAGGAAAAGGAAAAGGAAAAAAGGAAAAGGAAAAGGAAAAAATGACAAGGACACGGACAAGGGA
>JAWWLZ010000082.1:59446018-59481384 GCA_035041345.1 Poliocrania exsul
GCAAATGACTGAAACTCAAACTAAAATATAAAAGCAAATTGAAGTTTTCTAAGTTAATTTATGAAGCTTTGTGTTGGATAGCAACAGAAGTGGCAGCTCAGGACAGCAGAACTGTATCTGGACTGAATTAGACATGTTATAAAATTATTAATTCAATTACTGTCTAATACAGCAAAGTCCATCTGAAGAAATCATCTTCTCCAGGTAAGGATCATGAACTAGTGTGAAAAAATGTGAGGATTTACAGGATTTTAATTAGATTTAGGGTTTAACCCACAGACTAGGTGTTTTTTTGTTAACTGAAAGATAAATGTTTTATTTAAATGCCTTTACAGAAATGAGTAGTGGTTCTCCCAGTGAATCTGCTACAAACACACCAACATGATTTTAAGAAAATAAATGTTACGTTGCCCTGGCACATAAAGTGGGTTCCCTCTTCTCTTGGAAAGTGGTCTGAAGTCTGAATGCCTGAAAGGGACTAAAACAGGCCTTAAAAGGCTGTTCCAAAGCTGTTTATGCAATTGCTGCAAAAATACTGCAATGCCACTAAGAATCAGGTCTCCTACATTTGTCAGGTAATTATTGAATACTCTGGGGTGCTTTTTCCTTCAAAATCCTGATTTGTTGATTGAATCCTCCTAGAAAGCCACTGGACAGAATTACCCTGCTGCATGAGGTGACTTTTACTTCGGGATCTCAAGATATGCTTCAAAAATATCAGGGGCTTGAGCTTCAGGGGTTCAGCCTTTCATAGCAAACTACTGGGAAACAGAAACACTTTGCAGTCAAAGCTAAATCCCAGCTAAAGGTGCACAATCTTCTGTGATTCTGGTCTTTTTTTAGCCTCAGGATCAACTTTTGCTTTTAGAAGCACTAATGGTTAAAACCTATTGAATCTTGGATGAGCATTTATAAGAAGGGAACACTTGTCCTTAAATACCAAAGGCTTTTGAAAAGCTCTGTCACTTCTCTCAGCTGATGGAAAACAACATTTGTGGAAGAAATACTATTCTCTAATGACTGCCTGCTTTAATCCAGAGCACACCAGAGGCTAAATAAACTGAGTGGGTTAAGCCAAATGTTCATACAGTTCACACAGACCTTGCTCAGGCTAATGGATCATTGTTATGCCAGGATATAATGGATAGATTGGCAAGTGTCTGTCCCTTGTTTGTTTGATGCAGTCTCTGGATGAACATGTAAGGTCACATTCGCTTGCTTTCTATGGCATTCTTTCTTACAGTCAAAACTTCATTTGTGTGCTCAAAATGGTATAAAAAGTTCCAGAAATAATGCAAAGTAATTAAAAATAAAAGGGCAGGAATCCAGTGCCAGGGAAGGGAACATTTTCTCTTTTAGCCTCCGTTTGTGGATCCCGTTGTGCCAAGATAGAAAACAGTGAGATGTTCAAATATTAATAAAGTGGTAGCACAGCCAAATTAAAATGCCCCAATTCTCATAAGTAATGTTTCCAGCAGAGCACAAAAGGATAATCAAGCCCCCAAACTAGTGAAGGAGAATTTATGACCCACCATCTGAGCTGCCAAGAACTCCCTGCATGCGGGCACTGAGGATGGCATGGAAGAGCCCTGCCTTTAAACCAGCTCTGCTCTACAGAGCAAGGCAGTGCCATGGAAAGTCTTCTGCTCACTTCTTGAGGCAACTGGTCCCTGCTTTGCTACATCTCACTCCCTTCTACACTTAGGACACCAAGAAAAAATGAGCTACAAGTATACATCATGCTCATCTTATTCCACAACTCAAATAAGTTTGAAAGATGACATTTTTCTTTACATGTCCTGCATTCTGGTTGCCCTCAGCTTCTCACAGTGGCATATCAAAGTTTTATTTAACTGCCTTTTCTTGTTGCATTCAATAGTCAGACAAACTTGTCTCTCTCTAGACTGTTTTTCCATTCCAAAACCTGTCCCACATATATTTCAACTGTAATTTCAGTCCAGTCTTTTACTGCCTGTAGACCTGTTTCCTGATATCAAGTATCCTTATGAAAATTTTAAAAGACAGCACCTACCATTTCATCTCTAATCTACCCATGACAAACTTCTTCAAAGATCTGATCTCTCTAACTCAGGTAGAGTTTGCCTTTTACCAGAATTTTTTCTAGTGGTAAAGATACATATTGTTCCTCACCTTTCATTTTGCATTATTTACACATTTATCAACTCTAGTTCTCTATGTTTATCTGTCTGTTCATATAAAAAAGAGAATCAAAGAATCAAAGGAAATGGACATAGATCAGTTTGTGGAAATGTAGATTTAGATTCTTCCACTCACCCTTACTGATCACATGGAATTAGACACCTCTGCAGCTGAAAAGAGGTTAATGCACAAGTGGAACAGATAATTTGCTGGGTCATTCTGATACTCACAACATTCCCAGCTTTCAAATATACAAAGTTAAGAGACTCTTGAGTGATCTCACACAAATAGGGTGTCCTCTCCCTCAAGTTCCTCTTCCTCTTACACATTTGATCCTGGCCCTCTTCTGCTGTGAGACAACATCTCTACAAGTGGAGCTTGAAGATAAATATCTTTGAAAATGCCCCTCTTTCAGGGTTTAAATGTGCAGCTGTCACATGCAGCCCTGCCATGGAAAGTAGAAGGATTCTGCTGCACACAGTCCTGGCAAGACTCATTGCTGAATAAACTGGATGCAGCTCTGCTCCCCAGGTTAAGTATTTATCTTCTGCTCATCCTGCTGGAGTCTACCACAATCTTCCCCATCTTCTTCTCTGGTCTCAATGTGCTTTATGCCAGTTTTATACAGAAATATGTCACTTGATGAAAGTCATGCAGATTTTGTAACCTCTCAGTGTATGTGATCTCAATCCATCTGACTGTGGCAGGTTCCATGAGTTAAATGTGCACCAGGTACAGCAGGAAGGAGTTTCAGCCCATCCTTCTGCCCCCAGCACATTCTAGAGCAGAACTCTACAGAAATAATACAAAAATTTTGCTTTCTCCTCTTTCAGTTTACTAGAAATTTCAGTTGATTGAAGATAGAAAAATAAGACACTTTAAGAATTAGTCCAGGTTTGCATGTTCCAATTCAGGCAGAGAGCTGTGTCACCTTCATGACAGCAAAATCAATTCTGACACAGCCATACATGGACACCATTTACAGAAATGTAAAAAGAAAGGTTCCTGGCCTAAGATTCCAGCCTAATTGAGCCAAACGCAATAAACATGATAATTATTCCTTCTCACAGTGAAGTGAACAATTCAATTTGGAAGGAAAGATGTGCCATTGCTATTCCCTGGTCCTGCTGTTATTTTATTTTATATGCCCTCTTACTGCTCATCACTGAGATTTTCTGCATTTAGTTAGGGAGTCCCTTTGCCAGAGAGTTCAATTTATGGCCCAGACTCAGGTTCCTGTGGCTTTCTGAGGGTTTGCCTGCATGGAGTGGGTACAGTGCTAGGATGGAGGCTGTTCATTCCCACCACCAAGGCTTTCTGGCCACCCTGGGCCAGGCACAGACCAGGAGCTGCAGCTGGCAGGGCTGGAGAGGGCACTGCTCTGCCCAGGCTCTGCCAGACAGCTGTCTGTGTCAGCCCTGGCTTGGCACTGCCAGGCAAAAGGCTGTCCTCTTCTAGGGGAGCTGGCATGCATGGCAGTGTCTGCCACCCCAGCCTGCAGAGCACACCTGCCCCTGCAGCCCTGCACAGACAAACTACCACACATCAGCCCACTGTGGAGTGCTCAGGGAGGGCCCCCAAGGTCTGCCATCCCACACCCTTCCCAGATCCTGCTTTGGAACTATCACACCTCCTGGAAAGGCAGAGGGACCCAGCCCAGTGTGTGCATTTTAGGTGGGTGGTGGCAGCTCTGTCTGCAAAAGAGAGCACCAAACTGCACCCTGTAGTGCTGCACTTGATTTCTTGACACTATAATGCAGAATGCTCCAGTCTAATAAAACTCCATAGCAGTTTATCTGTTTCCTCTTCTCCACTTGGCACCAAACTGCACCACATCTGAATTTCTTGCAACATTGCATATCAGGTTAGAAGAGAAATGTGGTAAAAGGCTTTTCTCCCACAAGAAATGCGGTGTTATTTGTTACAATTTGTGCAGTTCTTGCTTACTTTGGTGTCCTGGCATTTGTTTTGTGCTTTGGAGCAATGGCTTTGTCTACTTTGGTCTGCAAAGCTGACTGTCCCACAGGCTGGTCCATGAGCAGATACCCTGAACTTCTCCTCTCCCAAACACAAAGCTCAGGTGCATTAAGTGCCATCATTGCAGTTAGGAACGTGTTTTCAATGTATTGTTCCTTTCACTGTGCAGAAATACCTGCAGACAACATGAGGTTTCGCCCCATTGATTTTCTTACCTACAGTAATTAAGTAGTAATTTTTGCATCAAAAAAACCTTAGAGTTGAGAATGCTTCTCAAATTTGTGTTACAGCAAAGCTGAATGAAAGAATGTGGGAGTGTAATTAGTAATTAATACTCAACCATCTCCTAGTTCTTAAGGAAGACTGGGGTCTGTTGTGGAAGGAAATTATTAAATGAAATAAAGGTGTAGCAATGTAGTTAAATAAACTGGGCCCAAGAAATTGCAGCTTCTCTAAAGGAAGGTTAATAACTCTCCTGGAAAACAGGCACTGAAACAGAATAATTGTGTTCATTGTGTGAAAAAAAGAATAAAGAGGACTGTCTTAGAAATTGTCTTCTGTACCACTGCACCAAAATATCTGTGCTCCCTCTCTGATCCAAACAGCACAGAAAATTCCACAGAGAGCAGAGCAAGTACCTCCCCAAAAGATGGATGATCAGATATACATCCATGAAACCTTTGCCTTTGGTTTTATAAAGGCAAGGGACAAGAGGAAGCTTCACTTTAACCAACTGGACTCTGAGTGGAAGTGGAGAACTCATGTTAAAAACATTTGAAGACTGATTAAAATGAGAATAAATGCCTCTGAAAAGATGGCATAACCCCTTGTGTTTTCTCACCAGGGGACCTAGAGTTGTATAAACACTTTGCCCACAAGCCTTCTGGGCCAGGGTGAAGGCTTTTATTCCTATTTTCAGAGCCTTCCTGGCTGTGGAGCAACACAGGGCTGCTCTCAGCACACTCACCCCAATCCCAAAAGGCTGCAGCAAAACTGTCACCATCACTGCCATGAACCTTCAGTAAAAGAGAGAAAGAAATAAGATTTGTTAATATTCCTCCCCAAACCAAAGGCTGCAGAGTCTGAGTGTCTCCTGCACACACAGACAATCCAGCTTTGGCTGTGGTGCCACATCAGACTGACTCCCACTTCTGGGATCCTTGGGAACCAGGATGTACCTCCCTCCTCCAAGGTGGAAACAGCCTTGGCTGTGTTAAATTGGTTTAGTCTTACTCATTCCCTTTTATTTTATGCAAACTTTGGCAGAGGAGATCTGGGTGCCAGGCATGTATTTATAGTGTAGCTTTTATGTATTTCTTTGTACCTTTGCCATTGGGATAAATTGAAAGGAAATGCAGCATTCAGCATCACAGATGTTTTCTGATTTACCTTTTCTTTCTCATCGTTCAGCTGTCCAAAGGGTTTGAGGGATATGTATTCCATATGTCAGAAGGAAATACAGGACATGAATTCCTCTTCATCAGCTCCATTTTTGTTTTGAGCTGAAACTGTTCTTGTAGCAAGAAGTCTCTCTGTACAGGCTGAGTTTTCATGAAATCTTGTGGAGGATTTTTGTTGGTATTCTCATCTCAGACAAACCATACATCACAATTCACTGACAGCTCAGGGCACTTGCCAGGTTGCTTCACAGTTTAGCCATGCTTAGAGGTGCCATGAAAATGTATTTTCTGTCTCTTTGCTATTACAGCAATTGCACTTATTAAGCCATACCTTTTTCACAGTTACTATGGAGGAAGGCAAAGAAAAACTCCTTCCTTCAATCACTGACACCTCAGCTGTTTTGACTGCAGTGACTGAATCCAACAGATTTCTCATTTGAAAATGTGAGTGAAAGTTGTGTTTGGCAGAAAAGGGCACAGCCATTTTGAGACATGTGAGATCCATTCCCTTTTAGTCCCAAATTCACAAGCTGTGGGTGCTCCAATTTCCAAACATGCTTGTTCCAGTGAGCTCAGATCCCAAGTGCTCTGGCGTGTATAATTCCTGAGAAAGCAGTTCTTCTGGCAGATTAAGGGAACAGTTTGCTTTTGCCTCAGGCCATTAACATTTTAATAAAATGGTCCTCAAATGTGATAACAATTTATCTTTAGGGGACTTTATCTATTATTAACCTTATTAAGTAACAAGTTTGGTTTTGTTGACATGTAGATTTTCCAGTCTTTGTCAAGACTGAGTCAATTTTTTTCTCTTAATTTCATGTGCCATTATGTTGTGTACCTTTGCTACAAGTATGTTTTGTGGGTTTGTTTGGTTTGCATTTGCACTGAATCTTCAATACTTTCCATATCCTCAGAGTTAGGAGATGATCTCATCAGAAGTGGTTAGAAACAGTCTTTTACTCCTGTCTATCAGTCGTTTTCATTCAGGTAAAACTCCAGTTCTTCACATCCTGATTTTGCAGGCACTGAGTTATCTGCAAATTATTTCTGTTCCCAAAAATCAAAATTCACAGAACTAAGATTTGTCTCACAGAAGCTGTAATTACTCAAGGTTTCAGATGTCTGCCAAGATACCAGGGTTACCATTATTCAGTGTAATTAATGCTTTCACCAATTTAGAAAACTATACAAACATTGTGGCCTCATGCTACTAGACAATGAGGACTTTCTCTGAGATGATAAATGCCTTTGCCTCCTATAGATTTATCAGTATCTTGCAGGTTCAGGATCCATGCTGGTCACACACAGAAAAGGCTGAAGCAGTTACAAAAAACCAGCTTTCAGCCCCAAGTCTCCAATGTGCCAACTGAGCAGAAACCACACTCTGTTACTGGAAGTGAACACAATCATGATTTTTTAAATTCTTTTTTGTATGCTTTCAAATAATTTAAATAAGGGTTAATTTCATTCCTTCTTTCTGTATACCCTCACATATTCATGTTATGACTGATCTTGCAATGGAATGCTCTGGAAATTTTGCAAGGAAGAAAAGACCAAATGTATGTTATGAGCTCCAAATGACTTGCTAAACTTCAGGGTGTTTATCCACACATACATCACATTATTTCTAACTTCACTGACAACTACTGCTTCTAAATGCAGCAAAGGGAGGGAAAATGGACTTTGGGTCTCCACTGTAATCTCAAAGGTGGCTCTATTGCAGGGTGGAGATGCTTGACCTACTTTTCAGTCAGTTTGCTTGGGAGGCAGCCTGGCTGCAACTCTGCTGGACTTGGTGTCAGGGAGTTTTCCCCCTTCCCACTGGAGCAACATCTGCTGCATGTCAGACTTGTTGTCCTGGGTGGACACCTACAATCTCTAGCAGGTCTTTCTGCTCAGTTGTGGAGCCTGTGGTGTAAATCAAGCAGGCCCTCAGTCACAACTGAAAAAAAAAGGTAAAAATCATGAGTTTGTGAACGAAATCTGCTCTCCTGCATAATTTTACTTTTTGAAACCTATCTAATAATAATCCATGAATCAACAACGGTGGCATGAACAAAAACAGTGAACAGGTTCCTCCCCAGATTAAAAATAGAGATGAGTTTGAAAAGATTTATGGAGGATTCAGGGCTTAAAAATTCACAATAATACTGATTTGTTATTAAAAAGCCATAAACTGTGACAAATACACAGGAAGCTCATTCAAACACATTCTTTTCAAATCACTCTGCATGAATCACTGACTTTGCAGAAGATGGACTCTTGAGTCAGTAATAAAAGGCTGAAGACTGGGATGGCATTCCTAACTCCACCACAAAATATGTTTCTGGCATTAGTTAAAAATTGCTCTGTGGGCTTCATCATCCTTCAGTGTAGGGTGAATAAAGTCTCTGCCAGCATTTTATAAGAATACTTGTCCATTTGTGTCATTAAAACCTGATCTAAAAAGTGATCTCTGAATGAAAAGCATTTGTGACAGTCCTAAAAATCCAAATTAAAAGCTAAATTTTTTTCCCTCCAGAAAGATTGCTGGAATTGTTTAGGTGTGAACATATGGCTGTTCCCTCTCCATCTTGGGAAGCAAACCATGGGGCAGATCCACCTCAGCCACGAGCTGAGAAGAAGAGCAGGTCTATGAGCAAGCTCTGTGGGCTATCAAAACTGCCTATTTCAGTTCTATTATAAAATTATCAAAAATGAAGAGTCTTCAGGGCCCTCTGTAAGAGGACAATTTAGCAGACAGTCCTCTTGGCAGCTCCATTCCCCAGGAAAGTCCTCGAGTGGAAGCTGTTGAGACGTGAGTGCTTGGCCTGCCTGGGGAGAGCGAGGAGCGGAAAACCTCCCTGCCAATGCAGCCCCAGCCACAATTGCTAATTAATATTATTTGCTCTTTAAAAGGTAGTGCTGGGGAAGCTGTGCTCAGCACCACAGCAGGCAGAGCAGCCCACATCTAGTTCCTCTCCTGCTTTGTTGCCCATTGAAAGCCAAGGCAGTTTGCCCTGGTGCTGTACAAGTGGCAGGGAGAGCAACCATCCCTTTCTGCACTGCATACAAGTGTGAGCCTGCTTGGCTAATTATCCCATTAACCTGTACCTAAGGTGTGATTATTGTAGTGGTGGGGGACAGTAAAAGGCAGCAGCAGTGGACCTGGAGTGTGGGATCTTTGCTAACCCTCTCTGGTGTGTTTGTATCTGCCTGAGCCAAATCATTCCTTAAGAGAGACAGCAAAACCAGCAGTTTTATTACAATCATGAATAAAGAGTTTCTCTCTCTCTCTCTTTTTTTTTTTTTAGTGAAAATCAGATTACTGTTGAAGGACTCAAATAACAAAGGCTTGAGCTCAAAACCAACTGGTGTGCAAAGCATGACCTGAATGGCTTTGTGGCAAGGTCCACTTGTCAGTGCAGCTGGAAAATTCCTAGAGGGACAGAGCTCGACCTGCAGGAAAATCTGAATTGTTCTTGTGCATTTCTTGTTCTTCAGCCTCACCAATCTTGACTTCACTCCTACTTGGATGAACAAAGATGGTCATACAGCTTTCAGAAGAACATTGATGCCACTTGCATGGTAGATGTTGATCCCATCACTCTCACAGAAACACAGGAGGTAAAATACAATGAAAGCACCAGGTCCTTATTTTCACACCAAGTTCTAGAAAGATGGTGGAAGACAAAACAGCTGCAAAATGCACACACTAAAAATTCCAGTGACATAAAATATTCATAAACTTCACTGGTGCTCAAACCTCACCAGTAACAAAAAGTTGACCTGAGGATACAAAGGGACTGTCTATGAAATTAATAGTAAGGAGCAATTATTTTGAATAACACTAGAGATTATAAAAAATAAAGGGAGAAAAAAAGAACTTATCCTAATTAGAATATAAGCTCCTTAGGGAGGGGAAGGTTGATGAACAACCAACATTACCTATAAGGAAACCAGGCTGGTGGAAAAGTACACTTGGGGTATACCCGAATAAAGAGTTTATTTCAGGAAATATCTTCAACATCTGCCTGAAGAATATCTTGAGATAAGAAATCCTGTTTCTCCAGGTAATGTTCTCCATTGCAAAGGACATTTATGTAGTCTCTGTCAGAGACCAAGACAGAGATTATCCCTACCAAAAATTTCCCAAGTGATTCTGGGAAGTATAGCCTGGGTATCCAGAATTTGGTGGAGCTTTTCTTATTTGACAGCCAGCCCACAAATATCAAATCATTCACCCTGCCCTATTCTTAACAGCAGAGAATGAAAGCCAGATGAAAAGCAACCTTCTCCATGAGAAACAGTTTCCATCCTTACACTGGAAAATATTTCATTTTCTGCCTAAAGAGGGAAGAGCAAGGACCCAGAGATCTACATGCCAACAAGCAGCTCTTTAATTAGACTTCTCTCCTGAATATCCTTCTGCATTAGTTTCCAGAAAACTTAGTTGACAATGTTTTTCCTTACTGGTACTCTCCCCATCTGTGCCCATGAACAGGATGAAAAGAATTTGGAATGCTGAAGCCAGAGTGGAGCCTGCCTGGAGATCATTGTATTGGTGACTGTGGACACAGGAGAGGTGCAATTCCCTTCTGTGGGGTGAGTTGTGGGTGGTGAGTTTTTGCACTTTATTATTTTTATGTGAAATATTCTTATTCAACTCACTTCCCTGCCAACAGGCACAGAACAGGCACATATAAATGCAGCAACATATCCAGGGCTCTTCCTGCTCAGAAGCTGAAGAGGTTTGCACAGAATACCAAAGCATATCCCATTCTACAATATGACATCACTTGACCTATGTCATAGGAGCTGACTGGCATTATCCATGAGCCAGCACAAAACAGTTCTATGGGAAATTCTGAGCAGTGCAGGAGTCACTGGTCCTGTAAGTATTAACAGAACTAAATGATAGAACTTAGGCTATCAAGTTTACCAAGTTATTCAGCTATTGCTTTAAAATGCAACTCTCCAGTTTGTTATGTCATTCCTCCTTTATCAGAGATGAAAGAAAATGTAATGTAGTTTGTAACAAGTTATTCCTAGACAGGCCACAGGTGAAGCCTTTTTGCTCATATATTTGTATCTGTCACTACCTTGAACTTTTCAGATCTGGGTAAAACAGAAGTGGGACTGGTTTTTGGGTTTGTTTCCATCAAACTGTAACACTTAATTGATACAGTTTTGCTGAACTGCAGCTTAGGCTTTATCATTTTGTATTTTCTCCCTAGGGCCAGTGCAAGTCTTTAATATTTTTTTGCCAATTTTATACTGTTTGCTGATACCAGACATACAGTAGCACTTCCATGAAACAGTTCATACAACAGTTATGAAAACAAATAAAAAGACCAGAAATAACAACTACAATGGGACAAGCCCTCTTACACTGAAGCTACTGGAAATGTTGACCTCAGCCAAGTAAAGGCTGCTGTAGTAAAGCAGCAAATTCCTGCAGGACATCAGTGTGTCCTGCTGTTCCCAGGTGCTCAGAGTCCTCACCATGTGTGCTTCCATAGCCAAGTTCCCTCTGTTCTTTGCTAGGCTCATGGAATGGGCTGCAGAAACAAGCTTGAGGCAATACAGGAAGCCACACACCTTCCTTTCCTCATGCACTCCCCAGACACCTTCTTAATTCACACAGTCTTTCATCCTTTAATGTCATGGTGCAATCACAGAGATAAAGAGACTCCTTCTCATTTGCCTGGAGACCTCTCCCAGGCTCTCCCACTCAAAGCCAGACTGTTGCCCATTTCAAACAATATAAACCCAAATCCACTCTGATGGAATATGTTTTTTGGTTAAAACTGAGAGATGCCTTGGATAAAAATTTTCATTTCCTTATCTACCATGTAAAATAACCTTCCCCAGGTCCCTGATGAAATAACAATATACACAGTGTTTTAGGGAGTGACAACAGACATGCCATTCTGGCAGGGGTTGGTACTGCACCGTGTAAGCAGACACCAGCATGTGCAGTCACACAGTTTTCCACTGAGCAGTAAAGGCAACTGCTCTGTTGGACATATTCCTGTTTTCATCTCTTTGGACCTGGGCCATTGGGTTCAGGTAGCCT
Organism: Poliocrania exsul; assembly: GCA_035041345.1. Lineage (NCBI taxonomy): Eukaryota > Metazoa > Chordata > Aves > Passeriformes > Thamnophilidae > Poliocrania > Poliocrania exsul. The sequence goes on from JAWWLZ010000082.1 coordinate 59,457,614, forward strand.
TGTTAAAAAGGGATTTGCAGGTCTTTGTGGTGTTACAGCCCTGCCAAACTGCAGGCTATAGACAAGGTCAGTGTCTAGGACTCTCTTGTATTAAATGAGCAAGTAAACTTATATGCATTGCAGATTCCCTGCCCATGAGATCTCTTGTCTAAAGCAATCTGCTGAAAGGTGAGAGGGTTGAAGTGCAGGCTAGACAACATGCATATGGCAGAGGGTTTGTAATACTCTAAATAGCATCCACTGTGTTTTCTTGGGTCAACATACAAAGACTGTTGGTAAATCAATAGTTGGATCCAAGTGTGACAAGGCAATTTATCAAACCTCTTAAAAAATGGCTTCTCCGTGAGACAAAGCAGCAGAAGCTGTTTTACACCACATGACATAACACAGTTGTAGGCAGTGAGAGGTGCCCACAGCCTGGCCTTGCTCTGCTGAAGGAGGGTGAGCTGGGCAACCCTACTGTTTGTGCCTGGGAAACACTCTTAGGCACACAGTGACGTCTTGCATTGTAATATTATAACACAGAAGGGGTGGAAATAATTACTGTGCGTTCAGCCTTAATTACAAGGGGGAATTTGGTTTGCCTTTGGTTGAAGAACAGGAGCTGTTGCTCCCTGGGATTTATAGACACAACTCACAGGTCTAAAGGACTTCAGCTCTTTCAAAGGCACGGGAGGGATGCTGTTATAAGAAAAGGGAAGGATATCACTGCAACAAGGGAGTAAAAGCACAGGGCACTTGCATTTTGGCATTTGATAGCTTTGTGTGAACCAAGGGCAGCATTCACCAAGCCTGGGTTTCCTCCAGGTTGGTCCTGAGGTGCATATTCAGACATTCAATTCCCTTGGCTTCTGAAGCCAAAGGGAACAAGAGGTCCATGCACAGATTAGTGAGAGTGTGTGATCACAAGCGTAAGGCCCCCAGGTTTGGGTGATTCAGGCTGAGATTTTGCAGGTACACATCTCCACACAGCAAACAGAGGTGCCCTTCTAAAGTCCCAGATTCAAAAATGTGCTCGGAGCCCCATCAGGATACATATATTAAATGTAAAAATTCTTTGACCTAAGGTCTGACTAAAGCAAATGAAATTAAAGCCAAAGGAAAAGAACAGTGGGGGAAAAAGCCCCTATCCCTTTCAGAAATATGTATAGTCAGACAGAAGCCAAAGCTTTTATTCTGAAACAAGCCTATGTAATATTATTTAACAAGAATTCTTGAAAACAACTTGTGTGTGTATCAAAAAGAGGTTATACCTTGTGCACATATGGAGGATCCTTATTAAAAAATAGCTGTTATAAACATAGAATACTGAGTAAAGGTTTTTGTAAGACCATTAGAGCCTTACAGCTACTTTAAACCCACATATAATTGCTCACAGGATAAGAGCCTCTATTCATATTACACAAATGCCTTGCCTCAGCTGGAGCCAGTTGAAAAGAGTACAGTGTGCAAGAAGACAGAGTGAATGAGCTCTAACCTTTCCTCACTAAAGCAGGTACCAAAAGATACCAGGCTTGTTTTACTCTGTGGATAATGAACACAGTTCAATCTCTCATTCACTTCCCTTCCTCATAGCCCAGGCATTGTGCAAAGCCTGATTTTTAAATTTTTCTTAGTGCTTTTTCCTACTTTTTCCCTCAGAGAGAATTATGGACAAGAAGGCAGGGACTGCATTTAGGAGAATGCCTTGTTCTTGTCTCCTCCTGGTTCAGCTTTTTAGCTGGCACAAAGTTGTAGCTACTTTAGCATCCTGTCCTGGGACCAGCCATTCACTCTGAACTGAATCCAGTATCTGGGTCCAGATGTGGGACAGGTGTGACCCACCACGTTCCCCTTGGAAACTGAAACACCTCCTGTAGACAATTGTGATCATCACGATTCTATAGAACCCATGGAAATGGAATCACAGTCTTAGTCATGCTCAAAACATTATTAAAAGCTCTAAAACAGGTGTTTCTTCATGCATGTTAAGTTTTTCCTCTTCCTTTTAGCTCAAAAACTTGAATGGAAATAGCCTTTTATTTATTTCACAATCACATTTTAGTTGGAAAGAACTGTTTCCTAAACCCTCCAGTTCAGTTTGGAGCAGAGATCAGCTCATGATCACCCTCAGGCTTTTCCACATTTCCTCTCCAAAGCTGCTACAACATTCATTGATACTCACACAGTGCTGTAGAATAGCATGCAGGGATTGCACTTTTCTGAGATCAACAAGACAAATATATTCAGTACTTTATTTTGTAAATGTTACACATCTACCACGTCAAAAACCCCATCACTTCCCAACAACCTTCCCTCAGAGAAATTTCCACATTTTCCAGGCAATTTCCTGATTGTTTCTCAGTGAACCAAAATATTTAAGTTTGGCTATACTGGATTTAGGGATCATTGTCCTTGGGAATGTGCAGAAAGAACCCAAATGGAAGGCATCAAAAAATGGAAATACTTAATTTTTATATTTCCTAGTGCATTCAAATACCATAGAGCAACTGTTCAAATGGGAAGGTATCAGATTCTCATTCCAGCTGTGAAAATGGAAACAAAAAAATAGGCTGGAGAAAAACTGGGGGGAAAAAATGGAAAAGTGACATGAGCAGATAAAATGTAAATGGGGAGAGCAGGAATGACAGGAGAGCATCCTGTGAAATTATGTGGAATTTCCAAGACAATTCTTTTGGACTTTTGATTCCCAAAACCCCTCCATTTCTCCCCTCTCCTTTTTCTCAATCCATACAAATATTAATATCAGATTTTTTGATGAGTTTTAAATTCTTTTTTTTCTACAACTCTAACTACCTGTAACATTTTCTTGCTATCATTCTGTATATTTGCCTTTCTATAATTAAATATAACATTTTCCCACAGGAATTATCACTAAGACCTAATCCCAGATCCCCAAATCCCATAGTAAAGATCTGTTCTCTACAAGCTGACACAACAGTAGCCAATTCATTGAGCGCAGACAGACAACTTTTCCATGAAGGCATTTGGCATCATTGCTCAAACTGTCTCATAGCAATTTCAGCTAATAAGAAAATGAAGTTAGTGCAAAGCTTCTGAAAATAAATTCTGTGCAAGAAGCCTCTCTGCTTTAATAGAGGTTGAATGCAGCCCATTTCTCTTTCCCCATGTCCCAAACAGCACATCAAAACAACGTTTAGCAAGTGAGCTGCATTTCACAACACACTTGCATCATAGATGGACATAAAATAAGTTGCTTGGCACCATAAAAGCCTTAGAGAGAGTAAAGTTGGTTGTTTGGTGTTTGGGTTTTTTTTTCTTTTTTGTCCAGCCTGGTTTCTCCCAGTCCTTTAGGATTGCCCATGTTTACTCCATTATCTCACTTGTGTCTCTGGTGCCTGTGAACCCTCAATGCTGCCCAAGATGTGCCAACACCAGAAGGCTTTTCTCGTGCCCCTTGAATTCAGGTTGCAGAAGTGCTGGACAGCACTGCTATTAATTCCTGGCATATCTCAACCAGGTTAGATTCAAACCCCATGAAATGACAAGCAGGAGAGAGGAAGAGGTGCTTTAAAAAACAGGCCCTCCAAGTTCGTTTAACCAATTAAGAGAGAAAGACTTGGACACCTCCCAGGGATTGGGTCATCCATTCAGTGATTTTCTCCAATTTTTCAGTTTGCTTCATGGTTTCAAAGATACTGTTTTCCCAAGAGCACTGGGGGTTAAATGGTGTGTAGAAAATGTTATTTAACTTGAGATTCTGTCCTCACATGGTGTGGCCTCCATAAGGTGTGTCCTGCTAAGTTGTCCCTGCACTCTTTGGCAGGAGTAACCACAGGCCAGGAACCAGCATCTTTGGTGTTGCCCGTGAGGATTCACCTCAGAAAATTTGGCCCATAAAACTCCTCTGATTTCCCAACTTCTCTGCCCAGGAATATTAGAAATGTGACACTTGAAATCTGTTTTCCCAAAACACTGGATCTAGTCAAGCATCTTCCCACAATGTACATGTCAAGCAGATGCAACAGGGACACAAACATGGCTGAGACAAATGCTGAAAAACTCAGCTGAGGATGTGTGGATTTTTTTTCTTGTTTCCTGCTGCTGGACAACTCCATACCCTGCTGGCAGTTGCTGTGTCTTGGGGGTTTTGTTTGTGTTCTTACACCTTACCCAGTAGCTTTGTTCAGGACAGTAAAAATATTCCAAACAGCTTGGGAAAACTTCTTTGCTTTGACTTGAAAAGGCTGAATTCAGTTCCCAAGGATCTCAATGGGAGCTGGATTAAGTTTTGTGGTGAAATCCTTTACCTCTTACCATGCTGCTGCTGCAGCAGGTGCTGAGCTTCCTTTTACTGATTGGTGATTTTATCTTTCTGTGACTGCAATGTACCCAAATCCCCTACATTTCTTCCCTTTTGTAGAGTTTTTCTGAGCTCCTGTAAGTGAAGAGACCCAGACCTTCTGCTCCTTCTACAGCCCTTTCAGAGTCACAAAGCTTTGGCCTCCCCAGGATTTGTCCTGCACCAAAGACTCCTCTGTGCCAATCAGGGAGATTTGCAGTATTTCTTACTCTTTTGTTCTTTTGCATCCTCCATCTCTGGAATATGTCTGTTCTTCCTCATATATCTTGCTTATCCAAATAGTTCTGGGTAGGACTGGAAACAAGGGTAGAAATGCCCTCTGACAGCCCAAATGAGAGAGAGGAGGGACAAAGATTTTACAGGCAAAGATTCTGTTGGAAAGCTAAAAAAGAATGTTGTATTTACCTTAGCATTTACAGTTTGTTAAAGAGGTTCAGTTATTCCCAGGACATCAGGTTAGTAGACATTGGTTGAAAAGAAACAGAAATATGGTATTTCTTCCTTCATAAGGAGCTCTGCCTGCCTTTGTTTTCCTGCCTATGTTTGGTTCCCCTCAAACCCAATAGTTTGGTATTTTCAATGATTTTTACAGAAATAGTCTTCTATCTCCAAAACCCATGTCAAACTGAGGAAGAGGTAAAGCAAAAGGTAAAGCTCCCAGGAAAGAGAGCAATTTTTCTACAGAAATAACTCTGATTGATGAATCCTCCATAAGTCACCAAATAAAAATCCTATCAGCCAATTAGAATGCCAAAGAATGGCAGGTCCTTTGCTGAATTTAATAATTACATCCTCATTGAAGGTCCCTAATGTTCATTGGAAAGACCTCACATGATCCATAGTGGTTTCCTTAGGACATCCAAGTTAAATGTGCTTTGGTTTGTTCTTCTTTTCAGAACATGGTGGTTAATTTGACTCTTTTTTGAAGGTGCTGAAACATCCACATTCAGGCATTCCAATGATTTCTACCCTCTGATTGCAACATGTGAGACAAACCATCATCATATTTACAGTTTGTGTCTAATCACAGCCAGGCTTTAAAAAAGAAAACCATGATTTTTGGGCAAACTCACCACCAAAAAGGGCAATATTGCTTTGAGCAGAGCAGTCAGAATCTGTGTTTGGGGCTTGCTTTGTTTCACAGTACTTCTTATGATTAGCATTTAACCACAGGCAGCTGTAGATCTAGTCCTATAAATCATGCCAAAATAATTAAAAGATAAAAGAAAAGTGCACATGTTCCTGAGTTTTGTCATTTTCCCATCACTGGGGAAAGGATTTTTAAAACAAGCCCTCCATGATCTTTTGAATGCTCAAACACCACAGGGCCAAACCAGAAGTTGTGAGGGGCCACCATGCCTCAAAATAAAGAGAAATTATTCTGTTAAAACAAGAAGAGATAAACCCCAACAAAACAGAACTGGCACTTTCCTCCTATGTTACTGTAAATAATTTTAGAGATGGGCACAAACAATAAAACTCAGATTCAGAAATAAACCTGGGAGCACATGGTTCAAAATAAAATTGGGGAATGTATCCAGATCCCCCCAGTTACTGGTAAACTGGTAATAATTGATTAGTTAGTCAAGTTCCTTATCTCACAGAATATTTTTTATATACTACACCATCTTACATCCTGTATTGGGGAACCACAGATGTTTCTAAATCTTTGGATACCTCTGACAGCAATTATTGAAAAAAACCCAACCAACCAACCAAACCAAACCAAACAACAAAAAACCAAAACACAAACAAACAAACCAAACCAAAACCCCAAAATATATTCTTAAAGTACATAGCTTGGATAAAAATTTTCATCAGAAAATTTGAGTCTTGTTTATGGACTCTCCTACAAATCCATCTCACTTAGTGGAAGATAAATTCTAGCTAAAAATTCGGCAAGAAAGGACATTTAAATAGAGCAACTCAACTAAAATATGACCCAAATCTCAGTCTTAATGTTCACCAGTTCCTGGAAATTCCAGTTTAGTCTGGGACTAAAACCAGAAGCAGATATACATATATAAATACATGGATTTTTACAAAATGCTTTCAAACTGGACAAAGATAAAGAAATTTATGTCGTCTTTTGGGCCTGCTGAATTGAGGCCTAGCTCAAACTAAAGCCCAAACTACCACATACACTCATATTTTACATTTTAGGAAGAAGCAGTTCATTAAAGACTATTATTCAGTTCATCTAATATGTTGCCAATATTTGTTATTTGATAGCAAGGAAATAAAAAGCCTCAATACAGCAACCTGTATTATGATAAAAAATAGGGAGTTTGGTTCTAGACACCCTCCTAAATCATAACAGCTCCTACACTATTTAAAATATAAATCACACAAAGTGGTCAAAATCCAGCTCTAATTCTCAGTCTAATGATTACATTGGTGAACTTCCAAGACCACAGCCAAAGGCCATGAGAACTTGTAAAATATTTTCCCAGCCATATGTATATTGTCCCAAGAATTTATAAAAAACAAAAGGCAAGCGACCAAGAAAGAAAAAGAGCAGCAACCCTACAGAAAGCAGAGCTGTAAAATAAAACATTCAACGTGGAGTTATTGCTCTGCAAGTGATCTTTGAAAGTACCAGGAGACATGAAGAGTTTGATTCAGCATCCCACTGAATTCTCAGAATCATTTTGGAAGGTTCAAGGGGCCACATTTGATACCTTGAAATTCTTTACTATGGGTTTAAGGAGTTTCAGATTTCTTTTTATTTTTTTTCCCTTTATTTTCCTGTGTGAAACAGATTGTTCATATAAAATTATTTCAAGAGTTTTCCCTTCACTTTTTTGTGCACAGCTCCAACAGAGCACCATTAACATCTGGTTCTGCATATGCCTAAAAGCCCATTCATTCCAAGCCACTTTCAGAATCGAGGCCTTGACGTGTTTCACTGCAATTTCTGATATATATGGGGCTTTTTTTCCTAAAATGTACTTGAAATTTCAAAATACTCCAAAATCCCTACAAATCCCCTCTCAGGGGATAAACTTTCTAGGGAATCACAACATTCACAGTGTTCCAGTATAGAAGCAGCATTACAAATACCTCATATAATGAAGAAAAAATGAAAGAGATCAAAATAAAAATATGAATATAAATTTACAAGCTGTATTAGCCATAATTAACCAGTCAGGAGTAATAGCTGTGCATAAAGATCTGCTGTGTGAGAAGTATTGAATATTTCAGCAATTCTTCAGGAAGGTACTGAACTTTTCTTGCAATTAATTATTCATCCCTAAAACTTTTCTTATTTCCTCCTCAAATTACCACAGAACTTTCTTCTCCTCAGTGAGATCAGGAGTGTAATCACATGCACACAGACAAAAACACAGACCCACAAAAAAGGCAGCAACAGATCCCACCCCCAACTTCCCCCAGTTGTACATTTGCTGCTTGCTGGTGCCATTAAGCAAACACAAAACAACAGCAAGAGCATTCTGTTGAAATGTTTAGCTAAATGGAACCAAAACAGTCACAGTTCACAATTTCATAAATACATTAATTAGAAGTGTCTCCAAATAGCATGTGATTTTGAATTATTAACATAAAACACTGCATTATAAATGACTGCAAATTGCATTCCTTAGTGCTCTCCATGCTTAATTTATTATGCCGTAGGAAAATTTGCAAATTACTTCACTGTTTTATATTTAATGGATAGTTTTATATGTATATTGTTTCATTAAGATAAAATTAAACCACAGTGTACATATTATATGCCTTTCCAGTGACATAAATGTCACTGGAGACCCTCAGACTTTGTCAGAAGGGGAGTGGGATTCTGTCATCTCCTGGATTTTATAAAGCAGTGAAGAGCAGTTTCAAGTTTTTGCTCTTTCCATGCCCATCCATAATCCCTCCTTCCAGACAGCCCATTTCCAAAGTTTGCAGAAGGCATTGCAGAAAAGTTTCCTGCTTTTTGAAAGCAAGGAGAAGGGTGGTGGGGACAGCCCTGGCTTCTCCACCTCTGTGGTTTGAAGGCAAAGGAGACTTTTCAGCAGTGCCTTCGCTGCCAGGGCAATGCAGGTGCCATTCCACCCATGCTTTGTGGTGAGAAAGGAGGTGGCAAGTCAGGTGAGCCTCCTGCCCCAAAAGCCACAAGCAGAAATGCTTCTGGAAAACCATTTCAGTCTCCCAGGAAGAGGAGAAAGTGGCTGACCTGGGCTGGTGTTCTACACTGCCAAGATTTTTGCTGTCACATCTTCCTGCAGTAGGGAAAGGGTGGATATAAAACGTGTTGGGAAATTCTGGTGAGGCTGGATGGGGATGGATGTCTGGAGAAATGCTGGGGAGGGAAGGTGAAGGACATCACATATAAAAAGAAAATCCATTAAATATGTAAATATAAAGACATTCATCTTTGACAACTTCGTTGCATGCTGTCTGTTCTTGGCCATTTGTCTTCTCTATTTGTGAATTCCTCAGAAGAGGAATTGCCTCTAATTATGTGCTTGTGGAGTGCCTGTTACAGTGGGGACTCAGCTTCCCCGAAAACCTGAAATGCAAATAGACCATAAATAACAGAGGTTATTTATGGTACATAAATAAATAACATTGGGCCATGAAGATGCATTCTATATGTCCAGTTCCCTATTTCTGAGAACTAATAATATCCCTTTAGTGGATGTGATAGATATATCTTTAAACTCATTTTCAGGCCTTTTGATAAGATAGCAAAGGTACTGATTACCTTTTTACCTGATTACTGATTACCTGAGTGCATGGGCTCCATGTAGTTTTCAGTTGTGGTTTTGTTTAATAAAAATAGAGCACAATGAAATATGGCAGGATGGGTAGGAGGTGGAGAGATGGCATATTTGGGAAAAGCTATAAATCCTGCTTTAAGTCAAAACTGTATTAATGAAATTGAAGCTGCAAGAAGATGCGTGCAAGAGAGAGAGAGAGAGACAACCCTCCGAGCTATTCTTTTCAAGTAATGAAGATGAGACTCTGTCAGAGATTGAGGTGTCAAAACTGGAAGTGCTGGAACAAATTCACAAATTAAAGAGCAACAAGTCACCATGACCAGATGGCATCCATCTGAGAGCTCGGAAGGAACTTAAGAATTAAGTGCTTGAGCTGCTAACAGCAAAATATGCAGCCTTTCATTAAAGTGCCACCATGCCAGAGGACAGGAGGTAACAAACACCTCGTCTGGCAGAATGTGGAAGGTGTGTTGCTTGATTAAAGCTGCAGATTGCTCTTCTCTTTTAATCATTCTGGCTTCAGACTGAGGAGCAGCACAGCAGCAAAAGGAGCTGCCTCAGCCCGGTGGGAGCCCCTGGTGGAACCCAGAGCCAGCATTTTGCTGACTCAGCACTTGCTGCTGACCATTAACCTGGCTGTGGCTGGGGGGCCTTGCAAGGACTGCCTTCGGTGATAATTAAAACCCAACTGTCCTAATTACCCCCTGCCTCCTCAAACAGCATTTAGGTTACACAAGTTCCTATCCCTGGCAGTATTTTCAGAACAGTTTAACTCTTTCCTGGGCACATTTATGAATAAGAGGACAAAGCCTCACCAACCCCAGAATATCCTTCTGGTTTTGTGTTCCACTTCTGTTTCCTTATTTTTGCATTATTCTGCTCATATCAGGTTGACTAAAGTACATCTTCCTGCTGGATACTCAGCCTGTGACAGACAATATGAAGATTTAGGAAAGTCATCTCTACCAGTGAAAGTCTCTACTGGTCACTGGCACTATTAAGAACGTATTTCTCGCTTCTAGAGGGAATACACTTGGCCTTCATGTCCAGCCACTTGTTCTTGCCTTGTTCTTATGGTTAATGAAAGCCCTTGGGAGACAAGTTATCACTTTGGAAATTATAAATAGATTTCAAACTATCAAAACAAGATCTGTGGGAGAACAGCTTAGCCATGCCTAAAAAAAACATTTTGAGAGTTAAAAAAGAAAACACAGAAGAAAAGAAGATGGGATTCTTCTGGAGCAGAATCAACCTACACTCTGTAAAAGCTTCCATTTGTGACAGCTAGAGACTCTCCCACCATTTCCAAATATTCAGAATTGAAGAACTGCTATCTAGGATGCACAGAAGAGGAGGGAAAATACCCCCTTGAGAATAATGAGCCATTTGGTGCTTCTGACATGTATTTGCAACATGTAAGAGTGAGATTCATGTCACTGCTTTGAATGGACACCTCAAGCTATTATTAGGGGTGAAAAAAGCTCTCTTTCTAGACTGGACAAGAAGTTCTATCCAGGTTGAAAATAAAACATGTGCACATGCAGGAGGTTTGATGGTTTAAAAGTATTTTTCCCCCAAATAAAATGCTTTGTAAGAGGCCATGGTCACTCTTGCTTGCTTAGGAGCTTCACAGCATCCTGAGACCTCTCTTGCAGTAGAGGATATCCGTAAAGGGGTAGGGGGAAGAAAGAAAGAAAGAAATCCTAGTGTTTTAAATTTAACTTAATTTCTTAATATTCCTAGCATACACATATGTGAGTGAGCAGCAAGGCATAAGAAGAAGTCCAGATCCCATTGGTAGTAGGTTGGGTGGACTGGAGTAGACCATCATCTTTCATGTTTTCTCCCTCTGATGGATCTGCTGGAAAAGATAACACACTTTTCACAATATCTCAAAAGTCTTTTCTTTCATTACTAGCAAAGGGTCACTTGTCCCTCATTTTAACCTCAGTTTCCACGTTCAGAAAGGGAAGTTCTAGTAGACACATCCAAGTTCTCTGGATAGTCAAAGCCACTCAGTCTTCTCCTGGAATGGACAATAGTAGATTTTAGGCCATGGTGGAAAGTCCCATCATGAGTGACTTTTGTATTTTCAAAATCAGCTGGAGGAACCACAAACAGATGTTCTTGCAGAATTGTGAAAAACAGGATATGTGTGGGAGTCCTTGCTGGGCCCAGTGGTGGCAGGACTGTGGATTAGGTAATGGCCATAGGACTTACACTCAACCAACATCTTAAAAATAGCCAACCCTCCCAACATATTCCCTGTGCATTCTTTTCCTGGCAGTCACTTCCTCAGCCTAAATCGGGCAATAAATATGGACAAATTCACAACTTGCCCCAGTGACTTTTAACCCAGAAATACAAGCTGCTTTTATGTTTTATCACAAATGAATTCCATGCATGGTTATGAAACCCCAAGTTTTCCCATGCTTGAGTCAGAGGCAAGGCCTATGCCAACATTTTTGCAGTCCCTGGGCTAGAGCAGTGCAGCTTATTCTTCATGGAGCTATCACTGGGAAACTCCACGTGGTTCAGAAAATAGATATCTTTTAATTATTCTGCAGTGGTCACTGGCTGCTTTCAAACAAAGCTTGTGGTGATGACCAAGACTCCCAGATTTCTGCAGAGTCAGGGACAGTGCAGAAAGGACTTCCAAAGATCTGGCTGTTTCCTTTATGCCCCATTGTAGCCACCACCTCTCTGTGCTCCTTGCAAACCTCGATGCTCTCTCAGTGACCATCTCAGCTGATTGCACATCCCTCTGGCTGCATCTGTTGGATGTTTCACCCTCAGTTCAGTTTCTACACTATTGGAACCACCAGAAGCTCAATTTGATAAGCCTGAAGTTGGCCTGAAAAACATGCCTGTTTTTCAAATATCTAATTGGCTTTTGGCAATATCTACCTCAGGCTCTATTTTTTTATAGCATCTTTCCTGGTGGTTTATTTTCTTCTGGCTGAAACCAGGGGCAGGCAGGCAAGTGTTGCAAATGCATGGAACTTTCAAACAGCAGAGAGATACAAGATGAAACAGAAATAATTTCTTTTTTTATAGCTAAAACAGACTCAAATAATAAAATCAAGTTGACCTTGAGTGAAAACCAAGTTTGGTTTCCTGGCTCACAAGCACAAGTGGCTTCAGGACTTCCAGCAATGAGTGCACTAAACCAAAAGCACATCCTTTTAACACCCAGTGGAGCCACAATATCTCTCAATATCCCCTTTTCCTAAGAGTAGTTGGACACAGAGACCTGTGGATGCAGAGCATGGGCCCAAGCAGCCAGCATGAAAGCAGGTTTGAGAAAGCCAATGGAATCTGTCTGTGCTCACCGCTGGGACAGCTCCTGCCTGCCAGAGTTAATGGAGGCAGAAGCTCTGGTATGGTGCCAGGCTTCTCCCCAACTCCCTATCCTTCTCAATCCAGCCAAAACTGTTCAGCTGGAAATTTGGGGGCATGATGGCATCAGCCTAAAGCACTTCTCCAGCCAGTGCAAGAGAATTCCACAGTGGATGGACCAGCTCGCTGCTGTTCCACGTTGCACAGCACTTAGGGTAAGGTCATTAACTTTTCCAGGATGTAATTTCTTTCATTTTGCAGAAGTCTCAAGTCCCTGAGCTTTGCTCAAGACCCAGAATCTAATGTCTTTTTCTGTTTTCTCCCTGACAAGTCTCAGAGATATTAAAAATCAAAAGAAGACTCTAAGGAGCAAATAAACTCTCTTTAAAGTACTGTTCCACTTTTGTGTTAACTCACAGAAGCTTTTTGCTCTCTCTGCCTGGCTCCAGTCAGATCTTGCATAAAAGGGAAAAAATGCACTTAAAAGTGCTGTTTTCTTTGCACTTCCCCCTGTGCTTCAAATCATTAGTCTTTCTGTATTTCTCTTTTATTCCCAGCCTGGCTTGTGCCGAATCAGATTATAATACATTAAACCTCCAAGAAACACAAAGCCCTCCAAAGTGCTCTTTGGGCCCTCCATACACGTGTTCTCTTGCTCTTTCCTGAATTAATTACTGCAATCCCAGGGTCAGCTCCTGTGGGCAGGTCCCACTCCAACACAGCCTCACATCCCCTTACTGAAAAATGAATTCAGGGTGGGTTTGCTGTGGGTCACCTCTGCTTTTTTGTGCAGAGCAGGGAAATGCCTTGTCTGCAAGGATGCCCTGCCCTACTTTTCCAGGCTCAGTCCCTTTTTGCAGCAAAGGGTTTCTTCAGCTTCTTTGGACACATCCTTGGAGAAGTAGGGATGGTGGCCTTCCAACCGACTTCTCTGAACACATCTTAACTCCCTCTGCTAAAGGCAAAGCTGTGAAATCACAGACCTGGCCTGACTGACATCTATGCCAAGGCTCCCTGATTTCAGGGAGAATTTGCCCTCATACCTGTGGAGTCCTGAGTGAGGACAGAGAGAGCTGGGAGAAGTTCAACAGTGTTTGTTCTTCAGAAGGAAACACTGCCCTCAGCCTGGGCTTTACCCCAGGCAGCAAGAAAGGTTGTGCAGGGATAGAAAGAACAGGCACATCTTTGGGCAGAGTGGAACATAAGGCTATATTGCTATTATTCTTACATCAGTCAGAAAGCAAACAGAAATAAATCCCAGTGAGTCACTACCCTGAGTGTGATTACACTCATTACTCACAGGTTACTGGAAAGCAGCATCTCTGATATTCCCAAGCAGCACTTCCAGCTTTCCACTGGAGGCACATGCAGAGCTCCAGGAGGGGCTCAAGGGTACAAATAGCCCTACTCTGTGGTGGCCAGGGCTGCTTTATCCTGTGGTTGCTAAAGGTCCTGAGATATCTGCCCCTGCAGAGGAAGGCAAATGAAAGGAATAATCCCCAGCCCTGGGTGAATTCTGCAGCTGGAAGCACCTGGGACTGTCTCTGCCCACTCAGTGCCATCACAGCTCAGCATACAAGAGCAGTGATGAACTTACTGCAAATGAGTCATTACGAGTTCTGCAGAAAATTTATTACTGGGAAAAAAAATAGATATCAACCTGAACACTTGACATCCAAAGACAATCAATGTGCTCTGAAGACATTCTAGTGGTCTTTTTTTTGGCTTCTGCAGGGGCAGAACACACCAAAATCCTTGGTATTATCAAAATTGGAAACGTGGGTTTTTCATCAGACCCTACACCCAGAATAAATGTCTTTGGAAAGGAAAATACTTATTTTCAAGCTACCACCACAGTGCCTTTCTTTTTTCTACATGTCTTCTGAAAGGGTGTAGGGATAGCAACAGTGAGCTAAAAGGCCCATGCTCCTGCTACAGCTTTGTTAACAAACTTGAATTCCCTCAAGAAGTGCTCCTCTCCTCCCAGTGCTGATGTCTTCTTCTGAGACGAAGCCTGCCCTCCCTTTCTTGTAGTAGTTTAATAATGTGCAAAAATAGGTCTGTGATGGAAAGAGAGAAAGTTAAAATCCATTTCTACTCTTGCCCTAAGCAGGAAATGAGCAGATACCTCCCAAAGTGAAAGCCTGGTTATCTGGCTTGATGCAGTGCCATGCCAATAAAGAAGCCTTTTTTCTATTTAAAGAAGTAATATAATAAAATGTTGGCTCATTTCATTATAATAGCTAGGAAGGATTTGCTAGTTTCACAGCATAAATTTAGATTAATTTTTTAGATTTGACAACGTTATAAAAATTATATTGATTCTGAAATTATAATTTTAGATTGGTTCTGTCATTTTAGCCTATTAGCAGTCTTTAAATGAAGTGATCCAATGTTACAATCAATCTTATCTTCCATTATGCACTTCCTGGTGCTAAAAAGTGAGATCGATTCTAATTAACTACACTGGTTCAGTCATTTGGGTAGTTTATTCAGAAAAAAAGAAGAAGTTACTGCCCTAATATTACTAAACAATTTGTTACACATTTATGTACTGAATTTATATCCCAAATGAATGTCACTCCTATGGCAACAACAGTACAGTTGCAGCTCTCTAAAATATTAGGATGGCAACATTAGTGCTATTGCTTCAGCCAGTAAAGCACATGAAATATTTTCAGGGTCTGCTTGAGGTTTAAGAAGCAAAGCAGGGTCAGCAAAAAAAGCTTCCTCTGCAGCACTGCCTATAAATCTGTGTGTACATGGAAAGCAACTTGGAAAATGGCATTTCCAACATGCAGCTGTGGCTGTGGGGACAGGTTTAAATGCTGCTTGAGAAGCCACGATGGGGAAAATAATGCTGTGAAGTGATTTAAATATGAACCACCTCAAACTTACTTATTTCTTGCAGCATTTCCCGACTTTAGCTTGCACAGATGTACTGAGGCTCCAGAGAGTCTGGCAGAGTCCTTGAGAGTCACCTTGCCCTGTGCCAGGGAGGTCTCAAGCTCTGCAGACCACCAGCCTTCTAATGAACTGTGGCTGTGGTGGCAGAGGTGTGAGGCAGTGGGGGACCAGTGTGATGTGATCCCACCCAAAATTAACCTGAAAGTCTGATGAACTCCTGGAGAGAAAAGGTCTGCACACTGCTTTTAAAACAAGGACAGCAAAGGCTGACCTCAAATAAAACTTGAGGGAAAATATACATTGCTTGCAGTTTTATTCCTAGTAGGCTTAAACCATTCTCTTAAGTCAAATATTTTTACCTCGAGTACAAATCTGTTACTTTTCTCATCTATAATGCTTGTATCTGGAGTCTTTTCTAACTTGCTCCTTGCTTTTCCCTGCTACAGCTTTAAAGAAATGCAGCACACACCCCCTCACCAATAAATCAGCTCATCTCTCTGTCACATTCAGTGCAACTTTGAAAAGATTTGCAGTTCAAGGGGTGCTACACTTGCTTTTCCAGTCACTGCCACTGCATCCCTTTCTGTGGAGTAACATGTTGGGGAATGAGTCAAGAATAACAAATATGAGCCTGGCATTCTGCTGCAGCATATTTCTTGACCTCCTCCTTTCATACACCCTCACAAATGCTTTGTTCCTATCCTCTTAATGGTATCATTTTACTAAGAAGCCAAATTGCTGAAAAGAACTGTGAAAGGGAGCAGTAACTTCACAATGTTTTGCTTATTCCTGTTTGTTTATTGTTTTTTTTAAAATCTCATCCATGGTCATTCTGTGCAAAAAGATCAGAAAATTACTGTGAGCTCCTGTGTCTGCCCCTCGGAGCTGAAAAAGCACCTTGGCAAGGGGAAGAGAAGTCCTGCAGAGGTAAAAACCCAAAGTGGGTGGCAGGTGGACCAGCACTGCACTTCCCTGTCAGCCCTCAAGTATTGCTGCCAGTCTTCATGAAGCTTGCCAATAACTCTTAGCAAGGGGAAATCTCAGAACTCCATTGGTTGATGGGCTCCTTTTATCCTTTCCTTGTACATGTTCAGTACTGAGGATGTTCCAGCTCAAAAGATTGACTTTGGATTCTGTGGAAAGCCACTGCAGAAATTACCCTGGGTGATGCTGGAATGTCCTTTTTACACTGGTGGTTTGTTGTTTAATTGACAGCCCAACTGCTTGGCAAGTAAAAACCTTGATTTCAATCTTCCTGCTATTACATTTGTATTGCAAACCATCATTAATTATTTGCCATCTTTAAGAAGCCCTGGAGAGTTTGATTCTCCACTGCCTGACACCTTCACATCAGTGCAAGACCAGTGCAAACACTCTCAGGTGTCTCAGGCAGACTCAGGGTGTGTTCTACCACTCAGGGCCATGGAGGATGAGGCTGAAAAGCTTGAGAGGAGCTCTGAGGGTACACACACCCCACTGGTGTGCACGGGGCAAACAGCATTGGGTCCCCTTTTCTCCTGATGCCACTGGCAAAGTGAGGAGACCACAATGCATGGCCAAGGCCAACTGGAAAACTGTGGGAGCAGAACAAGGTGAGAGAAACTGCAACAAAGAGGATGTGGCATTTCTGCAGAAAAACTGCTTTTGGTTCTTTCCCATTTCACAGGCAGCATGTCTATTAAACGTGGCTTTTGCTGCCAAAGGACTTGTCATATTGCATTAGGTTTAGCAACTTCTGCTGTGGCAAAGTGTGCAGCGTCTCCCTTCACATAAAGAAAATATTTTCACAAGTCTGTTCAACCTGCTAACTGTGATTACAGACAGTTGGCCCCTGACATGACATTTATTGCTCCAGCTTCCAAGTAAGAACCTCACAGCTCTGCCCAGCCAGCTACCTGAAGAGCACATATGTGTATGGAGGCCTTAAACAAGTTGCTGCTAATGGCTTCATTTTGTACTCTCTTGGTAGGTCTTTAGCAGCTTGATGGAAGAGATGATGCTGGTAAAAATAAGAACTTAAAGAGTATGTGCAATCCCTCTCTTTTAAGCTTACCTTGAAATGGATGTTAGATCCATTTGCTGCTGCAAGTGCTCTTGGCATGCATATTCCTGCTCTGCTCAGCAATATCTATCAAAACTGGGAATTACTGCAATTGTCTGCCTGCCCTTCAGGGATAATCTCACACAGAGGGAAAATAAAAGACAGGGAGAAACAACACCAAAACTAGAGACGTGCAACGTGCTGACAACAAACACAAACAAGAGGTTGACCCAGTTGGGTTCTCTGCGTCAAGAAGTCCAACAGATGACTGGCCAGAGGAAAGTTTGGCATGAAATGAAAACAAATGAGCCCCAAAGCAAAGAAAATGAGCAAAACACATACCTCCTTGTTCCCTGCAGGATCTGATGATCATGGTTACAGCATCTACTGGCAACAGATTCCAGGAGACCAACTTCTTCATCGCTGCATCCAATAACTGTGCAAGACCTATCCATTCCTGGTGTTTGTGAAGAAAGAAAGCATAATGAAGGCTTTGTCAGGACAAGAGAATATCATCTGGCAATTATTTGGTTATTAATGATTGGGCTTCTGTGGGGGAGTGAGGGTTTTTTAATGAGATTGGCTGTTTTAAATATTTTGTACAAGGTGTAATAATTTTAAATTTTTTTAAATGTCCTACTTTTCACCTCCTCTTTCCTTTCCCCCACAAGGCATTTGTAGGGCCTGAATTCTTATATGAGTTGGCCTATTCTGTATTACTTTTTTGGCAGGTCACTTCACTCTATTCTTCTCCAAACAGAAATTAAGCTTTGGCCAAGGGAGAAGCAGAGCAGAATGCAGCCTGCTACAACAGCTTGTAGTGAGTTGGAAAGAACTCTGTGTTATAGATGAGAGCTGATCAAATACCCTTTTTTAAATTATTTTTGCTAATTTCACTGTCTTATTTTTAAACTTGCATGTGCATCTGCCAGCAGCACTGCATCTTGTTATAATATTCCTATTAAGCAGGTGGATGAATCGGCAGCAGTGAGAATTTAGCTCCATTTTGGTTAAGGGGATGCTCTTCAGTGATTAAGTTTCTACTATATCTTCTGCTGGATTGGGAATTAAACTGATTTTACAACATCAGTCTGAACAGTCTTTCTCACAATCTTGTTTTTTATCATGTCAGAAAGTTATTTACAGAAAGGCCATACAAGATTCAGTATGAGGTGGGCTCTCATAACTTCTTTTGCTGGAGTTGTACCACCCCTTGACAATAAAATAACTCATTCTCAGAAAGGATAAGTAGGAGTTATGCAACTTTATTCTGCCTTCCTCATTTGCTCTCTCCTTTGTTTCGTTTGGGTTTGTTTTTAATTTTCCTTTCATTCTCTGCTTGTATCAATATCTGAAGTGGGGCTGGGTAAGCAACAAGAGGTGGGTGTCAAAACGCAGGGATGGAGAACTCACACTCTGAAACAAAACCTTTTTTCCTCCCCCTTCTCTCCCCATGGTTCAATTCAAAGAAACCATCTCAGAGCAGCCTAACCTGATGCTGAGATCCTTTCCTGGAGATTTCTAAGACACTGCAGTAAAAACTGTTTCCCAAGACTCTCCATAAGTCCCCAGGGATTTTTCGTGGTCCTGTCTCAGTTAAAATAAAAAGCCTATTTGGGGGGGAATGACTAATCCCTTGCCTGAATGTGACATGCTATTTGGAAAGTTTGGGATCTGGTACACTGACTCTCTGATTTGTTTGGCCTTGTGAAAACCTTTTAAACTGGCTCTGGAAATTCACCCCTGAAGCCTCTTCTGGGGCTTGTATTTTTTATTTTTCTCCCATTTCCTCAAATCTTTCCCTTGTTGCTAAAAAGTGCCATCGTCCATTCCTGAGCCCTCAAATCCAATTACCAAACAATGTACAAATATATGGCTGAGCGTGGTCTATGGGAACAGCTGCAAAATTGCTAATATTAGGTCTAATTTAGCTACAATAAATTAGCAAGTGTGTGGAAGCAAAATGATGACAGCATAATTATAACAAAAGTCGATGTGTTGAAGTATATGGATGACAATACATACTAATTTTAGCGAAAAAACGCACCAAATGAAATGCATGCAATGAAC
Organism: Poliocrania exsul; assembly: GCA_035041345.1. NCBI lineage: Eukaryota > Metazoa > Chordata > Aves > Passeriformes > Thamnophilidae > Poliocrania > Poliocrania exsul. The sequence continues at coordinate 59,477,019 of JAWWLZ010000082.1, forward strand.
AGACGGGACTAATAGCTCAGACACATATACTTAATGTGACCAGTCAGTGTAAAAACAAAAAGATAGATGAAGCTGTTCAGAACCTAGTGCTAACAAGCAGTGTAGTCTGAAACCATTAACTGTCAGGGGTAATAACACTCAAAGTACTGAAGTGCAGTAAAACAGCAGCACTTTGCTCGGGATGATGTGCTGATGTACAAGCACACACCTGTGAAGAGGGTACTAAATCTATCCTCGCCTTTATTACTATGGAGGGAGGAAAAACAACACTAATAATGTAAAGTATAAACGAAAATAGCAGACAGCAGAGAGTGACATTTGCATGGTCCCAGTCAGCTTGTTAGCTGAAGTGGGTTTTAATTAGCTATTTTCCAGCAAGCAAACGAGCAAATTAGTGGCAGCCATAAACAAGCAGAGACAATCAGGCCCAAAGAAGAAAAAAAAAAAGAGAGAGATCGGACCTTTTTCTGTGTGTTTTCCTTTTGGAAATACAATGTCTTCATGCTTCAGCTAAATATTTCTATTAACCAAAAGAATGTGGTACAGCAAAGACCTTGGCAAGTGTGCAAGGTCCTGAAGTGGCTCAAAGAAGGATGTCCACGGTACACAGAGACACAAAGCCCTGCTCTGGAGAAACCAACAGCAAGAGCTGAACCTCAGGTCTCCTGTGCAGAGCCTCAGGGTTCCAGGGCACCTCAATCCTGCTGCATGCTGCCCTCCTGCTGGAGAATGCCCACCCACCCTCAGCTCTTGGGTGTGCAGCAGCAGGTGCTTCACAAAGTGTAATGCAAAGTCTTCTCCTTTGCAACGCAAGAGGCATAAGATGGGCAATGACCCCAAAGGGGTGCCTGGTTCTGCCTCAGCCCCTTCTGCTGAGGAGGAGGAGGAATATGGCTCTTCAAAGGCTGCAGGAGACAGAGCACCAGGGGTAGTGTGAGGAGGGGAGGGAGATGAGCAGAGGGTGCTAAGCAATCTTGTTAAGAGAAGGTGCTCATCAGTGTGGGATGCAGCCCTGGGCACACAACATGGATTCAGGCAGTAATGAGCAAACCCACTTCTGGTGCTCCTTCTATCACTGCAGTATTACTGGCTGGATAATGAAACCTGCCCTGCTGTTCCAGCAACATGAACACGAGAGGAGGATCCTTCAGAGCCTGGTCAAGCAAGGCCCAAGGTTAAGTAATTCGCTGTAGTACTTTTGCCACTGAACTGATTATATTAATAATCAGCCATAATGAAAAACATGGCAAGCTCATCCCTGGAGTCAGTCATGTTTACCCTCTTGTTCCCTCTGATTTTAAGAAATGCTGATGTGGCAAAGGTCAGAAACCCAGTACAAAGGACAGATTGCACACTTGTATCTTATGCTGAACATGACCAAATCCTTCAGGTATAAAACCCAACAGCTCAAGCAAAATCAGGTAGCAGTAAATAGCTACTAGAGATAGTTGCTGGCTGGGAGAGTTTGATGGTTTGAGCACTAACCTAGACCTTGGGAAAGTTGAGTTCATGTTTCACTCTGTCAGAGACTTCTGTGACCATGGGTGACCCAGCTGATGTGTCTGGGGATGAAAGTGCTTCTGCCTCAGGAGTTTGCTGCAAAACGCTCATTAAATATTGTGTAGGGCTTGGATATAGCAGAGAAGGGGCTAATTAGTTGGAAGGAAGGGAAAACAGCTAATAAAAATTAATCTTATTTATGCATCAGTATTGCTACATGTGGCACTACAGAATGACACTGCAGCAGGCTTTGGGTTGGTATAAATTATCAGAGAGCTGCAGGAGAGACTCTCTTGCCTCCCTGTCCTTGTCTTGTGCCAAGGGTATTACAGTCTAATTAATACAGATAACACAAGTGCAGACGCCTACCTGTTGGGCGCCGTTGGAATATTAACACAAGGGGAGGGCTGGGGGAAGGCTCTTAAAGAAGGCTTATTTTATTTAGTTCATTTGTTTAGTAATGTTTTGATGGTCAGAAAACCCTGGCAATGAGTAGAGCCCAAGAGGCAATTAGTAATGGGGCAGAAAATGTAATGAGCCAAAAAATGAATTAACTTGAGCAGAGTAGGCACAGACACAAGGGGCCAATGCTTTTTGCTGGTTTATAGCCCTTGCCCCTCTGCTGCATTCAAAAAAGTGGGAGGAGGTGTGATTTAGCACAGAAACAGCCTGCAGGACAGTTCCTACCACACCCAGGGCAGCTCTTCTCTGCACAAAGCATCAGCTCTTGCCTAAAAAAAGCCTCCACCTGCAAAATTTCCTTCCCTTTCCACCATTGCTGGGGAGGGCAGAGCACCAGGATAACCACAACTCAACAGATTGCCCCTGTGCCCAGAGAGAGGGGCAGTCAGAGGGATCCCATCACACAGCAGCTCCCAGCAGGGCTTGTGGGGTAAAATGAGCCAAATTTTGGTCTCTTGCCTCTTCTGAGTTTCTTTTTGTCCTTTGTTTGTTGGTGTTTTTTTTTCCTTTGATGGCTTTCAATTTTTGCTATTAGCAAACATACATGCTTTGTATTAGAATTCATTCCTTTCTTCTAAGTCATTCATTCCTTTCTTCTAAATCTGGTTATTCTTTTCAGCTTGTGCAAAACCATAAGCACTTTCACCATATTCCAACTTTACACACTTTATTTTTCCAATGAACTTTTTCCTGTCTCTGACTGGAAAGGGAAAAATCCCAGGCAATTGCACTTGCAGAAGCACAGGTATGGTAACTATCCATGAGGACACGAGAGGTAACTCTCCCCCAAACTGGCACATTAGCCATCCTGTTAGCCATTAGAATCAAAGATAATGATTTGTAGTTTAGAGAGCTGCTTGACTAAATCACAGAAAAACACAACTGCCCCCAAGTGTGTGCTAGGATGATTTTCAATGCATGCTGCAGTTCTGCAACACTTGGTCTTATAGGGCCCATAGGCTTTGTCCTGAGGGAGATTATACCAGCAAAAAACCTAAAGTTGTTCTGTGGAGTTCAGGAAGGGAAACTTTGAGGAGAAAAAACAATGTTCGCAACATTTTAATTCCCTTCCTGCATGGATAGTTCAATGCCCAGTGAAAGGACAGGAGAGCCACAAAGCACACACATTTCAACACTGCTTCTTTCTTCCTGGGTCATGCCCAGTGCTATTTCATCATGGCTTGGGGACTTTGGGGGAAGTGGGAGCAGAAGGGAAAGAAGAAAGATGATCTTTAAAAGAACAGAACTGTTGAAAATTCGGAGCAAAGGAGTCAATTCATAGCTTTATCAGCATATAGCAAGTGGAAAAGCAAGATATTCCTCTTCAAAAAGGAAAGTCCCCAAATGGATAAAGGTTAAGATAAAGGGGCAGACTATGTGGCTGGCTCCATGGAGCTCCCAGCTGCTCTGACATTGGCTGCATCTTCAGGCTTTTTCGGGTGAAGTATCGCTGAGCAGAGCAAAGTCACGACCAGCTTCCTGAGCATCCCAATGGAAAAAAAGCAAGGGGTCTAATCCAAATCCTTGACATTTTATATTAACAACTGTAAATCTTTGCCTCAGCTCCTGCCAGCCTCGGAAATTAAATGGACAGTTCTGTTCATTTCTTATGCCTACCCTGCTCCATTGCTTTTAGCGAAGCTGCAGATTGCAATTGAGTCTGGTAAGGATCCCTTTTCACTGACTGATGTTACCATCTTCCTTGCTGGAACTATTTCAGCCTTGTAATAGCTCTTTTTAAAGAACAGCCTGATCTACTTTCCAAATTCTTCTGCAGAAAATAAGTTGCATTCACAACAGAGGAACAAGGTTGAAATGCAAGGTCTTCCCCAGCAATATCTCACTGGCCTCAGGACATGCCCTGCGAATCCCTCTGTGTGAAGATGCTTCAGCAGCAAAAGAAACAGCTTGCAGAGAGGATCCTGACAGATCAGAAACAAGAAGCTTCCAGCAGCCCAAGGAAGCCAGGCCAGCAGGAGACAAACAGGCTCAAAGTTCATCCCTGCCCAGGTCCAACCTGCCTGGAGTCTCTGGGTTTCCCCCCACCTGGGCACGGAACCAACACCAGCAAAACCTGTTCTATTTGGCTTCTTTGCCTAAACCATCCCAGACAGAGAATAATGATTAATTGGGAAGGGTTCCTCCACTCACAGTTCAGCCCCACTAAAGAGTTGCTGCTCAATTCTAGGGTCTTATCTAAGTCTAGTGGTGAGAGCTTGGGTTTCCATCACTGCAACAGAGGCACTGCATCCAAGCCCACAAAAAATATATTTCTCCTCTATTTTTCTCTCCCTGTCTCTCTCACTCCTTCCTTTGCAAGTCTCTTTTCTTTAAAGTTATTTCTGCCATCATTATTTGCACTGAGTGCATATTAGACACTAAGCTTTCAGGAATTAATGAGAAG
>JAWWLZ010000082.1:59486245-59501690 GCA_035041345.1 Poliocrania exsul
AAATGCTGGTTTTGCAGATTTGAAGGAGAAGATGGCAGAGTAGTTCTGTTAGTCTGCAGTGCCTTTGCTGAGACCATCTGTAATAGGGTTAAAAAAGGAGGGCACATGAGATGCTGCCTGTCATAATGGTGCATCTCCTGGAGACAGCACTGCCTTCAGATGAGACCTGTCCCCAAGAACGCTGTCACTCACAGCTCCCTGCAGGTGTCAGGTGCCCTGACTGCTGTTATTATTATTATTATTACTATTAGGTATTTGCTGAGTGCTAGTGGAGCTCCTGGTGCTCATCACCAACAAGCCACCGATTTTTAGCAGTGGACTGACTGCATTTCCACTTGTGAAAATTTGCCTCTTTGCTTCTTCAGGCACTATCTTCTCCAAAGGGAATTATGCAATACACTTTTGTTTCCTTCCTCCAGGACTTACAGTACCTGGCTTTGGGGTTTTTTAAACACACAACTGCTCAGCTCCTCACCGTGGTAAGGCAGTCCTTTACATCCATCATCTCTTCAGGATCAGATCACTAATTCACGTACAGGATAAGACAACTGCCAAATTATTATACTATAAAGAGAAGATCTTCAGACACCTGTCATCTTGATGAAAGCAGCACCATCAAGTGACCTTTGCCGGTTCAAGGTCGATAATGAGACAAGTCAGGCAGGAAGAGCAGCGTGTGCTGACTCCATTAACGCTGGCTGTGTGCACACTCAGTAGCACTGAGTCTCCTGTCAATTAGTGTGGGTAAACCAGGGACTGCTGATTGCCAGAGACATGGCACAGCGAGCTGCTGCTACCTTTACTTCTACACCCTGCTGCATTTTAATTAGCTGCGTTCCCCTGACTATTTCTTCGGAGCTTCATTACTGCCGTCTTCAAGAAACTCAAGGCGAGCCTTTCCCATTGCAGATCGCTAATGAGGAGAGATGAGAACCCCTCACCACGGAGCCTGATAACACTGGACTCTCTGCAGCACCATATGAGGGGGCATGTGAAGATTTAAGGGGCTTCTCAGCGTAATGCAACGTAAACATCGCTCAGAGATGCTGAAACAATAGAATCAGTCAGAGCACACAGGGGAAGGCATTCCCACATCAATGAAGAATGTGAGGTGGAAAAATGATGCACAATCCACGGTGTGGGCAGGTGAGTGTGTGTGTGCCTGCAAAAGGTGGTATTTCAAAAAGGATTTTTAAGGATCACCCTACACACTGCAAGCTCAATAGCTGGGGCTGTGATTGGAAAGAGTTAAGTCTCCCCAAGGGACAGCATCTCCTCTTTGCACAGTCCACACAGAAGGCACCCATGAGAGCTGACAGACAAAGGACCCAGAGCATCACTAAGTTAATTCCAAGATTTCCCATGGAGCACAGCAGCTCAGCAGAAATCCAGGTGTTTGTGAGGCGGGATTACTGTATTTTTAATCTTTTTGCAGTCATTTTGGTAGCATTGGTCCGATTGTTCTAATTTTCCTTGAGTTTCAATTATACTTGAAGCAAATTGGGGTAGACAATTGCTGTCCTTACAGCCAAATGCTGGCCAGACCCATTTACAAATAGCTTCAGGTTATAGTATCAGGGGCTGTAAAGCTCTCCCTTCACAATGCACAGATGTGCTCGGTGCAGGTCAGCTCAGTGAGGGATACCTGGTGACATTTCTAGTCAAAGTCTTGGTCCTGTTCTGCTTTCCTGGCTTCATCAGCTGGCTCCTCCCTCAGCATAAGGGTGGTTCTGCTGCTAAGTTTTGTCTCAGGTATCTGTATTTCCCACTTATAGCTCAATGTGCATATTGCCTGAGTCCCACTCCCACCCTGTATGACCACTAGCATTCACTCCATCCTCACAACAATAGCTCTTTTAATTAACTTCTCTCATATGTCACTCATGTCCTTACAGACTCGCAGTTAATGAGCCAGCAAACCTACGCTGGGATTGTTTTTCTCTGTGAGCAATGGTACAAATCTTGTAGATGCCACAAAAAGTTGTGATGAGAGCATTCATGCTGGAGACGTGATGGAAAAGTCATGGGATGGTCTGAAGAAATTCTGTTTCCTGCATGGCTTCAGCAGGTTTTGGATAAGAGGTGGAAAATTAATTAGGTTGGGTTTTTTCTGACAGTCATTTTATTCTCAGACACTGTCCAGAAATAAAGGATGTGTCTCCTTCATTTCAGTGCCTGCTTTTACTGCTTTAGAAGGCAAGGTTCCTCAAAATGACTTGTGCCTGGGAAACCTCCTTTACAGTGACCCAACTTCATTTGGTGTTTATTGCTCTCTCTGCTTTGAGAAAAGTCAGGCCTAAAGAAGATTGTGAATTGAAAGTAGCCTCAGAGTCCTTTCAGCTGCTTCTGAACATGCACCAGCAACTTCTGCTGCCCTCTAAGTGGCTGCCTGTACAGCAAAGCAGTCCTTGAGGAGGGGATGCTCCCATGACTGTGTCATGGAGGGAAGAAATGAAACCCAGAGAAGCACAGGAGAAAGCTCTCAGCATCCTGTAAGGAAGCTGTGCAGGACTGTGCCTCCCTGGAGAGCCTGTGGCATGAAATATGCTTTGTAAAAAGAAAAAAAAAAATCAAATCACCAAAATGTGGTTTGTTAAAGTGCTTCTACCTGATGGGGTTTTTGCTTTCTCTGAAACAAGAGATACTTGTCAGCCTGCACACAGCCCTGTGCACTTCCCCAGAGCTGACTGGCAAACATCAGTCCTTTCTTTCGTAAGGCAAACAGCCACTCTCCAGAGAAGCCTGGACACCCAGCACTGCTTCTCCTCCTATTCCTCACCCACGAGTACTCAGATGGCTCCAACATTCATGCTGTGCCATCTCACAAATGCTTGTTAGCCACCTGTGTGGATAGCTTTAAAACAGTAACTTTAAAAACACCCACCAGCATCCAAACATATGGATATGTGCCTGAGGGCTGAATACATTCTGTCCATACAGTTATTCTCGTGCCTGGTGCAATCTGATACTCCATCTATGCTGGTGCAGGGACTCCTCCCTCCATCCTCCTACAGGCTCTTCCACAGTGGTTGGGGATCAGGGGGAGTCACAGTCTAAATTCACTTTATCATCTCAGTGTTAGCACTTTATCACACAGCCCTGATTGATAAAGATACAGCTGGAATAAAGGAGGTGCTGATTGATAAAGATACAGCTGGCATAGAGGAGGTGCTGATTGATAAAGATACAGCTGGCATAGAGGAGGTGCTGATTGATAAAGATACAGCTGACACAAAGAAGGTGCAGCTCAAAGGAAATGCATGAAGTTGTACAGATGATGGCAAGAACAGGAGAGCTTTGCTTCACAGACCTCTCAGTGGAGCAGGGGAAGCCACTTTTACCAACTCTGGCTATTCTATTAGAAATATATTTTTATTTATTCTTCCTAATGCTCCAGCTGTGCACACCCACACAGCACGAGGCTGACTTGAGGAGCCTGAAAATATAAGCTTGAAAGCTCAAAATAGAAGCAAACCACTCCAGATCCTCTCTACAGGTGACAGGATCGCTGCCTAGGAAAGTGCTTCTTTTTTTCCATGCTTGATTATAATTCTTCCATTAAGATGAATTAATTTTTGAGAGAAAATTGTATCACCAATAGAGTTAAGGCTTCTTATTCTCCCACAAAATTGTTGTGTTTTCACCAGGAAAAAAATAAAAAATTCAAACCCACAAATATTTTTTGCCACATACTCCAATGAAAGTAAAAATACCAAATATTTCTGACGTGCATTTTATTGCAAACCACAATTTTTTGACTGGAAATATTGCTGCAATCCCTCAAGAGATGTGCTAATTCATTGACTCCCTTTTCCCCAAGGGAGTCTACACATAAAGAGTGTAGAAAAAACCAGCCACTCACATTTGCACACACTCTGTGTTTTTCCCTTTCCCCACACTTCCTCAGAGCACATTTGGCAAGGCAGACAGTGGGCAAAGGACATCCTTTCTCATTCCTTGAGCACAAAGAAGAGATGCTCACTGTGCATCACGAGATATCACAATGGCCATGACAGTTCCACATGACAGACCAAGAAGTCAGAGGAGATTTTCCCACATCCCTCTCCCAACAGGGCTGTACCACCTCAGCACTCACAGCACCTGGACCACAGCTCTCTGCACAGCAGCTCTTCTGCCCAAAGAAAAACATCTTGCAGCTTTTCCAACTCCACATGTAGGTAAAAAATTAGGGATGCTCTTCACACCTTGTGGCTCTGGCATGTCCAGAAATCCCTGTCACTGCATCCCCTCTGCTTGGTGACAGCTTGGGAAGAGGCAGCAGCATCCAGCCAAGGGATCCATCGTGCCTTAAACACACACTCACATAGGAGGTTTCCCTCTTGATCATAATTAAAAGCTGTTTTCAGTCAGAAAATAAGTGGCAACTGAGGTAAAAATTTCTGAAAAACCAAAATAACAGGATTTTTTAAAGCATGTTGTCACTTACTGGCTCTTAGAAACGAGCTGACAAGAAAAGCAGAAGGAAGACAAAGCAATGCTGATCGAAATAAAGGAAAAGAAGGATTTAGGGATTTATGTTTGCCCAGTAGTCAGCTACATAAATTGCTTGTGAATAAGGCTTTAAAATGTTTTAAAGTGTGTTTGAGGCATATCTTGGCTTGCTTATTTGCCAGGGAATAATATTTGTGCATTTCTATCTGTCCCTCTCTAAATCACCCAAAATAGACTGTAATGTTGCTAATAAAGCAACATGAACCCAAAAAGGGCAGGAGCACAAGAAAACATCCTCAGGTAAGGAAATAAGAAATAAATGACATGGATGTGTTTTGAAGCTGAAAGTAATTCTTGCAAACAAATCACATGCCAAGGAAGCAGGAAGGAAAAAACACGTGGTCTTGTAACTGCTGTGTGTCCCTAAGAGATTTATTTCCAGAATCTCTCACTGTTATCTCTGTGCTAGGAGTGTGGGGATACTTAAACATCATAAACTGTTAGCAAGGCCTCTCCAAACAATGAAGAAAAGAGGAGAGAGACCAAATGGAAACTGGTGTGGTTTTCTCTTTCTCCCAAGGTTTACCAGAGCTGGAAAAGAAATAAAAGTGGTGATTTCTCAAAGAAAAAATAGAAGCTGAGAATCATCTGGCCTAAACCTGAGAGATTCAGGGCCAGGTTGTGCTACAAACATCAGTTCCTTCTTGTATAATTAAAAGCAGCTTCAAATGTTTTGTTCAACTCACATTTCAGCAAGGTGAAGATATCAGACAAATTGACAAGTACAGACCACATTCTGCTTTCCCCTAAACTCACATTAATTAATGTGGAGCATCTCCACCAGCTTCCATCTCTGCCTCTGCACCCTTGAGAAGGATTTGGCCCTGTGGGTTTAAAGTTGCTTGTGGGAACCAACGTTCTAAAGCTGTAGGAAAGAAATGCCCTTGGCTTCTTCCTTTCCTGGCAACAAGGTTATAAAATCCATGGGTAGCAGTCTCCCAAAAAATAAAAAGGAAATAAATAAAAAAAGAAAGAAAAAAAGGAAAAAAAAGCCACTAAGAGCCATCAAAGAACAGATAAACCAGCAGGAAACCAGAGGAAATAAAGAAAAACCAAGGACCTCAAGACCCTAGCAGTGCTCACCAGGCAAAGTGAGAATGGAAAAAGTCTGCATTCTTTTACTCCCATTAAAATGTGCTTGTTCCCCCCTACTGACCATCTTATTTGATATATTTTTTTTTCTGGATGATTTTCTGTGATAATCACTGAAAAAAAAAAACAAGAATGAAAGTCCACTTGGTCTCCTGGGCCTTCACAGAATTATTTTAAATTCACGAGAGCAGAGGGAAGAAGGAGGGAAGGTTTGTGTTTTCTGTTTGAGTCTTAGATCTCCCTCTAGTACGTGGCAACCCTGCATGATTTCAAACAAGCTCATGAGGTTCTGAGCTAAAGGTAACTATAATTAAATTCAATTTTCTATCTACTGCCAAGGTGCACAGGTTTCTGGGCAGCCAGCTCCTTGTCACCTTTTCTGTGTACGTGTGGATAAATATGAATATTAATGAACCCTCAGTTCTTCTCACCCTCCCCTTTTCCAATTTATTCACAACTATTCTGTCTTTCTGCAATGAAAGAAGGAAAAAAAAAGGTAAAATATAATTAGCTTGTCTATGAGAAGCCCTGAGTCTGCTCTGGCATCAGTGACTGAGCCTCCCTCTTTGCTGGTGGACAATGTCCTCATGAAGAAAAGGACCTTTAATAAGACAGGGGTTGATTATCTTCAGAAGTTCTGACAACCTTCCGAGAGCCAGGGAATGAAAATAAGATTTTTTGCTCATTTTCCTGACCACACCACTCAGAGAGGATTTTGCCCTGCCTAGAAATAAATAATTTACCCAACTTGGGTCACACATTTCCTTATTGGAATCTGCAGACACTCAGAGGAAGTGAGGACAGAGGGTTTGGTTTAAAACTACTGGTGCTAACAAGAATAATGACATCTCCCCTCTGCCAGGCCATCACTTCTCTAGAGCCTGCAAATTAGCTCTAATACTGAAGTGGGAATCCATAATTATCAAGCCAGGTCCTTGCCACAGACCAAGGAAGCTGATTCCAGCCTTCTCCAATTTATTTTATATTAATAACAATTTGCATTAACAATTAATTCCCTTCCACTGTGTTCAAACCTCAGTGGTGTTTACTAACTGAAAACACGCTGGTAAATGTATTTACTGAAGAAACATTCCCTGCACTGGCAAATTTTAGGTAAATATTTGTGGAAAGCCATTTTCAAAACTTCAAACCCAAATATTTATCCCAGAGAAAGGATTCTAGAAATCCACTCCCAGCACAGAAACATACCAGGCAAATTTTACACTAGATCCAAGCCAAGCAACGGTAACAGGTGTTTTGTTTGGTATTTACATGGAATCTGTCTGAAAACGAAGGTGCCTTTAGTTGCCAAGGGCAGCAGATGTGTTTTCTGCAAACTACTGCCAAAAAGTAAGTTAAGAAAGGAGAAGTGAAGAGGGAAGTTCAGCTCCTTCAACATGGACAGCCTGGTGGCCAAATACTTCAACTCAACCCACTTGCAATAAGATTTAAAGTATTTAACTCAGACAGCTGAGGTTACAGCTGATTATTTTTGATCTCTCCAACAGCATCACACCCAAAGAGCAGCAGGAGAGTTCAGCCCTCCTGGAGTGGACCTTTGCCTGTCACCTACAAGGGACATGGGCCAAGCCTAAGAAACCTCGATGGAAGAGCAGAAGAAAAACTGTATTGCTACCAACCTGCTGCAAGAGAAATGCAGAAATCTTTAAAAAACCAAAAGATTTTTTTTTTTTTTAGTTCTCGGGCTTTCCATCTTTCATGACCTCAAATTTCATTCTCAAAGGAGTTCCTTGAAGGTGTTTTAAACAGAACTACATATAAAAAGCCCAAATGGCTGACAAAAGATCAATAGTGTTTCTCCCAATGAGACCTGTGAAAAATTGTATTTTTAACATGCACTTTTAACCTCTCTCAGACTCCCTGTCTCAGCAACTACCACACAGCATATGGTTCTATCTGTCAGAAGAATTAAACAAGGATCTACGAAGATAATGAAGCACTAAAACCTGCAGTAGAGATTAAACTCTCTGGAAACCTGTGAGCAAGTGGCAAAGGTTTAGAACAAGGTTTCACTGCAAACTGGAAAACAAACAGAAGGTAATTTTGTTTTAAAGCAGATGAGAACAGGAAGAGACTGTGAAATGGTTGAAGAATTTATGTACAGAAGGCAGAGAGCTGATCATCAAATATGAGAGGGTTAATTATCCTTGTCAAGGGAGCAGAGGGCTGGGCAGCTCTTGCCTTTTCATGAACACACCACCATAAGTAGCCAGATGGGGAGAAAGGTTTTCATCCTCAGAGTGGTTTTGGGAGGCAGACACAAGTCACGGGACATGGTACCTCCCAAAGGCCATATTTGCCCCAAATTCTTGTGGGAGGGAGGCAGAGCCTGGCCCTACCCAACACCCCTGGCACAATCCCATATGGGAGAGAGCAATCTGAACTGTGAAGTGGCATGAGGTCAGACAGGATGCTGTGCCACCTGCGGGCACACCCTCTGACCCACAGAACATCTCCGGGTCTCCATGGACAATGCTCAGTTGAGAATTGCCCTTGTCCCTGTTGGCCCTGGGGAGGGAGATGCACACAAGCAGATCTTTGTGAAGATTTTACAGGAGCCTAAACACCAGTTGTAGTGCATTAAAATTCTTGTGGACAGGTTGCTAATTGCTAATTTTGCCAAGACTGAGAAGGAAAAGCCGCAGCAGCACCTGAGTGATGCAAGAGCCACCCAAACTCCCCTACTGCAGTGTCCTAAAAACTGGATTTTAGCCCCTGATAAAGGCTCCCAGCACTGTAAAACCTTCCATATATTAATAAGCTTAGTTATTTATGAGTCTCTGGAGCCTAATCATTAATATTTCATAATTAATGTAAATGTCAGTCACTATGGTTGCACCTACATTACCTGCTGAGCCACCCACCACCCAGTCTGGAGGACCTGGGGGACCCTGGTGTGCTCTGCTCTCACTGGGCCTGGGTTCCCTTGCACAGATCAGTGTGTACTGGAAATTCATCCTAAGAAAACATGTCCTCAAGCTCAGGGACCCAGAAGTGCTACTGCATTCAGTAATATGCTATATATATATATGTAATATACAGAAAACCTCATCAACTGCCCTGCAAGCCCACGCAGAAAGGTGGACACCCAAAAACACCTTTTGTTGGAGGCCAGTGAAGAGAATAAAAATAGGTTTTCTTTATTGCTCCACAAGGGATAAATGCTGTTGAAAAAGGAGTAGCCAATAACAATAGCAGCAACAGAAAATACTTTCTGGGGTTAAACTGCAAAACAACATTTACAGGAACCTGCACATTGATTCTGACCCTGCAAGACTCAGACACTTCTCCTTGGTGTGAGTCCAAGCTTCCACCTCCACCCCACCTAAGCTGGTGGAAAGGGACAGCAGCAGCTATTCTGGAAGCTCTTGTTTTCAGAGAAAGAAAAATGACAGGAGAAACATTTCTATCAGCACAATCATTCCTTTGGCTCTTTTGCCCTCCTTCTCCCAGTCCTGGCTGTTAAATAAATTACTCTTGCTAGGAAGTTCCTCATACTAATTCCTTACCTATCCACTGCTGCTGACTGTTTGATGATGCTGTCACCTTCCCAATGCCACAATGCTTTTTCAGGAAAAAAAAAAAAAAAGAAAAAAAAGTAAAAAAGCAGGCATTTTTTTGGATGACATACAATTTACCAAAAGACAACAAACCTCCAACTTCAGATACAGCAGAAAACCATCATCCTGTGACCAAGGACCACAGAATGCCTGAGGTAGGAAAATACTATTTATTCTTGTAATGGATTTTATGAACAAATCAAATGAGGTGAGATGTTTCTGAAAATTTGATCATTCATCACCAAGACCTTTTCCCATCTTGTACTCATCAGTTCTACTACCTGCTGCTGCTGGAAATATGTCTGGGACATAGAAATAGATATAACACACGTACACACACTTACTCATCTGCACCAACTCCAAACAAGTGCTTGGCCTTCTCTGGAGAGCAGCAGATTTATAAAGATGCTAGGAACATTTAATCAGTCATTTTTATTTGCTTTTCTTTTAATAAAAACCTACTGCAACTATGGAATGTGAACTTTTGCCTACTTCTTAAATGTCGGATGTAACTGTTCTCATTTTTTACCTCCATCTCAGAAATAGGATGTATTTCTCATGTTGGATTTTTGTCTGTCAGAATGGCAATAATTTTAGAGTTACAGAGATATAAAAAATCCCAAAGGCTTGAGTAAGCTGATAATTCAGATATCTTCAAACATTTTCTGAAGCTCTGGGAGAGAAGATGCTGTGGTAGCAAAAAAAAAAAAAAAAAAGAGAAAGTGCTTTAAATCCTGGCAAAGTTTTGCACGTGTGTACACATGTTTGTGTGTGTGTTTTAATGTCGTGAAATACCAGAAAGAAGTTTTGGGGGAATAAATTTTCAGCATTTTTGCTCATTTAAGGGAGGGCAGCCAAAAAAAAAAAATCTCTTCCCAGAAGCTTGGCAGCAATCCCTCACAGAGACAAATAAGTACTTTACAAGATAGTGCTGTTCCCTTTCCACTGTGCAGCAATGTAGGATTTCACACTCTGGTCACATTGCAGAAGATTGAATGAAATTTATCAGTGCTCAAAAGGATCATTAAAAAAAAAAAGAGTACAACCCAATCCTTGCTGCATAAGCACTCAGAGTTATCAACTGCTGGAGTGGGGAGGGTCTGTGGTGGGTTCAGAGCAGGGAGGATGTGTCTGCTGGGGCCACACTTTCACAGCCTGCCTTCTTTCTTGATCCAGCAATGTGGTCAGTCCTGGAGTCACTCCACAGCTTGCCCTTGGGAACTTTCCCTCAGTTTGGAGACTGAAGGCATGTGGTTTTCTGCTATTTGTGGCTTTTGGAGGGGGAAAAAAAAAATAGCAGAATTTCTCTTATTTACTTTTCACCACCCTGGTGGCCAGTGATGAAACCTGGCAGTTGATAGAAATGATCTTTGACTGTCCACCATCCATCATTTTCAGGCTGAATGCAAGCAATGTAGAAATGAGAAATAATTTCAAAACAACTCACTTGAAGTATTGTGAGACTCCAGCTCCAAAATCACTGCCCCAAAAATAAAAGCACTCAGGTTATTTTTCTCTTGTTTTACCCCAACATCCTTTTTTCCTCTTGCTCTGGGGAATGGTTTTCGTGCCTTTCTCATTCTTCCTTCCCTCCTATGAGCTGTTTTATCATCCTGTTGCACATGAACTCCTTCTCAATGCCATCTTAGAAATTTTCTCTCTGTTGTTTGCCTCACAACAGTCTGAAAAGATACTCTCTCAGACATCAGTCCCCCTGGCCAGACCCTCTTCAGCTCTCCTGCCCCTCCAGAGACTCTCTGGACTTTGTGGTGTCACAGGATGTGTTGAAATCACTGCATCTTTCTGAGCCCCCCAGGAGAGTCCTGCAGCTTCTGAGGTAATAAAAGAGCTGAGCTGCAAAATTTGGGATCATCTTAAAGGGTAGATATAGTCAATATTCTTCATTTTTAATAAAATTGGCTTTGCTGGAAGTCTCACTAAGTCTTCACCATCTTTCCAACTTTAATTATTGTCATTGAGACACACAAAGATCTAAAGTGAGAAAGTATTCCAGTTGCAGTCCAAAATTGGTCAAACATTTGCAGTCATATGGCACTACAAGATAACACAAGTGTGAAAATTGTTTCAGTGAATGAATTGGATTTAAAAAAAAAAATCCCTGGGGTGATCATTATGATTCCCTTTAAAGTCTCAAAGATATTAATGGCAATGGGTTTCTAATGCAGTGGGAAATGGCAAAAAGAATACATATGTCTTATTGAATTAGGGAAGTTTTAAGAAAATGGACTGTAATACTTTCCTGGTAAGTGATTTGACTGTGAAAATCCTTCTGCTGCTGCCCTCAGACTGTACCATTGGCAGGCAGGTTGGGCTGTTCAGGCATAACTGAAGTAAGAAATTTTTTTCCTTTTGTTTAAGTGTAGTTCTGAAGTGGTTTCACAAACATACTTAAATATTGCTCGAGTGAATGAGAGGCAATTTCCAGATGTGTTATTTCCTTCTAATGTTGGTACAAGATAGAAAGGTTTGAAAATGCACTTTGCATCCCCACTGTGCCCCTGACATCAAACTTCCACATTGCAATCACAGCTTAGACCAAAGGGGCTTTATCTTCTTTTGTCTGATAGTTTTTGGCTTCATCTGGGTCAGATAGTCTGGAAATGGCCACACAGGTTGGAAAGTTGCTGAGACACTTCTGAAGCTGCTGGAGCTCAGGCAATGCATTCTTATCACATGTATTGTTCCAGAGACGAGTTATTGTTCTGGGAATTAAAATGAAGATTTTTAAGACTGCCTTTTTCTAACTGAAGGCTTGCTGATTGTTGGATTCAGCCTGGAGCATCACTGCTCTCATGGCATAGCTCCCTACAAGGGCAGCTACTGCTTTAGAGGAATTTGCTGGCAACAGATGTTACATCAATATTAGTAAAAGAAGGATAAGCAGGACCATCCTGAGAGAGTGAGACCAACTGGCAGAGAACAGCCTGTGTCCATGCAACTGAATTCTCCTGCCTTTTCAAAATTTGGCTCTCCTGAGG
This sequence comes from Poliocrania exsul, assembly GCA_035041345.1. Lineage (NCBI taxonomy): Eukaryota > Metazoa > Chordata > Aves > Passeriformes > Thamnophilidae > Poliocrania > Poliocrania exsul. The sequence goes on from JAWWLZ010000082.1 coordinate 59,498,430, forward strand.
CCACCTCATGGGGGTGCAGGAAGAAAAGGGGCAGGAGCAAAGTTTGACTGCAGGACAGTCAGGGGTAAAGGAAACCTGTGTCTGCACCCAGGCATTATAACATCACCAGGCAAATAAAACCAACAGCATTAGATGCAGAACAATTATTCTTAAAATTTACCTGCTAGGGGACAAGCAGCATGAGGAAGAAGGCTCTCAGAACAATGCATGTGCAAGAAAGCTCTGGAAAATCCCACCAGACTCAAGGGCACCCTTCTGATTTCACATTCATTTTATTTTTCTTCTTTAATCTCCACAAATCCCAACACCAAAGTGCACTTTTACCATTCCAAGATGAATGTGAGGGTGCTGTATTTGCTGGTTGTTGGTGAAAAGATTCTCACCAGCATTAATGCAGACACAGCTTTGCTCTCCATTCTCCAAAGGTCTTCTTGTTCAGTTCCTCACTATCCTCCTGTTTTTTCTTGCTTGCTTTCCCAGGTCCTTCCCTCTGCAGCCCATGACCACTGATTCTTGCCTTGTCTGCTATAGATGTAGAGAACAGATCACTCACCTCTCTTTCCACTGTTACCCTGTATCATTCCCCCATCAATCTACTCTCCCTTAGAGTAAATAACCCAAATCTTTGCCTTTTTTCTTCTTAGGTTATATGTTTAGATCCCATTTACTGAGTATCTTAATCTTCACTTCATCCTCTCCAAGTGATCAATGGCTTTCTTGACTCACAGTGCCTGACACTGGACATGAAACAGCCTTAGCAGGGGAAGGATTTTTTCATGTCTTTGTTGTTTATAGGATGGACTTTCTCCTTTACACAGCAGGTTGTCTGCTCATACCTGCTTGGCTTGTGATCCAACAACATTCTGAGATCCTTTCTGGAAGAAACCATCAGTTTCTCATCCCTTACTTATTGAATCGATTTTTCTTTTCTTTTTTTTTCTTTTCTCTTTTTTTTTCTTTTCTTTTCCTTCCCCTCCCTCCCTCCCTTCCCTCCTTCCTTCCGCCCTTCCTCCCCTTTCTTCCCTTTCCTTCTTCCCTTTCTTTCTTATTCATTCATTTGTTTATTTATTTGTTTATTTATTTAGGTTTGCCCACTACCTTGCACCAGGCACTGTGGAATTTCATCCTATTTTTAGGAAAAACCTTCAGTTTTTCAGAATCACTTTTAATTCTAACTCTTTCCCTGTTGTACTTGCAGACTCTCTCAAATTGGTTTTAGCTTCAGGCTGATTAAGCCTCCCATGATCCAGGTCATTAAAGAGCATATTGGAGAAAGTGTATGGAGAACAGGCACTTGTGCAGTGTTCACAAGGCAAGATTTCTAAAAAGCTGGCACTTCATCACAGTTCCATAACATATATTTTGACATTCCTTTCCCCCTTTTGCTATCAACCACCACTTTTCTGGGCTGTGAGTTTCAAATTCACTCCCACACAAAGGCTGTAATAAGATCCTAGAAAGCATTTTCTAATTGATAACTCTGAACTTCAGCCAGGAATATAAATCTGAGATCTTTAAATTATCCTAATTCATATCTGTGGGGAATCACATTTACTACTAGACATTTTATACCCCTTCCAACTAACAAAATGGTTGGAAAATCCTGTGGCCTTCTTTCTGATGCTCTGAAGGCAATTTTTGCTGAAGGTAATTTTTGTGCACGGTGTGGTTTAACAGCATATTATTTATTTTTCATTTTTTCAGTGGGCACAAACTTCTTTCTTTTTTTTTCTTGTGCTGCATTTCTTGCAATCTGAGTCACTTTATTTGATGGGGTAGATCTGCATGTTAGAGATCTGTGGCAGAGGTGGAACACTCCTGGTCTGAGCAGAGCTGTGAGACAGAAACTGTAATTTCCACCCTGATTTTGCCATATAGGCAGATGCAAAGATCCAGGCAGGTATTTTAGCTCCTTACCTTGTTTTACTACCAGTCAGAGCTAAAACAGCCCAGCAGACAAGATTGCATCCCTTGTTTTCAGTACAAGTCCAGAATTAATACCCGAGGTGAATTGCACCCAGCTAAATACACTCAGCTACAATTATTCTTTCAGGTTTTCAGTGCATATTTACAAACAACACGTTGGAAATAGGCAAGCAGATCTTCAGCTGGTGTAACTGTGAGGCTCCACAGATGGCCAGGAGAACTGTTCATGAAGGCATTATTTTATCAAACTATTATGTTATCGGGTTCTGTAAATCCTATTTGACAAGATCTGCTATAAAACCACTTTCTGCACCCCTGAGCTTTATTGTGAAACACCTGCATTTAGACTTCTTTGCTCTGCTGAGGGCAAAAATATTTTAGAAGCTGAATCTCTTAATGGAATTGATGTATCAAAAAGAGCAGGTGGATTTCTTAAAAAAAAAGATTTGAAAAAGCAAACAAAGGGAAGGGAAGTAAAAGAAGGGAAGCACAGCTTTACTAAAAAAGCCTTTCTGTAATAGAATACTAAAGAAACACTATGAGAAATCAAACACAGGAAGATTAGGAGTCACAGAAACTGGAGATAAAGAGAATTAGAAGCAAAAGAAGCAGAGCAGGAATACAATCTCAAAGGTCAATTGATAAAATATGTAGCAGGCGCTGAACCAACACCAATCGATACCTCTCAGTATGAACTGAATCACAGCCTGATCACCACATCACATGCCCTTCATGGCACTGTCTGTGCCAGCACAGCAGGAGGCACTGCCCAGTGCCCTCTCTGCACAGCTCACACACACTGCCCTTGCTCCTGCCCCTGGGGCTGCCTTGTGTTGCCATTAAGGCATCAGGACCCTTCACACCGGGCACAGAAAACACACAGTGGGAGACAGGTAGGCAGGTGGGAAGCTGATTGTGCAGCCAGTGGGATTTGGGGCTAAATCAGAAGGGATTCATCACAGATTGCAAGGAATGCAAGGCACAGACCAACATGCAGGGACATGGGGGAAAAGTGGAGGGAGGAAAGGTCTGTGAAGTGTGGAGGAACACACAGTGCTGAACGGCTCAAAACACCTTAGTGAGGGGTGGAAAACAGTCTGGAGGGGGAAGGTGGGGTGCATTTTGTTCTTGCTGCTCTGTCTCCAGCAGCTGAGAAGTGACTAACAAATGCAACACCACAGACCTACTGTCCCCAAACAAGATGGGAACAGGAAGAGCACTGCTGGTTGTAATTCCTGCCAGACCTTCCAGACAGGACACAGCCCCTGGAGGAGAGCACCCTGGGGCAGTTTCCTCCTTATTACCCCAGGAACAGCAAAGGAGCTTCATGGCACT
>JAWWLZ010000082.1:59501790-59516544 GCA_035041345.1 Poliocrania exsul
ACAGCCCCTGGAGGAGAGCACCCTGGGGCAGTTTCCTCCTTATTACCCCAGGAACAGCAAAGGAGCTTCATGGCACTACCCTCTGAGTCCGTCCCAGGGCTCCTCTACAGGCAATATGCAGGTTGGCAGGGAAATCCCTACATACAACAAGATTTGGTTACAGTGAATGCATCCCCAGGTCAGCTCTAGAGTAAAAACTCTGCCTTCTCCATGGAGGAGGATGAACTCACATAGCCAATAAGTAGAGATTGGATTGAGAAGAGGCTCACTATGAAATGGTGAGATCACAGTCAAGTCTGACACACTTCTACAACCTATCATGGAAGAATCTTGCTCTCTTTAAAATCAGTAAAAATCTCCAAAGTGTTTCAACAGGTCCTAGAATTCATGTTCAGCTTTTATGTAATGTTTATGATATTTGACCTGCATCACAGTCTACTGTACCTTCCCCAAAATGCAGGTGGATCTCATTCAAAACTCTTATAAGGCAAAATCATCAGCAGTAAATGCTCCATGAAGATCCTGCATTAGTGCTTGAATACGAAGCACATTTGGGATAGGCTGCAGTCACTGCTGTGTGCCAGAAAGGGAGTGCTGAAAGAAAGAGATAAAAACAAAAAAAAAAATCTGTTCTTTCTGCTGTTCCCCTTATTCCAGAGAAGCACTGGATGTTTAATATCCTCTTATCTATGCAAAGCCACAGAAAATCACCTCTCCATCCCAAGCCCTGCCCTGGAGGCTCTGTAGGTCACCCCCACCCCAGCAGCAGAGAGGCAGGGACGGGGCTGGCAGTGTCACCCTTGCTCCCTGCCTGAGCGGTGCCCGCAGGTGGCACAGCCAGGCAGAGCACAGAGCGCCTGGCGAGGATCCTGGTGAGGATCCTGGAGAGGATCCTGGTGCTCACACACCTGTGGATGCGCTGGAGACAGTGCAGCCCCTTGGGCATCTCGCCTGCCAATGCACCACGCACAGATGCTATCGGAGCCATAGCCCTAGGAAAGATTGGGAACTGATTTTCCTTGGTTTGCCCCACATCATTTTCCTGCCTCTCAGCTGGTCCCGTGCCTGGGACAACACCTTTTTTTGAAGCGTTGGTTCTCTTTTCACAGAATCCCAGATTATTCTGAGCTGGAAGGGACCCACAAGGATCATCGAGTCCAACTCAAGTCAATGGCCCACACAGGGGATTGAACCCATGACCTTGGCATTATTACAGCCAAGTTTTAACCAACTGAGCTGATCTCAGGGTCATTTTTTGTTTGTTTTGATTTTACATTTTGAAAAGCATAATCATCACTGCCTGACAGATATACCAAACTCACAATTCTGAGAATTCTTCCAGTTAATTTCTTTAAAAGGAATTAAAGGTGTTTAACAAATCCACAATGAGATGAACAAGCCTCACATTTCAAAACATTTCACATCACCAAAAACATCTTTCACAATCTTAACTGGTTGAAGCATGACCAACCAACAAAGCAGGCTTACAGCAATCCTAAACTAGTACAGTCCTTCTTCATATCATATCTAAACTTTCAGCAAAGATGCTCTATCAGAATTATTTTTCCTCATTTTCAGTAGCAATGGTGCTATATAATTTACAGGACACATTTTAAGAATACCATATATTGCTTATATACTGATATTATATACACTTACACATTGCTTATACCAGTATCTCACAAATGTAAGGAAATAAATCCTACTGCATATATTTATCGACCTGTTTTTGCAAGGAGTCTAATTAACTGCAAGTTCTCTCCAAATGAGAAAATTAAGAAATCACAGGGAGATTGAGAAGTGGTACAGGAGTGGAATTGTCTCAGGAAATTAATCAAAATGTGCATAACCAATGATTTGACAGATATTACTTCTTCTAATTATAGCCAGATACAGCTGCCAGAGAAGGTAAGGTGGCTTTTTACGTAAGAGCAGAGCACAGGACATCTGTCCCCAAAATCTATTCCACAGCTAGTTATCTTACTATCTCAATTAACACACTCCCTGATTAAAATCACAAATAAATAACTCTGTACATTTCCTGTTCTCTGGCTTTGTAAAAAAAGTGAAGTCCACAAGGTACTAAGTTTGAAAAACATTGCCCTGTGTGCCTGACAACCTGTGCAGATCCTGGGGAAATCCAGCTGAGATTGTTATCTTGACCCATGCCCAGCCTGTGCTTGCAATAGACTTTTGTGCTCATGTTATCCTGTGCTATTTGAAAACACAAAACAAGTTGGTTGGGTTTCTAATATCCATTATTTCATCATGCCACGTGCTGTTAATCTGCAGTGCTGAGGATGGCTGTGTTTTGTTTCAGAGTCATCAAACTCAGCTCAGTCCACTGGGGTTAATTCCTCACCAGCAATGCTGGCAGGATTTTTGTGCTGCTCCAAACGCTGCCAATGTACAGTTCAAACACACAAATATCTGGGTTCACACATGCACAAACACACTTAAAGGTGTGTGTATATAAATTTATGGGTACACACACACTCAGGAACAACTCAAACACAGTTTCATCATCTTTTGCCTTTAAAAATAATTTCAGCCTGTGGCATTGCAAAATCTGCCTGGCTTCTAACCAGGAGCCTGCACCTGCACAGATCCCAGTTGCAGAACCCCTCCTGTAATTGTTAAGCAATTTGCCTGTTAAACACCACTGGCAAGAATCTGGCAGAGATTATGCTCAAAAAAACCCTCGTTTGTTTGGCTCATTCGTTACCAAGACACTGCACTATTCTTCAGGCCATCCTGAAAGCTGCTGCTGCTGTACTGGCAAAAGGTTTTGCTTTCCCTTCAAGTGAATGAAATGTTCCTTTACATGCAAGAAGCGCAGCCCAGAAGTACCAAATCCTTCCTAAAGTGATGTTCCTATCCTAGATGTTCTTCCTATATTTGGAGATGTAGGAAGAAGCAGGGCTCATCATTCCCTGCTCCCACTCCTATTCTTCCACAGAGGAGCTGGGTGTAGAATGGGAGATGAAGCTCAGTCCACGCTGTTCCCTTGTAGAGAGCAAGTACTTTCTATTTCTCCTCACTTCATTCTTTTACAAGGCTTTTTAGCTAATCTTTCACTACAGCTGGTGTATCCACCCTGGTCAGTGCAGCTCTCATGGGCAACAGCAGTGAAAATGCTGTTTTATATTGTAGCCCAGGCTACAACACATGGCAGCAAACAAACAGATTCCAGGTCCACAGGTTGGTTCCTGTGGCTCTCTGAGAAACACAATGCTCTGCCTTCACTGCTACTGCCCTGCTAACACATGCCACTTATTGCTGGGGTGCAGAAAAACATAGCAAAAACATATCAAAACCCACATGATCTGCATGAGCACTGAGGCAGAACTGCAAATAAGGGCTCTCAGGGAGGCCAAGGAAATACTGGCAGAAGAGGTAAAGAGGTGAGAGTTAAGAAACATTTTTCATTTGTTTGATTCCCCCAACTTCCAGGAAAGCAGAACCACTTATTTAGAAAAATGCACACACAAGTTGCACCAAAGATGCCAGACTCAATCATTGGTTATTACACATAATGTCCAAGACACTAAATTTTAGCTGGCTGCTCAGCTCAAAAATTACCAACAAAAATTAGTCATGTTCTCCATTTTCTTGAGTTTCCCTTTCTTGATTCCTCCCCTTTGGTCTTGGGTAGAAGAGAGAGAGAATGAAAATAAGCAAGTGCAGGGATCTCTGTTGAAAATTTTTGCAAGTTTTCTGGTGACAAGTGCAAAATCACTTATCATAAAATAGTGATGTGACTCTATCTAAAAGCACATCTGCCAACCTGAACCATTTGTCCTCTGTAGCCAGTGGGTGGCAATGAATTGATAGATTCACCCTCTAGAGGTGTCAGACTCAGAAACCCACCTTGGACAAGGTAAAACAAACTTTGGAGATGCCTCTCTCTCTCTCCAAGGAGGAGAATCCTGCCAAGTTTCAGTCCATGTACATTTATAAGGGTAGTAATACAGGAATGACTGGCAGTGGAGGAGCTGGGGCTGGTGAAAGGGATCCTGCCTTTAATATCTTGTGGCCAACACAAAGCACACACAGAAAGGAAGGTCAAGCCTGCTTTGCTGATTGCTATAGAAACCATAGCACCAGTTCTTGGATTTTATTTCTCCTGTAAGTTTGGGATAAGTAAAAATCTAGACTACCAATCCTTCACTTTGTGAGGTTTTTTTTTAATAGAACAGATTTTCAGGCCATTCTTTGCCTTTCTTTACAATTTCTCCCCACATACACACCAGATGAAAAGCTTTCTAGCCATGCCATTAATCTGCAGGTGCTTTAGTGAGGAAATGATGTGCAGGTTTAACAAACTACTGAAGATCAGTGCTTGAAAAATGAGGACCATTATTATTCCATGCCTTGCAGATTATGAACTGATAGCTGTAGTCTCCATCCTTTGCTTGTGCTTCATAACTTGGAAATCTCTGCACATTCAGAAGAGCATTCAGTTAAAAAGGAAATGGATTTCTCTGTCTAATTAGACTAAGTGCTCTCTCCTAGCCTTTGTCCTTGTCTTTCCGGGATCTCATTTACGGTGCTATTTAAAAGGAGCCACATCTGTTGCAATGAGCTGTCTGTCAACTAAACATCCCATATCAGACACAATTTTCTCTCACCTTTTACTTATACTTTTCAATAACAAGATGATAGATGCAGATTTTAGTCAGCAGTTTTTTAAAAGTGCTGAAAGGAAAGTTTGCCCTCCTCCTTATCCTTTTCCAGCTTGCAATATGGCCTTGACTTAGAGACACCATGAACACAGAATAGAAAACCTGGATTAGTTTGGCCTCTAAGTTTGCTTTTCTTTAGACCACGAAAATAAAAATCATCTTGGTCTTTGCATGTTTTAATTGGGAATAGTGTTAATCTCTCAGTAGCAACAGACATATGCCTCACTGTAAATTTTACATTCAGCCCCAGCAGCTGCAGCTGGTGTTGATTTAGTGTTACCCTGATAACCCTGCTGGGTGGTTTTTCCCTTGATTTACATTCCCTGTGAAGGGTGGAGGCAACATTTCTGAGAGTGTGAAAACAAAGTGACCTTACAGCTAAACTCTCCTTCCCACAAGCAGCAAAGCAGTGCTTTTTGCCATCTGACCTTTAAAAGCAAAATTCCAAGGGTCATCCTGAGCAACTCTGCTTCACTCAGCTTTGGTTTAATGTGCCAACCACAAACATTCAGGGTCAGCTTTGAATGTTTGTTGCTTTGATTTTCTCCGTTGGTGTTTTCTGCGTGTGCATCCAGGAAAGCCATTGCAGCCCAGGGGCAGGAGGCACATCCTGCATGGCCAACTCAAGGATGCTGAGCCACCTCCAAGCCACTCATCCATGTTTTCTAGCCCAGAGAAGTTAACCTGGGTCCCTCTGCCTCACCAGGGCTTAGCTGGGGGCAGCACCTGTGCTGCTCAGGGAGGGGCTGCCACAGGGACTCTGCTGCAGGTTTCAGGCTGGGTGTTCTCCACAGAGCTGCTTTTATGAGACAGCTCTTTCTCGTGGCTCTTTTGTGCATTTAAGCTATGAATTCTCAGTATTTGTCGTGCCTGGTTCATCAGTGATCTGGTTTCACCAGACCCTTAGAGGCTCAGTCATGACACAAATAATGACTAATAGTAACAATAAAAACCTTTGTTTGAAATACCTGTGTCTCGTTGGTAATGGATAGCTGGGCAATACTTTACTCTGCAAATTTAGCATCCTCCAGGGGAAAGAACAATTTACCTTTTTTAAATCCATTTTCTATCAGTGTGTCATCAGTTACTTTCAGCTCTCTTGTGTAGAAATTCTTATAAATCTGAAGGCTTAATTTCAGTCTAACATTTCAGTCTCGGTTGAAATGCAGATATTGCCCTTCCTGCAGAAGTTGTACATTCAAAGCCAGACAATGTTCCATATGAAAACCATGAGAAGAGCGAGCAGAAACACAGCTCAGCCCTTACAAAGACCAAGATGTGCCTCTGCCTGAATGAAACAGCTGGGACAAAGCTGGGACCAACATGCAGGTTCCTAACTGCTTCTCTATCACATTTTCCACCCTTTCTGTCTGAGGCAACAAAACTCCATTGGAACCATCTGCTTTTTAACATTGAATGATCTGAAAGGTTTGGCCTTTTTGGTTGCAGTAGGATTGAAATTACCTTTTGACACATGATCATAGCACTCCTTAATACTTCTGGCTCTGGTTTCCAGGGTGAGGTGGGGATGTAGATGCAGCTCTTATCTGATCTGAGTAGCCACAAAGCAGGCAGTCTTTGACTCACTTTATCTTACAATACTGATACCTTCTCTTGCATTTTGTCTTTGCCAAGTTTAGTGTGAAGCACAGAGTACAGCCAGAGGGAACAAAATCTATGTTTTTAAAACATGTTCCTTAATGAGCCTGCCCCAAATTAAAACTTCAAAAACCTTCCCACTTCTCAAAGATACACTGCATACATCTCAGAAGCAAAGTTCATGCCAAAGGGCTTTTTTATATTTTTTTTTAGCTTAGCTGCCAAATCTGCATTAACTCAGGAGCTGAAATGCTGACTCATCAGACCCTACTTGTCAGAAATGCCTGTGTGCTCTCAAACAGAGATTGTTTTCTTTTTGAGACTTTAGATGCCTCTTCTGTGACAAGTTTCAAGCTTTATGGCCTCAAGAGATATTTCATCCTTATTTGGTTCTGGATTGCCACCATAGATTTAGACTTATTGGCTATCCTTTTAAACCTTCTTATGGCTGGAGTGGCATGATATTATTATGGTTATTGTTATTATTATTATTATTGTAGTTTATTATTTACAAAATATCCTCATTTGAAAGCTGGATCACAGGTGCTTCTTTATGTCCATCATATGGGGGGATACTTTTTTCCTAAGGAACCTTAGATCAGCAGGAACACATTCCTTAATTTAAACTGATTTCCCTTGCTATCAGCTCCCTTAATTTTTGAATTGCACTGAAATCACAGGATTTCAGCAGGAAGTTGGAAGTTAAGGCAAAATTAACACAAGAGCAGAAATAATGAGAGAAGGGCACAGTGATGCAGAAAGTGGAGGAAACAGAATTGTTTGGGTAGTTCAGGGCAAAATTAATTGCTGGGCAGAGACAGATGATGTGGCCTGAAGTGTGTCTAGTGGGGGACAAAATCACCTTGCTCAGTAAATGGAAGAGAGCTGACAATACTCATTTTCTCACATGCATTTGGTAAATGCAGTTCAGAAAGAAAATTATCATTTTTTAACCTCAAAATTATAAACAATTTACAATACAACTTATGAATCTTAAGGATCTGAGTCTGGCATAATCTTTTCAGGTTACCACTCTTGTCAATGGATCCAGAATAAAGAGTTTAGGTTAAATTCACTGCTAGGCAGACAGAATATAGAGCATAGAATCTGACAAATTTCATAACATTAAAAAGAAAATCCCATCTGATTCATACAAATCTGGTGATGAAGAGATTCCAACAAAATTTCACTTTTACATTCCAAGACTTTGGTCTGGATTTGTTCAAATCCAGCTCCTGTTGCTATTTACAATGTTATCAAGTGGCAGTGGTTTTTAAAACATTGTAATTCCCCTTACACTGGTATTTTATGGGCTGAAGTCCTGTGATCCCTCATGCAGCTGTCAAAACCTCCAGCTTTCCCAGGACAACTGTTTCAGTTTATTTAAGTGCTGTCAGTGCCAAAATCTGGGGCATTCTGGAAATCTGGTGGTAGCACAAAGTAACCTCAAGCTGGGTGTCACAAAAAATGGAACAGGGAATAGATCACTCACTGACTGCATTAATAAGTAAATTAATTATATAATAACAAAGCCCTTCTTTGAAAGAGTGAGCCACCACCAGATTTTCTGGTTTCACTGCAAAACTCAGTACTGGAAGGCTGCAAAAAGTAGGCACTTCACCCCAGAACTGAGGGTTGGCTTCACTCTGCTGTGCAAACACAGCTTTGCCATGGAACAGGCATGTTCTTTTACAGCTCAATAAATATGGCAGCCATCCAGTCACGTCCCATGGATGCCAAACCTTTGCTTTCCCCAGTCAGCCCTCACTGTCAAAGACTTTCTTGCTCTCTGGAGAGCCCACCTTGAACTGTATCCAGTTCTGGGGTGCCCAGCACAGGAAGGACATTGACCTGTTGGAGCGAGTCCAGAGGAGCCACACCAGGTTGATTAGAGGGTGGAGCATCTCGCCTATGAGGAAGGGCTGAGAGGATTGATATTTTTCAGCCTGGAGAAAAAAAGGCTTCAGAATGACCTAAATGAGTCCTTCCAGTACCTGAAAGGAGCCCACAAGAAAGATGGAGAGGGACTGTAGTGACAGGGCAGGGTGGAATGACTTCAAACAGAAAGAGAATAGGCTTAGACTGGCTATTAGGAAGAAATACTTTACTGTCAGAGGGGTGAGGAACTGGAACAGGCTGCCCAGAGAAGTTGTGGAAGCCTCATCCCTGGAAGTGTCCAAGGATAGTTGGTTAAAGCCAAGACAGCTCTGAGCAACCTGGTCTAGTGGAAGGTGTCCCTGCCCCTCACCAGGGGGTGGGCACTTTATGATCTTTAAGATCCCTTCTAACCCAGGCCATTCTGTGACTCTCTGACTTCTGATGACTTGTAAGGATGGCAGAGATACCAAAATCCATCCCTAAAGGATACAAGCAAAAAATCAGGCATTCTGGGAGAAATGAGAAAAGCAAGACAAAGGTAATAACAAAAGTTTACAGAAGCCTCTTGCCTTTTCTTGTTGTATATTTGCATGTGACTTAGTTGAGAAGAACCTGGGACACCCCAGAGGCAGAGGGGCACTTTGGAGGTCTGGGCTAGAAGGCAGTGATGGGATCAGCCAAGAGCCCACCTGGCATAAGGTTTTTCCAAGGCATCTTTTGTGGATTTGCTGGCCTGCTGGGCTGCAGAGCTTTCCTGATACAAGATGTAGCATCCAAAGAAAACACGCTGCTCAGTCTTAAGGAAAACGCAGGGTTACAGATTTAGTTTTCAAAGTTTCCTTTCAATTTATTGTAAAAAAAAAATTAAATTGGTGCCACCAAATTTAATGACAAGGGTACCCTGCTGAGTTTGGAGCCCAGAAAGCTATTGTCTCCCTGGTCTATGTATCCTAGACTGTGCTAATGTTTCCTATAACGCAGCTAATAACCAACCATCAGCAATAAATGCCTTGTCATCTCATTGTTGCACACAGCAATAGCTGGAGCAGCGATACTGACAAATGAACCTGTGTAATCACTTTAGATTTCTTTGTTACATCTCACAGTGTGAAGACTGCTTCTGCTCAGCACGTCACAGAAAAACAAACAAGAGCTAGGGCTGTCTCCTTCATCAATCTCAGCTTATTTTTGTCAGTGCTCTGCCTGTACAGCCACAATCCCACCAGTGCCTGCCAGAGAATGAAAGAGCTGAGGGTTTGAGGAAGGAAGATGGATGGTGGTCTGAGCAAGAAGGATGGACCTCTGTGCTCTCCCTCTTCCTTTGGAAACATTTTTTGCCTTGAGAGAGAAAGCAGACAGGGGCAAAGTGAACTTTCTTGTGCTTTCCAAGGCTGCTTCCTATGGCAAAAGAGAAAAGTGGTAAGGGGGGACTCTCATTAAATCCAGTCAAGTCTGCCATTTCCCCCTTTACCTTTTCAATCTTTTTATAGTTTCAAATCATTAACTATCAGCATGAAGCTCAAAGGTAGTGCTAGGCATCTATGAAACAGTGACACATTTGACAATAATGCTTTTGAAGAGCTTGTCACATCCTCTTCCCAAATCAGTCTCATTAATGCTCAGACTGTCTTCTCTTTTCTCCCTGATTCTTTTCTCCTGATTTCTCTCTAATTAGCTTGTTTTTTTATGCTCCCTCGTTCCACAGTTTGAGCTTAAAAAAAAAAAAAAAAAAGAAAAAAGGAAAAAAGGAGGGAGGTGGATGTCATTTCCATGAACCCCAAGGCCAAGTTAATCAGCAGAATTAATGACTCTATTACCCATTAGACCTGGGGCTATGGCGTTTATATGGCAGCACCCAGTGTTCTCCAATCCCTGCTTCTTACTTTGCTCTCACAAATGCAAACTTTTGCTGCCTCCTGCAAGTACATTCCCAGATCCAGCCAGCCCACCATGGTCCCCTTTAGTCACAGCAGCTGCCATGACCCTGGAGGGCAGCCTGGGCACACCTCTGCTGCCCTCCATTTCCTCTGCAATGGGAAGAAAGCAAAACTTCCCATCTCAAACAAAGGAGATGGGAAAAAAAATGAACTGGTATTACTTTTCCTTTTCTCTTTACCACATTTATCTCCCCACCACTGTGCCCAAGATGTGCCAATCTCGCTCCAAGCAGAGGCTTTGGGCCCCTGACTTGGAAAAGTGGCTGGCATGACCTCAAGGATGGGTGGCAGTGAAGCTTTGCACAGCCTGGGGTTCCCTCTGAACAGGCAGTGGGTGCCCCAAAAGCCATTTGCAGGGATATATTTGGGGAATCCTCTCATAGTACACAGAGCCTGAGAACCCCTGGCCCTGCTGTGCTGAAGAGGGTCAGTGCTGGTTCCTTCACCACTGAGACCAGCAGAGCAGAGGCACCCAAGAGCTCTCAGCATGGGCAGCAATGTTGCATTTCAACCTGTTCCTCCATGACCCCACTCAGTGTGACACCACTGTGCAAGACAAGAACAGGTCTCAAACTGGGTCATCAGAGCAGTTCACTCTCAGTCTGCCATTCCTCAGTTTTGGGAACTCTTTCACTAGGGACAAAGTGCTGATATTGTTTGCATCACTGGAGAGAGAAGATGCTCAGGCCCTGAGCAGGTGGAGAGTTGCTCTTTTTGTGTCACTGAGTTTTGCATGGAAACTTTGGGTCATTTTTGTTTCTATTGTTCCAATTATCTGAATCACAGTTTTAGCAAATTACACAGGCAAAATACAGACAGGCCACTACTCCATACCCAGTTACCTCTGTGCAAACAGTGACTAAAAAGAAGGATCAGAAAAGGCTTTGTTTGGCTTGAAGAATGAGAGGAGCTCAAATCTGCTTTCTGAGAGGACAGTCTTATTTTCATGCTTGTAACCAAAAAAAAATCCCATGATCCCTGGGAATGATTTGCACACTTGGTCTAATCTGTAGCCATACAGATTTAAAAGTCAGTGGTAGCTCTGCCTTGCTCTCACTAGGAGTGAGTGACTTCTGTCAAGTGTCTTGTGTCAAAGCATCATGCACTGGACTCAAACCTCCTAGAAGGCACAGCAGACATCACAAAAACATCTCTGCACTTCTGAGAACACCTCAGTCCTTTTAGCCTGGGTGATCCCTCTAAAGGAAACAGAAAATTGAGCTTTCCCTCCTGTCCTTTGCACATTGAAACCATTTTGCTGGTAAAAACTCAACACTGAGGTCAAAAGTCTCTCCCCACAGGAGAGTGCAGGATGACAAACCCAAGCTGTGTGAGGTACAAGCTGCTTGCACAGCAACAAGGGGGGTATTTTTAACTATCAGATACAGAAATAAAAGGCAAAAGGCAAGTACTACATATCAGTGCATCTGAGGGCATCTAGGAAAGCCAGGAACCTTTTCATACATGCACCCCCAGTAACTCCCTACACAGGTTTTATCTCTCATACACAAATCTTGATGTAGCTCAGATGCAAACCAGAGTCAGACAAGTTATGCCAGGAGAGGTTTAGATTGAACCTTAGGAAAAGAACATTCTCAGAAAGGGCTGTCCAGCACCAGAACAGGCTGCCCAGCACCAGAACAGGCTGCCCAGGTAAATATTTGAGTCACCATCCCTGGAGGTCTTTAACAGACATGTAGATGTGGCATTGAGGGACATGGTTGAGTGATGGACTCGACAGTGTTAGGTTAGTGCTTGGACTTGATGATCTTAGAGGTGTTTTTCAACTTTAAATGTTTCTATGAAAAATTTCTTACATGAACTTCATAATGGAGCAAAAACCATTGGCCTCAAGTTTCCCTGCAAAACAGGGAGAGAAGTTACCTTGGCAATCACTGAGGCAGAACAATAATCAGTGGAAAATGCCTGAGTAGAAGCTGAGAAGTGGCCTGGCCAGTGATTATCCTTAGCATTTATCCCACATGGAGACATTTTGCCACCATATCTTTCCATGCACTGTTGTTCCAGGTGCACTGGACCAATGTGACTGAGCAATCTCTCCCCTCACCCAAAACTAAACTGACCTGAGAGAACTTCTTTCATTTTATTACTTTATCTTAAATGCCTGTTCAAAATTCAATGCTTTTTTACATGTAGCTTTAATATGCACTTTTCCAAAGTGCTTTCAGCAGTAAATATAGCAGACCAGGGATAAATTTGGTCCAGTGTGTTTAACCACATGAAATGCAGCCAAGGCACAGGGGACATCCTTGAGTTCCAACTCATCTGCCCCCCAGAATCCATAATAATAATATTTTTATTTTAGCACTCATACCTGAAGGTCTCTAGGTACTTTAAAAAAAATGCATAGAGTAGTAGAAGCAATTTAGTCCCCAATACTTTCATATTTTAATTCATGGTAGATTATTATTCCTCTGAACACATATTGCTTTAGTCATCTGCATTTTTATACCCTTTCTTTTTATTGTACAACTGAGTTCTTAACTATATTTATGGACTGCTGTATTTTCCCAGGACACCTATGCACCTTATTATTTATTCATAATCTCCTATTTCCTTTTAAGTTATTGTTTGCAATATATTTTTAAAATCAATAGTAAAGCTTAAACTCCAGGTTTTGACTTTTCAAACTAAAGACTACACAGGCTGGATGTTTAAAAACTTTTCACTTCTCAGCCTTGTGTTTTTCCACACCTTGTTGCCTTGAAGGTCTTTGCCAGAGAGGAAAACTGAGTACAGTTAATCTGAATTAACTGCTAAA
The DNA here is from genome assembly GCA_035041345.1 of Poliocrania exsul. Lineage (NCBI taxonomy): Eukaryota > Metazoa > Chordata > Aves > Passeriformes > Thamnophilidae > Poliocrania > Poliocrania exsul. The sequence continues at coordinate 59,514,672 of JAWWLZ010000082.1, forward strand.
ATGGATTAGTTAAAAATACATTAAATCTCTATGTATGTATTCTCCTTCAGAATTAACTTGGCCTTTATGAGACTTATCTTACTTTACCTTAATTCTGAACAAGGACATCTACACAGGGAATTTAATCAATCCACTTTAAATTCAGATCATTTAGCTAGCCTGGCTTTCTTTTCTTCCACATGCCTCTGTAGACTAAGCTATGATTCAATATATCTGAGGAGCTGCTGGTGCAGGGTAGGAATTTACACAGCATTGTACCTGTTTTCCTGAGACATGGTGTCTGCTTCCTATTTTCACACTCAAAAACCTGGCAGAGCATCCCCACACCTTTGCAATGTTCAAAGCAACTTTCCTCAGAAAACAGCCAGGATCCTCTCCATCCAAACCACACAAAGATGCTCAGCAAAGACCCTCAGGAAGTCAGTGTGGCTCTTCCAGGGCTGACAAAATTGAGATGTTGGGATGGGAGGGGGCAGCTCTACCACTTTTTCTTAATTCCCTCATAAGGACCAAATCACAAGGAGACACAAACACTATTTCTTAGAGCAACTTCTATCCACCAAGCTGATATTCCCAAGAAGATACGACACAGAGTTTTCCTACCCAACAGCTATTGCAGCAAACCAAAAGCAGGTCTCTCCCTGGAGTTACAGGAGCCCAGCTGGTCCCATTTGCCTGTGTGTTTTAGGTGATGCTGAAATGCAGATCATTTAAGCTGCTTGAGAGGAACTACCATGTTCCTCTGACTTTTCTGTTCCGGAAGGGAGAAGAAATGAGCTGTGAATGCAAAACTTTGCCGTCTGCCTTACAGCTTTCTCTCCTTCCCCATATATTCATACCAATATAGCTAAGCCTTCTTCCTCTCTATTCAGTACATTTCTCTTCAGAAGTCACATATTTCACTATTCATCTCCTAAGGGCAGCCAGAATATCACATGAAAGGGAGTTGTCATTTCTCCACTGTTCCTTTGGGTTTCATATCATGATTCAGAAAGGCCCAGACAAGCCTGTGCCTTGCAGGATTTTGCAGGTTTTTCCTGTCTTTTCTAAAGACACTTGAAATCAAATTCTCAATACCAGCAGACTTGGTACATATAAGAAAAATATTTCTCTTCTTGGGTTTCAGATGGAGGAAGAGACACCAGTGAGGATCAGGAAGACACTGCATTGGGTTAGAAATAAGTGAGGCATAGGCTGTGTCACTGCCCTCTCATAAAACAGCCACGTGCTCTTAGACTGCCTGAGGAGAGGAAAGATGGGATTTTTTTTTTTACATTGCACATGTCCAGTCACTGCCATCTAAAAACATTGGCTTATCATGAACACCTGGACAGGTCTCTGTCAAAAGTAAATAAGATTGATAAGCAGATGGGTTCATTCTGGGTTTGATGTCATTCCTAAGGCAGTGGATCAATGTTTTTCCCTCACCTGCCTCTCCATACAGTCAGGCACCAATTTCTCCATCTATTTATAGCATGGCTCTGTCCCTCTGTCTGCATGATCCTTGTGTCTTTGACTCTACCATCACCTTTCATCAAGCTCTGCACACTAGAGGGCCTCTTCCAAGGATTATCCTTTCTCTGATTAATGTACAGAACAGCTGAAATAATCCCATTGCTACATTTTCAGGTTTTTCCTTTGTGTGTTCAGATAATCAAAACATTTGTTACTTCTCTTCTTGAGGCCCACAGATACCCATCCTGTGCAGTGCCATCACCTTTTCTTCCTTCTAAGTGTGTTGCAATGCTTTCTCCAGCTGAGTGCACCTCACTCCTTCCCATATGAATCACAGAACCATAGAAACAATTGGGTTGGAAAAGACCTCCGAGATCATCAAGTCCAACCCTTGGGCCAACTCCACTCCCTTTACCAG
>JAWWLZ010000082.1:59520117-59534953 GCA_035041345.1 Poliocrania exsul
TTTTCTGGAAAGAATGAATTTTGTTGTTAAGTGTGTAAGTTGTATCTGTTCATCTGGTCTGTTAATTCATCTAAAGCCTTTGCCATTCTAATAGGCTCAATGGCTACTGTAGCTGGTAGGATACTTCAAAATAATTATTAGGGGTAATCCATTAAATAGAATATTATTTACATTATAGCAGTTCAAAGACTCAAGTGAGATCAGAGTTTCATTTCCTCGCACAAGTAATAAAAATCTAGTCCAAAGAATTTTTATGGAGAAGGCAGGTAATGGGAGAAGAGAAATTAAGGTACAGAGATTCAAAGTGCTGCTTCAGGAGGGTAGAAAAACAAGGAATAGAATTACATGTTTTAAGCCCCACTGATGCATTTTTAAATAGGACCTTCATGTCAGTACCCACATAAGGTATTCAAATAAATTATTCTGCTAGTAAAAGTCACCTAAAAATCTCAAACAAATCTGTGCCCACTAAAGATGGTCAGGAATTTTTTCAGAGCTCGAATCCAGTGTCATTAGATAATGAAGTAAGATTTTCTTTAGGAAAACCCATTAGTTTCCAGAAGGAAGAAAAAAATAAGAAAAAAAACCACCACTAAACCAAACTAAAGCAGGCAAGAAAACCCATGCTGGAAAGGTTTCCTCAAACCCTGGGTGAAAATTCTGGCCATGCCTAGAGAAAGCCATAAGCAACCAGAGCCCACTCTGGGATGATTCAGGCTGGTCCAAGGTTTCCCTCCCACCGGAGCACCTCATCATGACAGGCCAAGTCCTTCTCATTTTCCCAGCACCCTTTTGCAAGTGAATACAGCTGGGCTATGCAGGAGACCAAGTTTCCTGTCCCTGTTCTGAACAGGACAAGAAACTTTGGAGGAGAATTCCAGCTGAAGGATTTGCTTATAGGATTTACCTGAATGGCTGTGGAGGCTTAAAATCTCCTGCCTATTTCTGTTACTTACATGCAAAAGACAGAACCGCTGTCTTAGCATACATTGTGGGTGTTAAACTCACCAAAATAAGCTGTCAGGGCTGCCTGACTTTCCAACCCTATTGTTTTCAGTAGGGACAGGCCACAGGGTTTGAATGCATGCAGGCATTTTAAATACCATGAAGTTTGTTGCTACCATTCATGTGGCTTTGGTTCAAGCCAAGACTTGTTTTTACTCTGTTTTTTTGGCGCAACACAACATGAAAGCATTCAATGCATCTGCCAGGCTGCCATCATGCAGTTTTTCAGTGTAAAGGGTCAGCAAAACCACTGCACCACACATGAACTTTTGCATGGCCATATTTATTGTGCAAATGCAAAACTGTTTTACACTGCATGCCTGACCAAAAGCTTGGCACCACTGCCAGAGCTCGTCTATACAGCAAAACTGGATTTTATCGCAGGCTGAAAGACTCTTAAAGTCCTTGAATACAAAGAGCTTCATTTAGAAAGAAATTGCAGTGTGTAAATATAATCCACAATCAAGGCTCTCAGAGTCACAAAATAGCATGACTATATCTCTGATTACTAATTTAATCAGGCACCACAAGCACTTAGGTGAACAACCCCAACCAGACAAAGGGAGCTCCTTACAGCTGTTTTTAGCAGGCTGTATTTTCCAAGAGGCATGTGAGCCCAGATCCCAGTTTGTAAATGATCCCATGTCTGAGGGGCAACATTTACTGAAATAAAGTGAGATTGCAGTGAGAGAATCACAGGAATCTGCACAGCCCCAATCCTGAAGTGCTGAACGGTGTATTCCCCATGCTAGGAGCAAATAACCACTGTTAGAATCACAGAATCCCAGACTATTCTGAGTTGGAAGGGGCCCACAAGGATCATTGAATCCAACTCTTAAGTCAATGGTCCACATAGGGGATTGAACCCATGACCTTTATTACAACCAAGTTTTAATCAACTGAGCTAATGTTGGCACCGTTCACACTGCCTCCCATTTAGTCAAGATGCATCAGAAGCTGGAGCCAGCTGAAATGGCTGCAAAAAGGCTCTTATATTGGAAGGATCCACCATTAATTTTGCTGCTGAAATGAACAAATAAATACAGTCAAACCAAAACCAGGTAAGTGTGTCTGCTACAAATACAAGTGTCATCTCCAGATTAAGGAAAAGTCTTAAGTAACCTACACTCAATAAAACATCTCAGGAGAGCAAAACCTATCGGGACTTCTGAGCTGAGACCTCCATACAAGCTCCAGAGACATGAGGGCCACCACTGTGCAGCCCAGGGCAGCAGCACTTCCCACACAGCAGCTGGAAAGTCCTCCCAACCTCCTTCCCTCTTGGATCCCGAACACTGTCTGGGGTGAAAGTGGGATCTAAAGTCTCTTTGTTCTTTTTAAACTACCAAAGAGCACACAGGTCTCCCCAGCTAAGTATTAGGTGTCTTAAATATATCTGTGGATCTCTGTGGCAGAGAATAAAACAATGTGAGTATGCAAGCAGCCTTTGGATTTTAGCCCACTGCCCTTTCTCCCTTATTTCCCTTGTTCTGTCCACTTTCACTGAAACCTTTTAGAGTGACTCAGCTACCACAAGGGCACCTTCTTTGTGGTGTTGTGCCAGGCTGCCAATCCCATATGGGCACCTCTGACATGGCAGGGCAGCCAATCTTTGCATCCCTATTGATAAATCCTATGAGCAGCCCACTGTTGCCCACAGAATGAATTATATCCATTAGCCTAATTTCCTGACAATATCTCAAAGTGATATAAAAATATCTATATGACACACACCTTCTCCCCCCCTCCCACCTTCCTCCCCACTCAGCCCCAAGCTATGAACAAGTGAAAAAAAATTCACAATGCCACATAAGGGGAAGTCTCTGCTTAGTTGGAAGTATTAATAGCTCAACCTATTTTCTGATGTAATTGTTTTAATTGTTCCTGTCCCAACAGGTTTTGCAGGAAAAAAAGGAAGACTCATTTAAATATTAAACAGGGCGAACGTTGGGGTTTTTGTAAGGGCTTTGCAGGCAGATGTGAAGCAGAGTGCTAAATATCAGCACTTTGCCTGGTTGAGGGCTGTTGTGTTAGCAGGAATCCTCACCTATTGGTACAAACTAGCGGGTACCAGATGGCTCCATGGCAGTCAGGAGGCTTGAAATGGAGCAATCAGTCAGTCTGCAGATGGAATAGACAGTACGTTCCCGGTTAAGTAAGGGGCTCATTTATTCAGATAGATTCTGCAGATATGGAGCGTGTCTCAGAGGACAAGCCAGCTCCTATCTCCACATTTCTAGCACATTTCTGAGCTAAGTCCACCCTCTATGATATTTCTGCTATGAGAGGCCAGAAGACAGAGCTCTCTTACTAAAAAGGGGAAATTTTGCCCAAGCTGTGCTGAACTGTAACACTGAACACATCATTAACATTTTTTTTAAATCTTCCCAATCTGTAAAATAAAAGGTACTCTGATTTTTGGGGTTTTGTCACTCATCATACAAACATTTGGACAGAACCTCCTAATTCAGTGCTCCCATCAGAGCAGGACTACATATTTATGTGCTAGTTATGATTATTTATCACAAAAAAATAAACCAATGACTTAATGGCAATTAAGACCTGCAGCAGCAACAGCCACTGTTGTGGAGTCCCAGCAGAGTCAGCCATGCCTGCAGGAAAAGAAGCACAGGCAGGATATGTGCCTTAAAAGAGAGGCAAGAAGGACTCTGACTCTTGAACAGAACCAGAGAAGCCCAAGCCAGAAGTGTCTAACGTAGGACTGTTCTTACTTGTGCAATAATATGAACTTGAAGCTGCCCTGAACGGAATTAGGGTGGGATTGAAGCTGTTCAAAGACCTTGCTTTACAACATTTCTCTCAAGGACAAAGATGAAACAAGAATTCAAACCTTAGATTCTGTAACCCACTGAAACTTGTCTAGGCAAATAATTGAAGAAAACAATAAAAAAGCATTTTCAAATGTCAGGGTGAAGAATATTCATTGTTTCAGAGTGTAAGGCTTTGCAGGGCTGGTTCTACAAGGAAAGAAGCATGAAGAGATGTCTGGGTTTTGGGGTGTTTTAGCCAAAGTCAGTGAAAATACAAGAGTTCATTATCCTCACAAAAAGAAACAGCTCCTCCTATGCCTTGACTTCATAAGCAAAGTGATTAAAAACATGCAAAGCTTTTGTCTCCATACAAAGTCTAAAAGTAGGTTCTGAGATGTTGGTCAGGCTATGGCCTGGCTCCACACCCAGCAAAGTTCCTTTCCACAGTGGTCCCTCTGGGACACCAAGTTGCTCCAACACACCCAGTCCACTTCTCTGCTTCCCAGGAGCACTGGTACCTCCTGGCATTGGCACCAATTATTGGCAGCCTTCATAGGGGTAGAAGGGTGTCTTTCAGGCTTTGCTGCTTCTGCCCTCTGCTTCTGCCTACAGGGGAACCACCACCTGATCCTTTATTTGGCTCATGGTACCTGACACAGACATCGCAGCATCACAGGCTGAGTATTGATTTATAATAACAAGCTGGAGGAGCAGGAGGAGGCAATTGTTAAGGGACTGTCTTCTCTCACTTTCCAAGGATGGGAGGAACTCAATTATACCCAGCAGCCTCACCTAATGTAATTGTATTCACTGGCTGTTTGCCTTTGAAGTGCCTCTCCTGCAGGATGTCTTGGCAGTGGATTCTGCCACATCAAAAAGGGAAAAGTTTTACTACCTGTGCTTTCGGAGGGCTCATTAAAAACACACCAAGTAGAGAGATGGAGCAGAAAATTGTTATCAAATCCTCCAGGGTTTTTTGGTTTGTGTTGTTTTTTCTTCTCAGATCACACAGAAGCCCATGCACTTTGTGGACTCCGTTACAGAAACGTTGATTGCACAGAATGCTGTTAATTCATCACAGCTTTGCGAGGCTACTTGTCTTCATTTGCCATGAACACAAACAAATTCTACAGACACACCATATCAAATCTGTTCTCCTGAAAAGGCACATTCACTGGTGAAACAAAGAGAAATGTAATGGCAATTAATAAACTAACATTTACTGCACTAATTAGCATCTCCTAGAGGGCTTGATTATGTGTTTACACCAGTTAGATACAGCTCAGTATGAGAAAATACCCACATTTCATACATCAAAAGACATTTCTTTCATATTTTCTCTTCCATTCTTATAGTAGTGAAATGTGAAGACAAGAGCATGAAGGAAGGTAGAATAATTCATTACCTTGTCTCCTACTGATTTGTACATTCAACATTTTTTTGGAATAAACATGAAGTCATAAATTAGCTTGTAGCAAAACAGAATTAATTGAATGTCTTAGTAGGATCATCAAACCAAGGTTTAAAGTCAATTTATCTGCCTGGGATATTGTTAATGTAGCTTCAGCTCATTAGGGTGAGAGCTGAAGCTGTGGATGGGACACAGAGGCTCAGGAAAACACAGAACAACTCAAGATTTCTGTCTGTAGGGACCAAAATGTCTCATATATGTCATGCACAAACACATGCACACATCTTGACATCCATAGAAAAAGCTTGAGCTATAAAATAAGTACTTTCAGGAAAGGGATTTTACATCAAGGATTTCAAATACCTCCTGAAGACAACTAGTCATATTTATAAACCCAGATTGTCCCAACTTCCACTGGACTCTTATAGAAGCACTTCATTCCTTAGCTCAGGAACAACACAAGGAGCCACAATGGGTGCCAGGAGACAATGTGGTCACACCAGCCCCTCTTCTTTAGAGGCCAGAAACAGATGAGGGACAATTAGGACACAGAAGCCAGTACTGTGGTTTGGGGAGACATTTTGGGAATAAATACCATAATAATCTCTGTGGATAGTTCATTACAGACAGAATGTTGCCTGTCAGGAGGGGGTTTGACAATAAACACAGATGAAGTGAGGCAGGAGTGGCCTGACACGGAGTGTGCCATCAGCTCCTTCAGTCCACTCCTGTAGGCAGCAGGTTGGTGGTTTCCTGAGCCAGTGCCACAGATAAGCAGGATGTAACAAGCACATTAAATGCAGATCAGGGCTGGAAGCTTATCCCCAATGCTCTGTGCTCCCAGATGTGTCCTCCAGCAATGGCAAAAGATTTTTGGACTTGTGAAAAAAAATAATCACTAGTGCTGAAAAGCATCTCCCAGCTGTACCAGGCTAAAGGAACACCTCAAGTTGACAAGACAAGGTACAACCACCACATGCTGTTAGGTGGGAGAAGGATCACACACACAGCAATTCAAACAACTTAAATTCTGGAGAAGGAAAAGACATTGCAGCGCAGAACTTCAGTGCAGCTTCAGATGAAGTCCGTGATGGTTGCATAGGCTGATGCCAAAGGCCAAACACAGCACCTGGCACATGAACAAAGTCAGTTCACTGAGACAAGCAGTCAAGAAATAAATGACATTTCAAATCTACAAACATGTGACACACAACTTGCCAGCTGTGAGCCTCTCACTTCTGTCACTGTGCACATACCTCACGCTCTTATTCCTCTTTACTGTTTGCATTTTGGGAGAACTTACAGTCTCCACCAGCTGTGCTGAGAGCCACATAAGTGCATGATGGTAGGAGGCAGTACCTCACAATGTAGCAAAAGGAGGAAAGCAGCTGCAGCAATGATAAAAAGTTAAATGATGAGACCTCTCGTAAAGGGTCTCAAGTGACAGGCTGCTCAAGTCACATCTTTAACACACTCTAAACACAGCAACACATTACACTGGTTACACACCCCGAGATACAGCAGAATGATACAGGCAGCAAGCTCCAAAAGCACCCATGTTTGGATCCTCCTGAACTGAGCACTCAGAAGTTTTTGATAATGCCAGTAAGTGCCCATGAATGGTGTGCTGAGCAAACTTACTTTAAGAACTTCAGGATGAGTGAGATGCTTCAATCACACCTTTAGTCCTTTTGTGCCATCAGACCTCTAAAGGCAGTTTCAGTCACAGCCTGTGGCCAGGACACTTCATTTACCAGCACCCCTCCCTTTCTCCAGGGGGAAACCAGTTGCCCTAGAAGTCTTCCAGCTGGTCACCACTTTGGTTCAGCCTGCTGGCCCTGGCACAGACTATAAGACTGGTGAGCCTGCCACACTGTTGATATGGGGGCAACCACCTCACCTGCACCCCCAAACCAAGATGTCAAGCTCCGTGGTGGGTGGGAGCAAGTTGTCCTAGACTCAATCTCTCTTAGGTAAAAACAATGCCTGTAGGTGGTTTAAAACACTCCACAGAGGCTGCTGGAGCTCAGATGACTCCACTGGACATGCAGGTCTGACATTTTCCAGTCTTCCAATTTTCAACAGAACTGTGCCAGTTGCTGCCATTAAATCAGGGGAATCCTTTTTTCATCTCAGGCTGCCCAGAAACTGTGATCTCTGTTGCAGCAGGTGGGATTTTTGCCTCTTTGAAACCTCTACCCCAAGTTTCAGATGTTTCCAAGTACAACAAGCCAAGCTTGAAGTGCTGTGATCACTTGGACACATAGCATGGATGCATAAACATGTTTGTTCTCTCTTCTTCTTGGCCACCTATCTGTTACCCTACAGTAGGCTGTCCTTCCTTCACCACTTACTAACCTGCTTGCTAGAGACAACACAGCAGCATTTTCAAAGGGATATATCCAGCTGGGACAGGAATGTAGTTGGCAGCACCACTGCCTACTTCTATTGGTCCCAGCTTTCCTTTGTCTTCTCCTCACCAGACGTCTGTCCGTCTGTGAGCATGGCTGGCTGCAGACCAGCTGAGATGAAGATGATGCTGGCAACTCTTGCTCAAAATAGACTCTGATGTAGCCCCTCATCCTTGCCAAACACCCCAGCACCAGGCTAAGGAAAAGCCATGAGTAAATTATGTATACAAATGTATAAAACTGGACTAATACAAATATTTGGCCAAATATTCAGCCAAATATTCAACCAGCATTGAACCTACTACCACTAGTTGTAATGGACCAATGCCATTTCACATCAGTCCTCCTAAACAGGAGCAAGCTGTTCACAGCACATTTAGCTGCAGATATGACAACACTTCTAAAAATTCTTTATGAAAGACCTGTTTTCCCAGTACCTTAACCATCCCTTTTTCAGGAAAAATTCCACGTTTATTTTACAGAGGTAACACAGGACTAAGAAGTCTTAGAAAGAGTCAGCAATAAAGAAGAATCAGGACTGCTCTGAAATCCAGCCCATAAACTGTATTATTGAGACTCCAAACTCTCCCACATTATATAGACTTCTGACACACATCTGTGTGCCTTTAGAATAATATTTATGTTTGTCATTTCCCATTCTGTGCACACAAAGCTATTGCCTTCCTCCTCCCAGAGAGCAGACATTCATCTTTCTGCTATGTCCTCCTCTTCTGCAGAGGAGAAGGTCCCTCTGGCCCAAGGGCTGCAGCAGTGCATGGGTTCTGCCTGCTCCTTCAGCAGATAATTCTTGCAACTACTTAGAAAAATGAGAATTTCAAAATCCTGGAAATGTGTCTGCTTGAAGAAAATCAACCTGTTTGTTTCCTTGCAGTAGAAATGACCCTGTTTTAGTTAATAAAAAGATTGTTTATTTTTGGTGAATTTACATTTGTTGGCAGCTTGAATGTCCCTCCAGCTCCACTGCTTCCCTGTCCCTCCCTTCCATGCGATCTGAAAGCAACTTTGGTTTGTTTCTCACTCACAGCAAAGCAGAGCTGCAATAACAGCAAATGGTCCTTGGAAATCACAGTCACATTAGGCTTCTGTTCAAATAGCTTTTAGGGCTGCGATAATAGGAGGCATTCCTAATAACTGGTGACTCAGTGAGACCCTGCACAGAAGGCCTCCAAATGACAGTACACAATTTAGAATTTAATCTAGAAACAGTGGCGGTGATGAGATTCCAGCTGGGGACCTTCTGGTCTGGAGGCCAGTGATGCACCAAACAGTCTAAAGCAACTACTTTAGCAGACCAGAAAAGAACTTCACAACTACTTTTGGGGTGGTCTTTGACCCATGAAGCAGAGAGTGCCTTCATTCCCACCTTGACTCTGGAGACTCACAGCCCTGAACCACGGCACATTAAACTGCTGATAAGTGGACAGTGTCCAGTCATGCAGCATTAATGCTAAAGTTAGTTCCTGAACACTGAATTTCAGCACACTTTGGTTCACAGGCCACCTTTTGGACTGTCCTTGGTCTGCTATAAATCTAGACCAGATGCTCTCCCAGAGAGAGCAAAAATAGAGCTCTCCCGACGCTCTCATTTCCACCCACTGCAATATTCATGTTGGGATCACACCATTTTAGCATGACCTGCGTTGGGCATCCAAACACACACACAGAAAAGGTTTCTTTTCTGAGAGGAGGAAGCCATGACTCCAGTGGCAACAGAAGTATATTTTATTTCCTAAGATAAAGCCTTCAAATCCTTAATCTTTGCCTTTGTGATGCACAGAGAGGGGAATGTGGCACAGACTTGTTTTGCCAAGATAAGGTACAGTCCTTGAGTGGCCAGTAGAAAACAAACACAGTGCTCAGAAAGTGAGAGGATGGATGAGGACCCTCTGGGTGCAGGCAGACCTCTCCTACACTCCTGTTTAATGTTCCTCTGATGTGCCCTGGTAGCATCCAGTAAGAACAGCAGGAAATCTCACACACACACACACTCACAACAGAGAAAGGAAAATTCCACATCAGGAAAACAGGTTGAGAGAAGTAACTGCTCTCAGGTGGTGGGTCCCATTTAGTGAAAAAAAAAAAGCACTATGGACAATAAACTTCAAATAGGCAGGATAGCATTTACTGACTGGTGGGCAGACAGAACAAACACCAGTACTTTGGAATTTATATTTTTTTGCTATCAGTGATCTTCTAATGGCGTGCAATATTTGCTAACACAGAGTAATTTGAGTTAGCCACAGATAGTTCAAAAATACAAAGAGTTCATTGCCCAGATATCTCTATTTAAAATAGATTTGCTTTTGTTCATCAGCGCAATGCACATGGCTGAGAAATGGCAAGGTGCCAAAATGAAACTGCTCCTAATTTTCAGAGGAGGCCACTGGCTAATTACACAGACTGCAGGTGTGAAGAGAGAAGCTCAAAGTAATCAATAGTAGTAATTAATCTGCTAGACTGGAGCTAAAGAGCTAACAGCTGGACATCAGAAATGGACACATGCAACAAGATCAGCAATAATTACCTCTTTAAATATTGAATTTCCATAGCAACAATTAAGCATATAAATAAAGGCTTGAAATCAAGGCTCCGAGGCATGATGCTGAATTGCAAACACAACATTCTCCAAATCAACCCTTTTAATAAAACAGTAACAATATGCTTGGGCTGGGTCGACTGCTCTCTGGTGCTAGCAGAAACTCAGCTTCTGCTGCCTCCAGATTTTTTGGCTCTTCCTCCTTGGCTGCTTCCAAACCCTCAGGTTCTGCTCTAACTTCTCTTCATTCAACTAACATCTAAAGAGACCTGGTGATGCACAAGCCCACAACTCATCCCCTTTCTTTCAAGGCTGTCCACTTTAGGGCTTTGTTCTTTCCACTGTCTGGAGATGGTTTCCCTTCAAACTCCTCTCCTGAGGCACCATTTGGATGAGGACAAGCAGTGCCATCTGGACTGGGCAGCACCAAAGCAGTACCTGCAGGTGATCTCACCACAGCTCTGGTGGGCTGTTACAGGTGGATCAAGTACCAGAGGGACAGCTCTGCTGGGAGAAATTACTCCAAGCATCCTGCCATGTAGGAAGCACTGTGACCACCTGTCTTGGAAGTACCCACAGATCTCTGCTTATGTCTCATGGCATGGGCACACAGCATCTTTGTGGGACACCACGTGCAGAAAGGGACACCCAGTTTCCCTCTTCTCCTGATAGCACAGCTTCATCACAAGAGCACTGCCTGCCCTGGAGGCTGGATGTCCTCACTGACCTCAGACTAACACCAGAGTTCAAAAAGTGTTTGGTCAATGCTCTCAGGCATGTGGTTTGATTCTTGGGTGTCCTGTGCAGGGTGAGGAGTTTGGCTTGATGATCCTCGTGGGTCCCTTCCAACTCAGGATATTCCATTATTCCAATCTTCTCAATAAATGTTACTTTCTGGAGTGTGCAGGCTAAAACTCACCTTTGCTTGTCTTGCTGGAGATGTCAAGACCATCTTCTTGCTGCTCTAGACTTTAGACCAATAGAAGAGGCATAAATCTGCTCTCCATTATGTTCTCCTGTGTTTGTGGGGCCAGAGATGGCTTCCATGGGTCCTGCCCTCTGCAGACTGCACCCAGCCAGGCAGCAACCACGTCTCTGCAGTTTGGATGAGGTTTAGCATTTAAAGCAGAGAAGGCCAAGATGAGGTTTAGCATCTAAAGCAGAGAAGGTCAACCTTCCTCCAACTCCACTGTAGGGATGAAGTGCCTTCTCCTTTACAAGAATTAAACAGGGTCTTTCCAACATTTTTGACAGGCCACATATTAATTCACATCCCAATAACAATAAAGAAAATCCACTCAGCAACTATGAGCAGAGGCTACACTGAAACATTGCCAGAAGCATTATCTTCCCTTCATCTGCTTTAGCATGAGGAAAACTAAATGGCACCTACAGAAGTCCAAAGAAAAAAAGAACTCCTAAATTACATACTTCATTTTGATCCCTACATTCCCAGCATCAAGCTTGGAGCTAGATGAAAACTTGAACTGTTTTGACAATTTTTAAGATTTTTGCATTTTAAATATTTCTTTCTCCTATGATTGATCACTTGATTCATCCTCCTTTCCAGTAATTCTTTTCCTTGAAAGAGTTAGAAGAAAGGGACACATTTCTACAGTCTAATTCTGGCTCCAGTTCGATAACTCAGGCAAGGAACAGAAACGCCTTGAACTTTCCATTGCTGTCAGCAAAGTGTTATAAAGGTCCACATTACCTGCTATTAGGGTACAATAGGGACCTATATTTTTCTGCTCAGAAGGTGGTGGCATTTTGCAATTACGCTCATGTATTGATTCCCCCAACCATGCCAGCAATATTTCTCAGTCTTCATAGTCTGTAAATATTTCCACACCCAGTATTTCAAACTCTCCTGTAGTATTGATTTGTGATGTGCCTGTCATGCTATGATATTTTACCAGTGCAGTGCTTTGACACCTTTGGTACTGACTGTGTTTTCTGCCTTTCTAACAAGTGTGCAGCAGTTCAACTCTCTGTGAAGAACCATTGCCAATGTTACCAACACATCTAAGTTGAGTTTACTTTAAAAATAAAATTGCATGCTTGGCTGAGAGGCACATTTGACTTTATATTGGGCATATATTCTCAGCTCAACACAAAGCCACTAGCCCAAAACCAGCATGATGACGATCTCCTGCTTCTCTCCCACACTTTCATCCTTGGAAGAAGCAGCTCAGCTATCCATAGGGTGACACACATCTCTGCTATTGTTGCTCCACTCTGCTCAGCAGCTCCATCTGCTCTGGGATCTCCATTGCTGGTGGCTGAGGATCAACATCCACGAACACACAGGTGCCTGGCCCTGATGAAGATCCAAGTCAAGAGCAGAACAGACAGACAGCAAATTTGGCTTCCCAACAACAACCAGGAGGAAAAAAATAGCAGATCCAGCCCTTCAGGGTCTCATATAGTACATCTGACAAAAAAAAATATGCATTTTCATGGTATGAAATGCTGCTGTTCTGGTTCAGGGATTGAAAACAAGGAACTCACAGGAAGGTCAGTGCCACAGGGCTGAAGATAAGGTTTGTCCTTAACTCCACTACAACTCTCCTGTGACACCTCAGCTAAAGCACTCCCATCTACCTTGCAGTACCCACACACATGAAGAAATGTCATTTTCTTACATGAATCACCCAGCTGGTTTTCACAATCAAGGAACTCTTTCTTAGGGAAGTTTGCCTAGATGAGGCAGACAAGTCAAAATTAGCTCCCCTTCCCCCCTAAATGGGCAGAGTACACACAGTGGGGGCCAAGGTCTGTGTTAAGGTCCCTCTCTGTTATCGTACACCACCAGTGCTCACTAGGTCAGGCACTCATGTTTCCCAGCTGTTAGAGGATTCTGAAAACAGTATTTAAACCCAATCTATTCTCTGAGTCTTTTTCCTAGTGACCCTTCTTGTGCCACATCACTAGTCCCCTTCACAGATGGAAACAAAATTGGAAAGAATCTGTGAAACACCTTCTCTCTCCATCATTTGGGATATATCAAGAATCCCTGTCTTCAACCTGGGGAAAGAGGGAAGCAAAGGGAGAGAAATCCTGTCATCTCAAAGCACAAACATAATAACCAGCAGCTATTTACTCTGCCCAACTCCGGGCAGTAAATTTAGGTGCCAACACTGAAGGAGATGAGTCATTCTAAGCTGCCCAAATATTGAGAGATAAAGTTACCCCTCTGAATTTGTGCTCAAAAAACTGTATTAAACTTCTGTTTGTCCTCTTCTACCTGTTGCACCAGGCAGAGGTAGATGGGGTTTAAATCAACGTTAGCATAGACTTAAAGGTGGTGTTCAATTGCAGGTGTTTTGATAGAGCAGCAAATATTAAAACACAGTGTGGAAAACACAGTAGGGATGGGAAAGGGATTCTTCAGTTTCTTTTCCATACAACTGCCTTTGGGGGAAAAACTGCAATAAACTGTCAGGTCAGTGTCAGTTCAGCAGCAAAAATGCCAAGGCTGCCTTTCTCAGGATATTTTGAGAGCATTTGCACTGGAAATACACAAGAATATGAAGTCTCATGACATTTCTGCCAATTCATGTCTGGATTGCATTATCATTTGAGAGGAGGCTGAGTCCCTCCCAGAACGGGGAGTCATTTCCATGAAGAGCTGTGAAACAGAGCCAAGGCTTAGAGCACATTGAGGGTGAAGTGAGTGTGGGACAACCCCTGGTTTGCCCTGCAGCAAGTGGGGCAGCCCCTCCAGATCCTGCTGCTGCCAACAGAAGCAGAGCTGAGAGCCCTCCTTCCTCAGTAAAAGCCAGGTGTCTGTTTTGAACACCCAGGTAGGAGTCTAGAAGCTTAACTTTAAAGACACTTCTCAAAAAAAACCCAAAAAGCAACAAACAAACAAAAAAACCCGAGCAAACCCACAACACCCATCAGGAAAAACA
The DNA here is from genome assembly GCA_035041345.1 of Poliocrania exsul. Taxonomy (NCBI): domain Eukaryota; kingdom Metazoa; phylum Chordata; class Aves; order Passeriformes; family Thamnophilidae; genus Poliocrania; species Poliocrania exsul. The sequence goes on from JAWWLZ010000082.1 coordinate 59,534,187, forward strand.
AAACAAAACAGAACGAACAAAAAACAACCAAAACAAACAAACAGAAACCCCAACACTTTAACCTCTCCCTGTGAAAGGCAATCATTCAAGTCTCACCAAAACTTTGGCCCTCTCTGTCAAGAGAAAAGCTCTCCCATAGGGAAATTACCAGGAAAAAAAATTCTACCTCTGCTCCTTTAGATTGCACCTGGGAGGAGCTTCTCTCTTCCCTTTGACCAAGCAGGAGCCTCGAGACATTAACCTTGCTTGGCAAATGATAAGCTCTGCAAACACCTCTCACAATATGAGAGAGTTTATAAATCCCCAGCCAGGAGGATGAGCTTTCACACCACACTGCAGAATCAAATTGACTTCAGTCAGGTGTGTATGCATCCCGTGCAGATATATATATATATTTATTTGTGTACATGTGTATATGCACCTACATGTGTACAATAAACACCTTCATAATTATTGTCTCATTATAAAATAGGCTTTCAAAGAAGCATGTAATTTTTTTTTTCCAAAAAAAGGTCAAGCTTAACTAGCCCTCCTGTCCCTCTTTACTCCTGGTCACATTATGGTTTGCCACCTCATAGCTGGCTCATTAATTCCTCCTGTGTTTTCCATATATCTTTAGGCTTTCTCCTCCCACAGCACATAAGATTATGCACACCCAGAGAAGTCACCTTTGTGGGGATGGCTGTTGGCTGTCTGTCAGTGGTGGATCCTGACAAGTGCATCCTCTAGCAGGGCCCACAACCAGCCAGTAAATTCCAAATCAGGTT
>JAWWLZ010000082.1:59544035-59558034 GCA_035041345.1 Poliocrania exsul
AGCAGCAAGAGCAGACACTCGCTGATTCAAAGGCTGCTGCTGTGTCAGAAACCAGAGGCACCTAAGCAGCTTCAGGTTGTAATCCCTACACAAATTATATACCTGAAAATATGAGGAGGGTTAAATTATTAAAGCATGTTATCAAAAGAGACCTTCTAAAGTACATGGTTGCTGATTAGCACCATCAGATGCCAATGCAAAATAGCTCATCACCTTGGCACGGCCTCTCACTTCCACCCTATCTCACTCTCTCACTCTGTCCTTCTCTGCCACATCATCACCAGCAAGAAAAGCTGCAACAGTGTGAACAGACTTAGATAAAGGCAATGTGAGTCATCCAGCAATGTTTAAGATCACCATTACTGCCCTGGCCATCCATAAGGCGATTGCATGTGATTAAAGTCTGGCACAAGACAAAAATGTGTGCAGCTTTTGGGGAAGCACTCGGGGGCTTTCCTCTGCTGGGAAGCAAGTGGGAGAGTGCAGGGAATAACATTGTACCTGCACCCACTTCCCTTATTCCCGTCTACAGACTAAGCATCAGACTTTCCACTTGAGGAACACTTGGCCTGCAACTCAAAGATGTGATTTAACATTTCACAGTCCTTTTCTGAGGGAGCACTTCCCAAAAGAGCATTGAAAATCTTTGATGCTTCTGTCTCACAAATAAAGTAGTGGAAGCAACTCCTGCCCTGGATCCTAAATGCAACAGGCAGGAACAGTAACTTCTGATTGACAACACACTGCCCATACTACAAAAATCACATCTGCTTTGACACATTCCCCCCAAATGCTTGTTGTCTGAGCTTACTGTTTTGATTTCAAAATATATCTGAAGGAGCTGACCTTGGGAACATAGTGGAAACAAAAAATAAAAACATTCACATCCTAAAACATAGTTTTCCTGTTGCTCATCACAGCTTTTCTTGATAATTGCCAGACCCAAGTTTTGTTGAGAATGATTTCATCTGTCAGTGGATGGTGCGAGTGGGTGAATGGTCACATTACTGGTACACAGGGAACATCCAACACAGCTACAGCCCTTCACCAGGAGCTGCCTGACAGCTTTTGTTATTCACATCAGCCAACAGCCACACAAGTAGCTGCTGCTTTGCAAATCAACCCCCAGTGCCTGAGCAGACTCACATTTCCAAAGCTTTCCCCATGAACACCCTCAGTAAGGCACAACCCAGCCTCGCTGTACAATCATTGTTCATACAAGCAGTCAGTCAATGCCATTATCTGCACAAGCCTACACTGAGGATGACCCATTTCTTCCTCCCTGACATCTGGTATGTTTTGTGCAACTCAGTGGCCAGGACAGAGTGCAGTAACTCCAATAATCCTCCACTGCCGCATCCAGGTCCCTTTCAGTGCCGTATGGCCCGCGCTGCTCCTGCCGCAGCGATTATGGAGACAGCAGTTGTGCTGTAATTAGGATCCTCCTGGGCAAGCCAATCTGAGTTAGCAGCAGAGGCCAGCTGCTCCACTGCCAGCCAGATCTTTTTGGCACACCCTCCTCTTGGGCACTCGTCCCCTCCTGGAGCCCGTCCTCTCCTCCCGACCGCCAGCGATGCTCAGACGGACTCTGATGAAGGAAATTGCCTCCTTCCCACCACTGCCAGCCCCATCCAACACTGCAGCCAGACGAGGCTTTCCCCAAGGAAGGCTGAGGCCAAAGCACAACTCAGTATCTCCCTGTCCTGTCCTACAGGCACTTGCTGCTGTTCCAGCCCTGCTATGTAGTTTTCACTTTCAGAAGCCACATTTTGCACTTTGTGGAGGTGCACATTGGTTTTGTATAGAAGATGGGGGGGAAAGGGGGGGGAAAAAGGGGGGAAGATAAGTTCAGTATAGTTTTACCCTGTGCTTTTTCCCTTCTGATAATGACCCAGACAGTTACAATGACCACCTCCAAGTAACACATTAAGAATCTCATTATACTTTCATCTTTTAATTTTCTCCAGAGTTAGAGTCCTGCACTGTTAGTGCTTCCATTCACTGAGAAAAAAAAATTGTTGACTTCTTTGTTTGATTTCTACTGCTACCAACAATATACTATAGCCTGTACCTAAAAATATAAATAAATAAAACCCCCAACACAAACCCACATATGTGCCTGTTCACATTTGATTTGTTAGTGTCTCTGTTTTTTCTCTGTTCTTGCTTGAGCAACAGACGCACCATGGTCACATTCATTCTTCGTCAGTTTTACTTCCTATTTTGATTACTGTAAATTATTTCCATGCTGCAATAAATTGTCTTGCCTTTTCTCTTTTCTCTTAAACATTACTTTTTTTGAAAATGCCAGTCTCCTGTCATCTCTCAAGAGCCCTGCACAGGACCATCCCTGAGAGTCACACTGTGTGCCCCAGAGCGTCATCCAAACCCTCCTGGAGCTCTGTCAGCCTTGGGGCTGTGCCCACTGCCCTGGGGAGCCTGGTCAGTGCCCACCATGCTCTGGGGAAAGAACCTCTATCTAAGATCCAACCTAAACCTCCCCTAATACAACTCCAGGCCATTCCCTGGGTGCTGTCCCTGGTCCCACAGAGCAGATCTCAGTGCTTGCCCCTCCTCTGCCCCTCCCATGGAAGCTGGACCTGCACTGAGGTGTCCCCTCAGTCTCCTCTTCTCCAGCTGAACACATCAAATGCCCTGAGTGTCCTCACACGCTGCCCCTCCAGGCCCTTCCGCATCTTCATTGCCCTCCTTTGGATGCCCTCTAATGGCCTCCTACCTTTCTTATACTGTGCCACCCCAAAGTGCCCCAATATTTCAGGTGAGGCCACCCCAGTGCAGAGCAGAGCAGGGCAATCCCCTCCCTTGCCTGACTGGCAATGCTGGGCCTGATGCCCCCAGGACAAGGATGTCCCTCCTGGCTGCCAGGGCACTGCTGACTCGTGGCCAACTGGCCACCAACCAGGACCCCCAGGTCCCTTTCTATGGCACTGCTTTCCATCATCTCATTCCTCAGCTGTACATACATCCAGACTTGCCCCATCCCAGGCCCAGAATCCAAAGCCAGTAGCTCATTCCAAAGTGACTTCTTTCATCCATCCACATCTTGCAGGGAAAATAGATGGTCCCCTCAAGGTAAAAACAGCACATCTAGCCAGAGCCATTCTGGTGAGAAAGCTGACCTTAACTAGTTTTCATAATCACAAGTCAAGGGGGGATTGATAAAGAGCTACCAGGTTTCATGAAATGGGTCCTAAAAGAAGTGAAATTGCTCTTTAGTACTTCCCATGGAAGCAGGTGGACTTTACAGGCTGAAATTGCCATCATCTTTCTCTCAATTTCAATTTACCATACTTTCAAATAAAGAAAAAAAAAAGAAAATAAAAGAAAGAAAAGAGGTGTCTGTGATGTACTTCTCGAAGAATATCCACAAGTTTCTACCAGTTTTTGTTAAACACTGAGGTCAGGTTTTTTTCATTCAGTTAGCTTTTTAAATGTATCTGTTAGATGTATTTATCTAAGCTGCATTTTTGTTAATGGTTTGATTTGTTTAACCACACTAAACGAACCACATCACAGATTACAAACATATAAAGATGTACAAGTGCTGATAGGTATTTTGAAGGAGAATATGTTTAGGGTACGTGCCTGCACCCCAAGCTGTTCAACCCCAAATCACTCATTGCAGGAGTGGGGTGCAACCTCTTTGACACACTGCACTTCGCTCCCCACAAAAATCACCTCGGGGAGCATGGCCAGGACATCTCTGGAGGTGTTTGCAGCCTGCCTTGCTCCCATAGCCTGCATCCTTCAGTCGGTACCCAGTGCTTCCTAGAGCATCCCATTGCGCGTCCCCGGACTGCGAGGGAGCGCACAAACGGCAACCCACCTACTACAGTTCTACCTGCTCCTCATCAGATCCCATCTAAAAGAGCATCCGCTGTCCTGCCTGGAGCGGATGGACGGAACGGAGAATTCCGTGTAGTTTCCCTCCCTCTAGCGATGGAAGCCGAGATTGCGGGTCACTCCCGCGCCCGAAGGGGACAAGCGGCTCCAAGGAAATCCCCCCAAACCACTCCTGCACCTCGCATTGTACTGAGGGAGCCACATGACCCTTCCGAGCAGCTCCCAGACCCTGGCACAGGAGCTCTGTGCCAGGAGACCAGCGTGTCCCAGCCCGCGGGCTCAGGAGAGTCGCTATTTCCAGCTTTGACCCAAGAGGTGTCCCAGCACATTTCTTTACACAGACAAGAACCAAACGGGGTGATAAGTGTGAACTTCTTTGGCTCTTCCATTGCATTTTGCCTGGGTTTAAGGATTGCAGGGTTCATAAAAGAGCTTGTGTCTCCAACAACACCACTTGGCAAGGCTTTTCAAATATTTACAGAATGTATTTGGTATCCCCTGCTAATAATAGCCCAATAGGTCCCCAGATAGAGGGAGAGGGACTGAGGCACTCTTGTTCTGGTTGCTGTTTCGCAGCCTTGCTTCACAATGCTGAAAGACTTCTCAGTTCTTGTGAAAGGGTAAGAGACAGGGAAACAGATTGCAGAGGTTCCCGAAGCTGTTATTTTCAGAAACGCTGCCTCATCTCTGGAACTGTGTGCTTTCTCCAGCCAGAGCTGGGTGATACCTCTGGCCCAGACTTACTTTTGTCCAACTTACTTGTTGAAACTGAGAATAAACCCCCACAAAAATGAACAAGCTTGCTGGAAAGCTTTCTTGGCATTACTTCACTGTAGAGAAAATGAGTGGGTTTGACTACACAACATTTCTGATATCAAATGCTAAAACCAAAAAACACCTTTTTCAAAGCTCCCTGTCCTTGGCAATGAGCCACAAAACTACAGCCCACCTATACAATGAGCAAAACCAGAGCCTCACCCTTTGCCATTGAGTCAATCCTAAACCACCTGGATCTTCTTGGGCTGGAGGAAAGCAAAGCCATGTTTATCTCTTATGCTGTGGGATTATAAGATCCACAGAGGCCTTGTGGGAGTGCTTCCCAGGCAGGGACCTATAGGAGAAACCATGTTTCCCACACCCTTCCTTTGATCTCTGACACACACACATGGTCCCCAGGGGCCTGAAGTTCCCACTGCAGCAGCAAAAGGAAGTCAATAGCATAAACCCTCTCTGAAATCTCTGTGGGAACAAGGACAAGGGGTTGATTTGTATTGCCCATTCTTGCAACAGCCCAAACACAGGCCCTGTGCAGGGCTCCCATCCCCAGCTACATCCTCAAAAGCTCTGGTCTCTCTCTGGAGATCACCCAGCATCACATCTAGGGGTCCAGAGACTGCACCTCAGCTAAGATGAGGTCCAGGGACAGACCTGTGGGCCTGGATAGAGACAGTCATTTCTGCCTGCACATCACTGGTGCCCTCAGGGTGCAGGACCAACAAAATCCAAACTGCTGCCCTAACAGTTGGTCTGTCCCACTTTCACTCTTTGTATCCCACTGCTAATTTTAGGGAGGAATCAGGCCTGCCTCAGCTGCAGGTTGTGCTTGTTGCAACAGAGCAGTTACAGCCTGCAAATGAGATGCAGGTCCTGACTGTAGATTCTCTCCCTTTAAGCATCACTCAAGTCCCACTCAATCTCAGTTTGACTCCAGCACACAATTAAACGCTGTCCTAAGTGGAAACACTTCTGTGAACTGGGCTCAAAAAAGCAGTTTTCCTAAAGTACATTTTAGGAGCAGCAAACTGAAGGGAATGGCTGCTGTCAGGCATGGTGCCAAAGGCATCACCACCAAAACCAACCCCCCCAGGTAGCAGGGTGGCAAGCAGGCTGGCCCCAAATTGAGCTGCTAGGGGAAATTTTCTTCCTCAATGCATGAGCTTTTGGGGTTTTTACCTTTTCTTTCTTACCTCCCCCTCCTTCTTCCTCCTCATGATGGAGGGTGAAGGAAGAAGCAGGGCTTGCTAGCTGTATTTTGGTGCCAGAAGCATTATCAGCAGTGCTCTGTGGTGGTAAGGGTGCTCTGTGGGTTACATCTGGGGCTCCAGGAAATCTGGAGCGTGGCCAAACCTGAAGGAGTCACATCTCTCTCCTGTTTTCAAGAGCACCACCACAGGCATACCAAGGACACAAACATATTTTGCATGACAGTCTTGCATAGGATGGCAAGGCAGCCCAAGCAAGGAGATTCAGTGCACAGGGAGACTCTCATGTGCCCTTCTCACATGGCTTTATGCACAATCTCCATGCCAAGCTGTAAACAGGTACCCTAAAACCAAAATGATGCTTCATTACTTAGAGTGCTCCACGCAGCACAGGCTTCAGGAACCGCACAGGAACCATCTGCTATGCATTTGTTGTTCCCTGCACCACAGTGCTGCCCTGGGCTGAGCCCAGGTTCTTGGTGGGACAGAAATGTGTTGACTGAAAAGCCTCCAAAGTGAAATATTCAACAGCCATGGGCCTGGACTCTTCTCCAGAGCACAGTAAGTGGCACACAGGGAAAAGAGAGGAGATTCTTCTAAACAAGTCTAAAAACTCCCCTTAACAGCCAAAAGACGTGTTAACATTGGCACCAAAAAGAAGCAAGGACGAGTCCGCCAGTTAAGGAAAGAGACATGTAACTGCAGTGGAATTTCTAGGAATAGCTTCACTTCTCATCTCTTTCAAGAATTCATGTGAAGAGCTGGAAATACAGAGGATGAAGCTAGGCACACACAGATGTCCCAGGGATGCACCGAGGGACGTGCCAGGGCAGTTTCTCCAGGCACAGTTCCCTGCAGATGGTTGTTGAGTACATCCATGTTAGTCAAGGGTGTCTCTGCACACCATCTGAAGCCAAGGAGGTGGAGCAGAGGGTGTACAGAGAGGCCCCAAGGCTTATCCTATACCCAGTCACCTCCATCCTTCCCACCTAGACCAACATGGCATTTCCACACACAGAACACATATGGTCAGCTCTGTCCATCAGCACTGCAGAGTTGTCATTGGCTCTGCTGCTCTTGATTCACAAGCAATGACCTGCCATAAGCCCTGTGCCACCACATCCTACAGTGACAACTACTTACCTCAGGCTGCTGGCGGCTCATCCTGACAGGAAGATCCCTTTGCTTGACCTTTTTCATCCAGCTGGTCACCACTAGCTTCATCCCAAATCTTGAATTCCCAAAAGCTGCAACTGGCAACCTTCACCATCAGGGAGCACTCACCTACTGGCAGCCCACAGGACACTCCAAGACCAACAGCATTAGGAAGAACAAAACCACCTGTGCAAAAGGTGCACACCTGAATCCACTTCTAAACTAACGAGGGACAGCATCACAAGGAGCACAACTGAATCTGCCTCTGAACTAACGAGGGACTGCATCACAAGGAGCACACCTGAATCTGCTTCGGAACTAACGAGGGACATCACAAGGAGCACACCTGAATCTGCTTCTGAACTAACGAGGGACATCATCACAAGGAGCACACCTGAATCTGCTTCTAAACTAATGAAGGACATTATCACAAAGCAAACCTGCCTGTGGCATCATAGACTGGGAGATGTCCAGACTGTGTCTATTTAAGCATTGGACTTAGTGCACTTTGGTCCCTCTCACCCAAGCCATTGAGAGCCTGTAGCAACATGGGTCCACATGCTTTTAGGGGACTCAACCTTATCCATTCCCAAATCTAAAAGAAAACCTTGGAAAAGCCTAATGCTCTATTTCAGCTCAGTTCTTCTGGAGATAATGAGCACACTCAGGAGTGTGAAAGCAAATGCATGAGGAAGATGGGAGCTGCAAAACATACATGAATGCACATATGGTCTCCATGCATTTGATTCACAATGGTTAAAGCATCCCCAAACACACCACAGCAGTGTTTAGCAAACCAAGACCCACTCCTGGTTCCTAGAAACGGTAATTTTCTACACAGATAACTGTGATTTGTCCTTCAGAAAACTTCGCAGCCTTGTCATGAATCTCTCTGATTTACAGTACCTGCTGCTCGCTGGAGCTCACAGATGGAGCGCCAGTGCTCCAGACTGACAATACGCAGCCAGTAACTCCGAGCAGGGATGTGTCACCTCTAGAAAGGTTGGAAATAGGACAAAAATATCAGAGAACAGAATAAACTTCTGGAAGAGGCTATTTTAGTCTTCTAATCTGAATATTCAGGCTTAATTTGGTATTTTACAAGGGGCCAATTAGACACCCACAAAATGACACAAGACTGGTTTGCCACTGATGAGTGTGCTGGGTTTGTAATTCTGCTGTCAGTACACTTAGTCACTTGTTATTTTATGGGCAACTTATGGGTGTCTTTCCAGGAAGGTAGCAAGGAAGGGAACATGTTATCTTCAAAAGATATTAATTTAAATGTCATCAAGAGACCATTCTTTCCCACTTATGTAGGAAAGTTTGCTTAACCAAGTCGCCTGCCACTTTCACACACCAGAATTTCAAGTTATCTACCAAGTTATAAACAGTTATCTTTGTACTCCAGGGAAACAGCGCCCAGAAGGAGGAAAAGGGGGAAAACATGGAAACACAGGCATTCATGAAACACTTTCCTGTCTTTCAGAAATAAGGAATAACTTTTCTTTTTTGTTATATCAGCATCAGATCATCTAGAAGAAAAAAAAATAACATGCTAATTTAGCTGTTCAGCAAGGGCATAGAGTGTTCAGAGGAGAACATGCAACTGGCTATCAGTACAAGTCTCTGCCACATCAGTACTGTGAGCCAGCACTTCTCCATTTGTGGCACAGCCTGAAAGGGACTGCATTCCTGTCTGTCATGAGCAGATCACTTAAGAAGTGATAAGAAACATTTCTAAAGGAATGATGAAAAGTGTCAAAACATTTTAAGTGTTAAAAGCAACAAAAGATTTGATTTTGAATTTTACTCCTCTACCCAGCCAGAACTATTGTCATCAAGGATGCCTGAATCTTCTCCAAAAATTTTGCCTTTTTTTCCACCCCCCTCTACTAAATTTAAGAATATTGCTATAATTTCTAAACCTATGACAGATTTAATCAAGGAAACTGAACCCTCCTAGCAGGCAATGTAACTTCTGGCAGACTTGCTGACACACATTAGGAGATGGGGAAACTACTGACATTAAGAAGTGATAGAAAGTTTTCAGCAGCCTCTCACAGGTGCCACAGACTCGAGGAGAAGGACACAGAAGATGATCCAAGCATGTAATGCACGTGCCCACTTTACACACTGAAAATCACAGAAGAGGCTGGAACAACTTCCAGTCCCACCTCATCAGTGAGATCCCAGCAATAGCTTTATTTTAGCATTAATATCCTGAACTCTGGAGGGGACATCCTCACCTAAGGTAGTTCAGGCCATGCAGGGAGCACTGCACCTGGTCAGCACGACTCTGATGGACTGTTGGAGACTTGTCTCCATCTGAGACAATGGTTGCACAGGCATGGCAACCATTCAGCAATTCGAGGTTAAGAGAAATAATTTAAAAGCATAACAAATGATAGTATAGATAGACCTTTTTTTACTGTCTTTATCAGAACATATCTAATAAGCAAAACTACAGCTACACCCATACCAGCCCTCACAGCAGCTGGCCTCCAGCTTTCTCTCAAACACTTCTTCCCAAAGGACAGAGCTTTGCCCAGATGGGAAAGTAAACAAGCCAAGTTTGCCCTATGACAAGCCTGGTGCTGACTTGCAAGCACATTGCCAAGCTCTCACTGTGGGAGCAAGTAGTGCTTGTGCCAGATTTGACTCCTGGGGCACTGTGGTCCCACAGGAGCTTGGAGAGGCAGCAAACATCAGTCCCAGTCTTCTGGGCTGAGTAGAAGATTCAGGTCATGAAAGGGGTCCCAGCTAGAGACAGGTCTTAGAATAACTCTGCATCCTCCAGGAAGATAGAGGGGCAGGTTTTTCCTAGGAAGAAGGCAGATTTTTAGTGACTTATTTCCAAAAAAAATAAGAACAAAAAGCAAGTTCTGCCATGGTTTTCTGTTCTCCTTATCTCTTTTACTTCTTATTTCCCCTCACACAGAGAGCTCCCATCTAATTAACTCTATTAAAAAAAAAAAAAAAAAGGAAAAGAAAAATCCCACCACCACACACAGAAATAAAGAATAAGGCAGCCTTGCAGCCAGTATCACATTCTTCCAAGACAGGCAGAAGCTTTTTTCAGGAGCCTAACAGATCAGTCAAACACAGGACTACTCATTTTTATAACTCCCATCAGGAGCCTGCTTGCCCTGACAAGCCTCCATTGTGCTCTCTGTGGGCAGCAGCCAGTGCAGACCTCCAGCATGTGATGAACCCAAAAGGATCGGTGGCTGGAGGGGAAAGGGGGCAAGAAGGGTGACCCTCCTAAATAACTTTTGCAAAGTGACTCATGCTTTAACTGACAGCATTAACATCTCTGCTCCTGCCAGCTGGGCAGCTGCTCTGGCCCTCAGAACAGTGAGGGAATGTTTTGTTCCAGAGATGGGAAAGGGGGGTGTGGGGTGGGGGGAAACAACCCTTCTGTGTGCATGTGAGTGTGCATGTGTAATTGCTGTATGATTTCAGCTATTTTGACCTAATAAGAGTTATTTCATTAGTCACCAGCCTGGGTACAAACAGATGGGTTTGCAAGAATTTAAATCAGAAGGGGAAAGGAAGAAGAGAAATGAGGGATGCCACGGACTCCAGGGCAAAAGGGCGTCCTGGCCATGGGAGCCCCAGAGGTCCCACAAGCACAGCTCCACTGTGAGCAGCTGGTCCACAGCACCTGGTGGCTTCCCACCTCTCTGCACCACAGTGCCAGAACACCCTGCCCTTCATCCAAACAACTGGACTCGACTGCTCCACTTGTGCTGAGAAATTTTCTCATGGCAGAGAAAAAGCACAGCTGACATTATACAATGGTTTCTTTAAAAGCCTCCATATTTTTGTCACATTGTTGGAGTCACAGCTTTCAGCTCTTCATTATAAAGCTGCAGTACAAGTCAGTAAGGCTTGCTTGGGGCACACATTGCCTGGTTTTTCTCAGGGAGCATACTTGGTGCCTGGCAAAAGAAAAAGGCATGGAAAGGCACAAAAGCAGCCTTCCTACCCTCCAAAGCATCTAGATTAATCAAATATAAGCCTTGGGTCTACAGGGTTGAGCCCACCAACGTTAGGAAAGAAGATTCAGTGCATCAAGAGCGCTGTTCCCACAGCCAATATTTACTTTTCCAAACTAGAGCAGTCAGGCTTTGCCATCATTTATGGAAACATGGGCAGTTCTCTACTAAAAATACTTTTTAGCCTTCCCTCCTCCCAACAGCATTTGCCACTTTCCTTCCAAAAGCTGTATTTTTGCATAGGCCTCTGCTGACTGCACTGCCAAGAGGGACTGGACTCACACACATCTTTCCTTGCCTGGCTCCAGCAACATTTCCCCCATCCACCCAAAGAGTCTTCTTCAAGAGCTCTGTCCATGCCCACTCCTGGTTTCTATCTTAGAGTATCAATACTAACAATTCACTTCTGAAGCCACTTCACTTCCCCCCCCTGTCCTTTTATGTCCATATTCACTCTTGGCCTCAGCATCTTTCATTAAACCAAGGTGAGCAATACAACATTCCATGTCCCTGCAGCACAACATTCCCCTAAACCCAGACACAGCCATTCCTGCCCAGGGGGGAAGGGGAGGCATCACAGCATGTTCCAAGCACATCTCCTGCTTTTGGGACCCCTCTTCCCAAAGAGATGGAAGTTGGGAACACTGACATGAGCCCTGAATGTCAGCCCTGAGCCCCAGAGTGCAGGGAAAGGGAGGGGGAAGCTTCTTGCACTAAATTACAGCTCTGAACATCAGTGACAGGATCCCCACTCAATGAAAACATGCAAGGACCTGCCCAAGCACGTACATTTTAATTTTGAACTAAAAAGAACAAATTTAGGAACATAAAGGTTTTAAACTGTTGATTGGAAGATTTGCATGTAAGCAGAGTATTGTTTTCTTCTCCTGGCTCCCTGGGTAACAAAACAGAAAAATTATGTGTAATTAAAATGGAAACAGTATCAATTAGCTGTGATTCTCCAAGCAGTGGAAAGAGTAAACCAATGAGGAAAGACTGTTCTTGTCCTCTGGCAGCCTCTTCATGTCAAGATTATTCTGAAGATAACTTAAATCCACTTAAGCATGAACTATGCAAACAAAATTTAAAAGAAATTGGTGCAGGTGGAGGGTTATTTACTAGCCAGTGTAGTACTCAATCAAACATATCCTGAGGAATTAACTTGATTGCCAGTACTTGAGCTCATTTCATTAACATTACATCCTTCTCCTCCTTGAGTTATGCCCCTGAAGTTTAAAGACTAATCTAGATAGGGACAGGCTTATCTTTTACCACTGTAGAAAGTGACCTTTGAGTCAACACTTTTAGATACTCCAAAAAAAAGGACACACACAAGGACATCAAAAGTTAACAAGTTACTGTGTCCAGTCACACACCAGCTTAAAAATAGTGAGGCAGATTCCACAAAAATGGTGCCTGGAAGTCCCATTGCACAGTAACAATTGTAATTCTGATAGAAATAATTGGTTTATCTTTCTTGCAAAAAAACACACACAAAAATAAGGGTCCCACACACAAAATAAGGGCCCACACAAAACCCTCTTTTGGTTTTGAATATAGACTTAGCAACATCTTAGAGGAGAAAGTAAGTCAGAAATTGCATCAGTTAAGTCTATTAAGTCACTATAAGAACAGTTTGCTGTCATTATTTAAGGGTAGTGCACTGAATGCACAGACCAGCAACAATTAATATTCGTGGTTAATATTAGTCTTTCACATGAGGACAGAGGTGGACCTGAACTTGATGGGTACAGATTCTCTCAATAGTTCTCATTCATAAGAATAATTGTGGGCATGTGTAGGAGATAATTTAACACTTTGTGGTGCAAATCCTACCTCTTAACTCAGACTTTCACCAAAACACCACCAGCACATTGTTCTTCATATCCTTCCATTGTTCTGTACATATTCTTTGACTCAGTCCCACAGGGGCAGAACTACATACAGAACATATTTGGCAAATTAAAAAAACTCAAAAAATCACAACTTATTGAGTCACCCTTTGAAGCCATTTCATAGTCTTCTAAAATAAGGCAAATTTCTTCCTTTCACCCACAAGATTTGCTTTGGTTTCCTGGTTGTTTTGTCTTGATAGCTCAATATTAACACACTCCTATCAGATTTTTTTCTTCTGAGCAAACAAACAGCAAGTTGCATTCTCTAAAACCTCAGGACTGGGCTGCTGCTGCCCACCTGGGGATTTTGGGGGTTATCAGGAGCACTGCCCGAAGCTGAAAGGTTAAAACTTGACCATAATATTGCTGTGGTCATGGGTTCAATCCCCTATGTGGGCCATTGACTTAAGAGTTGGACTCGATGATCCTTGGGGGTCCCTTCCAACTCAGAATAGTCTGGGATTCTGTGAATAACTGTGTGTGGTTAAAAGGAGCCTCTGCTCCACCCCAAGGTTAACTCAATACCATGTGTCCTGCCCATTTTCCACCACAGTGTGACCCTCTTGGCCTTCCTCCAGGCAGGGAACATGCCACCTCCATACCACCTGCCAGCACCCTTCCAAACTGTTTGTTGAGTAGTTATTTGTGAATAATTCTTTTAGTGCTGACGCATTTTATAAGTTGGCTGAAGGTAATTAGCAAATAGGGAAAAAAATACAAATGCGTAGTAGAATAATTCATTGCTAATTATTCTCTCAGGTCTCAGAGAGCTGCTGACCTTCTCAATACATTTCTTTTAGTTAAATGAGTACAAACAGATGCTGACCTTCTTCAAAACAGCACTGATGTATTTCCCGAGGAAACACAAATGAGAGCGCAAAGATGTGACCAAACATATCACAACCAGTTGCATTTTAGTCATCAAGAGCATTTTCCAGAGTGCTTACTGGGTTCTGATGCTCTGTGTTCGGGAGGGGGGTGAAGGGCACATCACACTTCTGGCAACCCAAGATCATAGAATCACCGAATGGATTGGGTTGGAAAAGACCTCCAAGATCATCAAGTCCAACCCTTGGGCCAACTCCAGTCCCTTTACCAGATC
>JAWWLZ010000082.1:59558134-59588059 GCA_035041345.1 Poliocrania exsul
CTCTCCCCATAGGACTTTTGCTCCAGTCCCTTCTCCAGCCTCGTTGCTCTTCTCTGGTCAAGTTCAGTGGTCTTAGACTTGAGCAACTGAAAACATAAGGATGTATAACAAGAGGGTGTTTCAGATCATTTCAGCCATTGTTTCACACATGTTTTTTTTGTCAAAGCAGTTTCTGGACCATTGTTACTCAACATTTGCATTAAGTTTTAAACCAGGGACAGCAAAAACTGTGAGTTTGAAATGTGACACCACACATCACAATTTAATGAGGCCTCCAGGGCTACGTGCAGCACAGCCTCATCCCCCTGTACGTACAAACACATTCAGATGGTGAATCACAACTGAGAGCATCTTGCAAAGCACCCCAGGGCTTTATTTAAAGGAAAAAACCCTGTGATTTGTCAAAGGCACTACAGCTCCCTGGAAAGAATGAGATAGTCTCTCCGAGTATTTGTGCTCGTGGAGACTTAGAGATCCTTGTCAGCAGAGGGAAATGGAATCGTTCTGGTTTTTAATCCTGAGCAGCAAGTCTTTTTAACAGCAAGGTTTCTACAAAAATCATTTTTCTTGACCTGAAAGGGTACACACATACAGCCTCCAACAGATGTGAAAAGCAGTTAAGTCAGTATAGATGCTCCATTCAAGGCCCTCCTGAACAGAGATGCCAGTGCTACATAAAGACAGCTATTCACAGCATCCTCTCAGAGCAGCTTCAGCCATCCAACTTGGACATTATTCACAGCAGCTAAACTCAAACACAGGTTTCCTCTGCAGGCCCTGGAGTGAGGAGACTGACCAAGCACAGCTCTGATTCCCTACCCTAAGCTGGGATGGGATGAGCTGGGTGAGGACCATTGCTCCCCACCAAGCACTTTTTGAGACACAGGTGTGTGCAATGGACCTTGTACAAGAAAACCAGTTTAAATGCTTCATGATGAGCTTCATTTCCCAGATAATAGGGCTGCAATCAGGTCCTTTAGGTAGCTTTGAAATAAAATGACCAAAATACCCCTTTACATGGCTGCGGAGGTGAAGAAAGACTCAGAATTACAATAATAAACTTTTGCTTCTAATCCTCGAGGATAAACTGACCAAAAATCACTCAGCACAAATCCAGGCTCCAGTTTCCTTCTAAGGCTTCTCAAACCTGTATTCATCACTCTTTTCACCCCCTCATTTGTGTAGACTCAAAATTAAAAAGGCGAAAGCACTGAATAACTGTGATCTAGCATAGAAATCATTAATTACAGAAAAGAGATGAAGCTTCATCTTTCCACTTTCACAGCCCCATCTCTCTGCAGGATCTGCAGCTGGGATACCTACAGAACCTACAGTAAATCCCTGGGGTTTGGCCCTAGAGCCTACACCACTGCCAATGCATCACAAAGAAAGAGTTGAAAGAGTTGGTGACTATCAGACCCCACAGCCCTATCATGGCCGGACATTCAACAGTTGAGACAACTGGAAAAGGTAATTGAACATTTGGATGTCTAGAAAAGGCAATTCACGTCCTACACTGCAAAAGAAAGCAAAGCAAACCTTAAGGACTTCATCATTTAGCCCCACACATTGTTTTGACTCTGGGCATTATGTAATCAGCCCCATGCAAGGGGGTTTAGATCCCCATCCAGAGCTCTGCTGACCATGACATTTCACAGGAAAATGAGAGCTGAACAAACAGGAGAACAAATCCTACCAGTTCCCCAAGTAGGGAGAAACCCTTCCCAGCAAGCAGGAGCAAAGCTTGACATCTGTTCTGTAGCCTGTGCCTCAACAGGAATCACAGCACTGCACCCCATCAAAAAACCCCTTCTATCCTGAAGATCCACACAGACAGTGGTGAGTGAAGGGATCCTTGTACCAAGTGGTCTCTGTGTCCACACACAACCTTATTGCTAAAAAACCCCCAAACAAGCAAATAAAAAGAAAAAAGTGGTTTTTTTTTTCCTTTTTAATTCTACAAGTAAAGCTCTCCTCTGCTGAGCTGCTCTTCTGTTTGCATTACTGGAATACCTGCAGAACCATCTCTCTTACCAAGATTAAGCTCAGGGAACTGCCAGGGACTACACAGCAGCTCTTTCACTGAAAAATTCCTCTGGAAAAGGTGTCTACATCTTCCATATATAGGTACTTACATGTAATGATCAAGTTATCCCTCAGTCTGTTTCTGATACACAGAATGCTCTAACTTCTGACTTCATAAAAAGATTTTTCCAACACCCTCACCATTTTGCCAACCTTCCCTTGGACTTTCTTTGCACCTCAGCACTGATTCTAATAAGAGGTGGACTATGGTCCTTTCAATGTGAACTTGGAGTTATAAGTAAAAATTAAAAAAAAAAATCAGGAAGATAGGAAATTAATTTCCCTGAAGGCATAATATTTGTATGACTATTTGCCAGTTTTGACAACAAAGCTCCTTTCACAGTGTAGGTACAAGTTCTCATCTACTGCTCTGAGAACATTAGTGAGCAGATGTCTGGATTGGCACATCCAGCTGGAACAGAAGGAACTGCAGAAGGAATTGCAAAGGTAGAGAAGAGTCTCGATCACCTGAGCACAGCACAGGGCACTGTCAGTACCAGCCAGTGAGACCACATTGAAGTGAAGCACAGGAAGAACCATGGTCTTACTCAAAAGTACCAAAACAAAAACCAGCATGATTTGTCCCTCAGCAAGTAAAACACTTTAACTCTTAAGTTGGAGACAAAACATAAAACCACACAGAAAACAAGAAAAAAAATAATTCTTCATCTTCCTTTACTTCCTTTGAGCAAAAATATCAATGAGGAAGGCACTCTTTCCCCACTTCACAAACTTAAGAGAAAAATCAATAACTTCTTTAAAAACAAGCACATACCCAGGACTTTTCCCAAAACTGGTTTGCTTCCCCCAGTTGCCATGCAGAAAACCACCCTCCTTTCTGCAGCTACTACCAATGAAGCTCCTATCACAAGTACCTGTCTTGCTAACTACAGACTTTTGTGATCCTAAACCCATTAGTTTTCCAATGCAAACAGCTGCAGGACTGAGGGAGTGTCAGAGCTAACATTCTTTCACTCTTTTCTACTTGCTTTCATCTCAGTACCAAGAAATGTGAGTACTTGCAATGCTTTATTTTGAGATTATTCACTTTTTTTTTTTTTTTTTTTTTACTTTAAAACTATACTTTCCTTTGTTACCTTTAATGTTTTGTTCCTTCTTGCTTGCAGAGCCAGCTTAAGAGGCCTTGGAAGAAAAGGCTGAATTCCTCTTTTGCCTCCATGGAAGTGTTGTTATCCCTGGGGAAACCAAATTGAATTTTTGCAGTAACAGCAGAGAGACCATACGAGGAAGGGGATTGGAGGAATTTAGGTCTGACCAAACCTTGGTAATTAGTGAGGTTTGGGGGAGAATATAAGAAATAATTCATGTGGTGGGAAATGCAGGTGGGAAGCTGAGAATAACTGAAGGGTTTAGGGCTGGAAAGAGACCCAGGGGCTACAATGGTCAGGTTGACCATGGCCTTTCTGGAAAGGTCTTTTCTGTCTTCCCAGCTTGTCATTTCTCTGCTCTCTGTGACTACTTTCCTTGCTTCCATCCCTCTTCCTCTTATTCCCCTTCTTTAGAAAAAGCAGGAGAAGCTCAAGAGGTATTTTGAGCTACTGGAAATCAGTATTTGTGCATTTTCTCACTGTCAACTTCTTCACAAGCTCCCACATCCTCATGGCAGTGGTCAAAAGCTGGGCAAGTACAAGGCAGGGATGGGGCTCCCACCTGGCAGGGACAAGGCAGGCACTTCTTGTGGACCACAGAGACTTGGGTGCTGCACCCGCAATGGTGAAAACCATTCTGAGCCAGGGAGAAAGGAAGGCAGATACAGCCAAAGATGTAAGGGCTGCAGGGGATCAGCCACGCCTCAGTGATGCTGGATTCTACTCTCTATTAATAGGGCAGCAGCTTCCTGCTCCTGCAAGAGTCAGGGATGCTTTGAAGTAAAATCAGCTTTTCCGGAGACTGATCAAAATAGAAACCCAAGCTGCCTAAATCTGCAATGGAAATTTCAATCAACACCAAGTTTTTTTAAATAAAATTTGGATTCTATTCCGGTTCAAAATTAATTGAATAAAGAAATCAGATACACAAATCAGGTTTTTGGTCAGCTTTTGCTCTAATAAAACTGCCTGTAAAATGAGCATTACCTGTAGGAGATCCCAAGTCCTCCCTCGTGTTGAGACACTGCCAAAGATACCAGCAATCAGCCCAAAGAAAATAAAGAGTCACTCGATATTTTGTGCAGGTAGAGACCCCATCCTCCAGCTCTCACGACTCCTGGCGGGCTACACTCAGCCTCCCAAAGAGTTAATGTTCAATGAGCCAATAAAGTGTGATTGATTCATTGATAACACATGCTGCCTTTGGGAGAGGGAAGGAGCCATCTCCAGAGACAAGCGAGGCAATTGTTTGCTGTCCCCGGTGCCCGCAGAGTGCCCCGCGGTCACCCTTGTGCTCTGCAATCCTCACGTTGGTCCTTTCCAAGCAGGGTGCAGGGCTGTGCTTTCCCATGGCTGCCACTAATGACTTGCAGCTGTTGCTAATCCGTGCCTCTGATTTCCTTTGATTGCTGCGTGTATGGATGCCTGTGGTAAACAGGCATCTGCCAGGTGCCAGCACAATCGGGGGGGAAATATAAAAAGTTCCCTGTTTCACATTCAATGTGACATTGTGCTTGTCGAGAGGCAGCCGTTTAACTATTTAAGGGGAGCAGTTTCCTGGGCTCTTCTCTGGCCTCCTGGCTGTATAGGAGATTCTCATGCCTTTTGGTGACAGCAAAATCCCAGCCCCAGCTGGAGGAAATAGCCCCAGGGAGGGGCTGGTGGCCACAGGAACTGTCCCGGCCATGTAACAGCTCATGACACACGACTTTGACTCTACTATCCCAGAGAGCAAGAGCTCTCTGGCTCAACTCATTCCTCCCTCCCCAGGCACAGCATCCCAGAGCTACATGAGGACTTCTGCTGCCATGTGAAGATTGAGGCTGGTCTCAGACTGCTGCCCCTTTCTCCTCACCGCTCTCTGCTCCCGCTTCATACCATATGCAAAGCAGCAAAACACCCTCAGCTCAGAGTTTCAGCCTAAAAAGAATGAAGCAGAGGCTTCCCACAGCCCATTAGGGAAATATATGTCTTGCTGGAAGCCAAGGCTAATATTAGATTTTCCAGAAGCAAGCACAAGGGTCTCACAATAAGAAACGTCCCTGGAAGTATTTCCCCAGCAGGCTGCTGTGGCATGACCTGTTTCCAGCACCAGCATTTTGCCTCAGCCTCAGAGCCCCTCCAGGCAATTTCTCTGGGCCTTTCTGATTCCCCTCCTGTCACAGCAGCCAGCTGAAGATGTCACACTGCTGCTCCTTACCTCCATCCATCATCCTTCCTCCTGGTAGCAGGTAATTATTCCCAGCTGTTCATTACCCAAGACCATCACACCTGACCCATATTGTTTGCCTTTCACTTGCACCTCAGGTGCAGAAAGGAAATACATAAAGCAAAGCCTCAGAGAGGAACTGGTTTTATATGCCAGTGCAGGGGAAAGGGGTAACCTGCTCTGTCAAAAGCTGCTTTTGTGGTTTGTTTCCTTGGGTTGCTGTTCTTTTATGCACCAGGTCACATTCAAGGGACAGCAATGAGTTGAAGGCAGGAGTCTCCTGGAGCATTCATAGCTGTCCCAGCACTGGCTCATTTTGGTTTCCCTGCATGCCATGAGCAGCCCCCAGGCTCAGGAAGGTGGGGAACACAGTAAGGACACAGTCCCCTTCCTCACAAAGTCATACACCTGCATATGCATGAACAACTTCTATAATCAGAGTGGTTCACCTTACCTGCCAAAAACCTGAGAGTCATCTGACACATATTGCTATCAGAGCTGATATTGTCATTTAATTTTTGTGTAAAGTGCTAGTTCTGACTCCTTACAGATCATTGGAGTGGAAAGCTGAGCATACCTACCCTCCTAAAACAAGGTAAATACAGTGCCTTAGAAATCAAAGGACTCTCGCTGAAAAAAGATGGGGTTGAGCTTGGTTTCAGAGAGCCAGGATGAGAGAGGGACTTGGAGAGAAGCTTTTCCTGCTGCAGAAAGGAAAAGGCCCTGTATAGCTATTCCACGGTACACAGACACTGGAGCAGTGGAGAACAGGGATCTGAGCTAGGGAGGAAGCTACAGGAGACAGGGATTTTGAATAAAGATGTAGCCTCCTAGTTGTTTGATTGCTCATAAGTTCAGGATAACACAACCCTGGACATGGAAGGTACTCTGACTTCAGAGAAAATTGAGTTGTCTATCAGCCTTTTCTCCTACATGGAACAACCTTAAAGACCCCAACTTTTGCCTTTGGTCATTATGTCATACTTAGCTGATGTAAGAAAAAAGCAGACCAATTTTGATCACCAAATAAGAGAAAGCAAAATAGACCTTTAGTAAATACAATGCATATCAAAAATTTTTCTTTAGCTTAAGGACTGGGTGACTTTGGGCTTAGGGCAGCACCAACCCTCAAGACTTAAGCAAAGAAAGACTTCATCAACATTGACACCCCAACCTTCCTCTGGGTTGTAAAACAAGGCTCTCCATACTCCCAGTTCCAGGAGGAAAACATGGACATTGGCAAAGAGCAGCTGAGTGCAGCTGGTGGCACCTCCCAATTAACCTGTGTCAGCTCCCTTCAGAAAGTCACATCGCCTTGTTCAGATGTGGCTGGGGACTCAAGGGGACAGGAAGGTTTTATGTTTCACCCCTGAGACTCACAGAGATTTTGCCAGGTGCTTACCAAATTACCTAGAAGGAAAACAAGAACTCATCTGGGCTTCTCCTTTGTTTCAGTCCTGCTCTGGGTTCAGGCACCTGAGCTGGCAGCTGCATCTCTTTCTAATGACAGGAGAGAGAAGGGACATTCATGCTGTCATCCCTGCTGGCATATCCTGTTGCTGTAAGTTCACATCCTGTAACTAGCCTGAGCTAGTCAGCACTGTGTTTTTCAAGGAAAAAAAAACCATCCAAACTTTGGCATCAAAACCCCACTGGAAACTGGCCATGGCCTAGAACATAACCAAGCCCTTCAGCTCAGCTTTCATGACAGCAAGATTTCCCAGGAGAAAATGCCCAGAGGGCTGACAGCAATGAGTTTTGTTAGCATTTACAGCCTAGGAGACCCAGTTTGTGCAGCACTAAAACACACAGTGACACCACCAATCCCACCCTGCAGGTATTTACAGACCCACCTGACCTTTGCTGGGAACACACCTCTGTTCTCAGCCCCCCACAAGCAGCAAGGTAGGAGGCTGGATCCCTGAGGCAGCCAGCAGGCTCTGCCAGGCATCCTTTCCACGTGGCACAGAGAATGGAGGGGGGCCAGGCCCAAGCATGGTGCCACTGATGGAGAGGTGCCCTGGCCCAGGGAAGGAGGGCAGGGTCCCTCTCCACAGGGGAAAAGTGAGGACCAGACCAGATGTAGAGTCTGTCCCTGCTTCCCTGAGTGGCTTTGCAAGGTCACACTCTGTCCCAGTATAGCCCTGGGTACACTGGGCAGCACCAGATCCCAGCATGGCACCAGCCCCTTTTCCAGCTGCAGGCTGCACAAAATAATGGAGTAGGACAAGTGGAAGGATGCACTGCTCATTTTCCACCCTAATCTCTTCCCACCATACCCAGGAATGGTCATAAAGATAAAAGAGAAGCTGGAAACATATTGTATCAAAACAGATCTGCAGTATCCAGATTTTGTGCTGTTCTATCATATTCCTCTGTGCTGTGGCTCTCTATTTTTAAAATCTAAGCTACAAAAAATAAATTACTCTCGACCTGAGTGTGAAAAAGAGTTTTCTTTTATACTGACATCTTAACTTTATCTGATAATGAGACCCAAGTAATTTCCTTGAGTTTCAGCTGCAACAAGTAATGAAACAGTGAAATCTTTCTTCGCTGATTAACAGTATTAGGCTTCCAGGGAACTGAAGCAATTCTCCAGTCTCAGGAAACATTAGAAATTTGCAGGTAATCCTAACCTCATCCATGTCCCCTCTGACTCCCCAGCTCCTGCCTCACTCAATATTTTAGGTTGGCAGCAAAGCAGCAGAACATAACTTCCCAAATCATTAAACAGATTTAAACCTCTTGGGGAGAAAAAGTTCATGGGATTTGTGTTCTTGTTTTCCAGGGTTTCAAATCCTTAAGGGACACATTTCATGACTTCTTCATAACTAGGAGAGGAGACCTACTTACTCTCCCTTGGTATTTCTAGCTGTGTCATCTCAGATAAAGCACCAGGAAACTCAGTGAGAGACTTTCTGTTAACTTATGCCAAACACCAAGCATTGGTTTCATCCCTACAGACACATATCTGCCTACAAGCCTCTGCCTGCATTCAGGCTGTGCTATGAATCTACCTAATTTTTAATTATATAAATTCCACATCTTCTCTTACAAATTCTCCAATACATCAGCACATACTCCAAGCCCCAACACTTGTAATTCACAGTGATTATCCTTCAACAGAAAGTGGCTCAGCTAAGGTACAGTTTTCTTTTTGCTGCCAGGAGACCCTGGGCAGTCACAGGCAAAAGCAGTCACGTTTTGAAAAGAAGTCTCAGTGTTGTAGCTGAGACCAATTATGACAATAACTCATAGCCGTGTTACAGAAAGACTAATCTAGAGTCCTTGTAGAGAAGCTTTTTGGAAAATAGCTAACAACTTTGGTGCCAGATGGGATATGAGAATCTGGTTTGCAAAGGACGCTGAATATCTGTTCTCTGGCAGTGAGACACCTCTGCAAGTTTCACAGGCTTGGCATTAAAAAAAAAAAACAAACCAAACCCAAACCAAACCAAACAAAAAAACCCCCAAACAACCAAACATCAAAACAAAAGGGTACCCCAAAGTTTATCAACCACTTTAGTGCAGGCTGCTATAACTCATTCTGTTTCAGACTTGAGACAACTATGTAAGATGATGAAGCTGTAGAAGGTTTTGCTTTATTACCACAGGCTGTATCCTCCTCTCTGGTGATGCCAACCCGCTGCTCGTGGTGCCTGCACAGAGAATGGTCCATGAGTGTGACATTAATGCTCAAGTCTGTGACAACCACAGGCCTGCCTACAATTGAACTCAGTGGCACACACTCATGTCTAAGCCTACTATTGGGGTATTAATTGAATAAGCTTTCAAAAATAGTTTAAGCAAATTATTTCCTGACACATTGCACATCTTGAGCTTTCCAATTGTGGCCTTTCAATCCTAAGCGATCATCCACAGAGTGAAAAGGAGCACACTTCACTCTAATTAGGGAGGAGCTAATTATCCCCCATCAATTAGATCCTACAACACTTATCTGTAAACAGTTGCTGAAAAGGTACATAACAGATTAGTGACTGAAGACCTAATTAATAAGGAATAATGAGCTCCTTCCTGCAGGAGATGGAGGAAATGTGCTCTCACTCCTTGAAAATGCCTGGTGGTAGGAGCCATAAAACAAACCATAAACGTGGCAGGAGTCATTCTGTACAGAAGAGTTTTCTAATTTTCACATCCACTGAGCATCCTGTGCTCCCCTGGCTTGGCTGTGCAGCCCTGCCACACCACTACCTGCTGCCAGGGAGGTCATGCAAAACTTAAACCTCATCTGTTATTTGTACTTCTTTTCATTAAATTAAAATATGTTTATTTTCCTCCACCTGTGTATAGAAATGAGGCATTTTTGATTTTTTTCCCCCCTAACTGGCTTCACATGTAATTTTTTTCCCATTACATGCCAGCACGTTCATGCTGCTTTGTTGCAGTCACTCAGTTAGGAATCCCCATTTTCACCTATCACATAAGTCCCTTTGATTTCCAGGTCTTGGCTCCTGGTGTGGTTTGGTGCTTCTCTCCTCCTCGGTTTCCTCTTTCTTTCACATCAGGATAGTTTACCATCCTGCTTTTGTTAGCAGCAGGTTCAGTAACTGACAGTTCATTGATCTTCAGGATTACCTTCCCAGAAGACACACATTTACCTGTTTCCCAGGCTTGTTGACATCTCCTTTTTGAAGTTCACTACCCCTTTTTCTGCTCTTTTCACTCCTTTCTCTCCCCAGAACAGCGATTCTGTTGTTTCATGGTTGTTTTCACACAAATTGCCTTCTACTTCTGGTTTATCTCCATCCATTCCTCCTTCAGAGTCAAATCTTAAAACAGACACTGCTCTGAGATTTTCAGTATTATAAACTCTGAGCTTGGATTAACAGGGAAGTTAATTAGATATGCATGGAAGTGACGCTGTTTTTTACTCTCCAAAGTGTCTCACCAAGATGCTTCTCTTTCCTCCATCCAGTAGAAGAAAAACATCAAGTTACTGCAAAACCAAACCCTGGATTCCTTGAAAAATTCTGAATTCTTCCAGTATTTGGTTTTAAAAAAAATCTGGAAATTTATCTTTTGCAGATAAATAAATCATATCAGGTAATTAAAAATTCTGTGAGTGTCCTATGAAAACTGTTCTAACCCACATCAAACAAAAGTTTAACTTCAAAGCCTTTGAAAAGGTAGGAAAATTAATTATTCCTGAGGAATCACTGGCTGAGATTACACAGAAGTAAAATGGGGGGGAAAAAAAGGCGGGGGGAACGTCTCTGACAATCTCAAAGCCCCAGAAAATGCCCTGTTAGTAGCTGCCCTCTCCTGTATGACACAGTACTCAGGTTTCTGGAAACCAGAAACTGCTCTGAAAAGTTCAGAAAACTGCAGAGGAAATGGAAAGAAGATTTGTTGCTCCTGTCCATGGATCTGTTCCTTCTGCTCAGTAGAAGGCCTCAACTGGAGAAAGGTCTCCACTTTGGGGCATCACACAGCAAGGAAGATAAGGACTAATAGGAACATATTTAGAGAGCCATAGGAACAATCAGGTCTCTAAGGGATTCCTTTCTGAGAAAAATTAGCTTAAACAATGCCAATTTATTCCAAGAGCAATGAGAGAAGAAATGGAAAGAGCTTAAGAATGAAAAGGTTTTTGTGCTGGAAAATCTGTTTCTCGTACTGAAGACAAGAACCAGATGTCCAGAAGTACCACATTAGTGAGGGGGGAAAAATCAGGTTGAACAACAGGAATGGGGGCAGTCTGAGTAAATAAATATAGGTGTCTCCACTGCAGGCATCTCCAGCTGAAGAAACCAACCCCAGTGAAGATTAGGGGGAGATTCATTTTGTACTCAAAAAATCACTGGTGAAATTCAGCTGCACTGAAGACAAAGATGAGATGTCCATGGGACACCATGGGAGAGGTTGGCAGAGGTGACTCCCAGCTTTCCAGGGAGGGCTCAGGAGCAGACAGAGCAGGGAAAGGGGAGAGCAGAAGCTGCAGTTGTGGCTACAGCCCTGCACCTCCAGCAAGCACTGCTGCTGCAGGCAACAGTGCAAATGCCATGACATTTGTTCATGTCAACCCTGGCACATCCCAGAAAGTTCTGGCCAGAAAACAGCAGGAGAGATGCCCAAAAGAGAGAACAAGGGAAGCCTGGTTTCACAGAGGAGGTTTCATTCCAGCCAGAGAGCAGAGCTGTGTCAATGTCCAGTGTGACAGACACAGAGCAGCTGCAGCTTCTTGGGACTCTCATTCAATTGTGAATCAGTTAAAATAAAATTGTATTCAAAATACTTTGACACCAAAAAAAGGCCCATTTATGTCAAGATGCAGTTGAAGGAAGCATTAAAGAAGCATCTTTGTATTAAATTAGTAGAAGTAAACTTAACTCACTATGAATATTTATGTATTTCATAATAATACATACAATGCTTAGCTATAAGTAAGTCAAATAGGGTTTCAATGGGAATGTTTTAGAGAGCTGTTATTAACTCAGCAAAACAGGGAGCCTTGGAATACAGACATTTTATCAACCAACTGCCTACTCAGGAAGATCCTGCAGACATCAAATCAAACTCTAACAAAGCCACCCTGAGTAGGACACAAATAACCCTAAATAAACAGATCCTGCAAACCTCTGGTGAATTTGAGCCAAATCTCTGTTGCAGATTAAATCCACAACATTTAGGGTCACCTCTGCATTTTCCAGGCTTGGTCCCACAAGGCACAGCTGAATGGCACTAAGGCTGAAAGCAGAATTGCCTCTCTAGACCCAGACCTGGCACATCCACACATCAGTTGTTGTGAAAAGCCAAACCACCACCACACCATGAAGTCCTTCTGCAACCACAGCTGCTGGAGAGCCAGGACCACATTGGCACTTAGACCAGTGTCCCAGCAGAGTCTACCAGCTTACACAGCTTGAAGGAGGCTCAAGGAAAGCGTGATCTCTGATTTCAGGGGTTACCTAAACTAACAATAAATTCAGAATCATTTTTCAATCTACCCACAGTTAAAATCTGGGCTTGTCATAAAATTCCTCTGGGAGGGTCAGCTCCTTTCTCAGCTAAGCAGCTCAGACATTGTCTGACAGAGTGCAGAAGTGCAGCCCCTCCAGGACAGAAAGCAGAGACTGTGCTGGCAATGAGATGGGTAGGACTGGTTAGGATTACCATGGCAGGAATTTGTCCCTCGTCAGATGCCACAAGAGCTGCTGGACAAACCTCATTGCAAACCACCATTGCCTGCAACCTCAAGGGCACTGGAAGAAAAGGGCAAAGTCTTTCTCATTTGTATGGAAGCAAGCATGCCTTCAGACCCCAAAAACCTCAGCCAAGAGTGACAAACTGTTATTCTCCAGATAGAAGCACTCATGTTTGAAAACATCTGCAAGGCATCATGACCCAGTGAAGAGAGGAAAGGCAGTGCCTGGCCACCAAGTCAAAGAGGAAAGGGAATCTGTGTGATTGCAGTGGCCAATACCTCCAGCTGCTCCTCTCACTCCAGGAATGCTTCAGTTGGGAATGAATAAATCACAACGTTAAAAACCAAGGCAGTCCCATCTGTTTGATTTCTGCATGTACCCACCACCAGAGGCCATTGCATTTCTCCTCCTCTAGGGAAGGCTGCCCTCAGTTAAACCCCAGTGGCTGAATGCAACAAAAAATTACATACTTCTAAATCAAACTCAGCTTGAAGAGTTCCAGCCCAGCTGACTGATAAGAGATGACTGGCTGAAACTTTAAGCCTGTAACTTGTCCTGCCTTAACATCCAACACTCAGCCTGGGGGCTTTAGGTTTGAGACACAAACTGCAGCAATCTCACTTAGGTTTCTTGTCCAGCTTATATCTTCTGGCATCCTCTCAAGACAGAGACAGGCCCATTTTGTTTTAATCCATCTATTTAATTGAAACAATGTCAGAGGACTATAGTGTACCCATGTACTTACACGTGTACACCCAAACTCCAAAGGACACACAGTAAAGCAATCTCTCAGATGTTTCTTGTTACTTTTCCATGGTGTTTGGAAGTTGCAGTTTTGGTCCTGATGCAACTGGCTGTGAAGCTGATCTGAATGCTTGCCATGTGCAGAGTTCCAAAGGCTGTGAATGGGAGTTTGTACATAATATAATAATTCTCTTTTTCCCTCAGAGGCTCATCAAACCAAGGTGGACTGAGATCAGCTCAGTTGGTTAAAACTTGGTTGTAATAACACCAAGGTCATGGGTTCAATCCCCTGTATGGACCACTGATTAAGAGTTGGACTCGATGATCCTTGTGGGTCCCTTCCAACTCAGAATAATCTGGGATTCTGTGACCTTATTAGTTATGTAGTGCCATGGTACAAGCCAGGAGAGAAAAGGTTCAGCCTGTGTGCTTGTAGCAGGGGTGGAAATGGCACATCTCTCACCAAGCAGCAGGGTGGGAAAGCCATTCACCTTGTGAAAGTCACTGCTCTGCTGTTTGTGTGCCTTTCACTACCTTAGTCTCAATTACACACCTCCAGGAGTTTTTGACTTTGCCTCTGTCCAATTTTGTACCCTCCCAATGTGACAGGGGTGTAGCAAAGCTATCATGGCAAAGACAGATTGAAGTACCACACCACCATCCCCTCGTGAGGTTGGCTCCTCACCAGCAGCCCCAACCCACCTGACAGTGCCCACCTGAGTGCACTGACAGCTCCTCTGGGTCACACACACATCACCTTCCTGTGTCCAAACAAACCTCCAGACTCAAATGAAAGGGACTGTCATCTCTAAATCCCTTGTAACAGTCTTTAAAACATTACAGATGGATAAACAGTCACCACCTTTTTAAGATCATTGCACATTTGTACTCTTTTTAACAAGAGATCATTAACCTTGTTTTAAAAATACACAGGTTGGAGAGCAGTAGTTTGAGTATTTTATTCATGTTTGGCTACACTCACTGCCCTTGGTGCCAGCAGTTTACATCCTATCAAGGATTTAAGCTCTTCTGGGATGATGGCAAGGTTTTCCTGATGGCTGAAAGCAAGGGTCACTCCAAGTAATTACTGCAGCTGCCCCCAAAGACACCAGCAGCAGAAATGATTTATCACTGTTGGCACCACAGCTCCCTGAGGTGCCAGGGAACAAAAAGGACTGAAGGAATGGTAATGGGATACCTGCACTATTTCTAGGCATTCTGCTTTCATCAGCTAAAGACCTCGTAGTGGGTGTCCCTGCAAAGCTCCAGGCTGGGAGGAAGGCACAGGAAAAGGGGATATAAGGAAACATCCTGGTGTAATACACAGTTTCCATCACTGCTCTTGCAAGATGCTGTTTGGATATGGAGGAAAGAAGCCTGTTGGATGAGAAAAGATGATT
The DNA here is from genome assembly GCA_035041345.1 of Poliocrania exsul. NCBI lineage: Eukaryota > Metazoa > Chordata > Aves > Passeriformes > Thamnophilidae > Poliocrania > Poliocrania exsul. The sequence continues at coordinate 59,572,848 of JAWWLZ010000082.1, forward strand.
CTTTAAATGAATATTCACAGACACAGGAGACAGTTTTGCATACCTATAACATACTGTTCTGGGATGAACAGGCCAGAGCAGCAACACACACAAAGTCCCAGGAAATTTTTCAAAAATATTTCCAAGATAAAAATATTATCTTCGTCATGTTGTTATTTCAGAAATATAAACGGACTTGCAAGTTTTATAGTGATATCTTGGCCTAAGCTTTGATTTCTGTAGAAAATGCACATATTTTCACCTAGAAGCATGAGAAGAGTCCAGTTTTAAAAGTTAAGATGAGTTGCAATCTTATTAATTTCCTAGAGCTTGGAGGGCCAAAATTTCTGTGATCCATTAAAGCCATTTTAAACAACCTATTCATGCCTCCCTTGTTAGGACTGTCCTACACTTTTCCATGTGAAAAATTTTAAAAAAAAACAACCCTTATGGATCATGGTCCATCATTTTTAGGTGAGCCTGAAACCCGTCTTGGCGGGCCAGAGCATCCCCCGGATTTTTCGCAAGGATTATGGGATTTCAGGATTATTTCCCTGCCGTGTGGCTGTGCCCGTTCAGCGCCTCCCTTCTGAGCCTGGCACTACAACCAGGCGCTTTCTGGCGTTTTTAGGTACCCCCGAACGTCACTAGATGGCAGCAAGAAACTACAATTGGCAATATGATTGTCCTCTCCTATCTGAAGCTCTCCGTTCTCGGGTGGCCCTGGGGGGTTGGAAATCCACTTTGCCCAGGGATAATAATCCCTTTTATCCAGGACAACTGTCCTTTGGGACACATCTTACTCCTCGCCACAGTCCAGCAGCCTTCCAAAAAAATAGAGTTTCCCAACAGCATCCATAACACAAAGATCACACATAGAGCCCCAAACCTCTCGAGTTTCACAACACTGACAAGCTTTGCCTCTCCAAGAAGCTGCAGGGCTGTTCCCATTCCCAAAATCTCTTCCTGCCCTTGCCATAACCCCTGCCTCACATCACTTCTTGCTTTCCCAATAGCGAATTTTCTACATCCAGGTGGCAAAGAGGGATCTGCTAGAAAAGCTTTCAGCCACCTGTTCCTCCAGTCCATCCCAAATCATGACCTCCAGCAGGAAACACCTCATCAGAGCATCTTTCCACCACTGGTTTCTTTGGTAGGTGCTTTCTCAAGCTGTATGCACGACAGCAGGGGTCACACACACTCAGTGCCAGACAGCAGAGCACTCTGCCCTGTGCCTTCTGAAAACCATGCTCAGTTACCAGCCATGTCTCCCTGGCATTGCCTCCCGACCCCAGATCCTTTCCAAGAGCCCTTCAGCCTCTACTCAGCCCCAGCCTTGACTCACTTTCTCCATCTCTTCCCCTCTCATGGGGCTGTTTTCTCCCAATGATCATTTGGGGCAGGTTTTCAGAGTGTTTCCACACACACTGATTCTTCCTTCAGCTCTAAGACCCCTATTTCTTTCACCAGCCTTTTATTTTATTTTCTCTTAGAGCTGCCTTTTTCTTTTTATACAACTGCACTGATTAGCACGACGGAATTGCCTCCTGCTGTCCCAGCTCATCCCTGTGTCCTGATGTACCTACACACATGCTCTCCTCTCCTGCCTGATGGGGTGAAGGGCCAGAGGAGAGAGCACAACTAGAACAACCCCTTGGGGTTTTTTCACTCTATTTTCCGTATTCACTTACAGGTCAGGGACGCCTTTGGTCACCTCCCTGGCTGTGCATTGTGCAGCATTTCCCCACACCATATTCCCTGGCAGCTCTTCTCAAGGGGCAAGAGGGTCACCCATCCATCCTGGGGGAGAAATACTATCATATAGGAGGATGTTTAAAATGTATAAGAACAGAGTCAAACTCTCCCAGGACATAAGAACCTGCTGCAGCACTGCCCCACTGATATTCCCTGGCAGCAACCAACCCTCAGCTTCACCATCCAACCCAACAGCAGCCCCAGCAAACAGGAAGCACTGGCATTAAACAGACACTCCACCAGGAAGAAAATAGAGCTGCCAGAAGGAAAAGGGTAACTCTATTTTCTGGTGCCCACCCAGACATAAATAGACATTGATTTTCTAAAAGGCAAAGTGCTGGTTATCTTCATCAACTCCATTTAGCAGCTGCTGAGAAGGCCACTCCCCAGCCCTTGCCACAGTGGCTGTTTCTCCAATTCCAGAGCACTCATGCAGCTTTGGATCTAAAATGATATTTGGCTGAAACCTCTGGGTTAGTCCTCAGAGGGGGCAGCTGCCTGGAAGAGGTGCAATAACATCAGTGAACCCCCTTAACCCCCACCCCTTGCCATTGCCTTGTGCCAAAAAGCAGCAAAGGGAAGTCCCTAGAGAGCCCTTAAGTACACAAGGGAAAGGCAGGTTATTTCCAAACTTGTAAAGGCTCTGTTCCTGCAAACAACAGTGAAATTTCCCATGCAGAGAAGTATCTAAAGTATTTCAGAGATAACCTGAACTTCTGTGAAAAGCAATGAACTCTGCTTTGCTCCCACAGAGCCTCACACATCACAGCTGAATTGCACAGCAATTCATGGTCAAAGCCTTATCTCAGGAAGTTGCATCACCCCAGCAACAAACCATGTGTGGATGTGTCAGATGTTATGGCATTTGGAGAACACAACCTACTTCCACTGGCTGAATTTTCTCTTATTTCCACCACAGCACAGCCAGGGAGGGGAGCAGAAGTTACTCAGCTGTGCTGCAAATTAGCATTTAACATCCTCATTGCTGCAAAGGGGAAATTGCTGGGACTGAATCCATGTAGGGCCAAACCTCACTAGTTTAGCCCACTTCTATGCCCACTCTTGTTAAAGGTCAGGGCACAGAGAGATGGACACCACATGGCAGCTTGAATGACCCCATTCCCTCCTGCCCATCTCTTCCCAGGTGTCTGGAGCTGGTGCTTGGTGAGCCAGAAGCCATGGGGTGCCCCTTGAGCCAGGCAGCAAGCCCACACCTGGGCATCCTTCAGTTCCCTCTGCAACCCACATAAGACCCTTGTGCTCACTGTGGACATCCTCCAGACACAGCCCAGATGTGGCTGAGGGCATGGCTATGATGGGACTGCAGCTCTGAGAAAGGGTGTCCTACTTTCTGAAGTGGGAACGTGTCTCTGCCAAGTGTCTCAGTTTTACCCTTCCTTGAGGCTGCACATGAGAGGTTTTGGGGAAGTGGGGGAGGAAAATAGGAAGAGACAAGGACATTAACCCAGCTTGACTGTTCAAGAATTCACAAAAAGGAAGCCCAAATCAGGTGCCTACAAGTCTTATGCAGCAGACCTCCTTCCACAGCATCAAGTGAAGGAAGTTGTGCCCACCTGAAGCCTCAATACAGGCTCTAAAGATTCCCCTGAAGAGGTTGGAGAAGGGAAAAAAAGATTAGACACTGATGTCCAAGATGTCAGCTCAGGGTTCAGTCCTACCCCTGTGCTGGATCCACTAAGCAAAGGCACCTTAGAAGTCCGAGACAAATCTCTTTGATGCTCATCCCTGTTTCCCTCTTGCTCCCCTTTCTCTCTTCCCACACTCACTTTCTCCTCTGCACAAGTCACTGGTGAGCAGTTGCTGCTGCTCTCTCACACATCCCCCACCCTCTGCTCCTCAGGGATGCCAGCAGGGTGGTGGGCTGTGTGTCACCCCAGGGCTATCTGCATTTGACCCTCAACATTACCAACTTATCCCAGAGATGCACCAAATGGTTTTACTGGTGCTACCACAACAGTAAATGGCAGAATCCCACATCCAATCCAACACTTGTTTTTTCTTGTTCACCCCTTTTTCCCCAGCTTGGACTTGTACATCTTCCCCTCACTGCTTTCCCAAAGCATATAATTTAAGTGAAACACAAAACATACAGCATGGAACAGTGCAAATGGTTTCTAGTTAAACCCTGTTAAAAAATAAATGGTATCTTTCCTTTTAGTACATTAGCATCCATTTTTTAAAGCAAATCATCAGGAGGAAGCTATTATAAGATGCTGCTTGATGCAGTGCACAGAGCACAAAGCAGTCTCTCCTTCCTGTCTTGCCAGGCCATGGGAATGCTGCAGCCCAGCAGGGCCACATCAGTGCCAGGTTCACAGGAACCTCTGGATGTGCAAAATCCTGTAACAAGAGGGAGAGGACACAACTCCAACTAAAATCACTGCCATTTCAAAGAATGGAGAATGATGATGGCAACGTGATTTTGTAAAGGGCAAAATAACTTCTTCTTCCCCCAGAAAATGCCTCCATCCTCCCCAAGCAAAGCAGTGTTCTTCAGAGCCCCAGAACCTTTGTATCCCTGGGCTTCTCCATGTCTTGGACAGCTGCCATGGATTTGAGTCTCACATGCATGGAAGAATAATCATGTCTGGGAGGAAACTGGTCACTTCAGGTGTTTGAGATCACTGTGCACATGTAAATATGTAGCTAGATAATGGCAATTATATAAAATGATACTCTGTGTGATTGTATAATGATAAGTTACAAGTAATGGGGTTTATAACACCTCCACTGTTGAGGTCTTATGTCATCCTGGTTGCCACTCGTGCCAATCCTTCCAATGTGACCTCAACAATAGTTGCAGAGACAGACTGACACAAATCCCTGGGGCTGAGAGGGACTTGCCTTCCCAGAGCAGTGGAAGTGGGATCACAAAGTACTTTGCTGCTCCCTGTACAGATCAGTCTGGGGAAGAAGAGGTGAGCTGCAAACATCCTTCCCTGCCAGGGGGGCACACATTTCCCTGTAGGGCACCATCACAGCCTGTGCTGGAGAGGTTCTTGTAGATCCTTAGAGCTGTAACCCCCCTGCACAATCTCCAGGGTTCCCAGGAGTGAAGGTGCCCATTGTACGCTTAGAAAAGCCTTTGCCTGATTTTAACTGGAAGGCTGGGTCTGCCCATGCCTCAGAAACACCCAAAATATGTGGAGGCAGGACCAGGACACACAAGGTGCTTGGGAAGGGAGAGGAGCACCACCCTCCATCCCCTTAGGGGTATCAGCAACAGATGGGGCTGCTGGAGGGAGGCAGGCATGCAATCCCACCAGGCTGTGCCCACTGCCATCCAAGGCTCTTCTCCTGCAGAGCTGCTGTCCCACAAAAGTTCATACACGGGCACAAACTTGGCACAGCCCGTACTGGCTGCAGTGGAACACACACAACACATCACACCAAGCACAAGCCTGAGGCCACCCAAACCCAAACCACAGCTGGGAAGAGTGACCAAAATCCTTAGGGGGATTAGGAACCACCACAAGCTTAGAACTAGGATTTTGCTTTTAATTAACTAAAATGTACATGCTTGATTCTTGCTGAGTTATCCCCCATTGTTCACATACATGCTCTCTTCTTTGAATTCTTATTATTGGTCCCATATGCCTCAGCTCTGGCTGCTGAACCAAGTCATCTTACCAGAATTTAAATAAAAATAATTTTAATAAAAATAACACATTACTCCCATGAATTTTTTCCTACACAGGCATTTGCCTTTCCCTACTTTAAATGTGTTTTTCTGGCTTCCTCTCTCTGCAGTCAGGTTTGTGTTTTCTCTGTAACATTCATCCCTCTAGGGATTCCAGAGGGCTTTGGAAGGGCTTGGAGAAAGTACTCCAAGGAGTCAGATATCAATGTGTCTTCTCTTGATCTTTCTTATAGCATATCTCACTGACCACTCTGCCTGGCACTAGAAGGAAAAACCTCCAAATGGGGGCAGGTGCAGTTAAAAAAAAGCTTCAAAGCTTCCTCGGGAGACATTCAGCTGAGCTGGCCTCAAGGTCCTGAACTACCTCCTCCAGTACCTACAGTGCTACTTCTGAGCACTTTGAGAGGACACTCAAGAGTCCTCTTCCTAGGACCTGACTCTTATAGAATGGTTTGGGTTGGAAGGGACCTTAAAGATCATCTAATTCCAACCTTCCTGCCATGGGCAGGGACACCTTCCTCTAGACCTGGTTACTCAAAGTCTGATCCAACTCAACCTTGAACCATTCCAGGGAAGGGGTGTCCACAACTTCTCTAGGCAAGCCAACCAAGCAATGGAATGTTCACACACACTTACACAAATCCAACAGCTCCAGCTTCTGAGACAGGTCCTCCTCTAGCTGTGGTGTCCAGGATGAGGAGAAGCTGCTGGAGGGACCAGGAGTTTCTTGCCTCTCACAACTGGCAGCCACACAGACTGCCACAGGTACTCACCTGGGCTTAAATACTGCTTTTTTAACCAAGACTCAGGAAAACACAATTACTTACTGATCACTTACTAATTAGCCAGTCCTCCAGGTTTTCTCAAAGTTTGATAGCTTGACTCTGGGATGGATCTTAAGAAGGTGAGACTGAGACATCAACAACTTTCCCTGCTACTGGATTATACTAACAAGAAGTCAGGATCAGGAGGGGTTTTTCATTTTTTTTCCTACCAGGAGCAGGGGGGTCTCTTGACCAGAGGCTTCACTCCAGCCTTTCTGCAGACACTTTGTGCAACCTCCTTTTGAGAAATCAGAGATCCTGCAATTTTCCCTTTCTGGGTAAAACACAGGCACATCTTTGGGCAGGTGTGGACACCAGACTGTTGCTCCAAAGCTCTGATATGGAGCAACTACTCCAGAAAAAGCTGCTGAATTTTAAATTGTAGCTATTTCCAGGACCACTGCTTGCTGGCCCAGCTAAAGTTAAGGAAAAGAATGACAAGAAAGGATTTTTTTGTTGTTGTTGAGTAGCACAGTAGAGGTTTGAAGGCCTGAGTTTGCCTCTTAGGCTCAGCCTGGCAATGGCAAAAGACATCATTCACTGCATAGGTGCCAACAAGTCAGGCTCTGGGCTGACCAAGTGGAAAGTATTTTCTCCAAAAAGTATGATTTTATGGGTGGTTTGGGATGTTGGTTTGTTGGGGAGGTTTGATGTGGGTTTTGGTGTTGTTTTTTTCTTTGGTTTGAGGGGTTTTTTTCTTGTTGGTGGTTCATTTGCTTTTTAGGTTTGGCTTTTTGTTGGTGGTGGTTTTTTCATAAAATCTGTGATATCCATCTAAGACTATGTATAAAAATAAATCTTTTTGTTCTAATTTTCAGTGATTTCTGGTTTCCAAAATCTAAAAGAGTTTTCAAACCGGAAAAGATGTAGAGTTTGAAAGAGAAAGGAGCTGCCAGGCTGGCACCAGGCTCAAAGACCACTGGAAAATGGCCTTGCAAGGGCAATTCTCAGAGGGCACCGATGCCTACAGGGCAGGACCAGCCCCAGGAGGAGTCACAGCCCCCCTGGAGAAGCCTGACAGAACAATGATGGGGTGAGCAGCATCACCCACAGGGTCACCCTGGAGCAAAAACATCGACCCATTTTCCAGGAGCCCAGAGGAGGTGTTTGAAGAGGGTGATGTGGGTCATGTTTGTCAGAGTGGGAGGATGGAGCAGGCTGAGGGTGGCGTTTAAGGCAACTCTTGCCCCCGGGCAGAAGGGGCTGTGGGGGTGGGCAGGTGGATGGATGGGTGTTATACACACACAGGTGAGGAAGGTAAATGGCATCTTGTGTAATCTCAAAAAACAGGAGGAGTTTAAAATCCAGGCAGTTGGTTACAAACAACTCTGAAATATAAATCTTTTGAAGAAAATTAACCTTCATGACAAGTACAGGAGCTGAGGGAGAAATTGCACCTTGAAGCTGCATTTGAAGCCATTGTCTTTTTTTTTATTATCCAAAACTGGTCAGAAGATGTTTGGTTTGCTTAGGTTTGCCTAATTTGGAATTTTAAATATTAGAAATTCAGAAATGTCTGTTTTTTCTTGGAAAAAAGTTGTTGCTGTTTTTCATTCAAATAATAATAAAAAAGAAATAAAAAATAAAAAATAAAAATAAAATTAAATAAAAAATAAAAATTAAAATGAAATAAAAAATAAAAAATAAAATGAAATAAAAAAATAAAATGAAATAAAAAATAAAATGAAATAAGAAAATAACAAATAACAAATAGAAAATAAAAATAAAAAATAAAATGAAATAAAAAATAACAAATAACAAATAAAAATAAAAATTAAAATGAAATAAAAATAAAATTAAATAAAAAACCCAAACATATAACAAATAACAATTAAAAAATTAAAAAAATAAATAAAAATGAAAATGAAATAAAATGTAAAAAAATAAAAATAAATAAAAAGTAAAAGTAAATAAAAATAAAAAATAAAATAAAATAAAAATAAAATTAAATAAAAATAAAAAATAAAAAATAAAAAAATAAAAATGAAAAATAAAATAAAAATGAAAAATAAAATTAAATAAAAAATAAACAAAAATAAAAAATAATAAAAATAATAAAATAAAATAAAAATGTGTTTAAGTAGAATATCAGTGCTGATTTTTCCCCCGTCAGTTTGCTATCAAGGTGAAAAGCCCCACAGATGACACACAGTTTTCAAAGATGTGTCGCTCAGTTGGAAAATCCTCCCTTCAGACGCTGAGAAATTGTAGCCAAGCTGGAAATATTTCATGGTAAATATCACCCTCATATGTGTTGCTCAAAAACACAGCTGGGATTGTGTCTCTCAAGTTATAGATCACAACAAAATGAGACAACATCTTTACACTGATTTTTTAATGTTGCACATACTGCATTTTATAACATTAGGAGAAAAATAAACCAAAGTAAACCTTGAAGACAGAAAATAAATACAATTTTTATGAATATATTCAGAGAGAGTGCAAAAAATCGCATCTGTAAAACATTTAAATGCTGAATCAAACAACAACAAAAATTTACAAAAGCACTTATTTCTTTACAGATATGTCAGCTTTCCTCTTATAAACACAAAAATATTTCAACAAATCTTACAAAGATCAAACCCTTTTGCCCTTCACCAGGAGAAAAGTGGTGAAGAAAGTGTATTATGTGGATGAGAAGGAAAAAAAAAACCAACCAAAAAACAGATAAACAAAATGTAAAACCCTGAACAGGGACTGAGGTGTCAAACTCAGACACTTTGAACTACATATGGTTAAAAAACCATACTTTTTTTCCAGGAATAAGCAATGCTGGGCTGTTAAAGAGCTCTCAGGAGGCAGCCCTTGGTGCCTGTGATGCTGGTGCCACCCTCATGCTCCTCCTCATTGCCAAGCCCTGCCCATCAGGCAAAGCAAATGCCTTGACCAGCTGAGCCCCAAACAGCCCATCTGAGCTGAAGTTCCTGTGAAACCCAAACAGACAAGTAGCAGAGACTGGAAAGCCAAAGGACAGAGATGTGGGGTGCAATCTGGGGGGGTTTGGGGATGGGAAGGGCCAGCTTGAGATCCAGCCCCTGAGGAAACTCTGGGATGCCCATGGCAAGAGGCTGTGGGGCAGCACCACACGTGCCATGGAGCTGGTGGCACTCCAAGCCTCACCTGGATGAGCTCCCTGGGCACCACATGCACTGCTGGGGCCCAGAAAGCCACAAAGGCAGCTCAGGCACCCTCCTGAAATTCAAGCATCTCACTACACATTCAACCCAATAGGGATCTCCTGGCACGGGGCCACCAGAAGCTGCAGCAGAAGCTTCTGTTGGACATCCAGAAGGCACAAGCAAGTGACTCAAGTTCTTAATTGTCATCCAAGAAAAAAGAAAATCTCTTGGGGAAAATGGAGAAAAATGAGGTTGTGTCCTCTAAAAAGCTGTCAGACCTTGCCCATCAGAATCATCTTGGATAGCTCAGATTGTGAAGGTCAGTAAAATTCGTGGCTAGGAAACAACCTTTCCTAACAACAGAAACTTTCTGGATTCAAAGAATTAACCTAAGGGATCACAAAACCCCCTGTGATAGAACTACAAAATTGCAGGGAATATTTACTGTGGACTGCACCAAATCAGAGGAATTTACCTTGCCAGGAGCACCATGACCTTCTCCAGAGGAAGAAAAAAAGGAAAGACATCCAAGTATGAATGCAACTAAAATAAATTTATCATATGCTAAAAGCAATGATACTTCAATCTCAATATAATTACTAATTATAAATTATATCTGCATTGTATAAATTATAATAAGTTATAAAAACACATTTGTTCTGAGAGATTTGAGAACAGTGACACAAAACAAGCCTTTGGGCTTCCTGTTCAACAACACCATTCACCTCTCACTTCATTATTTTACTAACTAGAGGACAGATAAAAATAGGACTGAAGTTTTCCAGAATCTTTGCACTAAGTTCACCCTCCAGCAGATCACAGAAAAACCAACTCTTGCTGTTCCAGGAAAGGTAAATTTTCACATCTTTTTTGCTAGGCATATAAATTAAGAGTCTGAGCCATCATGTGTGAGGGATGTCTAACATTATTTTTTTAACTGGAACATGCTGGAACTCTTTCAGTGTATTTTTAAATTATCTTCCTGTACAAGTATCCCTTAGAAAGCCTCCAGAAACTCGGAATCCCTAAACTGTGAATCTCTACAAGAGAAGCCTTTTTGATTTATATAATAAAAATATTTATAGGATTTCGATTTTTAGGTTTTTTACCCCAGAACATTTCCAAAGAACCTGCTCAACAATGGAAGCATCTCTCCTGTGGAGCTGAAAAGCTGGAGGGCTCTTTTACCTATGAGGTCTAACAAAGCAGTCCTTATTTAGGTCTTATAAGACAACTTCTTAAGTCTGAATGAGGTTTTTTATACAAGCCAAGCCTGGAATTTCTATCTTTGGTCTGTTATCAAAGCATCAAATTTGTTTTTAAAACCTTCAGAAAATTGTTGGCAGATTTTTATCCTCATAAAAAATTCTACTAACTTCACCCTAAGACTGCTTGGCCTGAGATGGAGGATGAAAAATACGATAATAAAAGGAATTAGTTTGAGAAAGAGTGACTGGGAGAAGGAGATTACAGCGCAAAACAGGTTTCAAATGTTTCAAGTGGGAGGCACAACAGCAGAAGCAGAGAATGGAGCAGCCAAAAGTTGATTTCATTGTCTCACTGAGGAAGTGCAGTTGATTTCTGTTCCACTTGGGTATCTCCAAGCAAACATGGAGCTAATATCCAGTTCCTCTTAGTTCATTCAAGTAAAAATTAGGTACATTTTAAACCTATCTTTGGACTTTATGCTGTGTTACTGGAGAGACAACAGTACAGAGCATTTAGCATCATTAAAGCACTGAGAAACATTCATTGCTGTTACTCCCCCATGCCCCAAGAATAAATCATCACTCCCTGAACAGCAGCACTGACCATCTTCCATAGCTCTAGAATAAATACTGCAGGGAATGCTGTAGCATAACAAATATTTTTATTAATAGGTGGTTTTGGGGAGCATCATCCTCATTTTAACACAAGGATGTGGGATGCTCAGTGGGATCCTCAGCTGTATTTGACAAAGATCCAGTGATTGATGAGAAATTACAATGCAGTATGTGGCCAGATCAGTAAAAATCCAGATTTCTAGCACTGCTCTCTAACTTTAGGAACTGTCCCTTAGACATCTAAAATCCAATTTTTATAAGGGCTGAATGTTCCTGCTTCAGAGGGAAAGGAATATTTGCCACTTCTGTTCTCCAAGAGAGACATCTGTGAATGCTCTCAATGTAACGTTAATGGCCCCAAAGTCCTCAAGATGGTTAAAGGTCCCAGGATAAACTGCTGATGGTTCCAGGTTGGGTGATGTGCTCCTGTGTGTGCCCTGCACTGCCACAGCCCTGAGCTCTCCCCTGCTTGCCACCCTCCTGCCAGCCACGAGGGGAAGAAGAGAGATGGGAAAAGCAGTGAAGCCTGGCCCTAAAATACACCAACCACATCCCATGGAGTTCAGGAGGGTGGATATACAGATACATTCATTTAGAAGACCCACAAGTAGTCAGAGTCCTGGTTTTGTTTCTTTCTCCCTCACTTTTATTATATTATTTGTCATGCTCTCAATAAATATTTTCGTGTATTTCTTTTGAAGTTAAAAAAAATAACACAAATCAAAAAGCAACACTGTAAAAAGATTCTTGCTAAAATGGTTCTCTGGAAACTCGGTGAGCATGACCAGTTGGTGCAAAATAGCTGCTTTCTGGAACACAAGGCCAAAGGGCTCTACTGCTCTACTTGGCAGAGTTAGGATGTCCTGGCCAGGTCAGGGTCTATTCAGTACACATGCTCAGTGAAAAAAAGAGGATACATGGCCTTTAAAAAAAAATCATTGTTGCAAAACTTCGATTTTTAACCTTCAAAGTATGTCTAGAGTTCTTTCTTTGCCAATTTGCTGCATTTACAGAGCCAAGGAAGGCATGCCTGCAATTCATGCTCTCCTTACCCAGCTTTTGGGTGAAGACCTCCAATTAAAGTCTAGGCCACTGCTACCAATCCATATACAGGTTTCTTTGAGATGCCTGGACTGATGTTTGGGCTGCCAGGTTGTGTTCACTCCTGCATAATGTATTTCTACTGCTTTTGGTACCCCCACCAGGACTTATACTGGCACCTTCCTCCTGCTCCATAGGAATTGGCCTCTGCTTTTACCTGCACGTAAACAGAGCACTTAAAAATAAACTGAATAGTGTTGTTTTCTCAGGATTTACAGCTATAAATGCTTTTATAAAATGTTGTTCTTCAAAACATTTAAACAAATTCCCACTCTGTGGAGAGATCTGCATTAACATCAGACAACACATAAAGAACCAAAACAGGTCAGATTTGTCCATTACTGTATTGAGGGCAAGACAAGCTGCCTTCAGTTGCATTTCTTTAACAGAGGGAAGAACTTGACAGTTCCATTAACACAACAGTATTCATGAAAAAAATACCAGACACCTTCATTCCATTAGGTATTTTAGAAAATAAAAAAAATTTTAAAAAGGCCAAGCAAAAGAGGGAGAGGACAAGGAAAGAAACTGAACTAGCAGAGGGTCATGGGTAAGATCACAAAACATGAAAACCCCACAGATTGTAACATGCAAAGGATATTGGGACTCTTCAATGCTGGTTATGGTTAAAGAGACTGTACAGCTCCTAAATCTTTGTCCTTGAGGCTTTGTGAAAGTAAGACTTGCAACTTCAAGTTCATAAATAAAATGGAAATGACAGTAGTGCCATAAAAATGTAGGTAGAAAAATAGTGCAAAGCCAAGGGCTGGACACTTTAATCTGTCACAAGTACCCCAAAGCACTACCATTAGTGCTCTTAAAGAAAACACATACAGAAAACATTCTTTATTTATTATAAATGGCAGTTGCCTGCATTGCACTCTGCATTTAGAATGTACTGACTGCCTTTCAAAGCTGTGGATGAAGAACAAATACAGCCTTTCACACTGGTGAGCACTGCCTGCCCTCCAGCCATGCCTGGGAGCAAAGTCAGGCAGTATTTATAAAAGAAATCAATTAAAAAGTAAAACAGACAGTATCAATTTAAGGCCTTTGTCCTTGCTAGTCTGCTCAACAGACTACACTTTCTTAAAAGCAGAACACCTCCCACTTCTGTTGGAGTAACCAGAGAGCGAAGGGAAACAAAAAAAAAAAAGGTCACATTTACAGCTGCCAAGAAGGCAAAGTTCCTGAGGCATGGCCAGACACAGCAGCACCCGTGGGGTGACCCCCAGGGTGTGCAGGACAAGGGCAGTGAGCAGAGCAGGAGCCCCAGCCCTGCTCAGGGAACATCTCACTGAGCCCTCCCAGCCCTCCTGGGAGGGGGGTTGGAATTACAACCACTTAGTGCAAACTCGGAGCTGTTCCCACAGATATAAAATGCACAGACAGGAGTCCAGAACAAAAGAACCACCCTGATCTTGGCTACTCCTCAGTGAGCCTGGAGTAACTCCAGCTCTGCAGTGAGCTGTCAGTGAACCTGAACAAGTGTAACCCATAGCAGGGTCTGAACCAGTCTGAATTAAAATGAAGGGTTCATTAAATGTCAGCCTTACTGAAAAATATTGGTAACAGAGTTTGTTAACCTTGAGTGGGGCAAAAGGAATCCCCACCAATGGATGGAGCTCACATGTACACAGCATTTCTCAAGTATTTACTTCAGCAGGTCCATGAGGTTTTAAAGCAAGGCTTTGCTTAGCCTGGTCTGAGTAACTTTTGAACAGGGTTCTTGCTGCCACCCCATGTAAACTGTTGGGAAAAATATACTGAGTGCCTGGAAAATACATTGCACATAAGTCCTCAGTATATCCACACCCACGAGGCCACTCTGTGCACACACAGCCAAGATCTCAACACAGCACAAAATGGGAACTGTGTCATGGCCTATCACCTTCATGGTGAGTTTGTTACACTCATGGTACTGACAAAAGGCATGGCCAGCAGCAGGGAAATGCTCATAACTCCTCATGTTTCATGCTAGATATGCCATGTTTCGTCTGAAAAAAATAGCAGCTTTCTCAAGGGGGTCCAGTCTCTGAAAGAGAGCCCTAGCTTAGTTAGAAAGATAGTTCTGTTGGTTTTTCACTTCTGAAATTGAGATCAATAGTAAAACTCAAATTGATTTCAATGCTGAAAGAAATGCCATGGCAGCCAATTGACAGGAAACCATCACACACATTGGTTTGTCACCTTTAACAGGACACAAGCCACCAGGCAGAAGAACCTCATCAGGTTTTTCCCTCTCCCTCTTTTACAAAATACCCCAAACTTTCTGAGAAATCTGTCACCAAGAACCAACAGAAAGCATGACAGTAATGGCTGAATCTGCAAAAGCAGAGTTACACTGCAGGATCAAGTCATTGCAGCTATGGAAAGTGGGAAAGTTCTAACAGTCCTGAAAGGTGGCTCATATTTATGGTATGAACTACTGAGTGGTGTCCTGGTTTCCTTTTCAGGAAGCAAAACCTACACCACGTGTACTGCACAATAATCTGGACTTTTCCCACACTAGGATTGGTTAGTGATAGAGTAGCCTGTAAAGAATAGGCACTTATCCCAAGAATTGGCAGAAAAAAGGGAGCATTGTTTGGTAGGTATGGCACCAAAACACAACCATTGTGCTTCCTCACATACATATTCTGTACAGGTGGAGACTCAGACAGGTGCAGAGTTTTAGGTGGTTGGTGGGCTGTGTTTTTTCTTTTTGTTCCGACAGGATTTGCAAATGCAGCAGATGATGCAGGGAGATGCCACGAGCAGCAAGGGAGAGGTCACCAGTGCTATGATACCCAGTCCAACGAGGATCCCCACAACCTGAAAGACACAGTGGGGGAAAATACATATTTAGCTAATGCAGAAACTAAAATACACGTGTGAAGGGACTGGAGCACAAGTGCTGTGGGGAGAGGCTGAGGGAGCTGGGGGTGTTTAGGCTGGAGAAGAGGAGGCT
>JAWWLZ010000082.1:59632782-59651594 GCA_035041345.1 Poliocrania exsul
GCAGGTGTGGGGGAAATGGCAAGGGCAGGAGGTTCAGAAGGAGAGCAGAGCAGTTCCAGCAGCACAGCAGCAAAAGTAGCATCTGGTTTGGTATTTACTCCTTGCTGGCACAATAAAACAAAACCAAACTTCACTGGAGTAGCTCCAACAGCCAAGAGATAGAACTGCAAACAGAGGTTAATCATCTTTCCTTTAGCTCAATGGTGAGGCCAGCTGGTATCTAGGGGGGCTGTTCCTTTAAACTATGAAAATTAGATCAGTACATTAAAATACAGACAAATTCTGGAACCTTCAGCTGCAAACATCCCATGATACTTTCATTCCATTTCCTCCTCTGTATCTCTATGCATGAAAGTTATAATATGATGGCACAAATGTGCAAAACTGCTTACAGCAAAATTAATTTCCCTTAACCATCACAAAATTGGGGAGAAACATTGTGAATGTTTCTCAAGACATTTAGTTACCTGGAAATGTGAAGAAGTGCTCACTCCAAGCCCTCCACTTCTTGAGTGGCAAATCCTAGACTGTGATCCCCAGATTTACACACAAGACAGGCACTTACTGATGTTCTCTGCCTCTGCTTCCACCTTCTCTTCTTTATTTGTCCTAATTCTGTGCTTCTCCAGAAGCTCCACAGCAAAGAGGAGCTAAGGTGACCCAGCACTGTGCAAGAGCTCAGGCTGTGAGGATGAGATGATCAGTACTGAGGATTCTTTTCATTGCCATCACTGAAAGATGTGAGCTGGGCTGCTGCAAGCTCTTCTGTCCAAATGATTTCTCTTCCAGCTCTACCTCGAGCCCAGGTACTTCACAGTTTCTCAGGGGCACATCTTCTTGGCCAGCTAATTTTGGGAAGTGTTCTGAAATTGCTACCCTGAATCTCTTAACCCAGTTTGATTGGTTTCCTTTTTGAGCCAACAAATGAAACAAAAGTAGAACTTAAAAATGTCACACAATGGCTGACAATCCTCCCCTTTTGCTTCTTTCTTCAGTGACAGTGACATAAAGCACAAATCTGAGAGGGTCCAATTAATTTTTGGACACTCTTAACTGATGCCTTTGTATATCCAGGGCTGAGCTTTGGAGATGATCCATCCCAAAATGCAACATCACCAGGACCTTTCAGTTGAGTTACTGGCCAGAATAAGAATAAAGGCTGGCATAGTTAATTACTAACATTGCTGTGTCATCTTTGCAGTGACTTGGAAGACTTACAAAATGACTAAGCCTCTCTGCATGAACTAAAATTACTAATTATTTTATGACATAAGTGGGTAAAAAAGTAATAGCATGACCACTGAAAAGATCTCTCACATCCCACAACGAAAATACCATTAATGGCAAGTGAAAATACCAAGTTACTGCATAACTAAGAGTTTCAGTGTAATTCTAGATAAAGAACTAGGAAGAGCTTCTGAGAAAAAAAAAAGAATTTTTCACTACCTTGTTTCAGTTTTCAACCAATAAAAAATATCCTGAGAAATAATTGCTATCCCTCAGTGTAATATGAAAACAGGTTTTGTAACAAGCTTTCTAAAACCAGAGCCTAACTAAAAAAAATGAGTCTTTATCCACTTTATTTACTGTGCATGCAAATTATGCATTTCCTTATGGAAAAAAGAAAGTATTTGTATATGTAAGAGAGACAGTTTCACAACAAAAATAGATATACTATTGAGTAACATAACCAATGCTGAAAACAAAACAGGAAGGGGTTTTGCACAGTAAATATCCATATTATCTGAAGTTGCCCCTGATGTCATGGACTATTAATAGTTCTATTCAATGGGAACTGTTTTAAAGGGGGATTACACCATTAAAAGTCATCTGTGAGTACCTTCATAAACCAAGTGTTTTAAAAAGGAATCTTCATTCAATAAGTGTATTTGTATAATCACACAAGGTTAGAAATCAGATGTCAGTGCAAAAACTACAGAGCTATGTAGGCTTTACTCAGTACTAGCTACAAGAAGATCAGGATCACATCTTTTCCTGTTTAAATAACCCTATTGTTCTACAATTCTTAGTATGCAAGTCACTCACTGACAACCCAGGCTTGAAATCTTCATTATTCCCTTTAACCAAACCATAAAACTTTATTATAAGGTGTTGTCTATTGGAGCGAGATAAATCAAGTTCAATTGTTTTGAAATAATAGTAGGTACAAATCTAAAGAGCTTTTTATTTTACTGTAAAAAAGGGAGTGGGATGGCACAGTCTACTGAACATTTATAATGATTATGATCTCCAAATGTGAGTGGTGGGTGCCTTACACTCCTCCTGCTCTACCAATATACAATATTCATTAAACTGTGTTGGCACAGCAGACCATCTCTAAACAAGCCATGATCATAAGGCTTCCATAAAGCTCTGCATTTCTTCTCTATCCATACTTTTCCCTGTGTTTATACTTTGAACTAGCTTTTAGTATTTGATGCATAAAGATTCATGCTAAAAGGAAAAGAAATAAAAATAAAGCCTCACCAAAACCCAGTGAGAAGACATCCTGCTGCCCCAGTGGTTTTAGGGGCTTAGAAACCTCAGCTTAAAGATCAAGGCCAATGGCTGTGACTGTGTGTTACTGCAGGTCCAGTGCCACTTGTCTTCCTGGGACCTGGAAGCATTAGGAGGAAGTATATTTGCCCCCCATAGCAAAGTCTGCTGGTGGCAGAGCTCTACTGGCAGTGCCACCAAGAACGGGCATTTGGCCTCCAGCAACCAGCTCTGCCAGAGCTCTACAAAAACTTTTTGTTTCTGCCAACTCCTGCCTGTTCTCTGGGTGTGCTAAGAACCAGCTGCACCACAAGAGCAAGCCAATTACCATAAGTCTACTGTGGCATGAGATGTGCCAGCCACCAGCACACAAAGTGATGTGATGGCACCACTTCTGGAGGATGTAAAACACCCCTGAGCTCAGGGGACCTGTATGAGCAGGTCCAGTTCCCCCAGACAGCACATGGGGCTTCCCCCAAACCAGCTCCACCTCATGAACTGAGGATAAAAAAATCAAATGAAACCAGTTTGCTTCTCTCTCATGTCCATGTGGTGCAAATACTGATGTGGAGCTGCTGAGTCCTCATGAACAGGTGAGACTTTCTAGCTGAGAAAAGAGGGATTTGTAAAGCAGCATTAAGGGAACCAGATTAAATACCTGTGAAAGAGGAGGCACTGGAGTTGGTCTCCTGCTTTCTCTCAAAGTCAGCATAGATTTTTAACAAAAGTATGTAAAGATTGCTTGGAGAAAACAAGGCTCAGTTAAATGAAATTATTTTCTATTAGCTGTGCTCACAGTTAACTTCAGAGCATGTCACAGACTTTCAATTATGCATGGATATCTTTTTTTCCTTTTGACTGTGTGCCCAAAAATGACACATTCTGTTGACTTTTAACCCAGTGTTTTGGTAATGCACCTAGAATTGCAGTGATTTCAGACATCAGAATCACCATCAGTTTAAAAACTGAGGGGGGAAAAACCATCCTGGCAGCCAACACAGGAAGCTTCCTCTGTAACAGAGGAGGTCACTCACCTATGCTTGTCATGAGATAAAAATGTGCACACTGTTTTCATGTCTCTATTTCTGCTTTTTCTGTCCTGCCTCGAGCTCTTAACTGCCTTTTTTCAGAAATATTAAGAGACAGCTTTATTCCTTCCAACCCAAGCCAGTCTCCTGGGTGATGGCTTTGCCTGACCCTGAGGCTTAAAAGACAGCTGAAATTTGGAGGGGAGGGTGGCAGGGTGGGTGGGTAATAATACATTTCAGCCCAGACCTTGTTGTTTTAACTCCCTTTGGAAGTCAGGGATGGGCAGATCAGAGACCAGACAGAGCTGAGCCACCTAATTTTATGGTTATAAAAGCCAACAATGGAGCTCCCACAGATGTGGCAGGCAGGAGAAAGGTGTGGATCTAAAGCATAGCTTTGATTCATACATTTTCTTCAGTATTTAGGTATGACACACTTACCCTTTAATTTAGGGTGAGAAATGGTTTCCAAGTTGAAAGGGGTTACTCCAATGGACTGGCTATGCAGGGAAATAATGGAACTGAAACACACCCATATAGGAAAACCAAGAACTTGCCCCTCTCTCCCAGCATCCCTTTCCTTCCTCAGCTTCCAGGGAGGCTCCTCATGCCATTCCCCTCACCTTTATGGTTCCCTTTCCCTGTCCTACTTTGCTTCTCATCTATTTATGGTGAGGCCAGATGTGAAAAGGTTTGTCCAGGTCCACTTTTCTCTCTGTGGAATTTAATAGTGGGGTTAGACAATCTCAACTAAGGACATCTTTAACACACACCACCCAGCAAGCAGTCATTAAATTCAACAATCCCAAAATTAGGACAGTGGGAACTCAAGCCAAGCACATTCCTTGCTTGCTGCAAGTGATGGAAGGATTTATTCAGTTATACTGGAATAATTTAGGGGGTTTCATGTTGTTTATTTTTGTGTCTGTAACATTCAAGTGCCAGGTAATTTTATTAAAAATATGTGCTTTTGGCCTAGTAGTTTTTTCAGTCTCTTACAAACTAGGTATACCCATTTGGGCAGAGAGAATCTCTAGGAAAAGAAACATGAGTTTATGAGACTGAACAGGGGCAGAAGGGCAAGAGGCAACACCTTTGCTTTTGCAGACACTGCTAAAATCCAAGCAAAGAGCAATTTCTGCTTCAGCACTACCTGTGGTCACTGAAGAAATGATAAGCAATGATGAAAATGAAAAGTGTGACTTCATCTGTGAAAATCCACTGGCTCCACTTAACTGCCTATACTTCTCAGGAAGAAAGTGAAACAGATTTAGGTATATCCTCCCAACTTTGGATTTATACATACATTTATATGCATTTCCTGGGATATGACAAAACGCAGTCAGGAGCAAAATGCATCAATAAATTTGTTCCGACAGAGAATTCCCTCTCTTTATACAATATAAACAAAGCTTTGAAGTGTGAACTCTGAATTTGGAGTTTCCATGAGTTCTATCCTTCTGTGACCAGGGTATAATAAATTCAAGATGAAGAAAATGTGTTCGGTGAACTCTGACTAGTAAATAATTACATTTCTCCTTGCATTATCCTTAGGATAACTCTCTATGGGATTGCAACTACAAATCTAGGGGGGAAAAACAAAAAACAAACAAAAAAAAACCCAAAAAACAAACCCCATAACTTTAAACTGAAAGAGCATTGGTTTAGAGTTGATATTAGGAGCAAGGTTTTTTACAATGAGGGTGGTAACACTGTGGAACAAGCCTAGCAAGGTGGTGGCTGCCCCATCCCTGCAAACATTCAGTCAGGTTGGACATGGCAATCTGACCCAGGTGAAGATTTCCTGCTCATTGCAGAGATGTTGTATGAGATGACCTTTAAATGTCCCTGCCAACCCAAAATATTCCATAATTCTAATGGGGGTCAAAGGCAGAGAAACCTTTTGACTCTCCTGAATATGAAATTAAGAGTATGAAGGGACTGAGCAGAACACTCTCCTGTCTCTGTGGGTTTGGTTGATGCATAGAATACATTTGCTAAAAAAAAGGCAAGTGAAAGGAAGGAAAAATCATATACACTTGCATTAAAAACATTTAAAAAATTATTTCAATTTTGCTAATTGATTTATTTTTCCTTTCTAAGACCAGCTTTTAAAATAAATGTTTAGCTTTGTATATCTTCATGGCTCTTTTATCAGCATAACCAAAAAGATGACAAAGAGCACTTGCCACAGCCTTGCAGAGGACAAAGTCAGTGTCAGGAGACTGTGCCACAAAAACAGGGTTTACAACGAGGGCTTCTCATCTTCAGGTTAAAATCATCAGCTTGTGGTGTGATTTGTCACACTCAAACTTTGCACATGGACACAGAACTTGGGCAGCAGGAGAGCATCACTTATTTCCACTGTGGATTTATTCCTACTAACACTGTGTTAAGGATTTGAGGAGTTCCTGGCAGTTGTGTTTAATTGTTTATTTAGGAATAGTTTCTCCCCAAACAAAACTGAGGCGACAGGAAGCATGAATCAGGACTGTTCAAAAACTAAAATAACAACATCCTTTGTCCTTATTGATGTCATTTTTTGTTTTGTGACCTGAGTGGGTATTTGTGTGTGTGTGTGTTGACTGTGGGAAATCTTTTTCCAATTAATCACTGTTTTCGTGCAATATTTTACATAAAACCAGCAGTTGATCTTTGTGTAATTTCTTCTGTTGTCAATGGGCTTAGGAAGGGGAGGAGGCAACTGAAAAATATTTAGGAAGACTAGATAAAATTAATGTTTTACAGGAAATCAAGTTAATGCTTTGCTGCAGTTAATTTCCACTAAACACAGCAGAGTATGACAGGAATGGAGATAGTGACAGTGAAAGAAAAAATTCCAAAAATCTGCTTTCATTCTTTGCCTTTCCTGGAAACAGAGAAGTTACTTCAGCCTCCTTTAACTGGAAACAAGTGCACAATAAATCTTTTGTCATTTAGTGATAACCCAAATGTGCAACATTCCACGTTCCACGATGTTTTGAGTTTGGACACAATTACAGGCCAAGAGGCCCATCCATCACTTGGCGTTTAGACCACACAAAGTCTGTAACTGGCACCTCATCAAGGCTAAAGATTCTCTCATGTTGAAGTGTTCCTCATGGTCAAGATCTCTGCTGTCTCCAGACCATTAATTGCCAAACAATTTTATTTTTTCTATGGGAAAAAAGCTTACAAAAAGCTGATGAATTTAAAATAATGAAGGGTTTGGTTTTTGTAGAAGCATTTCCAGGTATGTTACTGGAAAAAGTCAACGAGAAAATTGCTTTTCCTCATGCAGAAGGTATTGTAAACTATGCTTTTCCTCAGGAATGAAGATTCATAAGTTTGGCAGATTTTATGTGTATGTGAAGAAAAAAAGTGTTGTATGTGAAGAAAAAACAAACACCTGCCCCACAGATAAAAGATTTAGATTTTTTTTTCTTTTTTTTTCTAGGTTTTGCCATAAATATCCTCTCTGCTTGGAAGAGCACAGTAACTTTATAATATAACACAATAAAACCCCCCATAAACATTTACTTTCTTGTATACAACACGTGCCCCAGCTGTCGTGTGTACTTTGGTACAGATTGTAAAATGTCAGATATTTTCAAGGGCAAAGCAGCAAAACACCAGCGTTCAACAGGGAAATCAGAAGTGAATTAAAAGATCAAAAGTCAATCCCTATTAAAAAAAAAAGTTTTGTAGTGAACATTACTGATACAATGAACTAGATTTGTTTAGAAGATAATAAAAATGATCATTCAAACAACACAAAGTGTCTACGTGGGTCATGTTTCTATCAGTCTTGCCTTAGGTAAAGTAGAACAGACAAGTGTCTAAGTGCTTAAGTGGTAGATGCTGATACAAATGAATACAAAATGCCTGCAGAGGAGCCAGGGGATCCCAAGGGACCACTGACACCTCTCAGTTGTGAATCTCTCCCTGTATTCTCCCTTCCACCTTTCCACTGTTTTCCCTTTGCCCCTTCAATGGGTGCCACTCCTGTCTTGTTATCTCAGCCACACAAAGACTTTGGTAGAGAGTTCCTAAACCCTCCTGCCTGGTCATCCCTGCTCTACCTGTCTGTACCTTGTCTAAGTCTACTTTAGAAGTCAAAAATCCTTTCACATTTTCTTCAGAATAGTTACTTTCCTCAGTGAGCAAAATCCCAAACATCCCACTATGGGCATATGGCACTACCTTATGATTTTTATATCTATAGAATTATGTAACATCCTCCAGTGTGCTTGATCTTGTTTTTGCCTTAAAGGCTTTCTTGTGAAATGTGTTGAACCAACACCTTTTTCTTTTTGCATACACATCTGGGTCCCTTTCAGCTCGGCACGTTCTGTGATTCTGTGATCTGAGTTCCTGTTTCACTGGAAATGTAATCTGGTTGGCCATGGCATTTTTATGGTTGTCATTAATGTGTGCAAAGGATTATCAGAAGGCAACTCCTTCCAGTAACACCTATTTGACAATTGCTAACATTTCTGTTTTTAAAAGCAATGGTAAGAGGCTCTGCTTTGTGAGACTATGAGCTCCACTAATTAAGTAGCCTGGTATCATTATTTTTTTTCTTTCTACTTGAAACTGGAATCCCCCTGCAAGGCATCACTCAAACACAGGAAGAAAGAGCTCTTAGCTGAGGTGCAATCAGAAGAAATCTGAAAACAGGTTGTGACACAACAAGGAAAGTAAGGCAGGTGTGTTAGTTTGAGGGAAGCCAAAATGTTTGCCAAAACCAGAGGAGAGGATTCCTCCTCAACAACCACATCACTCCTTATTAAATTTAAGAAAAAGGAACTTTAATTAGAAAATGGATATAAGAAGGATAATTTTTCTTAACCACTACAGATATATATGTGTGTGTGTAGATATAGATATAACCATAAACAGACCAGAGCAAACTACTCCCCCAGCACCAAAACAAACAAACAAACAAACAAACAAACAAAAAACTAACTGAAAAATAAAACCTGGTATCTGAAAGTCATCAGCCATCTCTTGTCCTCAGTCCTGGCACTCCAACGACCAAATTTTTGTGTTGGTAGGGTGAGAAAAATTCTCTGAGGGACTTCTCCCAACACCACCTTCCTTTGTTTGAACCTTTAACAGCAGGAAAATTGTGACTGGAAGGAGACACAAGATACCTTCATACACAATGAAATCAGTCAGAATATTAGATATTTCTTCATCAGCCTCCTTTCCTCCTCATCAGGGAAACAAATCAGTGTAGTTCTTGACCAATATTAACTAGTCATCACTGTTGGTTAGCCAAGGGTGCAGGTCACAGAGGAAGGAAAGGAGCTCAAAGGAGAGATGTTTCCCTGATGAATAATAAGGCAAGGTGTTTTTTCTACAGAGGGGGCCACATTAAATTTCATAACACAAGCAAGGCTGACATCGTTGGCAGAAGACAGAGGAGTAGCAGTGAGTTGTGGAGAACCTGAAAAGTGGAGAGGAGAAGCAGCTGAAGGGCCAGAGGGCTCTCCGCATGAGCTACAGCCCAGTGTAGGAGCTGAACACACAGCTGGACAGCCACAGGATGGTTAGTGGGAACACCTAAAGCCTCAAAAACACTCCCAACAAAACCACATTTCCTTTCACTCTTTCCAGAACTGGTCATTTTGTCATTAAAAAAATATAAAAATCCCCAAAATAACAACAAACTTTTTCACACAGATTCTATGCCTTGGGGCAGAACACTTTTCCAGACTCAAGAGCCACTGAAACACTCTTGCATCAGCTGATCTCAAACATTTTATCACAAATTTGACAGTTCCTGCATGGTGTTAATTGAATTATAACTACTGGGACATTTTTTTCCTCCCCTTTTCACTTTTTTTTAGTTCAACCACCAACCTCCTCCCCCTCAAAACCCCTCACTGTTTCAGGCAGACCTGTGGAAACCCTGGCTGAGTAATCAGCAGGATGCTCTGATTGCTCCATCATGACACAGATACTGCCAACACCTCAGTGCAGAGGTGTTTCTGGTGGAGCTTGTATTTTGGGAGCCACCTTAATAAAAGAAATCATTTTGCTGACACAACTGAGAGGAACTTTCCCTGCCACATGTAATTGGAGCTTCAGTAATTGATTGTCCTGAAAAATGGTATGAAGAAACAATTCTAGGGGGAATTAGATCTTGGTTCGGAGCTAGAAACAAAGCAGAGGGTTTAAAAGCCATGAAATCAAGCAGTGCTCCACAGACCATCCTGGAAGAACAGTTCTGTGTGGATCAGCTTCCTGAAACACAGACATTGCCTTGCCATGGTTTTAGACTCTGGGAAAGCCTTTTGCCTCTGAGAAATATCACAGGCTCCAGAATTGCTCCTCCATTTCCACCTCCAAGTGAGAACAACTTACCTGTTTTGTCAGCCAGACCCAACTGAACAAGCTCTCCTCTTTTTTTTTTTTTTCCCAGCCCCTTCCCACCATATTGACACCCACTACAAGAACTCCACATTGTGGTCCCTGCAGTTGTTCAGCCTTTTCTGTCTTTGCTACATTTGTAAACTTCCTCTCAGGACTCCTGCCCCTTGTTGGGTAAAACTGCAGTAAGAGCAGCAACAGCTGAGAGCAGCCTGAAAGTCAAAAGGCTCACAGAGCAGGTTATCAACATCTGGAGTGTTAGACAACCTTTACTCAAGCCCTCACACTCTGTACTGTGATCATACAATGCCATTATTTGTCTTAATGCCATGCTCAAAACAAACCTGGTGATGTCTAATGAGCTTTTCAACTTCTGCAAAGGCAAAATCACTGCTGCATGTTAGCACTGGGTGGGAATTCCTTATAGGCTTTCCAAGGGGGGGAAAAAAGTGGTAAAGAGCCCTCTGGACCTGTAGGACATCTCCTTCAAAAAGGTGCTGAGTAAAGAGGTAAATGAACATGCTGAGGTCACCTGAAAACCAGCTCTGACCAGTTATTCAGTGGCTCTTCAAGAGCAAAGTAAATATTGAACACTTGAAGACGTTGGTCACATTTACTATTACCACAACTTAAAAATGGAATAGTCAATATATGAGACTGCCTGTCAAAGGAATGACAGTAAAAAAAAAATTAAAAAAAAAAAAGGAAACCAAAAAAGAGAGAAAGTGCAAATTAAGAGCTGTTGTGATAACTGGATAAGTGTCTGGCAGCAGTAGACTGAAGGAAAACACACTGCTGGGTAAAAGGTGAATAATGTCGGGAAAAAAGTGCAATTAGGGCCAGCTCTCACAGGGTTGAACACGTTCTCTCTTCAGACTACACCAAACAGGTTCCTGAGGATCTTTGTTAACTAAAATCAGGTAGACACTGTTGGAGGAGGAAGTTATTGGTATTCCCAACTACTCCTTTGAGATCCAGAGCACCAAAGAGTGCACCAAACTCCAGCTTGTTTGTTTGTTTTGTTAGCCAGACTGCTCATGGCTTGCTCTCTAAACCTCATTCACTCCTCTGCCTTCCTTTTATTTTGCTCTATATTTGCAATGTGCAGCATTAAGTTGTTAAACAATTACATTTGTAAATGTTAGGAAAAAAAAGTCTCCTTTTGAAATCATTCAGCAGGAACCAGCAGAGGGGAGGCACACAAGGACCAAAGGTTCTCTCCATCCCCTGGGAAACTGTGGCTCTTTAGAAGTGCATACCAGGCTTGAATTTGCCTTTTGTTCCAACTACACACCACTCTCGATTTTAAAGATCCATTTCAGCAGAACTCCTGCCTCTGCATTCTTTGAAACTATTGTGAAGAAATATGAACATGGAAAGATTTATTTTTATATCAATATTCTAGAAGCACATAAAAGGGGCTCCAGCTTTGCCCTCATGATTTATACTGTCAGTGGAAAGCTTTAAATAAATTACAATAATATTATTCAGTTGAATTTTGTTTGTTGTATAGCAAACATATGTGAGCTATAAATCTCAAGAAACAAAAAAAATCTATTTTAGCTTCAGGCAGTTTTATATCATCAGTGGGCTTAGGTGTTCTCTCAACACTTTGCCTGTTCAATGCTAAGGCCAATGGATTAGGCAGATTAGCTGTGCAGCTCCCAGATAAATTACAGGCTTTCTATCCACAGCAGGCCCCCAATAATTCCATTTTCTGTGGCAATGAAAATGTGCCTTTGGAGAAAGAGAAAGCTCTCAGTCATGGAGGCATTCCCAGGAAGTTTTGTTGGGATACACCCATCTGTCAGAGCATTCCTGCAGTTCTCCCAGTCCCCCTGGGAACAGCAGGAACCACTACAAGTCAGGCAGTGAGACCAACATCACCAGAGGGATGATGGGCAGACAAAGGAATACAGACAGTGGTTGCACACATTGTGTTCTTCTCAAAAGCTAAAAATTCAATCTCTTCCAAAGGCTTCTTGGTGCTACTTTTTAGGAAACACATCAGCATGACAGATTTACCAGAAATTTCTCCTTTCAAAAATGTCCTGAGATAATTATGTTCATTGCACACTCCTGGTTTTGGGAACTTATTTGCACAGCTAACTCAAAAAGAGAAATGAGCCGGTGAGTGTGTTATGAGCTTTATGCTTTATCTTGAAGCCTTTAAGAAGCCATCTAGAAATATCAGTTCTGCTTCCTCAGACTGAGGTCATCAGCCCTGTGTGCCACCTACAGAGGGACCTTGGCATGACAGAGCACTGTGCAATCCCTCAAAAAATGGATTTGTGGCAAGTTTTTTGGTTTCCTCTTAGCTGTGAGAGATCAGAGCGATGTCAGCAAGAGATTTAACAAGGTTTTGGCCTCTGTGTTCTGAGAGAGATCTCAACAGCAGAGTTTTTGTGTTTGTGTTTCTGAACTGTGTCATGGAGCCCAAAGCAAAATTTGCTGTGTGAAGGAAACATGAAATCTGAAAAAGGATGAACTTTTTGGCAAAGCCAAGTGGGTAGTTGGGGGCAAGCCCACAGGATCCAACCTGTCTTTGTGAGTCTTTGGACAGGCTGTGCCATGGAAATCAAATAGAAAGCAGGAAAACTGGGGACACAGTCTTGGATACACTGAGTGTGCCTGTATGCTTTGCTTTGGAATAAAGGTTATTTTTTACCGCCACCCACATAAAATTTCCCACTTCCAGTTGAACTACTCAGCTGAAAACTGGGAGTTAATCAGATTTAGATAATGGGTAGAGAGAAATATATCTACATACCTATCAGAGGAAAGTATTTAGGTGTGATTACAGCAGCCAACACCCACTTTTGGAGATTATGAATAAGCTGCATTTCTCTGCAAAGCTCTTAGCACTAATTACTGTTGCTAATATGGTTTATTAGGTATCTGTGGGTTTCCTAAACTCCACCAGAAGCACGGACCTCTTCAGCACTCCCACCCCTACTGGGATACAAAGTTTGGGAATTGGGTTTGGCCCAATTTCTGTGGTAGGAGTCAAGGCTGAACACGATGCCCACTTTGTGCTTTGTTCCCTTCCTTTGCTTTCATCCCCTCTGCACAATCCAGAAAAAAAATCACCTTTTCCTCAAGAAAAAGCCATGCCTTTGAAGGACAATATCAATATAGCTTGTTCTAAACTAAAAAAGGCATTAAGACAAATAATTTTACATACAAAAAATTATTTCCCACATTTATTAAGATTCCCAGTTGAACTTTTTACATCAGAAAGAGTTGTGAATGTGCTTTTAATTTTTGATTTGTTGTTGATGGTCAAGCTTCGCATAATTATTTCTTTATTTTCAAAATGTCAAAATTATACATTTCATTATTCTTTCAAAATGTTTTTACCACAAATGTTGTCAATGTGCCTTGTCTACAAGTTTGTGTTTCAGAATTTGTGTAACACAGAACAAAAATATTCACCTTCAAAGAGTCCTGCATCAAACCTAATGATAACTAATTGTAGTAGTTTATAATTTATCCTCAGACAAGTTAGCACACTAGAATTACTTGATTCTTATAAACATAAGCCTTTATCTTATAATAATATGAAATACATTAATCTTTCTTGATTTTATTTAGAATAATTTAGCCTCCTCCTGAAATATTGCAATTCATTGTGATTTTTTTGAGTATTGCCCTGATATCTAGAATTGCTAAAGCTAAAAATACTAAATACCCTATTTCAAGAATGAATTTTATATATATATGTATATATATGTATGTGTGTACATATATGAATATATATATGTGTGTGTGTATTTGTGTATATATATAAATTCAGACCAGCAAAAACTGAGCAGAGTTAGGAAATGAGCTCAAGCTTTCCACAATCACAATATATTTTATTCTGCTTTGTATTCAAACAAAGCCTTGTCAAAGAGAACTAACCATGACACAGAAGCCTGAAATAATTTTTAAATATATTATGTTCCTTTCAGTCTGTTCAGCTTAGTGCCAGCACAGGTTCTCCTTAAATCCTGGACTGCACTCCTGGGATAAACTGCTGATTATATCAAAGGAACCTTCTCCTTGCCAAATTATTTGATACCTGGCTGGCATTTTCCCCAGGCAAGTGTGTTTTGCAAGCTCTCTGAACTGTGTTGCAGCCTCTGCTATTTTGGTTCTGTGATAGAAGCAGCAGCTGAGGCAGCTCCAAGCCTGTCATTTTCTAATCTCAGTCACCACATGCATGGTGCTTCATCAGTGATGAAAAATAGCAATACAGCAGCCTGGTGTTTTGGAGGCTGAGCTGTGTCTTGGCCAGGTAGAGCCCAGAAAACATTTTTGTGATGTCTGATGTCCATAACTCTCAGTCACCTCAGCAAACTGAGCTCCACACACTGTCTGTGTGTTCTTCCTCAAAGAAACTCAAATTACTTTGATTCTGGTCGTTGTTAGGTATCAAACCAGCAGTGTCCAGGGAAAGAGAGCCAAGCTGTCTTCCATGGAATCACTACAAGGCACCTCAGCAAGACAGGCAAAACTAAATCTGGCTTCCCTAAGTACTTTTGTCCTCATTCCTGTGCCAGCATTATTTGGAAACAGCAGCAGAGCAGGGATACCAGTAGGGCAGGGGTGATGGGAGCGGGGTTATGGCAGGAGGGAAAGTTACTGGACTGCAGTGGAGAAAGGGTGAGGACCTGACAGAGGTCTGGAGGGATTCCCAAATGTCCTTAGGGAGGGGGTACCAGCAAAGAGTTACAGGGTTCTGAGTAGGGGAGAAGATTTAGGAGCAGTCAGGGATGATTTGTGTCTGTAGCAGGTTTTTTTCTCTCCTTTCACCTTAACCTCCCCCTCTCCTCCCACTCCGTTTGACCTCAGCACAGCAGATCCCTCAGCTTGTATCTTCTTCCCCATCTTCTTCCCTGGCAGGAAAAGCATCCTAATTCCACTCCCATCACTCTTAGATACCATTGTCCATGCATTGCTTTTCTCCCATTTCCCTCGAGAGCTTCTGGCATGTAAGAACAATAATGTGAACTTGATGGGTCTTGGAGAGAACTATAAAATGAACCACAATGTTCTCTCCTTGCTCTCTTTGCATTCTGTTCCTGCTCAGTTAACTCTTCACTTCACAATTTTTCCTGACCAGTTTAATTTTTCCTTGTAAATTCATAATCATCTTTTGCATAATGGATATTTTGAGTCACCAAGTCTCAAGAAAGTGAACAAAAAGCCAAATGAAAATAAATCTCCCTGATGTTGAAATGGTTCAAATAGATCTCCTGCTTTTGTGCCCACTACACCATTATATTCCTTTACTTCCAAAAATTCTACTTGGAGGCAGAATATTTTGTGCAGAACACGAAGGGCTAAAAATAAGTTGCCTATACCTGTGACTGGAAACAGGACATCAGAGCCAGGAAAATCCAAAAAATGGGGAATATTTGACAGCCAAGGGAAGTCTCTCCAGTAATACTACTCTGCTGCTGCCAACACCATTTAACAGGAAATTCTCCACTGGTTTCTAGGACGTTGGCCCTACAAATCAACTGTCTCTCAGCCTATATTTCAAGTCTCATTTGCTGCTTTGATGATTGACCTGCCATAGGGAAAAAAATGTCTTTCATTTTTCTAAACAAGCAGCCTGCTAATTGTTCTCCACAAAATCTTCTTGAAGCAAGTGTGTACATTTGAGTGTATGTAAAAACTTCCCATTTGAAAGCACAGTTGTATTAATTTTGGTTCATAATTTCAGCCTTCCCCCTGACAATATAAAATTATGCAGTCTAGAGTGATGTAAATTGGGTACTATGATAATTAATTCAATTTTTAATGTCTCTCCCTTTCTCTAATACCAATTATCTTCTGTAACACCACAGTGGTGTTGAAAAATGCCAGAACAAATTCTGCACAACTACTTTACAAGGAAAAATCAAAAGCATGTACCAAAAAATGTATATCTGATTACTGTGTAAGCCAAGACAATGAGATCACTGTTGCCCTACAGCTTATAAAGAGGTCCTGTTTTATGTTTTTCCCATCATCAGAGAGCAGGTTTTACAGCTCCCTGGAAGTGGCATCAGGTAACACTGCAATAAACACACTGGCTCCAAATTTCAGCCAGGGCAAGATGATGGCAAAGCCTTTTCAGGCTGCACTAGAAATTCAGACCAGCCAAGAATCATCTTGACATCCATGAAATGTATAAGGTTTGACCCTTTTTTGGAAAGCAAGTGTAAAGGGATTGAAAAACCCTTCCCAAATTCACATTAACCTTTGCCTACAGCAATCATGGACAGGGCAATGCAATGTAGATTTGGGCTTCATAATCAAAGGGGACTATAATGAACTACCATGGAAGGGAACAGGTTCAAAGGGGAACAGACAAGCAGAAAGAAACATAAACCATGTGCCTAAGATCAGTCATCTGAAAACTGCTTGGAATGAGAACATGAAAAAAATCTTGACTTCTAATCAGAACAGTGTATAAAAATTTAAACCAGTTAGATGTAATTAGACTCCATATAAAGGTCACACTTCTCAAAACCTCACATTGCTGCATTCCAGGCTGTACTCCTCTTCTTTCAAAGGCACTGATTGGTTTTATTCTTGAAAAGGAAAGTCTTGACTATTTAATTCAAGACAGCAAAATGCCTCAGTCGCATCCTCAGTTTTAAACACGGCACTGTTTTGGTTTTGTGTTAATCTAAAGAGCCCTCTGGTGTTCACCAACCGCAGCCACACCAGAGTATTTCAAATTAATAAAGAACTTCCTTGCAAATCTGCCTATTAACTCTACCAAACACCTCCAGTTAAGGAAAAGAAAGTGAATTTTAGGCACTGAGTGATACATCTGGATGAAGAAGTCATTTAAACTCCATCAGTCTTAACCTCCATGTGTCTATTTACAGGATTGTTACTTCAGGAACTCGAAAGGATATTTTTGTGTTGCAGTTACTGTAAGGACAAAAAGTGTAAATTATTTTAAATGTGAAATGAAAGTGTCAATTCACTTTACATCAGTTATAGATCATTTGTACAAAAGCTTTAGAACTGTTTATAATGTCCCAGCATTAGCTGGTTATCTAAAAGTAAAGGAAATTTATGTTTCTCATGAAATCAATAATATTATCCAGGGATAATAAGGAAAACACATCAAATCCTGTAGTGAATTTAAGTCTATGAAATTACTCTACTGAGGTCATTAACCACAAGGTCAAAGCACATACAACTTTATGAAGAACAGCAAAGAAGAAAACCTCGTTTTCCCAAAGGAAATTCACTGCTACTTTACTATTATGATGTTTTTCCATGTAAATTAGAGTTCAATTCTCAGTGTCCTGTTACGATTTCCCTCTTCCTGTAACCTCCATTAGAAAATGAAAAGCAGCATGAAAGAAAGCAGAGTGACACTAGAACAAATTAATTATGATGCTCTGACACAGGGGATTGGTTTGGTTTATTATATTAATGATATCACAGATTAATTTTGAAGAACCCTACTGGTCCTAATTCACAGAAACTGTAGATGCTTCAAGAATATTTTGTTAAAACAAGCAATGATTTCCAAGGTCAGGAACGAGCTGAGCATGCCATTATTTGACAGGAACATTTTCAGATACTTCCAGGACTCACAAACATGTTTGACAGCTGCTGGCAGGTCAGTTGTCGCAACCACAAGGTTTCATTTTCACCCTGATGTAGCCAAAACCATCAAACTAATCTATTCCCTGAAGAGACACAATATTATATACCAAATTTATTCAGCATTTTAAAAGAAAAAGGTCAAGGTAAGGAAAAATGCATGCACTACAATCCCTATTGAGAGGTGACTCCACAGAGGGCAGCTCTAGGAAGCAAACACATTTTCTTCAGCTGGAAACTGAAAACCAAAGCATGAACATGCATCTCCTGCAAATGCTTTTAAAAGAACTGTAATTCTCGAGTTTACAAGGATTTCAAGTGGCTCTGTCTTCATCTTTTAAAAGTATATTGAACTTTCTGTTCCATGTTTGATTAATAACCTGTTTTCCTTTTCCACTTCTCAAGAATGATTCCAGAGATGAAAACATTTTCCTTCTGCCCTCAAAATGTTTATGGATTTCATAAGATTTTACACTGATCTCTTCAAATGCTCCTAAACATTACATGCCAAAAGATGAGGAGATTTAAATACTGGCCCAAGATTCTTTCAACCCATTTCAAGTGAAATAAAGGTCAGACCTTAAAAACTTTATGACTCTTGAGAAGTGAAATGTGAACTGAACTCCTGGTTGAAATTGAAGCTACTTCAAATTCTGGAGAACCCAGAGCAGAGCAGGAGATGATGAATGATGGCTAAAAACCTCCTGGAGGTTTTTAAAGTGAGCTTGGCCATGGCACTGAGTGCCATGATCTGGTAAAGGGACTGGAGTTGGCCCAAGGGTTGGACTTGATGACCTCAGAGGCCTTTTCCAACCCAATCCATTCTATGATTCTATGAGATGCTGCTGCCACCACCCTGCCTGGCAAAACCTGGTAATCAACAGCCCCCTTTAATTAGGGAGGCTTTAAAGACAGCGTCCATCAGTCCTTGGCAGACCCCATGCAGGAAACTGGTTGGATTACACAGAATTAAGAATGGTGTGACATTAAAATTCAGCACTTCAGAGGAGATAATAATAATAAACCACCAGCAAACTTGCAGTGAAGATCTTGGCCCCTCCAGAGGCAGATGGAGTGCCCATCTCTGAGCAGTGGCTGTTCTGGGCAGCATCCACAGCTCCTCAGAGGTCAGACCAGTGCATTTCTAATTCCTTTCATGTTCCTCATCATAATATCTGACATGATAAGCAATACTTGGCACATAAATCTCTAATCTTTAAATCACATTATGGAGCCTGGTGTAAATCAGTTAGCAGGCACTCAGCAATAGGACAAGGGGGCACGATGGGCTCAAGCTCTGCCAGGGGAAATTGAAGTTGGAGAGCAGAA
>JAWWLZ010000082.1:59686474-59699014 GCA_035041345.1 Poliocrania exsul
AAAACAGGGGCATCCTGTGGATACTTTCCAGTTTTATTCTGCTGCCATAACAAAGTCACACAGAAGAATTGTAGGTGTAACAGATCATGCTCTGCATTCAAATCTTTATATAACATTTAAACACATCCACTCAAAGAAAACATTCCCCAGTTCTTTATTTGAGGGAATAACTTAAACACAAAAGAAAAACCACATACATGCTTGAAATAAATTTTAACATAGATATGAAAAAAAATTTGGGGCAACATTAAAGAATGAAGTCTCAGAACCAGCCTGATGTTCTTATATATTTTAAATGAATGTAAATTAAAATGGAACATACTTATTTCATTTACTCCTCAAAATTAAGTGCAGCACAACACAGTTTTAAGTGCCCTGGCACCAAAATAATATACAAATAATTAATAGACTAATCCATTGGTAAATTTATCATTTGTTATCCAGTTTTGTATCATCTAAAGCCAAATGTGACAGTATTTGTTCATGTCCATGTCCAGCTCTCTTCTCTAGGATATAGCATTTATCTGCCTGCAGAGTTGTGGGTAGATGAAAACCCCAAGTACTAATTACCAGGATGACATCAAGCATGTTCACACAAACTTTGGACTGCAGAAAAGGATGCTCAGCTAAACTTTCCAGACCATTCCTACCTGAAATGTGACATGTTTATATGGAACAAAGTTTGGAAAAAGGTCAGCTGAAGCAGCCATAGAATACAATGTTTTAGGCTTGTAGTAATAAGCTTTTCCCACCACCAGAAGCTTCTCTCCTAATAATTTGTCATACATGATAAAGTGGGAAAGAAACTTGGAACTCAAACGTACATAATTCTCAATCTTTCCTAGTTATGCTGTAAGTTGGCCTGTAATACATGAAATTATCAAAGTGCAAATGTACCAAAAGCAAAATTTGATGTCTGATTATCTTTTATCGTCAGAGGGCTTTGTCTTGCTTCTTAGAGCCTTTAAATTACAATTTCATACTTGGCAATACTTTAAAACTGTACTTACTAGCATTTATGTGGGGGGAAGTTCATAGAACTCAGCTTTAAGAAGCAGAACAGAATATATATCTGAAAGACATCTAGTTATATAAACATCTTCACCTTGTAAATTAGAGATCAAATAAAGGGGGTTTAACAATATCATAGCTCCTGTAAAAACAAAACATGACATCTTTGAAAAGAAAAATTGCATTTATTCAGTAGGACCCTGGTGGTGGTCAAAGCCAGGCTGGGTAAGGCCTTGAGCAACCTGGTCTAGTCAGAGGTGCCCCTGCCCAAGGGTTGGGACTACATGATCTTTAAGGTCCATTCCAACCCCTTCAACATTCTATGATTCTATGATTTTTTTTGTTAAGGTTGCATGTTTTTTTTTTCCAATGATAGAGCTTTATGAGAATAAGCATTGTACCTCAAAACAAGTTTGCTGTGTCATTCCTAAATGAAGAGATTAAAAAAAAAAGAGAGAGAAAGCCTATGCAGGAAAATGGGGGTAGGCAGAGTAAGTACTTATATTCATTTCATAAATCATTAAGTTTATGCAGTGAAGTTATAGGGAAGATGGGAGGGAAGAGATCTAAAAGTAGATTTTAATTTTTTTGTTCATTAATACTGTTTTAGTAGAACAGTATTACAACAGATATTCTGATTTTGTCTGTCTTATTTCTGTTGAAAAGTATTTTCTTCCCTGTCCCATGGAAAAGCTACTAGATGGATGTTTAGCCTTTACTGAATGACTCCCTCAATTTGTTTTTAATAATATTCTAATAATAAAAGGACAAAAAAACCTTCAAGTCAAAGTGCAAGCCACCATATTTCAGCCCTTCATAAAAGTGTTACTATTTTTCCTCATTCATCTTCACTTATTTTTTAATATAAAAGCTGAATGAGTTTAGTTCTTCACTCCCCACTGTGCATTCCAATTAGCAGAAACTTCCTCTACTCAGCCCAAATGAATTTGGAAGTTTGTTTTCAAAATAATCATAGAGTATTTTTAAACTGTTCTGTTTCTGCACGACCAGAAGCAATGAGCAAAACTAAACTCTTAACCTGTTATTGTAACAAGGATTTCTCTGAATAAATAGCAGAGAGTATTTTAAAGTTTTTAACAGTAATGTAAAAGTTAGTTTTTCAAGTTTTGATTAGCTACAATAACCTTTCTATGATTGCACTGTAAACTGTTCCAGTTCTCTTATTTAAAGGAACAAACTTCATATTCCAAAGCCCACTTAGTGGAAGCTAAGAACATGAAAAAATATTATAGAAAAGGTCATTGATTGCAAGTGGGAAATCAGAGTTCCTTCCTACAATAATTCTAGAATTTTTCTAAGCTATTCAGGCTCTTGGAAGCCAGTTTGAACTCCTATGAGCATAATCAACCTGAGAAGCACAGTTAGTGGATAATTCCCATGGTCACAACTAACTGCCAGCATTTTGAATGCTGTGTGTAACTTAGTCCTGCTTTAATCTGACCTTCTGAAATGAAGGTTCACAATAGCATGACTTCAGCCAGACAGAAGAGGACTCTCAACAAAAGTCCTCTTAGCTAAGCTGTGGTCAGGGATTTTAATGTCACTCCTGCCAGTAATACCTTAGCTGGAAAAAAGCCCCCAACAATATGTAATATTGGGGTGGGGGAGAAAGAGGAAAAGGAAGATGAAGATTTGATCTTCAGGTACCATTTACTATTCAAGTACCATGTAGGAAAAAAAGGCAGCAATAGGAAACTTGAAGATAATTTTACCCACAGTAAACAATTATAAATATCTCTATAAACACAAAATTTCAGTACTTAAAATGCTGCTATTTTGCTTGCTTCTCGAACCCCACTCAAGTAAGCGCCTGTGACCGTCTGAGGAAAGTGCCTATTTGTGGCCTGTATTAAAAGACAAAAAAAGTTACTTGTTACTATTAGAACAGGTAGAATTTCAGTTTATGACATCAGTTTTGTTTTCCTTAACCATACAGCAACGTTTTATAAACGCCATGGAAAAGTCCTTACAATAAATACACTTAAGATTTTTAGGGACTTCAAAATCTGCAAGTCAGCAAAAGCAGCAGCGTGTTCTGCCATCTGCACTTTAGGGGGCAGGTTAAATTCTGCGCCATTATGGAATGCACCTACACCATCATCTTGCATTTGTTACATGTTACAACTGGAGCAACAGAAAGACAATTTGACTAAAAAAGCAGTTTACTCCTGACCTGAAATATTTGTCAGGCTTCCCATGCCTGATAATAATATGAATAAAGTTCTGTATCAAGAATCATTAGCACATTTGTGTAACAGAATATTTATATACTACCTCTAATGGTGCTGGTTAGCAAAAGACAATCTTCCCTAAAAAGCTGCTCCCTAATAATCTTAATTGCCAGCAACAAAGACACTCACCTCACCAGCAAAAAAAACTTTTCCTTGTATGTCTTCAGCTATAATGTCATAAGCTTCCCCACTGCCCCCTGTTTTCACAAAGCTGTATGCCATCTGCAGCCAGGGGTCATTGCTCCACCGAGTAACAAAGAACTTCACTGGGTCAGGAACCTCCTGCAGAATCAACACACAAGTTATGCACTGCAAAGAAAAGTTTGTAATTGCACAGCTTTTCTCATAAACAATTTCCTGTAATCTTCAGAGTATGTAGTAGTGTTAAGATATGGAGTAGATCCCACTCAGGAATTAAATTCCAATTTTTTTTTATTATAGCACTAAGCACAAAGCTGATTCTGTTTGCTAGATTTGCCTGAAACATCATAGCTGTGCTGTTCTGAATGCAACAAAACTGCATATTGTACATACCTAGAACTACACATGAGAAAAAAAAATTCTCCTCAAAATACATACATACCCTTGTAAACAAATATAATACCGTTATCATTGTTCAACATGTTTGCATCAATAATGTAAGCAATTGTTGGCTTGGGTAGGCATAATGCTTTGCCACTTAAATCTCAAAATGCAGTCTTCATTTTGGAGATAATTTTATTCCAATGGAGAAATAAGATTACTTATCTAAGATCAAGAAAAGCTGTCTTGAAAACTCAGTTTAGGGAGAAAACAAAAACCAGAAAGTCAGAGTGTCTGTAACTGAGCCATGACAATAACACTGTATATTCTTTGCAGTGTGCAAATTCCACACAGTTCTACCAAAAAAGGGCCTGCAGAATGAAGGCTTAGTCACCCACAGCTGGGTCCTGCTCTGGAGGAGCTCATGACAGGTAAGCAGAAGCACCTCTGGTTGCCTCTTGCACATCTGGCACTGACAAACAGACTGTTGCATTCAGACTCTCATGAGACTGAAATAACAGGGATGTGGACATTGCACATGGTTCCAGGAACAATAAAGCCATCACCAAAACTATGTTTTCTAGGAATAGCTGAGCTTTCAGATGCTGAAATTCCTTCAAGATCATTAATCCCAATATCTGAACCATCAGGAATACTTGAGAGATCACCCCTGAACATTATTGACACAATCATTCCTCGGGATATAACTGCTTTAAATAAATTAATGGAAGCATTACTGCCTCTAGTAATGCAAATAACATTGCTAAGTGACAGGGTTATGCTTGCCCCAGATTTCTCTGATTTTCCTATTAGTTTTTATCCTAATGATGATCTGGGGGAAGGAAAAAAGGTAGAAATTTTTATCTAGTGTTTGATTTTTGCAATAGATCATTTTGCCTGTACCTCCATCCCAAGACAGCTGAGGAAGGGTTGTTAGTTATTAGAAAATGAGGATTGGATTGGTTTGGTTTGAGGATGTTGTAAGCTCAGTTGCTTTGGGGGAGAACAGAAATAATAATCAAATTCATCTTAAAGATTCAGCTTAAAGATTTTATTGCATATTAGAAGTGACAAAGACCAAAAAAA
The DNA here is from genome assembly GCA_035041345.1 of Poliocrania exsul. Classification (NCBI taxonomy): domain Eukaryota; kingdom Metazoa; phylum Chordata; class Aves; order Passeriformes; family Thamnophilidae; genus Poliocrania; species Poliocrania exsul. The sequence goes on from JAWWLZ010000082.1 coordinate 59,691,346, forward strand.
AAGTGACAGGTAAGTAAGAAGTATGTTTGTGTTACCTGCCTAAATTTTAATCAATTTTGCTTTCTAAAAGCACTTTGAAGGATGATAGTTCATTTCTATTTTTCAATTCATTACTATTTTCCTTCAGGTAAGATCTAAGATATTTCAATTTACATTTTTCACACAGGGGATCAAACCCTGTGTTTTTAGCATATCTCAAAGGTGCATATTCCCTGAAAACAACAAGAAAAGAAAAATAGTTTAAAATGTCAATGGCTTTCCTATACATCATGAGGTACTACATTTGACAAGTTAACTTGTTGGCAAGTTAATTCATGTCTTAATAAAAGAGGCTTCTCTTACCTGCTCCTTAAACAGCTCTCTGAGTACAGTCATGCACTGTTGCACCACTTGTTGATCTTCTAAATTCTTAATGGTTGCCACAGCATCTCCAGTGACCACTGACATTAAAATGCTTTCTTTGCCCTAAAAACAAGACCTTATTATGTTATTATTTCTTGAAGAGTCCCTTCTAGTTGGTATTGCAAAGGTATTTTCAGCTGCAAAGTAACTTTTGTTCTGGAGGAAGGTGGGTTTGATTCTTTAGAATAAAGGGTGTGTATTCTACAGTATTTATACTCAAATTACTAAACCTTCTGAGGTCTCGTTCACGGATCTGTCACAGCCCCTTCACAACTCAGTGAATTAACTGAAAACTTTGTATCCGATGGAAAACATTCCATTTATTACAACAAAGTATCAGCTTTTTAGCAATACATAGCATTGCTTCCACTGCTTTTAAGAGTAGCAAAGGTGGGGGGAAGAAGCAGCATTTAATTGTTCAGTAATTACTGCAGCTAGATTGCAAAGTGAATTTCTGAAGGCCAACAGAAAATACAGCAAATCATACCTCTGGATCCATGTCATAGAAAACACTGAAGAGCCCACGTTGGGTAGAATTGGGTGGCACATGACCAAAAAAATCAGCCCCTTGAATTTTACTGTCCCAAAATCTATAAGGAAACTGCAAGGCAATCTAGAGACGGAGAGAAAGATGGAATTAAAGCTTTTCATACCACAAAATAAATAACACGGGATGGTATATGTTCTTCTCATTCTTTTTGTTTCCTGTTTCCACTCATTTAGAGACACAGGAGTGGCTCTTAACAGAGAATACATGAGCCTGTTCTCCAAGGGGGACAGGCAGAGAAGAAAAATGCTAATCTGATAAACTGCAAATGCACAGACTATCAAATTCACAATGGAATTCACTGTGTAAAATGCTCAAGAAACTCAGCAGATACTTTTGCAGACCTAATGTAAGAAATTGAGCAATCCCCTTCCTGTGTTGAGAGTTTCTGAATCTTGCCTTTAAATGTCAACATTACTATAAATCCTGTTTCTGGCACTTCTCTGTTACTCTTTGTTATAAGGACACATCATGCTAGGGATTTTTTTCAGGAAGTGCTGTGTTGTTGCACTGGTCAAATACACAACTTTCAGTGTTCTTCACAAATAATTTATGCATTTATTAGGTTTAAAAGGACCTGAGATAAACAAATTATTGGACTTTTGGAAGATCCACGACAATCACAAAGCCTTGCTCAAAATTAGGCAGAAAGTGCTTAAGCCATGAAATTATTCTTCAAACAATTTTTTAACAACACTATTAAGTTGGGAAATCTAAGAAAGAGAAATTTATGTGATTCCCAATAATATTTTGCTCTTCTGGACTGCTGTATACAAATAAAATGAAATGAAAATAAATCCTGAAAAATACACTGCAAAAGAAACAGGGGCATAATAAATGCTGAAAAATACACTGAAAAAAAAACAAACCAGGGACAAAACAGCCAATGTTTCTATGAAAAGAAAACTAAAGAGAATATGAAATCATGTACCTTTTCAATGACTCCTGCTCCCAAACTATTAATGGCTTTAATTTTTTTTTCTGACAGTGGAGGATTAAACTGAATGGCATTTTTCTGCAGAAGGGCCAGTGGTACAGTCACCAATACCTGAAAGAAATAGCTACAATCACAACAGCAGCAAAACCTGGATACTGCACTTCAGCCTCACAGCACCCTCTTAACTGTCTTGGATTATTCTTTTAGGATGCAGCAAAATAACTCACCAAACATTTCCAGATTAGTGTCTGCTTTTAGTTCCCACTAATGGCAAACACAGGCCTTAAATTCAGGTGAGAACAAATCCTAAAGTTCACTGATTTTAGGTCTTAGTCTGTTGAATTGGTTGTATCAGAGTGGCTCACCATGCTGCTAATACCTCCTGTAAATGACAGTCAATGTCTTCCAGATTAACAGAAATGTCATTTTGAAAGGAAAGATCCATGGTCAGTGTTTTGGTTTGGTCTTAATTCCTTCACAGATCCCCTCTCTAAAATATGCTCAATAACACTGTTGATGCCAATCCAATCTTTACTGGGTTTATATATAATTTTAAAAATTACTAAAAGCTAAAGTACTCTGCACAAAAACAGTTGGGGATACAGGGAATAAAGGAAACTGAGATATATGGGTTGTCAAATCCTGCATAGCAAAGTGCAGATTTTAACAGAGCAGATTCATTTGCAAAACGGAGTAAAACTGAGCAGGGAATGCAACCAGATGAGAAAAATATCACTTCAAAAACCAGATAAAAATCTATTTATTTCAGATTTTTAGTACTGCCTTTATAGTCCATAGTTCTTCAAAGCAGCTTGTACTCAAAACTTAAGCATGCTCACTGAAAATTAGGCTCTAAGACACCTAAATACAGGTCACTAGAATGCATGAATATTGATCTTTGAGTGGGGACTAATTGGACTAAATAGTCTTCTGAGAGGGAAGAAAAAAGACAAAAATACACATGTAGTGTGTACTCCCTACAATTCTTCATACTGAGGCACATTGGGTACCTTCTGTGTTGTCCACACTGTTCCATCTGCAGTAGTGACCTGCACTTCCTCACCAGAATAGTCAATGCTCTGTACCTATGCAAAGACAAATAGAAAGAAAGTTATACTACAATGCAAATTTCAACAACAATAGCTAATAAATTTACCAGTCAGTAAACTAGAAAGTGAAGAATACAAATTTCCAGAGAAATGCCAAAAGACAAAAAATAGCCTCCATGAAAGCTGAAAATCATCATGATTATAACATATAAGACCATCATATCATAATATTTAAGTACTGACAGTCCTCCAGGAAGATTTCCAGAAATGCAGAAATCATCCTCTTAAAAACAAAACAAATTAATCACAGGCAAAGATTTGCCTGGTCCAAAAGAATATAAAAATATGACTGGAGCCATCCAAGAAAACATTTTCCAGACTCACTGGGAAATTCAGCCTGATATCCAGCCCTTCTGCCAGCTTCTCAATCACAGTGGAATATCCCACAGTTAGGAGAGTGTGATCTCCAGCAAACTGGGCAAAAAATTCATTGTGGTCCCATGAGCGTGCAGATACCTGTGAACAGAACACACCTGGCTGTTTCTGCTGGGGAGGGGATATGGGTAATAACAGAAGTCCCCCAGTTTAGAAGCCACCCTGTTCCTCTTTGCAACTGGGGAAAAAATCACCAGAGTTTATGGCAGCACTGACAGAACCAAATTGCTTATTTACAATACACAATGTATGAATTGCTGCATTAAGAACGGTCATGACATGGGTTGGTCACTAGCAGGTAGTTTATAGTTCTTCTTGGTAGAAAAAACATGGAAAGTAGTACAAAAATTCAGGTGTATTTATTTCAGATGTCTGTATGTAGCAAAGAAATCAGATTTTACAGCCTTAGAAGTTTATAGAAAAATGGAAATACCTTATTTCTGAACATGGAGGGGAAAATAAGATACAGAAAAAAGCTCAGTGGAATTTTTCTATCACTTTGGAGGTCCTTCCATGATGACTTTCATTGACTTTCTCCTCCAACTTCTACAAACTTATACTTAGTAAAACAGTGGTATTTGCACTAAGCAATTACAATCAGCAGTGAAAAATCTGAAACAATTCTCAAACTGCTATTCAAATGCTGAGTATTATTACTGCAGTTGCATTTACTCCACATTTGAATTTTAAAATCAAAGGTAGGAGATTTCTTTCTTATTTCCCCTGAGTGCTGAGCAACAGAAGTCACACACACCTGAAGAGGAAACTTTGCTGTGAATTCTCCCACCCAGCATCTCAGCAAAATGTCCTGTCTCTGCTAACCATCTACTCTCCACTTCTACATTAAATAGAATCTTGCTAGAAGCACGTCAGGAACTCCCATCAGATTCCCTAAGGCAGTGCTGGAGTCAGTGTCTCAGTGCTTTCAAAGAGCAGGTATGGGATGTAGGAACAGCAGGGATAGCTGATCCCTCCTCTGGGGCCATGGGATGGATCAGGTGACTTCTCAGTGTTACTTCCAATCCTATTTTGTGTGCAGCTCAACCACTTCAGGAGACAGCTGTCAACACTCACCTGAGAGAGATTGCTGCCACAGGCATACTCCAAATTACTGAGATGGAACTGTAGTACTTTTTCTTCCAGCTCACTGAACTGGATACCAGACTCCTGAATAAAGGCTTTATATATCTCTTGTATTTTTTCTGTAAAAGAACATGTTTAGAATATATCACCATTTGTCAGAAGTCCTACTGCATTTCAACACACCATTCTCTGCATCACAAGATTTTCAAGCTTGCTGCTGATCTGTACCATGATGTTTTTCTTCTTAGAGAATTTTAAAACAACAAAGACAAAAAACCCACACCACCCACAAGATCTTTCCAGTGATAAAATACAACTTTGTTGTTTAATCACAGGTTTCCCTAGTACGATCTTGTTCAAGAAGCAAACATACTTCAGGAAAGAGGTTAAAATTACTGAGAAAAATAAGAAATAGAAACTGTGCAACAGCACAGCTGAGCTAGGCAGTTGACACAGGAGAGAAATTAGTTGCTTAGCTCTCATCAATATATTTCAGGTACAATACACTTCAAGATAATGGAGGATCCTTGCAAATAAATCCTGATTAATTCTTACAGAATCAAAAGAGCTGAGAAACTGGATTCAGAGTTCCCTGAAGAAAACAGGAGTTGCTAATTGTGTCTTACAGAATCCACGCTGAGGAGATTTGGGAGGCAGACATTTGTGAGCAAGGCAGACATTTCTGAGCAAGTTTATTTTTTGCTGGTGAGCTTTCATGCTCTAAGCGTGGTGGGAGGTGTTACCCATGGAGATGGGGCTATTCTTGCCAGCAGAAGGCTTTGATCAGACTCTTTTTTAGGCAGAATAGTCAAAAAGTGTAAGAGTTATGGCTTGCTATGCCTGCTTCAGGCAGAAGCAAGTCTTTTGAACTGGTAGTGCCACCAGTTGTACTGAAAAAGCTCCACCATGAAACAAGACACTGCATCACAAGTCCCTGTAGGATTTAAGGCCAGACACACACTTTAAAAAATGTCTGATGCAAGAGACAGTTAAATATAAAAACTCTGAACACAGCCAACATCTTCTCTTTGCAACACATCTCCCACTTACCACCAAGAGGAACGTCTTGATGTTGGGTTTTATCTTTTCTCCACTCAGAGACGACATCTAGGATGGCATTGAAATGAAAGTCCATACGTTTATCAATAGTGGGATCTGTTATCCTTCCACCTTCCTGGATCAAGTCACATTTCTCCCCTAGTTTGTGCATTTTAATGCCAAGCTTAAGAAAAAGACATTTTATTGCTTTTTTAAGTATGGAAAAACTACAGAGCCTTTCCCACTCAAAGTTATTTAAAGATGAATCCTTCAGATTTAAGTGATACCACTTAAAACACATCCGTAACTTTAAATAGTCAGTTAACTGTTGTTTTCCTAGAACTGGAATACCAACAATCCTTCTACCTGTTAATTGTCCACAAATGGTTTTTGCCCACTTTTCCATCCTTCTTTTCTTTACTGGGGATTCAAAGAAGCCTCCTCTCCAACTTTCCTCTCAGGCTAGGGGCTAGTACAGAGATGCAGAGTCTAAATCACAATTAAAATCAGCTCCTTTCTACAACTTTCTGGTGCCTGAGGCCCAAATAATTCCCTCAGCTCAGGAACTGACAGGATATTTCTTGCCAGTTATCACCAATTTTATTAACAACTAAAGAAAGAAAGAAATTATTTGGAATGAAACCTTGTGCCTTGCTTTGCTTGTCCAACTTGCATTGAACACACAAAAGAGTTAAAACAGAATAAAAATGTTTTTATGTTCTACAGAGTCAAGTCCAGAGAAAATAGCACAAACATAGTGCTAATTTCTTCCTAGGGCCAGTGTCTGTCATATGCTCACAGCTCTCCAGGTTGTTGGTCACCACTGCAGCTCTCAAGGTACAGTTTTACTTTCCATGAAAGATGACATTAAATGACCACAAAGGGAGGAGTGCCCAAAGTGCATTACAGAAGTCATTGTTCCTCACCTCACAAATAAAACATGATTTTTTTAAAAAAGAAAAATAAAAATTTCCTCATGACACTATTGAGGACTAAACATTTAAAAGAGCACGGGCTGGATTTGCACGTGTGTCTGAACAAAATCCGTACTCAGGTTCCACCTGGAGAAATTGAGCTGCCTGCCTCAAAAAAATCCTAAAATAAGGCAGTAAATATAAATAATAATTTTTAAAGAAATTGAACTGCAGTGTGTTTGCATCAGTAGTTGTTAGACATATTAATGCAGAATTTAAAAAGAAATATCAAAGAAGAGCAAAGGCAAGTAATTTGTGCAGAATTTAACTAGAAATATAAGGCAAAGCAAAGGCAAGTCTGTCACGGAAGCAACAACCTCCCACAGTAAAGCATTTCTCAGCCCTAAGGAAGCCTGCTGTCTCCAGACAAGGGGGAAAAAAGTGGTTTCTTCTGGTTCTGAAGCTGCAGCCACCTTGTTTTTCTTTATATTCATTAATTCAGCCCTTCTCTATTGCCAGCTGTTATCAAAGATGTAACAGCAACATGGAGTTTACTTACAATGCAGGACAGTGATTTAATCATGTCACAGAAAAGGACCCCCACCCTTCCCCAGCCACCTGAACCTGGTTTTAGCAGCAGTTTTCCCCAGTGATAATGCACGGCCACTGCAGGGAACCCACTTGCTCACACATTAGTGCCATGGGGTTGTTGACACATCCATTGACGATTTGGGCACCTCTTCCAACGGTGACTCCCGTGAATGTCTTATCGTCCCACACTCGGCCACCAATTCTGTCTTTAGCTTCTAACACAATGACCTGGGGCAAAATGCAGCTTGGTAAATTGCAAGATTTAATTATATTGAGCATATCTGTTCAACTCCAGAGCAAAGGAGGAAACAAAACACAAAAAAAACCCCTGAAAATTACCCTTTGGGATATACACATACAAAGATAACTGTTGCTTTAGAAACAATCCTAATAAAAATAAGCTTTCTTTTTAAAAAAGCTAAAGACCTATTAGGAAATCTTGAAACTGGAGTTCAAGGCATGCTACAGGCTATTAAACACAATGATCTGGGTACAGCTCTGTGTAAAACCTATGCTGCACACTTTCTTGAATTTTAGATACAAATAAATGGAGATTTACTCAGCAAACCCACTAAATTTTGCAAATTAATTAGGATGCCCTATACATACATGTTTGTATCAGGAGTGTAGGGGTTTTTCATGTTGAAGAACACTCTAAAAGCAGAGGAAGTCT
>JAWWLZ010000082.1:59702781-59738081 GCA_035041345.1 Poliocrania exsul
CCCCCACCTGACTATAAGTTCCCTTCAGGTAGTTCTAGACAGTGATGAGGTCACCTCTGAGCCTCCTCTTCTCCAGGACAAAGTTCATCCCACCTGTTTAAGCCCCAGAGCCCTGAGATGGCCCTTACCAGTGACATTAGGCACGCTCTTTAAGTGCTCCAACTTGCCCAGGCTGGATTCACCAGGTGAGCGGTTAGTGCTGGTGCAGGATGGACTCATGCCCACGCAGTCTGGGTAATATGCAGCTAGAAAGGGAGCTGCCACACTGTCTTTCAGCAAAGGAGGGAGTATGAGCATGGAGTACCACCAATGGTCTGAAACTTCAGCCACTCTCTGGCCAAGCAGCAAAGTGAAGGAAAGAGAGGAGAAGAGAACACGTCAGTACTTGGAAAATGAACTAAGCTGCCCCCTCCCTCCAAAACTGAGACCAAAAAGCACAAGAAGGACCAATCTCAGAACTGCAAGTCATAAAGACATTTTCTCTCCCTCTTTCTCCTTCCTCAGCCTGACACAGAAAACCTGTAGTGCTGATCTCTCCCTCAGAAATGGAGCTGAAACTTCACAAACTCCACACCCACGTGGAGAGCAAACACATGAGACATTCCATCCATGCCTTATGCCTTTTATAAAACATTTATAGTCATTTATGTGTTCAGAAATCTGGACTTGGAAAAGTGTCCACGGATTGATCAATTTAATTTGGATTCTGCTATCCCCATCAAACACCTTCTGAAATGCAAATGAATCAGCCTTAATTTACAAGTCAAACATGCATTAAGGAAACAAAGCCACAAAGCTTCTAAAGGAGTCAACAAAAAGCTTGAATATGTTCCCTGGGATAGAGGAACCTCAGAGTACATTTGTCAGCATTGGCTTATTGAACATCAGCTCACAGGGAATCTGAAATGCAGATGATCACAAACCCCTTGAAACACCAATATACATCTTGTATGTACAGTTTGTACTATGGGGGAAAGGAGATAGAAAACAAGTTTAGGTGTTCTCTTGCTGTCTTCAAAAAGAGGAGACTGGCTGAGCTAAAGACAGAAACCACTGGAAAGATAAGAATATTTTAGAATGAGGAATTTTATTTGGATGCTGGCAACTGAATCCTGTTTTGCCTGATCAAAAATGAGAATTAGGAGTAAAACTTGAATCACAACTCAAAGACACCATGAACCACTTGAAATCTAAAGGGTATGGTAAGGGAAAAGAAGAAAAAGAAGAGAAAGTAGAAAGCCCTAGGCTCTGTTGCAAATAATGTGTGACAGTTCCCTGAGCAAAATGCACAAATACTGACACAACTGGCCAAAGGACAAAAAAAAAAAGAAGGAAATTAATATGCCATGTTATAAGACTGCTTTCATATTCTAAGACAAATGAGGAGGACAGTCACTACTCACCAAGTCCTCAGGCATGGAACACTGGTCAGAGCCCTCAGTCTGAAACAAAAGTAATGGTATCAGAGCTATTCTTAAGCTGTGCAGCAAAAATTAAATACACACCAAAGTCATTTGCTATCACATAGTTCTATAAACTAAAAGAAAAGAGTGTTAGTGTTAGCCTTCTGTGGCAGAGCTGATTGTAAAAAAATAAACAGTAGAGAAACTTACAGGTTAAAAACAGCACACACCATGAAGCAAAAGCACTCTAGAAAATGTTTCTCATTTTTTCAGTTACTTTCTACTGATCAGACATTAAAATATACATTCTATTCCATAAAATGAGGTGGAACACTGAAACAAATTAAGAAAAAAACCCCAGAATTTTATAGAAAAATTCTTGAAATATCTCACATTTTCTAGAGTGACTCTTCCAGCTTAGACTATAAAAGAGAGTTTCTCATTTATTTTAAGAGTAACTTTATTACAGAGTTTCAAGATTAAATGCTGACTCTTCAGATTTTTATATGACCAGTATTTTCAGGTTATGTTTTTTCATATAGATTCTATGGTACTTTAAAGACTCTTTCAAATTTCAGGAGTTATCTTCATGACAAAGCTGAAATTTTTCATGTAAAGGCCATGACAGACTTGACAGAAAATAAGAAAAGCTCACGGAGCTTTCCAGATGCTTTCCTCAATAATGGAGGAAGGCCAAAAAAACCAGAAAGGAACATTTTGGTGTGTGTTTATTTTGTACACAAATCCTTCTACAGCTTCAGAATTAAGGGTTTTACAACTGACTGTGCAGACAAAGATATTTCAGATACATCTTTCTTGACATTTCCAGGTCAGAAAAGTCCCAACACCATTTTGACATCAGACGCAAGAAGAAATTAATTTCTGCAAACAAGAAATACCAACTTGTTGTCAAGTTCCCCTGTGAGCAGAACTGCTCTGTGTTACCTTGGTGGAGTTGTTGAGTTTCATGCCACATCTGTATGTTTTTGCTATTTGTGGTGTCAGCTGGATTTCCTTTGTCAGCTGACGCCACTTACCACAGTCTGGCTTTGTGCACTGCACCTACAAGGCAAGGAACAAACATGTTTTTACCTGTTGCTGTCTGATTGCAGATAAGATTAATGCAGCTTAAATAACCAGTTAGGAAGGAGCAAGACGTGAGAAAGTTGTCAGATATAACTGTTCAATTCATTCTTGTGTAATCATCAGGTCATAATTAAGGTATTTGAGATACAGAAATCTTGTGCCCATCTCCTGCAAGACTGAATTTCTGCACAGAACCTAAAGCTAAAATGGATCCAGTGCCCAGTTCCTTTGGTCTTCAGTGGACTTTGCAAGCATTACTTCAAAAACATATTCTTCACCACTTGAAGAAAGAAACTAAAAAACTCACCACTACCCCCAAACTTCTTTCCATTCCCATCTTTCTTCTGCTTTTTAGCCAGGAAATACAAATCTGGTTTTGAAGTCTTTCACACTCATACTTTCCTATACCTGGTATGCTCCCTTTCCCTGCCAAACCTACTCTACCTGAACATCACACATCTGAGCAGCTGCTTCACTGAAAAGGAATAGAAGGTTGGTCTTTGTGGAGTGTGGAGAAAGTCTCCAACAATGGAGAGCTGATCAGAATTATTATATTGAGTTTTTTCACAGTCTTCTAATACTAGAAAAAAAACCATAAAAACTCAGCTGACCTACTGGTTGAGCAGCAGAATACAAAAAACACATGAGAAATCACATTCTTATGAATTAAATCACCTTTTATCTTACCCAGTAAGGAAGCTGTTGATCAGCCATAAAGGCTTTTGGACTGGGCTCACTTTTACCATTACTTGTCCAAATCCTTTTCCAGGCAGCATATTTCTCATAGCCATCTTTATGGCTAAGAAGGAAGAGAAAAGAAAACAGCAAGCAGTCAGAAAACTGAATGTCTAGTTCACTTCAAGCAGCAGCAATTATTCTAAAATTAAACATTTTATAAAAGGACAGAGAAATATGTCTGAAGAGAATACTGTACTTATCCTGTTAAAAAAAAAAATCATGGTTCTTACAGTGTAAAGTGAATTTGCTTAATAAAGGAAAACAGATTTACTTAAAACTGTTCTCATCATTTAAAATTTTCTGACATTGTCTTTTAAAAAGACAAAAGCTTCAGAACAATTGCACACACAAACCAGGCTGCCTAAACTAACCAATTATGTTCACACTGCTCTGTTTGATTCATCCATACAACACCTGCAGCTTTAGCACCAATATCTAAGCCTCACTCTGACTAAAGCAAGTATAGAAGACAAGTCTTTGTATTGTGTTTATGTACATGATGCTTCAACATTTACAACTGTAACGAGCTCTGAAAAGACACACTCTTAATTGGCAAACCTACCTTCGGTAATAGTGGTCAAAACACTCATTGCAGAAGTGCTCCCCACAGGAAAGGTGGTACCAGCGAGATGTATACCCATTTTTAGCACATCTGTAATGCAGGAGGCACAGAAATAGTTTTACAACACATTTAGGAAAAAAAATCTATGGAGAGTAGCACATTCTAGAACGTGAACAAGATATTGAGAACAAGCCAGGGCTTTATGTTACATTCATGCATAAAGCACTCCAGTCCTACAAATAACAATAAGGTCATTTCAATTGTCTCTAACATTTCCAGCTTCCACACTAAGCAACACCAGATGCAAAGGAGGCAACGTGGCCACAATGTGCAGTTTTATGGTTGGTCTGGCTTCCAGCAGCCTCCCCCTAACAATGGTCAGCTGAGCCTGCCTTTAGTACCCTCTAAGCAGGCATTTCCTGGCCATGAACTACATTTGCTCTTAGAGTGAATATGTGCTGTGACACATGAAGGGTTTGCAAACGTGTAACACAACCAAGTCCCTCTCCACAAGAACTTACAGTTCCTTTACTTTGTTCCATTCTGTTCCAATATTAGTGCAGGGGTGGGAGGGATCATTTAAACTGGCATTTTTCTTGTACAATGTGATCAATTGATTCCTAAGTCATTACAATGTTCTGTCCCCAGAACAACTCACAGAACCATAAAGTCAAATCTGAACACAGAACAGATGTTGCCTATTTTTTTCTCATGACTGAGTTGTGATTTTAACCCAGTGGGAGAAAACCCTGAGGAAGGAGTTACACACTCTGGGCATTTGTTTTGTGTTACTCTCAAAAAGAAATATCCATTACAAAGATTCTAGTCATGTTCTTCCCTCAGAAAACTCTCACTAGCCCCGATGAAATGGTTGGAGATGAATTCACAAGGTAAAAACCTATTGACTGAAATAACCATGAAATGATCTCATCTCAAATAAAAAATGTTGAAAGTCTGTAGTTGTGGGGGTGGGAGGGGTGAAAATCAAAACATTAAAATAACAATTCAAAGAGATGAGTAGGCAGTATCTATTGTTTCCTAAACAAAACAGTAATATCAGCAATGCTGATCTCACAGGTGCTCATTTCCTGCACAAGACCCTTCCACAACTGCCAAAGCACTTGGCTTCCCTCTGACAACACCCAGAACACATGGACCTCCTGCACCAAGGAATAATCCACGTACATAACCCAATGAAGCACCAAATCACTTTTATTTATTTTCCAATTCTATAAGGAAGGAAAGTTTGTCTCAAAGAGGGAGGGGTGCTATATAATTACAGTCTGTGTACTGCATAATGAGGTCTGATATTGCCTGTTATAGATGCACCTCATGCACTCAAAACCACCAGGGTCAGAATGCAAAAGTGCTTGTGCAAGTACACAGAAAGCCACAGAACTCGAGAACAAAATGTTCAGATAAGTCATGACTGCCTCTCTCAAGACCTACAATTTCAAGGCCAGAATCTCACCTCAGACTGCAAAACATTCCAAGGAAAAGAGTGGTTAGGACTTTCTGCAGTAAGTGCTGGTTTCATTTTCCATCTTGAAAGCAAGTTCAGCTTCCTCAGATTACACTAACATGCTCTCACTTTCACAAGGCATGTTCCAGAAGACACCATTAATAACATAAATAAACACATCCTAAAGATATTCTATATCTGAATTAGCAACTTGCACAGTTGAAAGTCATCCATAACAGGAACAACTTGTGACACTTTCCCATCATCTTAAGACTCCTATTAGTAGTATCTTTCAATTCTCTCTCTCCATTTAGAAACAAAGCAATTTTTCAGAATATAGTTAAAATCCTAAATTTCACCTGCAAGTTTAGAAAGTCCATGAAAAATGCAAACAGAAAGAAACAAACCTTTCAGCTGCACTGGCAAAGCAAACAGGACATGTTGCAGTGCATCCAGCTTTTTCACACTTTCTGTATTTCTTCTCTGATGCTTCATCATCATCATCTGCTGGTGCTTCAGCCGCTTTCTTCTTCACCTAATAAAGACTGGCTAAATCTGATCAGAAATTACACAAAAGCATCTTCTACAAAGTGGCTCTCAGACAGTTTTTCAGCTTGTGAGTGGCATCCAACAGTTAAAATTATACTAATGAAAATCTTTGGATCCATTGTGAAATTGCTGCAGCATGAAACAGCTGTCAAACTAGGTCAGCTTTTTTTCTATGAAAAAAAACCCAACAAGCCAAACCCCAAGCCACAAACCCACAGTGAGACTGGAAATATCATTTAAAGCTAAAAATGTCTTGCTTTAGTCTAATTGATGCTATTGAAGAAATTATAAGCAAAAATTCCAGCTTAAAAAGTATTTTAAGCTCCATCACATGCTAATGAGTCAAGCCTCGTGCATTCATTCTACTCCTCCTTCAGAAAATCTCCTCTTTGCATACTTATTGATATCAATTAGTGGCAATCCAATCTGTTCCTCAAATAAATATTAGGGTAGGCTTAGGACATTTTTTTGGATACAAAACTGTACACCAAATGTCTCTTCTGGGCCTTAAAGGGACTGTGTATTGTGTTGCTTTAGGCCTCTGTCTCAGTGGGCAGACAGCTCTGTCTGACTGTACAGAAACCTGTGATTTTATTGTTATCATATTAAATATTAACAGGTTATATTGAGTATTTATCTTTCCTGAATATTGTTCACAAAAGGAGCCACTTTGCCTGCTTATTCACAGAATCAACTCATTCTCCTCCATGGATAAATACTCTAAGGCCTAATTTACACACAATGAAGCCTTTCTTTATAAATGTCAACAGAAAATAACAAAGAGCAAAGTACAAACCCACGTGTTTCAAAATTCCTATAAATACCTGTCTTCCAGAACTCCTCACAGGAAGGTTCTCTGGAGACTGATCTGAAGAACATGCCTTTTTTTTCGTTCGTAGCCTTCCAGTTGACATTGTATTGTTAGAGCTGAAAAAAGTAGGCAGCAGTTAATAAAAAAAATTAAATTTCTTGCCTTTGCAGAGCTGTCTTTTCATCTGGGCAGCACAGCCAGTTGTAACACTACTTTTGACAGAGTTACTAGGTAAGAATCTATTCAGCTTGACTATTAATTCAGGGGGGAAATGAGAATGAGGCATTACGGGAAAGGAACAATATTACTATTTTAAACTAAGTTTGGAGTTAAGATTAGATCCCTGAATACTTCTTGACAGGCTGTTCCAGATCAGCATATCCTGGATTTCAATAATCTGATTTGCATTACATGAAGACCTGGACTGGAATTTGGGTTGGCAAAGGGAACAGCCATCAGGTCAATGCTGATGTAACCATTCAAACACCCCTTGGAGCAACACTCATCCTGCTGACTCCTGAGTTATTGGCAGCAAGAGATTTGCACTCCAAAGTACTTTTCCAAACAGTGCACTGAAGAGATGTTCAATACTAGATGAACAACCACTTCCAAGGCTTGCACATGAAGTGTCTCCTATGACAGTGACAATTTAAAGTCTAAACTCCAGCTGCATTGAAGTTATAAGTAACTGGACTGTGTACTGTAGGAGAAAAGAAAAGATTTATGGCACAAGAGCACTCCATGGCTGACTTTGACTGCATTGGTAGGAGCACAGAAAAGACCAATTTACCACGTAAACTGGAAAGCACAGAGTGTGAGAAAGCATGCAGCAGAAATATGAAAGCATATTTAAAATGGTTTTATCAAAGGTATTCTTTTCACAGGGAGTAAAGCACAAATAAAGAGCATCCAGGGGAAGAATTAAATCTATGAGTGCTCTACCACATACAGAAAGGAAGGGGAAATAAATCCCTTGTACTACAGTGCTGCATTAAGAATGGTATCTTGTTGCAATAGGGATACGTTTGTGATTATTTTTCTCATATATATATAAATATATGGATATAGATATATATGATACAATTCTCCCTTATTCAACCTGTTAGTGATGGACATGGCAGCAGAATCTTCGTCCAGAAATACTGCTAAAAATAAAGGTAACAGGAGGAGAAAATGGGAATGTTTACAAAATGTCAGATTACGCTTATGGAAATCAACTGAACTAGTGCTTCATTTGCTCCTTGAGACAGAAGACATTATTTGGGAGAAGAAATGAAAGCACATGATGATAATCACACAAAGTGGATATATTTCACATCAGTGAAAAATTAGTTCAGAAAACCCAATTAAAAATAAAATACTTTTTTTTTGCATGGAACCCCTCCAATTATAACTCAGTAGAGGGAGGAAAAAAAAGAATTAAGTCAATTAAAAAAAGGCATCACTTCACCATAACTTACTGTGTGGAGGTGGATGAGTTTGGAAAGTAGAGAAAGGAAAACCAAACAGTTTCATTTACATGAGATCTCCCTAAAGAGCTGTGTAACACCCCAGAAGATGGTGCCTTTTTTCCCCCAGAGCTTTCCTTGTGGATCAGCGACACAACAGAATCTCTCTGTATCACCTTAGTTTGTTTCTGACTCTAGACAGTCATTCCCATATGAGAGGCTGTGAAGGACCTTGGGACTGAGCAGGGGACCAGGTGACTCATTTTGGTGGCCACCAGGTGACCACAGTCTGCTGCTGCTGCTGCAAGGACCTGTATCCAAGAGGGTAAAAGAGCATGCAGCTGTTCCATTGCATTAAAGGAGTTTAAAAAATGGCACTTATCACTCACTAGTAAGTTTGGTAAAAATATTTCAGATTGAGAGACCTCCCATTCTGGAAGGCAGAGGCCAGTTGTACAGAATCACAGACATATTTTTCCTCTGAGCACTGTGGGAGGGGTAGGTGGGGAGAAAGGGAGAAAAAGAGATCAGCTTAAGGCCATTATTTACAGCTCTGCGCCACTTTGTCCCCACTTCCTCTCCCAAACCAAACAACACCCCTCAGAAAAAACCACAAATTTTTAGAGAACAAGTAAACAGGACTTAATCTACTCAGCTTTACATGGCTGTGCATTCTATCTTCCCGGCTGAGAAAATAAGCCCTTTAAAAGGAGAGAGAGATGCACAACACGCTGTCACATCGGATAACGCTCCATCCATCCGGAACGCATGGCCTATATTGGGAAGCTTTGTGGGGTTTACCTGCACAGCAGGCAGCAAGTTTGTCTTTATGGAAGGAAAACAAAATATCTAAAAAGAGAAACCACACCCAAACATTGACAGAGAGGAAGCGAGAGGAGGGGGGGACCGCGAAGTGCACACACCTCTAAAACTCATGCCCGAGTAAAGTGCCCAGCCCAGCCCAGCGGCTGTGACAGCTGCTAGCGGGGACAGCGGGACCCGAGGGCAGCCCTGGGAACGGCTGGCACCGGGGACATCCCTGGGCACAGCTGGCACCGGGGTGGTCCCGAGGGGTATTCCCGGGCACGGCTGTCCCCGCAGGGGGGGCACCGGGGCGGTCCCGAGGGTATCTCCGGGCATGACTGTCCCCGCAGAGGTGGCACCGGGGTGGTCCCGAGGGCAGCCCCGGGCATGGCTGTCCCCACAGCGCTGGCACTCACCTCGGGGTTCGGGGACCACATCCACGCGTGTCGGCGCTGCCTCCTGCTAGAGCTGCAGCCGGGGAAAAAAGGGTGGAGAAGGGGGAAGGAAGGGAGGGAGGGAAAAAGAGAAGGGGGAAGGAAGGGAGAGGCGCGGAGGTGAGCAGGGGGCAGCGCTCGCACCTGCCCCGCACAGGGCGCTGGCGGCGCCGCGGTGGGCGCTGCGGCTGGAGGGTGAAGGGAGGGAGGGAGCCACTCACCGCCGCCATCCCCACTGCCATCCTCCTCCTCCTCCTCCCCGGTGCCGAGCACCCTCAGCCCGCCTCCTCCTGCCGCCGCTTCCGCTCTCGGCGGTGCGTGGCGAGGGGAGGGAGGCCGGGCAGGCACCGCCCCGGCCCCGCCGGCCCCGCCGCCGCCGCCGCCGCCGTGCAGGTACAGCCGCTGCCGAGCCCCGACGGGGCACCCTGCGGGTCCCCCCGGCCCCGAACCGCCGCTTCCACGCGAGACAGGGTGTCGGCATCTCCCTCCTCACTTACCGGCCTGGGGGCGCTTCCAGTGGGTGCCCAGCGAGACGCCCCCGGCGGTCCCGGAGCGCTGCTCAGCCCCGGGGATCGGGCGCTGCCCGAAGCCTCCGCCGCGTTCTGTGCAGCTACACTGTAAGAGCCCGCGAACCCAGCTCTTAAGATACTCTAAATTCTTGCTCCATTCGAGGAAGGAAGAGCCAGTTCCAAACTATACGTGGTGGGGGTGATTTTTCTCTCGTTTTTCGCAGCTCCTGGCACTCCCCGGGAACGATGGAGCGCTCAGCGGATCCATCCGGGCTCCTGCACGGCTCTGATGTGGGGGCACAGAAAGACAGAGTGGTGACCGAGGAGGAATGGCTGCAAAAATGGGAAACGGGGAACATCGGCTTCCACAGGGAACAAGGGCATCCGTACGTGGCTTCACTCTTCTGCCTAAACTGTTTTAAGAATGTGGGGAAATTAATGACTTAGCTCATTTGCGAAACTCTTAATTGAAAACGAAACATTTGCAAAAGGAAAACTATTTTATACAGGCACAGCTTGAAACCAAAATAAGTACACATGGATTTGTGACCTAAATTTGTCCAAAAAAGGACAGAGAAAAGAATGTATTGTGAATTATTTAGAACTTCTACTATTGAATCAGATTTTAGAGCTTGAAGAGCTTGGCCAAAAATCTTAAAGTTTCTGCTGCAGAAGCTTTGAATTGCTGTTGATAAGTCATGAAACCAAGGCCTGGAAAAATACATGGAGGGTATCAGAGGAACTACTGTGCACTAGGAGACAGAGACCTAAGAAAGCAAACCTGTTTTTATATAGTCTTTCAAGTCCTGTAGAAGTGATTTAATTGATACAGAAGTTCAATAATCATTCTGTTTAAACTCTGTGTTTTCTTAGAGGTGGTTTGATTGGTTTGTTTACATGAAATGACAAACAGGAAACAGAACAGCCAGAAACGTAAACGGAAACTGAATGTTTTTATTTTCTGTTTTTATTTCTAATGGCATGGAGCAGGTTGAGCTAAGAAGCTGTGCTCCCTCCTGGAGTTTGTGTGCTACCTGCCACAGTGTGCAGCACTTGGGTTTTACTGTGTCGGCACAAATATTTGCAGAGTTAAGTAAAACGTGTCTGTTCTTCTGCAGGCTCCTCCAGAAGTACCTGGATCTTCTTTTAAACGGCAGGAGTGGACTGAGGATATTTTTCCCACTTTGTGGTAAAGCAGTGGAGATGAAATGGTAAAACACAGGTTACAGCAGCAGAAATCTTGTTTTATATGGGGAGGGAGAGGGGGAATTCCCAACCTTATCCTGGCCAATGGAAATGTGCCGCATATCCAGTAGGAAACTGGAAGTTGAAGGGAGAGAGAAGTTTGGTTTCATTTGCTGGGATTTTCTATGGTAGCAGAAATGAGATGGGTAAGGTAAGGACTAACCTGACAGTCCTCATTGTCCTGAGTTCAGCTTGGGGAATGCTGAATTTGTGACAGACAGGGTGACTGAAGCTGTGCCCTCACCACTGCTGGTTGTGGTAGCAATGCCACCTCAAACTGCCCACAATGAGGTCATTGTGCCAGAGCACATTTTCAAGGGACCATGTAGCATGTCATGCTGCAAATTTAAATTGTTTGGGCTAAATATAACTTCCCTTTTTTTGATACTTCTTATTCTGTCTTTACCTTTTTCTTTTTTTTTTTTTTTTGGTGGGGGTTATTTTTGTAATTAGGGCCTATATAAGGCAGTGTTTTTTCCTGGAAAAGGTGGCACAAACCACAAAATTGTGACTGAACTGTGTCCTCAGGGAGTCTAGTTAGTCCCAGTTGTCAGGTTTTATCACAGTAACTACTTCCCAGGCTCACTGCAGGCTCTGACACACGTTGGTGTTGCTCTGAACTGCACCTCCCTCGCTGCCTGTTCCTGCCAAGCCACAGAGGCACAACACATGTCTGAAAATGGACAGTTTCTGTGTATGATCAGCTGTTTTCATCGAGTTCATAGAGATAAATTAATAATTCATTGATTTAAATAAAGTCCCTGAGTCCTTGTCAGCTGTAGGTCGAGTGGTGCTAATTGGAGCTCCAGTTATGGAGGGGAAATGTTCAATATAATATGAATGGTCCACAAAGTCAGGATTAGATGTACCAGTGCATCCTAAAACCAGGATTTCCCTAATGTAAAAATGCTGCATGAGAGATGCACATTTAATAAAGGGGCTCACATAAGTTTGGGACCTCTCTGCTCTGTGTGCAGGCTGGCAGACATGGGGCACAGCGTGGTTGGTGTGGAAGTCAGCGAGCAAGCACTGAAGGAGTTTTTCTCAGACCACAATCTGCCTTATTGTGAGGAGCCAGTCCCAGAAATTCCAGGAGGAAAATTGTTCCAGGTATGTTTTCTGCATGGTGTGGTTAATCATGCAATGCATAACTGAGCAAACAAGTCATTCTGCTTTTATGCCTCTCTTTTACTGGGCATCATTCACCTCTCCTGGAGAGGTCTGGAAGGAAGATCTGAGTTGTAATTTTGGACTGAGAAGTTGTTCTTTTGAACTTACAACTTTACCCTACCATTCTCATGACAGTGAAGCACTTGAGGGCATGTAGAGGGAGTATATTTTAAATTTGGACAGTTGCATATCTTGACAGGGAACCTCTCTGGAGGGGATCAGGAGAGTTACCTCAATAAATTAGAACTAAAATTGTTTCTCACAGTTTTCCCCCACTACACATGTATATTTAAAAAGCATGTATGTTTCTATTTTAAGGTAAAAAGTATAAATACATATTTATGACTGCATGTTTAAAGATAATTTGCTGCTAAGTATTGTTTCCATTGCTCTTTATTGCAGAGTACTTCTGGCAACATTTCCCTGTACTGCTGCAGTATTTATGATTTGTCCAGGTAGGAATACACAGAGTGTTTTACAGTTCTCTATAATCAAACATAAATTAATACTGCCATTATTTTACTTGAATCAGACATAAATGTTGTCTCAAGAAAACTCCAATTAACTTGTATGAATAGCCAATCTCCAGCAAAAACTTCACTCTGTTTTTCACCTTTAGGGATGCCAGATAATTATCTTTAAATGAACTTCTTGTTCTAAGCCATTCTGTGAAAGCTATAGAAAAACATGTTTGCTTTTACAGTAAACCCAAATTATCTTTAACAATATTGATGAAATCTATGAAACAAAATTCTACCACAATCCCTTACTCAGAGTGACTTCATAGAAGTAAAGAGAATACACCCAGAGGTGTCTTAGCACAACAGTTCTCTCCTCTTGCACTTCTTACTCAGACATGATTTTCCCTGGATTGAAACGTTTTGATGAAGCTCTTTGTGGGTTTTTTTTTCTTACAAACAATTGTCAGGAACAAGAATTTGTTCCATGGCTGTTCAGTAAGAAGAAGGAGGTCAAGTCTTAATCTTTCTTTTGATGGTCTTTCCAGAGCTCATGCACATACAGGTGTGAATAGGTAGTTTAGGACACCAGAACATGGTGTTTACTATATAATCCTTTTTAATTTTTTTTGCCTCAATCTGGATAAACTGGAAAAAAAGACTGTTCATTACTAGAGTCCAAAGTCTTTCAGACTCTAGACCATTACAAGACTTCAGCTGACTCCAAGTTGGTTTGAGCAGTGTATGTGTAACTAGTCCTTCAAGTGAGTGCCTTGGAACAGATGGGCTCTGTATGAACATGACTTGGTAGATACTGCCTGGTTTTTTTCCCCACTTTGCCCCTGCAGTGTAGCTACTTGCTGTGTAGATCCCTATAAATCCTTCTTGCTCTGAGTGGACAAGTTGCCCAGGGATTGCTTAAACTTCTCAGAAATTTCTGAAAAATTCAATTATAAGTCTTGTAGCAAGCAGTGGGGTGAAACTGCAGCTTCCATCACAACATGGTGGAATTATACTTTGAAATTAACAAAATTAGGTAATTAGTGGCAATTTCAATGCACATTACTGGATCCAGGACATAGTTTCTTGTTCACAAAATGAATTGGCAGATGGACATTCTGGATGCAGAATGAACCATAAGCAGTGAGCAGATACCCGTGACTAGAAAAATGCACACACTCTCCTAGTTTCTGTGTACAGACAATTTGATTAATTACCCAGTAATTATGGAAATTAAACTTACTTCTCTCTTGCTGAGACTGGCCTGCTAACAGGTCCTTTTGATCTCCATTAGCTTGGCATTCATTAGAGAACTCAGATGTGCTCCTGACCTTTGACAGAATGGGTCATTTCAAAGGCTCTTGGTAGTTGAAGAGTAACAGGAATGGCTGCTTTTTGTGGGCACTCTGGGCCATATGTAAAACAGTTATATTACACAACTGTTGCAATTATGGCTGCAAGACTTTTAAAATAAAAGAAGTAAAAAGTTGCATTGACTGTAACTACTAAACATATGCAGAGATAGAAATTCACAGATTTATTGCTTAAATCCAGTGGGTTTTTCACAGGTGAATTTCTGATTTACATGCTAAATTTTGCTAGTTGTAACAGTTGAGATCTGGGCACAGGAGAACAGGACTAGGCATGGCCACAGCCTGCCATGTCTGTAGGCCCTGATGAAATCTGTGGGGCCACCACCACCATTCCAGTTAGACCAGATTAAAGTTGGGAAGGAGAACCAAGTGCAGAAAACTTCAGTGTTTGGCCAAAGGTCCATGCAGCAGACTTGGCTGTGCAGAGAGGAGAACAGCCTCCAAGCCTCAGAAGATCAAGTTTGTCACCTGCCCCACCAGACTTTCCCTTGTGCCCTGCACATCCATTGCTTGTTAAACTCTCTCCTTAAAAATCTCCTTTCAGTCACGAGGCTGGTTATTTAAATTAGGTGCTTAGACTTGGCAAACTTTAAAAGAAGTCGGTGCTGCAAAGTGTTATCATGTCTCATCACAGCAGAGTGGGAAATACAGGATCAGCTTCTGGGTGAGATGCCAGAGATTTAGCAATGCCATTGCAATGGAAATAGCAGTGGGCAGAGAGAAGTTGTGGTGGTTTAACACAGCCCCACACAGCTACTTGCACACTTCTCTTCCCATCATGGGATGATGGGGACAATCAGGAGGGTAAAGTGAGAAAGAAACTTGTGGGTTGAGATAAAAACAGTTTAAAAAGAAATTTTAAAAAACTGTAAGAAAAATGAAAAAAAAAAAAACCAAAAAAAAACAACCAAAGAGAGAGAAAAATAAAACCCAGAAAGACAAGTGATGCACATGAAAACAATGGCCCACCAGCAACCAACTGATGCCCAGCCAGTCCCCAAGCAGCAACCCCTCCTTGCCCTGCAACACCCCTCACAGCTGTTTTTGCTGACCATGACACCATATGGTCTGGAATATCTCTTTGCTCAGTTGGGGTCAGCTGTCCCAGCTGTGTCCTCTTCCAGCTCTTGTGCACCTGCAACCTGCTCACTGGTGTCCTGGTGTGAGGAGCAGAAAAGGTGGTGATGCTGTGTTAGTGCTGCTCATCCATGTCTTGTTAACATTATTTCCAGCACAAATCCAAAAACATATCCCCATAAAAGTTAGTACGGAGAAACAGAACTCTACCCCAGCCAAAACCAGTACACAGGTGAAGACAGAGGTGATGCAGTTGGGCTCTGACTCCTTCCCCGTAGGCAAAAGGCACAATTCCATGCCATATTTTTCTCACTAAGTAAACCTATTCAAACTTTCTTTAAAATTACGCAATTTGCATTATTACTACCTTGCTCTCTAAACCCCAGTTTTAATTATTACCAGAAACAAATCTCTTTCTTATTCCCTGAATATTTTTTGTGTCACCCTGACTGCTCTTACCACCCATCAATAAAGGCACTTCTTGATAGTCTTCCCCACTTGCAGGTTTTGGGTGGTCACTGAAGCAGCTGCCAGCATGTCCAGAAGCAAAATCAATGTCTGTGGTAGAGCACACTGAGGCAGGCAGCAGTGAACTCAGCTTTTCCAACACTAAACAAACTGCAAGCTGAGGCTGACTGGCCTGGATGTGCAGCTGGGAGCTGAGGTGTCTGAAGTTACTGGAGGTGTTGATTTCCATGATAGTAAAGCAACAAGGCACCTTCCTTAGCCTGCCTTGGAAATCACCAGTGGGTATAGAAGGTGATCCAGGACTGTTGATGTGCTGAGTCCATGTTAGTGTTGCCTCAAGGGTGTGATTACCAAACACCCAGACTTGTAGCCCCAATGTGTTGAAGCCCCATTTCTTCCTCCCTGCCTTGTCTCAGCACTTCCTAATGATGGGGAAACACTGAGCAATTCCAGCATCTCTCTGCTATCCCAGCAAGGCCACGTACCAGGAGGGGTTTTTGAGTTCCAGATCACATTGGTTTGGATCATGAAAATGCTGCACCACAACAAAAGGGTAGTGGGGGATCTGCATCCTCGTGACTTCACAGAAGTATCTGAATAAAGAAGAAGGTGCCTTTTTACTATTTTTAAGCCTTTTCCTTTTCTCCCCACAGCTCAATAGTTGGCAAGTTCGATGGGGTCTGGGACAGAGGAGCTCTTGTAGCTGTGAATCCATGTGACAGACAACGGTCAGTGAGTTGCATTGTTACTGCCTTTATTCTGATGTGTGCAGTGACAAGTTTTGCCTCCTGCCACCTGTCAGTGAGTCCTCTTTCATTTCAAGGACTAACCTACACAAGTTCTTCCCTACCACAAGCACGTGCTGCAGTCAGAGTGAATTTCCTTCAGGAAGCTGCTCTGCCTCTTGGTGGTGAAATATGTGGTTTGTTCCAACCCAGCAGAAACAGAGCTGCAACTCTCATCTGAATTCTCTTATTTCCCTTTCACCTCAGCTGCTTGTCTTCTCTGTGTTTTTTTTTCCCTCTCACTTCCCTTTATTCTAAATTTTTTTTGTCTATAGCCAACCTAAATTTAGTTTGAACCTGTCCCCAGGATCTTTTAATTAGATACATAATCTTGAATTCACAATAATTAAAAAAGATCAGTACTGTATTGTGTACTGCATTCTAGACTGTGACAGGTGAATACTTGGTTTGTCTGTTAGTTTTGAGTTGAATATGCAAAACCAAAAGGATAAATCTTGTTTATGAAGAGTAAACATAACCTTTATTTGATGTTTTTTATGTGTAGCATGAATTTCATGCTCCTGAAATTCAAGCTAAGTTTTGTTTATTCTCTGTGCAGTTCAGTTCAAATTCTGTCTGCTTAGCAATGCATGTTGCCTCTTTTGTTAAATATTTTGAATGCTTTACAAAAATAATTAAGTATAACTTTCCCCTTTTAGCTATGTCAGTTTGATGATTAACCTAATGGAGAAGAATTCTTCCTATCTCCTTGTTACAGTTTCATATGACCCAAACAAACACAAAGGTGAGAACTTGGTGCTGGTCATGTTATGATTTTATGGCTTTAATACAAATTGTATTAAATATATATAAAATATATATTTTTATAAATATATAAATATATGAATATATATATATATATTTGTATCTTCCCCAAGCTTTTTATCTCCATAACTTTGTTAGCTGATCACACCAGTGTAACTATGAGTTAAAAATCATAGATGTTAACCAAGCTTGAGACTAAATTTGGGTTCTCTCAGCACTCAGACATGGTAAGGGTAAGCTGAGGACAGACCTGGTATATTAATAATGAAATGAAACTGGAAGTGTGGCTGTGACAATGAGGCTGGAAGTGTGAATGTTTAGTAACATCCTGTCTGGACTTGGGAGCTTGAAACACTCCCAAAAAATCAGCTTTGTGCTGTTTACCCAATGCTTGCAACCAAATGTGTTGCCTCTCTCCCAGCCACTGCCATGCTCTGAATATACTTGGAAAAGGTGGAATTCTGTAAAATCATAAGGTATTTTTAACTTTTATATTATATACTGAAAATATTTGAAAATATTATATTTTTGGTTAATATTAACTTGCAAAAGAGAAAAATTTCTTGCTGGTTTGGGGCTCCTCAGCATAATTATACCTGAAAAAAATAGGTCTTTTTATCATAAGGACCAATAGTTTAATTGATTGTTTTCCCTCTCCTATTGTTCAGCTTTTAGCTTTAATCATGCCATTGTGGTGTAAAGAGATTTTAGGCCGGATTCTCCCAGCACACTGAGAGTGGTTCTATCCAGGTCACACTCATGATCTGTATCTGGAGGTGATGCAGCAGCACCACCTGAAGCTGTCTGGGGTCCTCCAAAGTGCCTCAGGTTCTCGGACATGTTGTTTTCTGATTGTGCTACACCCTGGGGCCCATTTCAGGCCAGGTGTTGTGAGCTGACCCTCCCACTGCAGTGGAAATTCTTATATTCTTCCAGTGTCTTTTCTCTGATCAGCTTCACCCTTTTTCTTTCAGGCCCACCATTCTATGTTCCTGAATCTGAAGTTAAAAGCTTGTTTGGTAAGTAATATTTCAGCTAACCTCTAGGATTATTTTCCAAAATGCATAAATATATGTGTCTACCTTGCCCTGTGACGAGTCATACAGTCCTTTGTTTCTTATCTAAGGGCTGGAGTAATGGAAAAACACCAGGAAAAATAAATACCATTTAGCCACAGGGAGTTTGCTGTCAAGGAAAATTCTCAGCTCTCCAAAGGATATGAGGAAAACCCCAGAAACAAACAGTCTCTTGCCTCCCTTTGGCACCTTTTTGTTCTCCCAGGATTCATACTACACTCAGTGTCCCTGTAGCTGCAGTCTCAGTCCCATGTGACAATTTTCTTTGTGTCACCTCATCAACCAGCTGCCCTGGTTCTCATAGAAGGCTTGCCAGGGCTACAGTTTCTCCTGGACTTTTGTGACAAAGAAGAAAAGTAACGTGCTACATGAAGAAAATGCTAAGAATGTACAACTCAAATCCATTAAAATAATGAAAGTTGGAGTTACAGCAGGAATTCAGTTTTAAAAGTTCCTCCTCATGTGCTTTAAAATTGCAGTTTTAAATGTACAAATTTCTGAAACTCCTGCAGTGAGTCATTGGCATAGACAGTTGGCTCCCAGTGCAAAAGAGACCGATAAGTTTTCTCCAGTGTGTTTGTGTCAGGGACTGTAAGGAAATCTGTGGATAAGATTTTTTTTTTCAGTGACTAATCATTCACTAACTTGTTACTGTTTTCTCCTTTCTAGGCAACTGCTGTGAAATTAAATGTCTTGAAAAAGTTGATTGCTTCTCAGAGAGGCACAGACAATGGGGACTAGATTATTTTCTAGAGGTACTATATATACTAAAGTTTGTAGCCTGATCAAAATTAATTAAAATAACTTGCCTCCCATCTTGCTTTTATTTTTATCCCACATTTTAAAATGGGGCATTCCTAAAGCAGGCTCCAGTGTACAGAAAAATACCTGTGGAACCTTTCTGTCCATTTTGCTTGCCAAGTCAGCTCTCCACCACAACTGCTTTGCTGCCTTGAGGTGTGCACAGTTTTTCTTAAAATCCATGCACAAACAACATACTCATAGGTAAGATCAGGAAGTGTGGCTGGAAAACTCTGAGGGAGCTGGGGTTGGTTAGTCTGGAGAAGAGGAGGCTCAGGGGTCACCTCATCACTCTCTACAACTACTTGAAAGGAGTTTGTAGCCAGGTGGGGATTGGTCTCTCAGGCAACCAGCAGGAGAACAAGAGGGCATGGGCTTCAGCTCTGCCAGGGGAAGTTGAGGTTGGATATTAGAAAGAAATTCTTTAGAGAGAGAGTGATCAAGCATTGGAATGCCCTGCCCAGAGAGGTGGTGGATTCTCCGTCCCTGGAGGTTTTTAAGATGAGACTGGATGTGGCGCTGAGTGCCATGATCTGGTGATCAGAGTGATGTTGGATTGAGGGTTGGACTTGATGATCTCGGAGGTCTCTTCCAACCCAGTTTATTCTATGATTCTACGAAACTCTGGCTTACTTCCTTACTGTGGTAGGGGTATAAATAGCAGTAGGAGTGGAGTGGTACTGGGTACTGTGAGGATGCGGTGGGTAGTTGAACACTCCGGTGAATGCCAGGGATGCCGCGCGATCCCACCGCTGTCCCGCAGAGGGCGCTCCGCCCGCCCGTCCCGCTCAGCGCCCGCCCCGCCGGGGGCTGCCCCGGGGCCGGGATGGAGAACAAGGCGGAGCTGAGACCGCTGGAGTTCCGTGTGTGCTCCGAGCCCTCCGGCCGCTCGGGATGGAGGAGGACAAGGCGGAGCTGAGCCCTCTGGAGCTCTGCGTGTGCTCCGAGCCCTCCGGCCCCTCGGGATGGAGGAGGACAAGGCGGAGCTGAGCCTGCCGGAGCTCCGCGTGTGCTCTGAGCCCTCCGGCCCCTCGGGATGGAGGATGACGAGGCGGAGCTGAGCCTGCTGGAGCTCCGTGTTTGCTCCGAGCCCTCCGGCCCCTCGGGATGGAGGAGGACGAGGCGGAGCTGAGCCTGCTGGAGTGCCGCGTGTGCTTCGAGCGCTACGGCCCGTCCGTGCCGCGGCGGCCGCTCAACCTGCCGTGCGGGCACGTCCTGTGCGGGGGCTGCGTGGCCGCGCTGGCCCCGCGGCTCGAGTGCCCGTTCTGCCGCCGGCCCTGCGGCCCCGCCGGCACCAGCGAGTGCCGCCCGCTGCTGCAGCTGCTGGAGCTGCTGGGCCCCTCCGGCCGCCTCGCCCCGGCCCCGGGAAGAGGCAGCAGCATCAGCGGGGCGGCCCCCGCGGGGTTCAGGCTGCGGCGGTGCCTGGGCGGCTGGGGCTCGCTGCTGAACCCCGCTGGGGTGTCAGCCTGCCCCGGCTCGGGCCGCCTGGCCGTGACACACGACGGCGAGCAGAGGATCCACGTGTTCGACCCGAGCGGGCTGTGCCTGCGGCGCTTCGGGGCGCGGGGGGACGCGGGCGGCGAGGTGAGGTACCCGCTCGACGTGGCCGTCACGCCCGACGGGCACGTGGTGGTCACCGACGGCGGGGACCGAGCCGTGAAGGCCTTCGATGTGGAGGGCAGGGGCGTGCTGGCGGTGCGGGAAGGGTTCTGCCTGCCCTGGGGCTTGGATGCCACGGCCACGGGCGAGCTGATGCTGACGGACGCGGAGGCGGGCGCGCTGTTCCGCCTGACGGCAGATTTCCCCCGGGGCGAGCTGAGGAGGTGCCAGCGGGTCCGGGAGAAGCTCGCCAGCCCCAGGGCCGTGGCCGTCTGCCGCACCTCGGGCAATGTCGCCGTCGTGGAGCACCTCAAGGCTCCAGGAGCGCGCAAGGGCAGCACCCGCGTGAAGATACTCAGCGCGGAGATGGAGCTCATCGCCCAGGTGGACAGCTTCGGGCTGGACCTCGTCTTCCACTCCAGTATACACACCACGGCTGTGGCCTTTGACAGAGAGGGTCGTGTTGTAGTCACCGATGTTTGTAGCCGGGCTGTGATATGCTTAGGGAAACCCAAGGAGTTTCCCGTGTTTAAGCCTCTGATTAGCCACGGGCTTTCTTACCCTGTGGGACTGACTTACATGGCAGACGATTCCCTCGTCGTTTTGGACAGCGGTGATCATGCAATAAAAGTATATAGCACTGCCTGAACGGGTTTACTGCTACAGCCTCCAGCTGCTTTTGGCCACAGAGCATGAGAAGTTCTGCTGCTTGGAGGTTTCTGGGCTTGAAGTGATCAATTCCCCCCACCCAACATGCCATGGTTCCTGCAGAACTTGTGTCGGACCTTTTGCCTACCTGTGTGAGAAGACCTGCCCGTAGTTAACAATGAATCAACCAAACAAATAACTTGGCATTTTAAAACTGGTCCATATCTTCACAATCAAACGGGTTTGGTCCTCTTGTGATGAGTGATCAAAGACCAGCACCTGTGAAAGTGATGTGTCATTTATTTACATTTCCCAGCACTTTGGTTTTCATTGTTCTTAATGAAACACAGATACGCTCCGTGGGGGTGACAGAACTTCAGTTTCCAGGATTTCAGCTTTCTTGTTTCCACAAGAAAGGAGTTTGGCTTGACAAAATGGTAGGAGAATGGGAAGTTCCATTCAAGGTTTCCTCAATCCAGCTTAGATCATTGTGATGGAGAACGATGAACATTCTCTGCCCTCTTGTTCTACTCACTGATGAGTGAATTACATGATGTTCAAAGCTACACCAGGAAAACACATTTCTGGGAACATCCTTCTCTGCTAGTTTATTCCTACCTTTACTAGGTTTGTTGCTGGAACACTGTCTTCCTCTAAAATGCTTAAATCTATGTCTTTACCTAGGGATAATCTGGTGTGTGGTTGCACAGCATGGGCAGCTTTCCCTAAAAGCTCCTTGAAGTAGTTGTGTTTAGACCACAAATACTCCTGCATGTGTAAATCTGGGCTGGCTGAGCTGCTAACACAGCTGCACTTAGGAGGTTTTCAGTGCTGCCTGCCCTTATTTTGTCACTAATATGGTGCTTTTGCACCCAAACTCGAGGATTGACTGCAAATTGAAATGTTAGTGAGAAGTAACAGAGAAAGGGGGAAGTAAGTCCCATTTTTTTCCTAACTTCCAGATGACGTTTTGTTGATTGGGAATACACAGGAGGTTTGGGTCAGTTTATGTTCTCTTGAAGACAGTTTCACTGTGGACACCAGTTTTGTTGCCTTATTGCACAGTGGAAATTACAGTATATCTGAATTATTATTTTGAGAAGGATTCAACACTCCTGCTAGAAGTCACTGCTGCGTTTTTAGACGTTTATCTGCTGCTAAAGTGATTAGTTAGGTGGTTCAACATTAAAATGAAGTTAGATATAAATATAAGTGCTACCTGAGGTAGATACAAGTAGGTTAAAAGGGCATAAAACTTTTGGGGTAATTTATTTAGTAACTGAAGTCATTAATATTAACTAATGTAATTGGAAATTCACAGACAGTCTTTCTATCTTAAGTTTTTAATCTGGCTTTAGGTCTGACTTCAGGGCATTTAATAACTGCATGTATTGCTGCACCAGTAATTTACCAAATACTTACTTCAAACTATAGCAGTTTAGCCCTCTAATTCAGCCAATGTATATGAATATTTATATTTAACAATATTTATAATAAACAATATTTATATTTATATAAACAAAACAACTGTATTAAATGCAGGTGTTTGTAAAGGTTAGCTGAACAGTGACCTGCCAAGAAAGCATGATTTGCTTATTCCTATATTTGAGTAATGAAGTGAAAATTCCTCACATATTTTCATTGTGGGTTTCTCTGTTACAATACAATTTCTCTGTCACAGTTGCCCTGTATATGGTTTCTTTTTCTGTCTGGCAATAACCTGCTGAAGTTGTTGTAGGGCCATTTGTTGCCACTGAAAATTGTATGGCCCTGTAAATTTGGCCTTTTCCAGCATTCTTTACAGCCAGGCCAAACAATAAGTGCTTTGGAAGGACCTGAAATCCTCCTTGGCTGTTCTGCAGTAGAAGGGGTATGGCCCTGAGAGAGATCAGGAGGGGAATTCACTCAGAGAAGCCTCCACTTGGGTTATCTATTCCTTTCTAGGTGCCAAGGAGACCTCTGTCTTCGAGGAATATAGAACCAAGGAGGTGCCACTTCCTTGGGGGAACTGCTGTGTGGCAAAATGCATGCAATGTCATCAGTGCCATCAATTCATACTTAATTAATAGTTTGCTGCAGCAGCACCACTTCTGAACCAGAGGCTCTGAATTTCCTCTCCTCAAACCTCCCTGTGCACCAGGAGCTTGGTTTTGCTGCTGAACTTGTGGATGGCCAAATTTCCTAGGACCTCCCACCTTGTAGACAACTTTCCAGTAGCTGAAACGCTGATTTTTAAACATTTGACTCCAACTGTTTTGAAATCTACAGAAACTCCCATTGTTGGCGGTTCTGCTTCTGTCTGCCTTGGTAAATGACTAGAAAACACTTGATTTTTGTGTTTGTAAACCAAATAAACCTTGTGCCTTTATTCTACCTAGTTTGCTGTGTGCCATCTCCTGCATTTCTGCTTTATCTGCCTACTGAAAGTAAATGTAAACTTGAGTGAACCATGCAGCTCCTTTCCTTTTCCTGTAACTTGGTACTTAGTGTTGTACCTGCATCAAAGACCATTAAATTCTCTCTTAGTTCATTTGATGCAGGTGCCAAAATTGAGAAGCAATAATTCACTGTATAAAACAAAGTATAAAAAATTCTGAGATCCTCATTGTGCAGGAAAGTGCAGCAATAAAGCTGAAAACTTTCTTTTGACACACAGGTAAGAGGGATGTGCTCCTGCTGATCTGTTGGAATTTAGTCACAGATTTCAGCAGAACAAAAACTTGTGTTCTGAGAGAGGGATTGCAAATGGTGAGAGGCTCATAGTTGAACAGACATCCTTAGGTAGGTGATGGTTTTGGGAGTCTGGGTTGTGCTTGGAATGGGGATAACTAGATGTGTGCTCACCTTTGCAAAAGAGTGGTGGCCACTTCATCTAGACAGTAATGTGGGACTGTCTGATTACTTCAGTTATAATTACTGTATTATTATTATATTATTATTTTTAAACCCCACCACTTTTGCATAACACTCTGCACCTCATGCTTTAGCCACTGGATTAAAAGCAAATAAATATAATGAACAGTATCCTTTTAATGTTGTCTTTTCAGTCCCTGGTAGAGGCTGCTGTGTCTGTTGTGCACACACACAAATGCAATTCCTGCTGGGTTTATTTTTAAGCACTGATCTCAGATTGCCATCACTGCATATAAATATATCAGGGTATGTTTACAGTGTTAAGGAATTAAAGGAGTCAGAGGGGTCTCAGAAATGTGTATTGAAATGGTGCTCTGTAACACACATTTTTTGTTTTGCTTGTGGAGAAAATAATTTTTGATAAAGAATATAATCTGTTTTTCAGCTTGGTGGATGAAGAGAAGGGTGAAAGGGGAAAACAAAGGTAAAATTTACTTCTTTCTGGCCATTGTCCATTTGAGCATGTCTGTTCCCTCCAGCCCCCTTGTGGGCACATCAGTTTGGTGTTTATATTTTCTCAAAGCAGTGTTCAAACATTGATTGATTTCAGGGAAAGAGGAGACCTCCTGTAATAATATCCAGCTCCCAAACCACGAGGAGTTTTATAGAGCAGGTCCAGCAAAATGCTGACCTTGAATACAGAACACCTTTAAATTCTGGAAGGGATGGAGGTCAAAAAAGCAGCTTTCTCCCCTGAGATCACCTTGCACAGGAGGAATTTGCTTTCCTTTCTTTCTCTTCAGTGTCTGGGGTGTTTTTATGACCCTTCTCAGAGGTCTGTCCTTACAGTTGACAAGTCACTTGTGAGTCACAGCTTGTGTCCACAGGAGTAAAAATAATACACACATTTTGCAAATGAGTTTTAAAGCTTGCCCTTCATCCAGGTATCTCAGGAGAGCTGACAGATGGTTCAGAAAACAGCCAGCACCCCTTTGATACTGTTGCATAAACATCCAGGCTTTCTCTGAAGTGCTTCCTTCATGGAACATCTCTGATTCTCCTGGACAGCTTCAAAGTTCTCAGGGAACAGATGATGCATTTACATCTTTTCCTCACTGCTGCTTTCCAAGAGATTTACAGATCTTTCTGAACTTGGCACTCCAACCTGTCTTTGAGGCAAACACAGTGCAAAAGTCTGGGCCCTGCAGCTGCAGAGAGGAGAGCTGAGAATCAAGGAAAGCTTTGGCACATCTCAGAGTTCCCATTATGAGGTTGGTACCTTAATACAGCTGGGAAGGTCTGTGTTTAATTATCCTCCTGTCTGGGAGTTCCCTTCCTGATTTTGGAAGACATTTTGACATTTTACTGATGATCTTCTAGTTACTGATTCCTCTGGTGTTTCCTACAAATCATGGGAATTAACACTTTTCTAAACCACAGTGTATTTCTAGGTTATTGTGTCCAATGTGCTGCACAAAGGTGTGAGTTTTCTGAGTTTTGAGATGCTCTGTAAGGAGGTGCACTGCTGAAAAACCCCACTGCAGGGATCAAAGCACATATTTCAGGCTGAGGATAGAAAGGAGGAGGAGAGATCTACCCTGAAAAGGAGAAAACAAATTAATGAAATGTGTCCTTGGCTTAAGCAGAGGGCAAACTCCACCAAGGAGGAGCACAGAGCACACCCATCATTCCAGTGTGCATTCTTCAGAGGTGAAGCATTTCAGCCTGGAAAATGGGCAAGATGATAAGGGCTGCTGCCTTTGGAGTAGTATTTACCCCTGGCAGAGGAATAACCTACATTTGGAGAGATTTCCCAGCCACAATTAGGCACTTTGCACATGGCAATGAGCTATTTATTGCTTTTAGATTTTATTTTGTGTTAGTTTATAGCAAAAATCTGTGGGGGAAATGAAAATTTGGAGAAAAATAACATTTTAGGGAAGTAAGCTCCCTGTGATTGAATAAATACATAACAGCATTTTTCTAAAGATCCCTATTAATGTAGGTAATTTTTATTCTTTGTTCACAGGTGAGCACTATATTGTGTGTACTGAGTTGAGGTAAGAGAACAAATCCTGCTTTTGTGGAATATGTTGTTTTTTAAATCAGGAAAATATTGCTAGTCACAAGATTCTGAAAACTCTTTAAAATACTCTAAGTATAGTTATAGGCTTTGTAATTAATAAAGGGTAGGCAATTTTAAGGAAGACATAAGAGAAGAGATATAAAATTATAGCTGGGAAAAATAAAGAATTTTTTTATAAAATTGTGAAGATGTAAAAAACAAAACAAAAAAAAAAAACCTAACCAACCAACCAAACAAACAAAAACAAACCAGAAAAAATGTATCTTTTATCAAAGCTTGATTTTAAAACTCCTAATACAAAGAAGATGATCTTGAAAGAACTCTACACCTACATAATCACAGGAGGTAACTCTTACTGGGAATTTTTCCAAATATAAATAGAAGAGAGATAAAACCCCTTTGATGCTCACCCAGGATGATTTCATGCAAGTTAAACAGTATGAGCCAGTGTTTAGTGACTACTGATCTGTATGGAAAGTGAGAAACAAAGAACAAGTTTGGGTTTTTACTATCACAGGCTAAGGTGCTATCATGAGAAGAAATATAAAGTCATTAAAGATGTGCTTTAGAAGAAATCTATCACAAAGAGTCAGGCATATTAAGTATTAAAAATGTATAATCATCTTCATATGAAAAGGATGTGCCTGGCTCCTTTATCTGTCATCCTTAATTAGGGAGGAACTAAGGCTCTCCAGTGAGTTCTCCACCAACTTCAGTCAACTCACAGCACGATGTGACAGAGCCAGAAGTATTTAAAGGACCTGTATTGGGCTTTTTCTAGTCCTATTATTACTTGAAGTGACTTGTTGGAGCTGAGGCTTGCTCTGTCATGAATAGTTTATCTGTGCAGTCATGAGTACTGCAAATGGAATTGTCCACATAAATAAATGCTGCAGGACTGGGCTTGAAGTCAGGGAGACTCAGGCTCGTGCAGAGCTTTGCCCTGGAGAAGTCTTTGCAGCAAAACTTTACAAGGACAGTTCTGGGAATGGTTCCCCACATTAGAGCTACGAGGCTTTTATATATTTTTATTTATTTTGTGATGTTCATAAAGCTGTCCACTATTTGGATGGTGTTATCATTAAAATGCAGCTGATATTATATTTCAAATATTTCCAGTGTGTCAGAGTTGCTGAGATAAAAACCAAAACCAGCCACTCACAAAAAGTGTACCTTGAAGGCAGAAGGAAATCTTGTGTTTCTTGAACCTCTCCCATTGGAGAAATAAAAGCCAGGCAGCTGAATTATTTTCATTTGTATCAAGCAATGGACTTGGTACCCTTTTGCTTGACTTGACTCTCAAGTCAATTTTCTTGATGATGAGGCTAAAGTTTTGATTTCTGAAATTCAATCACATTATTCCTGTTTGTGCCTTTTCCAGAAGAACCCTTACCCATTCTTCCCAGTTGGTTTAGTCCATTCCAGATCTGTATTTCTCATTGGCTGTTGTTCACTCAAACTCTGGGGTGTGCATTTGTGTTCACACCACTCTGACTTCAGAAGGAAGGTTAATTCCCCCAGAGGTTCTGTCCATGTTTTAGTTTTGCTGTTCCTTTTCTGAAACAGCCTTTTATCTTCACTGTCAGATTACAGGGAGGAAACCTCAGATCTCAATGTGAATGGTGGGAAAGGACTTCAAGTCGAGTGTTTGGGAGACAGGCAATGCAAGTTTTATTACAGGAGAGGAAAGGATGAAGGACTGTACAATTTAAAATGTGTGTGGACTAACAGTTTTAGGAATCTTTCTACCCAGGCTCCCCCTGTAAAGCTCCATTCATTATAGTGACTGTGGGGAAAAATTAAATCAGTTACTAACTTGCAAGTTACTGGTTTGTTGGGAGCTTTTTTGCAGTTCTCTGCAATAGCAGCAGGCTGGTCCCAGTGATTGAGGGGTCCTCCTGAACTGGATTTTGAGGATGACTCCTATAACAGGGTCTGAGTTTCCCTGTCAAATGCTGGTGTAGATAAATTACAGGAAACTTGGAAGCTTCCACAGGCTGTCTGTTCCTCCCCTTTTTAACCTGAGGGGAGCAAGCCTTTTGCCATGAGTCAAAGAGAATGAAAAAAGGATGCCCAGTAGTTGCACTGTTTAAAAGTCTTCAATCTAAATCTCTGTTGCTGATAATGTTATTGGTGGTGATTATGAGATTATTATATTTGTGTGTTTTCTTCAGACTGGGGAGAACTGGGAGGAGAAGTGATGGGGTGTTTTGTTTTCTAAATAAGAGTCTTATTATGCACCTTAATTAGCACCTTCAGCACATGTTTCCACCTTCTCCAGGAAGTGATGAAATCTGCTGAACTTCATGGGAATCTTCCTGTTGAATTTAATAGATAGGAGATCTGTGCTGAGCTGACTTCCTTTTGACAAACACAATTCCACCTCCTCTCTCCAGGCTTTCCTTTCTTCCTGACCT
The DNA here is from genome assembly GCA_035041345.1 of Poliocrania exsul. Taxonomy (NCBI): domain Eukaryota; kingdom Metazoa; phylum Chordata; class Aves; order Passeriformes; family Thamnophilidae; genus Poliocrania; species Poliocrania exsul. The sequence continues at coordinate 59,731,409 of JAWWLZ010000082.1, forward strand.
GCCAGTGCACACTGTTCTCCTTTCTGATACCTTCCAAGCAAGAGGTTCTTTCCTCCTCCACGCTTTGGAAGGATAACCCGTGTTTGGCCAGAGCAGGTATTTGCAGGCATCAGAAACAAAAGTCATTGCAGCAGAGAAACAGAGTCATTGCGTCAGGAGAAATGTGGGCTTGGCCAGCATGGTTGGCAGCTCAGCTCAGTGAGCAAGCTGGGTGGGGGCACTCCACCCTCCCCACCCTCCTCCTCCTCCCGGGGGCAGTGCCCCGGGGCCAAGGCTCACCCAGGGCAGCCAGCACAGTTCAGCTTCTCCCTGAAAGCAGGAACTAAACCAGCAAGGGGAGTGGGACTGAGCACAGGAGGGTTAACAGGAATGCTGCTCTCCTGTCCCAAGTAGCTGCTGCCACTAATCACGCTGTTTATATTTACAGCTCTCCCACTCATCCCTACTGAGCATAAAGCAGCCTCTGAAAAGAGTCTGGGCACTGCTGTGTGTTAGTCAGGCTGCCTGTAGTATCTGATTGCTAACTGAAGAGTCCTGGAGGCTGCAGACCCACTGTTTTCTACCTGTGGTAAGGCACACACCTGCACTTAGCAAATGCTTAATAATTAGGGATGCTCTGTGAGCCAACTCCCTGCTCACAAGTGCCCTTAGTCTCATTTTGGGACTTGCAGTCACGAGAGAACTGCCTGGATGTGCTGGAGTGATGTTTGCATTCCAGACATTCCTTATCACACAGATGAAGAGGGGTGAGAGCTTTCTGGGTAGGGGGAATAATGGGAGGGTTGTCCTTTCCCTCAGTTCACTGGGGCCTGCCTACTGATTTAAATTGTAAATAGTGTTACAAACCAGCTGGGGCAGTTTGTTGTTTCTTAGGAGAAGTATCTGATTTCTACTAATATATAGTAGAAAAGAGAAAAAAAAAAAGGAAAAATATAAATCTCTACTAATTTAATAGGATAACAACTTCATCTATACAGTGATAATATTCCTCTCCTTGAGCCTTGTCTCTTCCAGCCCCAGTTCCCTCAGCCCTTGTTCTTAGGAGATGCTCCAGCCCCTTAATCACCTTTGTGGCCCTTTGATGGATTCTCTTGCACGTGTTCCTCTCTCGTACTGGGAAGCCCGGAACTGGACATGGCACTCCACGATGACCTCCCTTGATCTGGCAAAGCTCCTCCTAATGCAGCCCAGAATAAAAGGGCTGCATGAAACACAGTTTACACCCCTTTGTTCTTGTGCTACTGATTTTCCTGGAACTTCAGTGGCACCATGCTTTTAACTGGCCTGAAAGGAAGCATAAACAGCCATATCCCTTCTCAGTCTTCATTGTGCTAGACTAAACAAACTGAACTTTGTTAGTCTGCTCTTTGATAATAGTCACCATTCCCTAGTTCTCCCAGTAACCCTTTTATGGATCTGTTCCATTTTGAACTCCTTTTCCTGAATACTGTACTGAGTTTTCCAGGTGACCGTGCCATCTGTACCTCTTCTTCCCTGTAGGAATTAACTGAAGTGATAAGAGCCCCAGCTGTATAGATTTTCCTTCACTTGGTTGTGAATCCAGGATGAATACCCACAACCTGCTCTCCCCAGTATAAACAAGTTTATGAAGGTATTTGAGTTGGGAGTGGAGTGTTTCCTGAAGTGCAAAAGGAATGGCATACAGATTATCAACATCAATAGCAACAAAAATCTAAATAAATCCACCATTTATTTCCTGGATGGTTAAGGAATGTAAGTTACACAGGACACGACAAGCTGTTAGAGGGACACAGAACTATGGCTCCTATCTGAGGTTACAATTGCAAGGGTGTTAAATTCCCTGCCAGAAACCAAATCCCTCCCAAGATGAGAGTAAAGCTCAGTTTGGATTCAGTAAAAACTGCAGTCACACTTCCAGAATGTGACATGTATCTGAGCAATATAAAGAAACTTTCTGGCTACATTTCCCCCCTTTTTTACTCAGTTTCTTTGCTACAGCTGCATTGTTTTGCTTCCAAGCTCATTTATTTCTATTAATAAGACTTTTCATCTCTAGGCAGTAATGACCATTAATAATTTGAATGACCACAATAATTTGAAACAATTTCTCCCTTCTAAGTGATAGGAGATGGGGTACAGAGCTCCTTGCACCCTGTTCTTCAGAGAGTGGAGCAAAGATTATCCTCTGCAGAAGGGAGTTAAATGTAACTAAAACTGAGGAGCTCCTCTCACAGGTGGGTTAGTTTCTTCTACTGTGCTGAATCTTTGGATGAAGTTTCTGAAAGACTATTGCAATATTGCAGGGAGAAAATGGGGGATCTGATCAGTGAAATTGCAGTTATTTTTTCCCACCACAGCAAGGAACGTTTCAGCTCGATGGAGATGTAACTGCACCTGCCCTGGGGGCATTCATGTAATTATCCCCCTCTGATGCCACAGCTGGATCCAATCTCAATCAGCTGGGTGGGTGTGGAGGCACAGGTGGACCCCAGCCAGGTGAAGCCAATCAGCTAATCAAAAATGTAAATTAGCCTGGAAGAACAGCTGTGGCCTGTTCGTCAGTGCTCTCTTCAGAGCTGAGGTTTAAACTGCAGTGCCTCTTAAAAGCAAGATACTTCACAGGAACACGGAGCTGTCACCCACCTCAGGTAGCTTTGAGCAGTATCTGCCAGGTAGGATCATATTTTGCTGCGTATATTCTGCATTTGTTCTTAACACTGGCAATTCAAACTACATAGTGTTTTTTTCCTGAGTGTCAGAAGAGTGTTTGTCACCACAGCCCCTCTCTGGGCCCACGGTGTTGCCATAAATATGCTGGACGTAGAGAACGATTTTCATGCCTCCTGCACAGCTTTAGAGACAGTCAAAACAGATCTCTGATAAGACTGAGGTGGCAATTATCCAGCCTGACTAATGGCCAGCTTGAGTTGGGAACAAGAAGGAAAGGGAAAAGCAGCTGGAAAAGTGCTGGTCACTGGTTAAAATCCTGCCTTGTACCCTCTTGTAAATTCACTCTACCTGTCCAGGGGGCTTATTTGCAAAGCCCAGTGATGTGTGGGAGAGAGGTATTTGGTTCTCAGTATACAGTTACGGGCAGGCACCTGCTTTCCCAGGTGCTAGGTGCATTTTATTTAGTAAAAAATTCAAGTTTGTCTGGATAACAGGATGCTTATTTGTGTCCTGTCACAAATACAGTCATATTTTATCCCACCCTTCCAATAAGAAACATTTCTCCCTTATAGAATGTCCACGTCTCCTTTTCAATATGATACATGCTATTTAAAATAGCACCCCAGAAATAATTACCCATTCTTCTTTTTCACCAATCTCAGTGAAAGATTAATCAATTATTTTGTTAGAGCTATGATTTCTTCCTTTTTTTTTTCCTAATGTAAGTGTAATCTATTAGATCATTAATCTTAACATTTGTTGGTTTCATTACACAGTATTTGTTCATTTTGCCTCTTTTGAGCTGGATGAGGCTGCAATGTGTTTGGGTTGACACCAAAGTTTGTTTTCTCTGTTAATTCAAATTTTAAAATGTAGTAAAAAATTGGAAGCACAAAGAAAATTTTTATTTTCAGTCTCATAAAATACCTAGCTTGGGTTAAATTTAGTAATAAAAACCTTCATTGTAAGCATCTTTTGGGCTTCAGGTACCATGAAATTAAACACTTTTATCACTTTCAATACCAAAGGAAAATCACTGTTTGGTTCCCATGTTCTCACTGCCACCAGCTCCTCCTCCTCCTCGCTGGCTCCTGTGACACAGGATGAAGTTGGATGTGCCAGTGACAGTTTGTATCAGGCAGGCACAGTGAGATACTTGCTGGGGACACTGATGACAAGGTGGATACTCTTGGCAGGCTCTGTGACATCTTTCCTTGCCATTTGCTGGGGAAAGGGGGTCAGTGGAACACCATCAGGGCTTCAGGCATCAACCTGGGCATCACCCCCCATTTCTGTGTCATGAAGTAGAGCAATCAATCCTCCTGCTCAGAATATGTGGGAAGACATGGACATGCCTTCATGTCAAATCATACTGTCTGTTATGCCTCAGGAGGATGAGGAGCAGTTGGAACTTCCCAACAGAATAAAGGAGCAATGTTTTCTTTATGTTTTTTTCTGAATTGATGGACAAATGTATGGCAATGCTGTAAGGCAAGAAACAGATGGAAAACAAGAAACAGACAAAGATTCAATCCTGGCCCTAGTAAAGCTCCAAAAGTGCTTTTGACTGCAGTGATAGAGAATCAGAACAAAATGGGAGGTGGATGAAAGCAGGGACAGGAAAAGGAAGTGAGGGAAGGACGGCTTCAGGTGATTTTAGCCTCGTGTTTCCATCTCAGTTCCCCTCACCCATCAGCAGTCTCCACTTTCCCCAGCTCTCATCTCTTATCATTGCTGAAGCAGTAAGCTGTCATTTCTCATCTGGTATCTTCCATCCATCCATCAGCATGTCTGGGATAGCTGGCAGCTCATTCCTATGGGTGAGCAACCCATCAGGATCCCCTGCCAGTTCCCACGGGGTGTGTAAACTGATCAAACTAACAAATTCTGACAGGTGAGACACATTCAGCTGGAGTTGCTCCCGGTAGCAAAGACAGGGATGTAAAGGCTTCCATATGGTGTTCAATGGGAAGATACAAGGCCAGAAGAGAAACATTGGCCTGAATTCACAGATTGATCTACCTGATGATCTCATGGGGCCTCTATAACATGGCTCCCTTCCTATTCTGCCATAATGCCAAAGGTTATGGGGAGATCAGAAATATATTCTGCTATATGCAGGCTGCCTAATAGATGTTGCCAGGTCATGGTACAAATGTTGCCAAAACATTTTCTCCCCTTTCTCAAGAGGGAGGAAAAACTTGGTGGAACCAAACCCTCATTTTTAGCAGCTGTGTTTCAGGGCATGTTGATGTGAATGAAAGGGCAAAAACCCTTTTCTTTACTACCTCAGCCTAGAAAAAAAATCAGAATTTCACAAGAAATGAACAGCTAGTCTGCATTAGAACAAAAATGGGTCACAACTGCCTTTTGAAACAGTTTTGCATGGCTAGCTGTCTGTACCTGCAAATGGTGAAAAATTCACAAGCCTATACCAGACACTTGTAAAAACTTCTTCCCAAGACTCTTCCCACAGCCAAAATCACAGTCAATCTCATAAAGTCTCCCTTTAGTTTCTCTTGAGCTAATATAATTGTTTTTATTTAATCTTACAATGATGTAGTTTTTCCACTAAGAGGAGGAAAATTGAGGCGGAAGGGAGTATTTTCCCTTCCATCTCTTGGCTGTCTTCTCTTTCCCAGTAGTGTCCAAGTTTCACTGAACAAATCCCTTTCTCCACAGCCATGTCAGACCTCACGCCTTGTCTTGAGCCAGCGCTTACTTTGATCTGGGTTCTTACAGTCTGCAGCCCTAAGTAGGATGTCTCATTTCAACATTGCTTCTCTTTACTTGTTGAGCCACATGCCTATGATGCGTTTCATAATGAACTTGATCTCTCATATCTACTTCCACAAGCAAGAACTCCATGTGCAGGAGCTTCTGCTGATGTTCTCCAGATGCCCAGCTCTATTTGGTGACATTTTTCTTTTGCTGTGCTAAGTACATTTCTCATTTCCTTTCCTCAAAGTTGTGGCCATTTGGGGCAGTCAAGTGTCCTCCAGAAACACTCCTCTCAGTCACTTTACAAGGTTCTTCTTGTTGGTGTGCTGGCAGCCCGAAGGAGGTTGATCTTCTAAGCTCCATCTGTTGCTTTCCCCTCTTTTAAATGTCTACTGTTTCTTAGTACAGCTATCTATTCATCATTTGTTGTTTAATCCATTCTCCCTACACTGATTTAGCCCCAGAGTAGACAGAATAATCCCTCTTGGGGTTGAGCCTGTCTTTTCCTTAAAGAAAATGTTACAGACATCAGTCTTTCATGCTAGGATTCCTGCCATTTAGCTGCATCAGTGATAAAGATTGATTCTTTGGAAGATATTCTACTGAAGCTAAGGAAACACCTCTGCAGAGAAAACAGTTTTAACAGGACACTTTGAAAGGAAGGCTATTCTGAGATCATAAACCTATTGCAGTTCTAACCAGAATTGTTTCTTGGCTTGCCCACTGGGAGCTCAGCCACCCTTGGAGCTTGGGGTTGGTGGGCAAAGCACGACTGTTTGTAACGCTTTTCCCTGGTGCTGAACTCACACAAGCACATTGCCCATCACTGCCTGGAACAGCAGGGTGGCACAGGTGGCCCTGGCAGTCCTTCCCAGCCAAGGAGGGGACGGGCAGGCCGTGCCAGGGCAGGGGTCCTGCTCCATCACCTCCAGGTGCTGCACCGCTCCAGGACTTGTAATACGCACCACGCACCTTCCACCCAGGCCATCCGTGCTGGCGCCAGGACCACACCGGGCAGGTCATTGTTTTCTAACGTTGTGCATTGTTTGTTTGTAAACATTCCCTGGCTCCAGAAACATTGTTTCGGGTCAGCCTGTGGCCTTTCCTCACCGCAGGGAAACACCGCAGGTGGCTTTGTGGCGACAGCGCGCACCTGCACAAGCCACGCCGGGGGCTGTGGGGCAGGGTCTGCTCCCTGCCAGCATCCCCCCCGCTCCCCGCCGCACCCCGCAAGCATCCCCGCGTTCCCCGCCAGCATCCCTCTCGCTCCCCGCCGCATCCCCCGCTCCCGCAACATCTC
>JAWWLZ010000082.1:59849302-59872048 GCA_035041345.1 Poliocrania exsul
GCTGCAGGAGCTGCAGGATGTGGCTGCCACCTCTGCACCACCCGCACGGTGAGAGGGGCTTGGGAATGCGGGTGGGGGGCTCAGTGGGCACTGCCCGCCCCTCGAGGTCCTGGGCTGGAAACAACAAAGGAAGGATGAATTGGGATAATAGAAGAGTAACCTGCTACCTTTTCCTTGCTCCCCAGACCGGCTGAGTGTGCTCCAGCAGATGACCAAGGTATGCTACAGCTTTGCTTTGTTAGCACTTCTGATATCTTAGGAGCTCATTCCTGTGCCAGAGCTGCAGTGGGAGCACCCTGGTAAAGACCTTTTGAAAGTCTGAACCATGAGCAGATCGGAAAGATTGTGTTTTCCCAAGGAAAAATATTTGAGGAAAAATCCAATGTCACATTTAATCTAATTCTTACGGCTTTCACAGAAGGCACTTGTTGTATGGTGGTTTCAGCTGAAATAGTCTCAGGTGTTTAAGGAAATTGTGGGCAGGTGTTACAGCAGAAAAAGCAACGATTGCCAAAGAGATTTAAGTTGTTTAAGTTCTAAAACACTTCTTGAGTGCCACGATCTGGTAAAGGGACTGGAGTTGGACCAAGGGTTGGACTTGATGATCTCAGAGGTCTTTTCCAACCCAATCCATTCTATGATTCTATGATAAAGACTTTTCCTGGATAGAGTTAAATAGCCTTGATACTTTGCCTATCAAACTAAAATTTAATAGCATCTGTAAAATATAAAATAACTTTTTTTCAAATTCAGAATGACAAAATCAAGAGTCTAGAGTGTTTATTGCTGCTGTTTTCATCTGTACTTCAAAGTACTTTACAAAAACCCTTTTATTTGAGCAATTCTTTCATCTATATCTTACATAAATACATTGCTGGATGGTGTAAACTGCTACTTTTTCTTTTATTTAAAAAAAATCTGTTGGCATAACAAAGAAATGAGCTGAGAAAAAGTGAGACTGGAGCTGAGGCTGAACTCCCATTTGTGGGTTACCTGTAGCTGTTGCATTGCACTGAATTTTTGTCCTGGTTTATTGATGTCAAGGAGGAGGAAAGCTGGCTAGCAGTACTTTGAGTTGCTCCCCTGAGCACATTTCTTCCCCTCTAACAGCCCTTCTTACTTCTCAATGCTTCTGAAAAATGCTTGTTTAATTCCTCTTCCTTTTCCACTTGCCAGTTTTGATTCGTAATGTTTGGGAAATTTTGTTTTCCAGTTACTTCAGATGAAGAACTTGAAGATGAGGCTGAGGAGGAAATGAAAGCCCAAGATGAAACACAGGTGAAGGAAGGCAAGAAAAGCAAGAGTGCCAGGTAGGAGGAGGAGCAGATGATCCAGAGTGTTTGTGCCCATGTGGCAGCTTTTGCCTGGAGAATCTGTACCTTCAGGTACTGGAAGGCTGCAGTTAGGTCACCTTAATGTGTTTGTGTGTATGTGTGTATATATATATGTACACATTCACACATATATATATGTGTGTGTGTGTGTGTGTATATGTGATTACAAAATCTGTAATATAAATTGTATATGTTATGTATACATAACTGCTATGAGATAGCTGGGCATTCATATGCACAACAGTGTACATGGTGTTTGTTATGTGCTGCTTTAGGTGTGGTGGTTGAGCACCGAATTCCTTCATTTCAATTTTTTTTATTTTTTATTTTTTTACCTTTTCTCTTTATTTCTTTGTCACGGATGTCCCTAGAGAGAAATTGCACTAGTTTCTAGTAGGACTAGTTGGAGACTCCCAAGGAACAACTCACGCACACAGAGGCAATAAGGACAGCTTAAGAGTATTGGTCCCAGTTTTTATTTTTTTTAGTACTGCCACCAACCTGATCTGAGCATCAGAAACCAGCACTGGCTGCTGTTGTGCTCAAGGAGCAAAGCTGCCACACTGGTATGTCTTGTTCTGGGTTCTGTTCCCATGCTACAGGGATTTGTATCTGTCTTTTTAACTAGGTCAAAAGGAAAGTACATGGCTGTGTGTTTAAAAGATCAGAGTTCAACAGGCCTGCACCAACAGCTGGCCCAGGACTTTCTGAAGGCTCAGCTCTATGGGCCACACACCAACCGGGTGCCAGGTGAGCAGCTGGGCTTGGGTGAGCTCTGCATTTAGTCTTGTCTGGCTTCAACTTGGTAATTAACACTCATTTCCATTTCAGCAAATGAATACTTTTCTCTTGCAAACAAGAAAGACCCAGTTAAAAAAGCTGCAGTTCAGTTTGTGGACAAATCTTGGGGTGAGTATAAAAAGTCAAAGTAGATGCTATTTTATGCTTATGTAGTTAAAAGTACACTTGAATAAAACCAGTGTTCCCCTGTTAGAGGGCTGGGGCTTGTGAACCCCTAACTCCAAAATGTGATAGTAAGGGAAGGGCAGCAGGGCATTACAGCCTCAGTGGGTATCATGAGAGGGTGGGAGGGGCACAACTTGAAAAAAAACCCTCATTTTTGGTACATTAAGAAGCTGTGGTTGCTTGGTGAAATAAATAATTTAGTAACTGTTGTTTCAGCCTCCAGTCTCTGAGCTGTTGAAGGTGTTTCATGTATGTGTAAAACTTCAAAGCAGAGATACCAAATTCCCAGAACTTCTGTGTTCAGAAATAGCACATCCTGGAGACAGACTCACACCCACACAGTCTGTGAGGCTCATGGACACCAGAGGCAAAAGTTACTGATGCTTAAAGCAGGCAGGGTGGTGCAAGCTGGTGCCCCTGGGGCCAGTGGAAGGCACCTGGTCTGTGTAAAATACCATAGGAAGTTTATCAGCTTTCCAGGTGGTGGTTCTGTTCTGAAATGCTGCAGCACTCAGTGGATTGCTGCTTCTCTGGCAGAGAAGCAACTAACTGACAGATATCTTTTTTTTAAGGTCAAGAAAAAAAGGAGAAAGCAGCAAGGTTTAAGAAACGTTGGATTGCAACACAGACTAAAAATTGAGTCTGGAGACAGCTGTTTCAGAAGATGCTGTTCAGGACTTTTACTGAAAATGGTGACAACTATTTTTTTCCCCACTTGATCACCACTTTGCTTTCAGCACTGACATTCACCAAGCTGCGGTCTGATCAGACTTTCCTGTTCTCTTCCCTCCTCCTTCCAGAAGTTCTTGGGGAAGCTCCAGAGCAGCAGGGCAGTGTTGTAGAACAGCTGGTGTTGGGACCAGGCTTGTTGAGCTGCCTCCATGAGGCAATGCCTTTGCAGAGAATAAAGATGAGTCCTGTTGTACCTGTTGTTGGGGGTGCTGCATTTCTTACAGCTGCTGCTTCAGTTACTTGCATCTCTAATAGCAGAATCACTGAGTCAGCTCACACCCTTCCCTGGAGCCCTGTGGTTACTGTCAAGCAGTAAGGGATTTTCCTCATCTTCAGGGAGTACTGACTAAGCTTCCATCAGTGCCTGGACTCAGCCTTGCTAGAGTCACCCTGTGGCAAGAACATGGTAAGCCTTTACCTTCCAACAGCTCAGCAGCTGCAGGGAAGTGGCATTCCTGGCTGGAGCAATGAGCTCTCCTCTCAAAGGTCTACATGAGAACCACTGTGCTAGAACCAAGACAATGTAGCATACCACTCCATGCTACCATGGATGTAGAAGTAAGTTTTTAATGGCTGGTTAATTAATGATATCACTACATTTTATTGCAATATAGTACTATTTAAGCACTTTTAAAAATGCAAGGTGTACAAAGATTAAATTAAGACTGTAAATTGACTAAATATTTGGTTTTTATATAAATAGGTCATAACCACACTGTGTTGACATGTAATACTGTTATAATACAACAGTTAAACTGGTGAGCCTACACAACAGAAGCTGTCTGTAGTTAAACAAGGAAACAAAGTTGAAAAGACCATGTTAAAACAAAAAACTACTAAGATCAACAGGTTGGGATTGTAAGTAGCAACAAACATATTCACTCAGCTCCTGAGTAATTCAAGTTTTACAGTACACATTAAAAAATATCATTTCTTCCCATCAACACTATATATCCAAACCATTTGCATTTTGCAAATTACACTGATTGAACTATGTAACAATGGGGGTGGAGGTTGGCAAGTCATCCTGCTTGACATTTACATCACCCACATGCTAATACATCCATGTTTTCTAGTCTTCCGTCCCACCACAGGGTAGCAGGATTTTTGGTTTGTTTTGGACAATCGTTTCAAGGATTGGTACTTGTCAATTTGGATGTCTGACGTTACCAGTGATATTTTCAACTCTTAGTTGTCTAAGAGGTTTAAAGATGGAAATTTTCTCCTAACACTAAGTTAGAAATCATTTGCATCATGCTGTAAACTAGGAAGCAACATAAAGCGACAGACTTGTCCTTAGTACATAATTAAAATTCCAAATTCCAGTCAGCAGAGCTGGTTTACTTTCCAAGTTGAAGATGCCACACCACCTTTCCTTCAGCCCTCCCAATGCATAGCTAGTGCAGGTAATCCTCCACTGTGGCGAACGCGCAGGAGCCGATGCCCGAGCGGGCCATCAGTCCCAGACACTGTGATGCCTGTCCCATGGCCAGGGCAAGCGGTGGTTGCTTTGGCAGATTGTGAGTCTCTGCAAACAAGCACAGTGGCAGGTAAAAGACATGATTAATTGCAGAGCAAAGCAGTGAAAACTTGAAATCCAAGTTTGCTTGTATCACTCTTCAAAATTCCTGTGTTTACTTTCAGAGTTTGCTCTTGGAGCGAGAGGAGGAGCAACAAAGTGACATTTTCAAATTGCCTGTACAAGCACCAGTATTGAACAGGCCCATTTATGGTCTGAAAAACTACAGGCAAGCACCAGTTACGTACTTTGGTAGTCCCCAAAACTACCCCTCTCTTCCAAAAAGAGCATGTCCCAACATTGCTATCCATTTGCTACTCACTCACCCAGTGCCAGCAGGGCCACCTGTGTGGGACCAGAAAGGGACACTCCCCACCCAGGTGGGAGCCACCAGGCTGTACCTACCTAGTATTGCACTATTAAGTACAGAGCACACTGGTTCTCGTTGTATGGGGTCCAGCTGATTTCCAACAGGGCTGCTCCAGGGATCGGAATATGCCAGTAAACTGAATGCATCCTGTGGGAAGATGGTTTTTATTACATTTCACAGCTGTATCCTGCTAGTGTAAACAAGGATGATTTTCTTCACCTATTCTGATTCACAATCACAAAGGTGACTGTCAGTGTCCATCAATACAGAAGGATAAAATGAAGTTGTGACAGGATGTGTTGTGTTTGGAGCAAGCAGTGCTGCTCCCAACAGCAAGGCAAAAGGTAGCAGTGTTTTAATAAGTGATGGAGTCAGAGAAAACAGACAAAACTGCATGCAGTTCTTTGGCAAGGGAGTTCTTTTCCACAGCAGTCTCAAATAAAGGTAAACTAATTACTAAAGAGCAAATTTGGGGCATCTCTACCAATCCTCTTGGAGTTCATTTATCCTTAGAGACAAAAACAGCACTTCAATTCAAAAGGCCAAATGACAGGGTCAGAAATGAGAGTGTTAAAAATTGTGTTTAACTGTATTACAGCACAAATTATCTTCCCTGTACATGTGCTACACAGATAAGACAGGGGACTGTGCTACACAACAGCTGACCAGAATACTGTTCTAAAACCCACAGAAAAATAATTATAGAAGTTAAAGCAGAAGAGTAGCCCAGTGTGACATGCTGTGGAAAGGTCCTGCTGGGCAGCACAGTTATTCACCTCAGCACCACCATTTTGAGACAAAACATACCTTGAGCATTTTCTTATTGACTGTGTTTTTGCCACATTCTCTCCTTAGCTGCTCGCTCATTGCTTGCAGTTCCCTCCCGAAGTGGATCATCCTCTCGATGGCTGCCTGGCTGCCCCCACACAGCTGGCGTCTCAGCTGGCTGGAATCTACTTCTGCAAGAACCACACCATCAGCACCAGCACCCCCAGAGCCCAGGGCACCCACCTCTGGAGCCAGAGAACCTGCTCTGATCCCACTCACAGAGCAGCTGCTGCTCAGAGACCCTGGCACCATGTCCTGTACTGAGCACTGGATTGCTCCTCTATAAACATGCAGGAGACTTCATTAACTAACAGAGGCTGCTGGCATGTGCAATGGTTAATTTAAAACTAACCAGACTAGTGTGGTTAGTTTGGCAGCCTCAAATTTTAGGGGAGTTTAAAAAACAATAAATGTCCACACAGTTCTACTTTTCTAATTCTTTGGCATTGCATTTCTAAAGATATGCCAAATCCAGAACTGCTAATTGAGGGCAAAAAATTGTGACCTTCCTGAACAGCCACGATGGATTCTGCAACAAGACAATCATTTAGACTGTTCATACTCCTTGTAGAATATATTATCTTAGTAATTCAGACATTTCAGGCTTCTTTTGGAATCAAGCAGAACACTACAACAGATTTCTTCACTGTTTGCTACAATATTTCCCAATACTAGTGATTTTAAATATATTGATGCAATTTATGAATAGTAAATCAAGCCTTGGCTTCTCTGAAAGTTCTGCCTTTTTAAAATTTACAACATATTACAAAAAAGTCATTTATCCATTCCTTGCCTTTTCTCATCAATGGAATCAAATCTTAAACAAGTATTTTGATGTACACTTGAAATACAAAACCATTCTTCTCTCTGACTTTAACTCCACTATCTAGTGATGTATTTTGACCACTATTTCAAACAAAAATTTTTAAGTGGCCACTTTCTTTTCCCTTAGATTTAAGCATATCACCTCTGTAAAATACCTGCCTACTGGACATTACAAAGACAGCCCTCAAAGAATATATAAATATTTCAAAAAGCAAAAAACCACCAAACTCAAACTGGGGGCAGTAAACAGTGTAGGTGGAGGAACCACATTTCTTTTTTTACAAAGGTTAAGTAACATAAATGTAATTTAAACAATATTTTTTTGGTGGAAAGCATGAAAAAATTATTTTGATTTTTTTTTTACATTTCCCAAATATAGCTGTTTCCTTGACCACTAAATATTAGCACTTTGCATTCTTCAATATAAGAGATTTAGAATTTCTACACTTACTGTGGAGCACTAAGATGCCCTGAGAACCATTAATGGGAAGAGGGAGAAACAACCTGCCAAGCCAAACCCAGGGGTGATCCCTTCTTCTCAAAGGTACTTCCTTAGAAATTGAGGCTACTTTCATGAGTTACCTATTTTCCCTGTTCTCACACTGATATTGGACCACCTACATCAGTGGTTATAAAATTCACATCCAGTAACAGCAAAACAAACAAACAAAAAATTAAGATTTGAGCTAATAACCCTAATTTTCAAGTTGGGAAGCATTGCAAGTAAAAACATAACCTTGTTGCCATCACTTAATAAAAATGTAAGAAATATCACTGCAGACCCATTTCTGTGTCACATTCTTCCATTTCGTGATCATGTTTAGAACTACCATTTAGGAAGCCATTGGATGAAGTCTCAGCAACCCCATTGGAGTAGTGATCTGTTTCCATGTCTACATCATTGCTGAAAAGAGAATGAGAAATAAAATTTAAGTACTCAGGTTATCTTCACAACTTCCTCACAGTACTTCTCATCTTGGCTACTGAAAAGCTGCTGTTAAATATTCCCAAGCCAGATCACAGTCCCTTCCACAGCAACTGGTGGTACCAAAGTACCATGGAAATTTTAAGACTGTCTCAGTCAGTAAAACAGTGTTTTCAGATGCTGAAAAATTAAACATGTCCCCCCCCGCCATTTTCCAGAAGGAGAATAAATACAAAAAATTCTTGTTTATGTGTCTGTATGTACACAGAGCTGGAGAAAGTGCATTGAGAAAACTTACTTATTCCCACCTTTTTTTAAACATAGCTAAGTCAACACACAGCCTACTTTGAAAATATCATATTTAAGTAACTAGTTCTTCCAAAACCAGCTTGATCTCTTATTTACTCTCAGTGAAATGACAGGGGAAAAACAAAAGAACACCCCAAAGCAAATGCTGAGCAAACCAAAACACTGAAGAGATACTTAGAGGCAAATTCAGAGCATTGAAGCCCTCACCACACTTCACAGAACTGCTTTAGAAAATGCCAGCACAGCTTTGCTGACAGTTGCATCCTGGCCTGTTCTATTTTGTCATGGAGAATAACAACCTCAAACCTCTGTCAAGACCAAATTTATTAAATTTAGAAGTTTAATATCTTGCTTCTAAGCAACCAAAAATACTTCAGCTTCCTTTGAGGAAGGAAACCAAAAGGCCTCTCCAACTGAGCAACAGCACAGCCAAGAAACTGTCTTATTCCTGTGAAAAAGCTCCAAGTTGCCTGGACACTGCCAGGCTTTTTGGCAGAGGCAATTGCTGATGCAAACAGAAATCATGAAGTTAAAAAGTAAATTGTTACTCTTACTCTTTTACCCCAATTATCACTATCCAACTGGAATCCTTTTGGTTATCACCACTGCATCATTACACCCTCCATGATACTTTTGGGAATCCATTTTGGACAACACAGCTGAGTGCTGCTGCATTTCACATCAAATTAGGTTCTGGTGCATCTGTGCAATCCAAAGCTTAATATTTGCTGTTTGTGAAATACCATATGAACCCTGGTTAATAAATTTATTTTCTTTCTCTGAATTGAATGTGTTTGCACAAGTGACAGTGACTGGAGTAGGCAAACAATCCTGGTGTGTATGATGAAAGGGAGTCCACAATTCACAGACATCTCAATCATATTTACTTTGCAGATATTTCTACAAATGGAGAGTATCTGGGAAACTTTTCATTACCTTCATGCAAAGAGCTTCAGTCAATGTCAGTGGCTTAAATTAAAATCCCAAGTGCCAGAAAGCAGTTAACTTTCACTGTACAATTTCAAAACTGACCATAAATAGCTATAAACAAGGTAATTGGTTTTTGTCCATTGCATTTCTTTAACCCAACAGGAGAAAGCAGTCTGTTGAGCCTGAGCCATCAAAATAACCCCAAAGCATATCAGAGGGATTCCAAACTGTTGGTTTCTTACACTGTGTGATTGAAAAAAAAAAATCACATCAAATCCCACTGAAAACTCTTCTCTGCAATGCAAGCAAGTGGACAAGTCTTATTAATGAAAATTAGAAGAATCTAAAGTTTATTTACCTGGAATAACTGTTAACCTGCTGTGATCTTGATACATTTATGTTGTTGAGCTCTGGTACATTCAAGCTGGTGGTCGTGTGTTTACTGTGACAGTAAGACTGATGGGCTTTATTTGATATTACTCCATTACTGCAACTACTTTCAAACCCTGAAAGAAAGTTTTAACAATTATAATCATCTAAAAACTTGTAAGTACAATTTTATAAAAGTGTAGTAAGTCCAGTGTAATTGTTCCTGGTCAGTAAACACCAGATTTGCCAAACTAACCCAAATGCTTTGCCCCCGTGTTTCTGGTACTTGAACCTTTACATTTTCTACAGTGCAGAAATTAAGCATTATTTAACAAGTACAAACACAAACATGAGAATGCTTTTCAGCTGTACTAACACACCAGTAAAACAGAAACCTGCACCAAGGTAGAATCAGTTTTTAGAGAACTGATGCATTGTTTCTGAAAGATCTGAAAATGTTTTCTAGGCCACTCTAATCATTATGGACTGGCAGCAAACATGCACCTTACTAACTGTAATCACACAATTCTTTTGATAAATGTGCAGCAGAATTTGGTGCTGAGTATCTTACATGTTGTTTTACAACCTCCCTCTTTCACCATGTAATTCTTTTAACTGTTAATACTGTGCTTTGCTAAATAAAATCACACCATGCTGTGAAACTGGGATGGTCTGGTTAAAATCTCTTCTGACCCTTGTAAAATATAATCAAGAAACTACTATTTGAAGCAAACATGTAATTGCCAGTTCTATCAAACCAGGAGCTCCCTTGTATATAGAAACAGGGCAGCAGTGACTCTGGTGGCCAGGCCACACTGGCTTCCCACTCCATCCCAGAGAGAAAAATAAGTAAATAAAGCACTCCCAATCAGCTCCAGTTTGGATTTAGAAATTAAATCAAAGTGAAAGCTGATGGTCTCTGTTATCTTAAAAAGCCTACCTGCAAGGATGACATGCTCACATACCATGTGAACATGCTCAGCTTCTCTGCAGGGGTGCTTTGGAAGGCACAGGGATCTCCTCTGAACATTCATGGCTTCCCACTGAAGATTTCCCATCACCTAAATGCTCTAAGAACTGTTTCAACTGTGCCCAACTGAAATGTGGCTGCCAGCAGAAAGCCTTTTCCCTGCTCCACCACCAAGTTTTGGTGTTTCCTACATAAGCACAGCTCTTCCTAAGTCTTCATCAACATCATAGGAAGTGGATCCTATTTACCACTTATGGATTTAAACCACCTTGCCCAAGCCATAAATTATCGTCAAAAGGACAACACAAATTTGTATCAGAACATTGCATCTCCCAGGAAGAAGCATTTCATAGAAATTGGTGGCAACCCAATCTGCAAACCCACAGTAAAACCAAGAGTACATGCAGAAAACATATAAAACTTTTAGACTGGCCAGGGACTGAAAATCACATAGAATTTGACAGGTGTGGTGTTTCCAAATCTATGTGGTTTAGAACTTACCAGTAAAATGTGTGCTGCTCCCTTTGCCTGTTGCCAAATTGTGAATGTTCATGCCATGGCTGGGACTCATGCTGGGACTACTGAATGGCCTTGGGCTAACAGGGTAACTATCCTGAGACTTTGGACTGTGGCCCCCCAAACACCGCACTTCGCTGTCCGTACCGTTCACCATCTCTATGAACTGCCGCACCCTACATAAAAAGGCAAAAAGTTAAGCTAATAAAGCAACTGGCACATTGCAAATTACCAATGATAGCAATGGTTTCATTTTAGTGTTAAATAAAGAACAAGTCTGACTCGACAAAATGCTGGATGTCAGTAACCCAATCGCCAATGAGCTTTGGAGTGTTCCGCCAAAACCACACAATTACAAATTTGTGAGGGAGGAGAACAGGAATTATTATCCTTCAAGGACAGAGTTTGTCAGCAAATCCTCAAGGTTTAGAAAATTAAACTTATATTTTCTTGTTTTAACTGTTTTATTGGCAGGGGGAAGGTTATCTCTTGAGAAAGATATGTCGTTATGTTGTCATGTCTGTCATTTCTCTCACAGGAAATGAGAACATAGTTTGACTGTCTGGAACAGCAAAGGGTAACTCTGAACATTAAACATTTGCATTAGAAACCAGTTTGAAAAGCAACCTCATATACAAACCTTCCCCTTAGAGGCTGTGGCTTTCATTTTAGATAAGGAGGTTTTACTATGGACTTTAAGGAAGCTCAGAATTCCTGCTTTATGCTTTAATTGCTCAACAGGCAAAGTTTAAAAAGACAGATTGAGAAAAAGATAACATACAACTGACATTATCAAGTGGAGTGTCTCATCAAAACGTTTGCATTTTGTGAATTCTGTGATAAGTCTGGAGTACTACCCCGTGAATTCTGTTCAGCACTTGAGCATGACAGACTTCAAACACATTCCAAGTTACTTAACTGAACATGAAACTAAAGTGCTTTGTTCTTACAGGAGATAACAGATTTTTTTCCACATTCAAACACTGCAATGTGATACAAAATTCTGGAGGAACAGCACAGCTGGCAAGTGAAAATGCCAGAATGAAGGTGACTATTGTGTGCCTGGGAAGTCAAGAGAACTCTTTGGGATTATGGAATTTCCACAGCTTTAGCCAGAGGTTTCTGGTAAAGTGACATGGAATGAAACACCTCATTTAAACTGATCTTTAAAGTCAGTCACCCCTTTGGAGGAACAGACTAACTTAGACCAACGGGATTCTCAACCTTCTTAATGTGACACTGTATCAGTTTTCATTTTAAGTTTTACTTGACACCCAAATGGATTAAAATTGATTTTAAAAACTACAAAACTTAGCTCTAGAGAGCAAGTCTACAGGGAGATGTGAATTATGCTGCAAACCAGGACCTTGATGACAAAACCTAGTTAAACATGTAGCAAATAAGAAGAGCATAAAAAAGTGAAATATACACATTTTCTAAAAAGCGCTGCTTAACTTCGTTTAAATTTCTGTGAAAGCTTTAAATGAGTAACTGTCTTGTCTCAGAAGGTACTGTGCCATCTATAAACACACATCTGTATAATTTGAAGACTCACTTTAATGCAAATAAGAGATTAGGGTTTCTTTCTAGTAAACTTGGATACAACTGTTGTGTTGTTTCAATGGCTTCTCCCATTCTTCCTGCTAAAACCAATTTCTGAATTCCTGTTCACCAAAAAACAAATAAGAGATTAGGATTTTTTTCTAGTAAACTTGGATACAGCTGTTATGTTGTTTCAATGGGTTCTCCATTCATCCTGCCAAAACCAATTTCTGAATTTCTGTTCACCAAAACCAACATCAGTTAAATGGACAGCTTATGGATTAATACACGTAACATTAATGATTAAAAGACAGTGCAACCATCAATCAACAAGATTTTTTTCCTCTTAGAAAAAATTAGTATAAAGAAAGATCATGCTTCCTTAAAATGCTCAACAGGAAAATTTAGGAGCTGCAATCCACCTACACAGATCTAAATGAGAACTCAGTATATTTATTGCCAGCATCCAACTGCTTTGTAGTCAGATCGTGCATTTAGAGCTAGAATAAGATTGCAGACACTCTCTGCAATTCACTTCTCATTTTCACAACTTTATAAATAAGCACATACCAAACTATAGTCACTCAAGAACATCCAAATTTCACCCCACTCCCACAGGTTCGGTTTTGACTAAGAAAACCAAAAATTTAGTCTCTCTCCCCTACAACAAGACATATTTCCCATGAGGTTACAGTGGAGTAAAGGTTTTCACAACAGGCCCTTCTGCAGCTGTAACTTGGCACAAGCTGCAAACAGCCTCACAGCTCTATCCACCAACAGAGAAACTGATCCAAACGAAAAACAGCCCAAAACCTGGGAGGTATTTCAAGCAGAGCAGTTTCCCCATGTGGAATGTTGTGCAGTCATTTATAGAGCAGGGATTTAAATGGGTGAGGAAGGCACTGCTTAGTCAGGCTGCCCAACAGCCCTGCCATGGCAAGTTAGAACTGAGCTGCTGTTGGCTCTTCTTGTAAGCAGGAAAACTCAAGTGTAACTGATAAAACATTCTCTAAACTCAGTCTCTTGTCACAGTTAAGATAAAAGTTTAAATTTTTGACAAAACTGAGTTTTATATTCCTGTTTGTGACTGACCATTAGCTCTCACAAACACTCATTTAGAGACACTACACACATTTCTTTAAGACAGATCCCAACCTTCCATTCATGAGAACAAGAGAACAGGTAATTTATCACATTCTGGTACATCAAACACATTCCAAAGTGTTACTGCACAATTTTTCCTAACCAGCTGTTCATACACGTGTAACTTTGTATGACAGCAAAGAGCTGTATTACAGAGCAGTGCTGCAAGGGAATTCTACAATGATGCTTAAGAAAAAGCTTAATGTAATATTTAAGGGAGGAAAAAAGGGATGCAACGTGCTTTCCAGCCTTACTTTGTCTGTTCTTAATGGAAGCTAATTCTTCTAGCACAGTCTGGTCTGTGGATCTGGCGAATGCCTCTGCTGTGGCACAGTATCCATGGTGAACTAAGTAAGATGATACCATTCTAAAAATAAACAAAAACAAAACCCAAAAGCCCTCATTAAATACAGGTAAGAAAGCAAGAACTTCTGAATGTAAAAAACCTCTAAAAAAAGGTGACAGAATTAAAGAATTCTACTTGAAATTCAGAGATCTCTGTAAAAGTCAGACAAAATAATCCATTTAAGAGTCAGTACCTTCTTCAAAACTGTAGAGAAAACTAATTTTAAAAAAATAATCAATGGAAACTGTATTATGATGGATTTTAATAAAAATGATTCATCACCCAAACGTAGGGTCAGTTCAAATATTAACTGTTATTTAAGTTCCTTTTTTTGCTCACTAAATGTGCTGAAGTGAAATTTCTGCACAGTTTTTGTTTTCACTGAAAAAATAAAAAAATGCAAAGTCACAACCACATTTTCCCAAGAAACATAATGAGGCAAAACAACCTGGCATGAGAACACACAGGGAAACTTCCAGAGCCAGATTATTGAAACTGCCCATTACAACCATGGCAACTTTTCTAAAATCTCCAATCCACACTCGACAGGTCAAATCAGAACAGAAGCCTCACACTTATTGTTATAAACTCCAAATTAATGACAAAGACAACTCTTACATAAAATCTATTCATGCCCCATTTTACACTGTTATCAAACCTGCTAACAAAACTATTTGTACTACTTTTTAATACTATCTTTTTTTGCACAAGACAATAGATAGAATGTTTAAAGATCTCTGAAATCATGCAATCAACCTTTTTTTAAATGAACAATATTCAAAGTCTTACTTCTGAATCATTGTTTGCCACTCTCCTTCCCGATCTCCTATTGGAAATCTGTCAATCTGTGCTTGAATTTTGGTTCTCCATTCTCTCATATAGTCTTCAATATCAAACACAAACGGGTGTTGTCCAAAATTAGCATCCACAACCTCTCCTGGTGTTTGAAGCCCTACTGTAGGGTACAAGTTTGGCTGCAAGAAATTTTGTAATTAGTTTTTCCCTCTTATTCTAAATTCCCCACTTTCTGTTTAGTTGGTTTTGTTTGGGTTTTTGGTTTTTTTTTACATTTCTGTAATAATATCCCCACTGCTACAGGTAGTGTGAAGAACAAAATACCTCTGGACCAGCAGCAAAAGCAACTTCTGCTAATACAGCAATACAGCAATACAATGACTGATTAATGGTCATAATTTTTTTCAGTTCAAAATAAGAAAATTTTACTCAGCATTCTAGTTAGAAAATTCACTTTTTAAACTGAGCTAAAGTTTACAACTTTTGGTTTCAATTTTACTAAATATTAAATAACAATTTTCCGATGATCAAATTTTAAAGAGCAGTTTTTTTCTTTTAAAAAGAGAACAAAAATTAAACTTACAAAGTGGGCCATTTTCCTTTTGGGGTGAAATAGTTAAAACATCGCTGAATTTTAGTGGTAAGAACTGACAGGATAGAAAACTCAATAGCCTCAAAGTCCAAGTGTGGCATCTAAAAGGAACTGTAACAGTGCATTGAAGGTCTCGTGAATTCCTGGACTTACATCTAGAAAAAGACTTTAAAGCATTTATTGTTGTCTCAGTTTTATTTTCTGCTTAAAGATTAGGTCTCTGTGTAAACCTGAAACATGCCCAATATGAGAAAAGTAAAATCTGCCTGTTGGGATTAAGGTAATTATTCTTAAATGTAATGAGCACCTCAGCAGTGGCAATGCAAACAATTGGGTGAAGGGGGGTTTGTTCCCAGGGTCTCTTCTGGTTTGTTTTTTGAAATTTGCTTTTAAAAATTATTTATAAATATACCTACATTGTATTTACACTGCAGACAATGGTGGTACAGTATAATGGTATGCTGATATACAGAACCATATGCTAAATAAATCAGATATCAGTAAGAACTTATCAACATGCAGGTGAAATTAAAGAAAAATAGTTTTTCCAAACCAAAGCCAAGCCAGTTTTGCCTCTATTTTCACACATACCCCTTTCTTTATTTTAGTAAATGTTGCTCATCGTGTTCCCTGGTCTAGTCTAATCAACAAAGCAGAAATAGGAAATATTTTAATGAGATGCAAACAGTAGATTCTAATGAGGAGGGGTCCAGTTTCGTGTTTCAGGTGGTGGTGCCAGTTTTCCTGGGCTGGAATCCCAAAGATCCTGCTGGCATCCCAAAGGTCCAGGACAGTGGTGGTGGCCTCCTACACAAAGCACTCAACCCTTGGCAGGACTGAGAGGTTCCTTGGGTTAGTACTGACTTCATTTTTCCTTAATATCTGTCCCTGCCTCCCAAGGCCTCAGCCTGGAGTGGGTGGCCAGAGGGATGAGCATCACACACTGCACCTTAACCACATGAAAGCAGAAATGAAGTGGGTGAGAAAAAACCAAAGTAAATGCAGTATCATTCCTGTATCAGCAGCAGAGGGAACACATACCAATTGCAAGGAAAGGACAATTTAATTGACACCAAAGCTACGAGACTTCAGATATGTGCAGCTTTCTATAAAAAAAATTAAAAATTCATATATTTGATCTTCTGAAGCAAAGATTTTGAAAATGAGGCACCAAGCAGGAGTTGCAGTGACCATGTCTCAAGTAGCCACGCACTGTGTTGGTGCTGAATACACTTTGACTTTGTATGTGAGGCCTGAAGTGTCCAAGTATATAATAACTACTTGTATGTATTATTTTCTGCCAAAACTTCCATTAGAACTGCCTGGTAAAAACCTGAAGAGGAAAACCCCCTATAAAGATTGGTGTTAAACTAAAATCCTTTCTGCTTCACTTAACAAATCAGCACTGAAGTGATGATGAGATATATCTGATATTTAATTAGTTAAGAAGATTATCACTGTATTTCCAAGAAGCATAAGGTAAATGCTACTTTGATCTGAAACATCTGTTTATGGTACAAAGGAAAACTGTTTGAAAATGCACTTTATCTTACCGGTAAATCTGTGAAAGCGATGCCTGGAAAGAAAAAAAAATTAAGATTAATTTTCATGTGTTTGGATTCTAGCCTCATTTTCTTAAAGTTTATCATTATATGTTCAGAAAACTCACCCAAAATCACCTCTGAAATAAGTACAGTGAAATCCATGATGCTTAGGTACAACTCAGAGTAATAAAGTTGGCAAAAAGTAACTTTCATTCAAAAAATACTTAATTTGCCCTTAATTTTTTCAAAATAGGGCATAAGATTTATACAGATATGCAGATTAGAAAGTAAGGAAATTCTATCTACATATTAATTTAAGAAGAAGGGTAAGAATATCTGGAGATACTTTTTCACTTGCATGTCTTGATGCTGCAACATCAGAATTTAATGGTGTCTCTTCTTGATTGCCATTACTTTTCTTCATAACTACTCTTGAATTTTACACAAGCAGCACATGCCTGTGATACTACAAAGCAGCCTGGCAAATATTGCACTCTAATCCAGCCCAGCATGCTTTTGTTTTCAAACAGAAGAGCTTAATATGTTGTTACATAATTACAAGCATCCATCTACCGTAAAACCAAGGGAGTGATTTTGCTGTCTCAGGATTACAGAAACATCTGACCTCTGTACACTTTAGGAAATTCAGGCAATTTCAGGGGGTGGGAAGCTTCCAGTTAAAAAAATGAGTATCAGGAATTTCCTTCTGACAGCCAAATAATAACAGTATTTCATAATTTCTTTTATTGTTGCAAGTATTTCTTATTTTCTTTTTACAAATGTGTAATTATTCCAATCTGCTTATTCCTTCAAACCCTCATTTATTTTCTACCATTGTCTTCAAATTTAGTGTGAAAACAAAGCTTTTAACCTTTTTGTCCTGATTTCCACCCCTGTTTTCAATCTCCATTCTTCACCAAGATTTTAAATCTCAAGAGCATCTGAATTCCTCACTCCCATCTTCAAGACAAAAGGCTGACATAGAGTCAATCTGTTTCCTTCCATCACATCTCAAAGCTATAATTTTATTTATTACTGGTTCTCACCCTAACTTTCCTAAGCTATTCCCACTTTCTCTGCTTGGCACATTTTGACATCCAACCCTCTCTTTTCCAGAACAGCCCTGGCTTAGGCATGACAGATAAATGACAACTGAGAGGTGTGTAGGTATTGGGCTTTCTGAGGGGGTTGGTTTGGGGGGGGTTTTTTGGACCCAGGATTACAAACTTGCATGAAAATTGCTTAGCCCTTTTTGTAACAGAGATTTCCTATACTCCAGACCACATCTGTGGCCCAGAGGAAACACATAAATGTCCTCCAAGTCACGATCATATAGGAATTCTGGACAACAACAGCAGCAACTCAGCAAGGCAGCCAGAATTTCTGATTTCTTTTTCCACTCAACACAGAATCAATTTTCCTCTGTCAGAAATTCAAGCCAGCAAAAGCCCACAACAGCAGAAAAGCTGCCAGGTTTCCTCCTGAAATCCATGAAATCTTTGTCAGGCTCTGCCTATGACAGATGACATTTTATTAGCCCCTCCTCACCTCTGCCATTCTGCTCTCCTTTAAAAACAGATTGTCAGCACTTGCAATGTTGTTTCACCTTTGGCCTAATCAGTCTGTTTTAAGGCTTCCACTGAAAACAGGGTCCTGCTCTTCCCTTCTTGGCTCCCTCATGTGTGTGACCACCAGGGCAGCCACAAAACTAGTGTTTCTTTAGTAGATCAACTGCCCCAACCTGCAGGCTCACTGTTATGGCTTCAAAAGGGGAATAAATAACATGACCTTTCTCAGCTTTAACCCAGTAAAAGATCAGGGCAAACAGGAGCTTTTTATCTTCCATTTGGACAAATCCTGCAGTAGGGCCAAATGAAACAACCACACACTGTTGGTTCAAGTGCCTCAGGAGTTCAGAGATACAGACTCATTCCATTTAGAAGGAACATTAAATCATGAAGAAATAAAATCCCAGAAGTGATTACTTGGGACTGACCTCAAGAGACACCTGAGCCCTGCCCTGGGAAGGGGCAGGAACTCCAAAGGGAGATGTGTTTGCTCAGGGCCTGAGCAGACAAACTGGCAGAGAGTTCACAGAGACCAGGAAAAGAATTCAAACCATGTCCATCCCCTTCCTACTTTCCAAACCTTCTTCATGTTTGCCAGTGTGAGAAAACAGAACAATGACTTCAAGATTACCTCTCTCAATAACTTCTTATTTCAAGTTACCTTCTCTTTTCCTTATCACATTTTACCCAGGACAAAACCCTTACTGTTCTTTGAGCTTTAACCCTTTGAAACTCCAATTCCACTCAGCACAATTTCAGGATTTCTTCCCAAGCCCCCACGCTCTCCTAAATGCAGTAGATTTTTTATTTTTCTTTTTTTTTTTTAAACTTTATCTTTACTTATTAAATTGCATTGAGTAACTGAAAGAGATATTCCACCAAAATTTTTAACTCCTGACATCTTCAAGCTCAAAAATTGCAGTGTTGGTTAATACTACAATTTACCACAAGAATTTAATGGACTTAATCTTAGCACAACTTGTACAATTTTTGGCTTTAGCCCAACCCTGAATGACTCCAGACTGGGCATCCAAAAGACACTGTTCTCTGACATGTACTCAGAGTAACACCCAGTGTAAGGTTCTAGAGAAATCCAGGTGTTCCCCATACAGAAGTAATTAATTTTTGCTATATCCACCACCTTTATTATCTATCACCTTACAAACATCAAGCATTATCTGTGGATTTAGCAGGGGAGTTCATTAATGCAGATCCTGTGGAATGAGATGCTGTATGAATAATCCTCCCCAATTCACAAGCAATGTTAGTGCAAGTGGCACCCAAGGAATTATTCCTCCCAATTCTTTAATTACTCCATCGATTATCAAACTATCAGAAGAACAACTCAAACACTTTGTTCCTGATGTGAAGAGAGTTTCATATTGACAGGAGACTCAAAGGCATAACGTAATCACTACAGGCAGTGCCTGTCCCTACCCAGGCTGTGCCCATTCTTGGTGTAGAAACAGGTGTTGTTGATAAGGTTGACACAACAACCAATGACATCGCCCGTCGTGAACGTTGGCCCGTAGGGTTGTCCAGTTCCAGAGGAACAGAACGAGTGTCCATCATCTCCATGGTAACCATAGGAATGTTTATCCCAGCCTAGAGAACAAAAGCATTTGCAATTGATTCGCTTCTTTTATTATCAAATAAAAGACTATGCAAAGACTGTCAAACCAGGTTAATATGGTTAATTAATATGCTCAGCTTTCTGAGATTTCTTATCTAAGAAATTTTAAAAAATGACAACTTCTTTTATCAAAATGGCTGAACAAGTAATTCTGTTTGCAGCACTTAACAGATAATGCAAATTCAGATAACACACTTTTCTCTTTAAATGAATGTGCAAAACTACCAGCACTGAAAATATAATCAGCTACAATGCTGAAATCTGAAAAGATATATATAGAGAGAGCTGACATGTCCCAGCAAAGCAGAGAAGATTCCCCTGTTCTCCCTTTTATTTTTGCAAAACTATTGCTACCATATGTCATAATCAGATCCTTCCTGGCCCAAACCCAAACCCAGGTCTCTGGGGGAGCACATCTACTCCTGCTCATGCTCAGTGACTATTCAGGAGCAGCAGCCTCTGCACAACAGCAAAATCTCTTGACTAAAGTGGCACTATCTGTTCTGCCCCTAAAATAAATTGAAAGAAAAAAAAAATTATCAGTACAGGTGAAAGTCACAGCCAGGAGCAAATCATTATCTATGCAAATGTGGTGCTGATTTTGCTGGTGAGGAAGCTGCAGAACTTCTAAGAAGCTTCATATTGTTGCATACTCTAAGAAATTCACAGCAAGCAATTTTAGTCTGTGCTCACTTAAAAAATACCTGGCTACACTGTCTGCAATTCAACACTGAACTTCTTTTGTCAAGCTGCAGCCTCAGAGGTTAATTTGAAAGCGTTTCCCACACTTAGACCCTTCATCTGTATCATCAGTAGCTTCAGCTGCTACAACATTAAGCATCTCTCAGTAAATTAAAGATCCCAATTATTGCAGTTACTTTGATTAGTAATATCTTTGATAATTATTTGCAATGCACCCTAAATCATACTCAAAAATAATCCATCACCCTTGGGTGGGCTCACAGTGTAACTCTGGGATTGCTGTGATCATAAGGATCTCTATCAGAACATTTGGGTAAAAAAGTGACAATGCAATGCAGGTCAACTCAACATAATTTTATACTTTGACAATTTAAAAAAGTTAATAGGTTTTCATTTTAGGGTGAGGATTTTTTATACATTTAAAGATCCATTTAAAAACCCAACATGTACACACAGAGAAAACTTCTGTAAATATTATACAGAGATAATGCAGGCAACTGTTCACAAGATTGTCCCTGACCATGCAGGTCCATGGAAGAATCAAAACTTCAAATTAGGCTACACTATTAAGTTTGGAAAGGTAATGGTACAGAAAAGGACAGTAGAAGAGCTCTCTTCATGTTTGACAGAAAGTTTTTATCACAGTAGCTCATTTTTTATTGCTAGAAATCCAGTTTACAGAGCATGGAAATCTATAGCTTCGTTTTTATCAGGAAACATGATGAAAAATTTAGACTTTGTTTGCTAAAAAGTATCTTCATAATGTAATAAATAACATTAAGGGTTGAGGGAAGTAGTATAGGAGCAGATGTACAGTAAAAGTTAAACATTTTATTGCAAGTGTTACACAATTCCAGTAACAGATACAACACAGAGGTGTCATGGCACACTCTGCTCACCAAAACCTCCCCAGCAAGGGGAAGCAAATTTAAAAAAAACACAGTTAACCTTTGTAAGTAACTGAGACATACCTGGGAGTCTGTTCATGTTCACACCTTGTGCTGAGAGCCCAATTCCCATGTAACTACAAATGAAAGAACAAAAGAAATGTGGTTTTTCTCTCACAAAAATACATTTGGATGTGGGGCATTGCCCCAAACACTGTGCTGACTAATCATATACCAGTTAAGCTGCTGAGAGGTCATGTCATAGGAAAGGAGCTGAAAAGCCATTCCTGGCATAGATGGTTTAAGAGAGGCTGATTCTCTCTGTGCAGGAGGTTAAGGACAATTTTCTCCTCTTTGCAGCATCCTGGGTTATCAGTGCAGAATCCTGGGATTAGCTGTAATATTTGAAGTACAAAGCAAGCCAAAGGCCATCCCTCATTTTGAAAGCAGGGGTAAAACCATACACACACCAACTTCAGAAGCTTCAACATACCTAATGATGTTGTGCAGACAATCTGGGGGGGAGTAATTTTATAAAATACAAGCAAAGCTGTGCATTATTTCAGTAGCAAAATGCATGTTTGCCCAGCACTGAGGAAAAGATCTCAGTAAAACATTAAAGGCCTGGGGTTTAGAGCAGAATGCTATCTTTAGAAATGTACCAGCAATGTTACTTAGCTGTTGGTAATCTGATGGTCAAATAGAGAGGGAAATATTTCTACTACTCCAACCAGTAATCTCAAGTCTAAACAAGTTGTTGCTACGTCTATAAAGTCCAAAAGTCAGCTGCACAAAAGATGGTTTTAATAATGTCCAGTACAATTGTTAACAATTCAGGAGCAAATACTGGAAAGTTGAAATGAAGAAATTCCACTCCCCCAACATAACACTATTAGAAGTTTGCAAAATCAAATTTGCACGTTTCTTAAGCCAAACTAATGTCATGACCAAGACAACAGGAACACAAAATGAGAAACAGCAAAATGAAAAGCTAAGCTTTCACCTTCCCTCTTGCCCTTAAAACACCAGCTCCTCCAGATCAGCTAAAGAATCACCTAAAAAACCTCATATTTCCTGGTTATCAAAACATTCAAAGCATTTTGACACCAGTTCACATCAGTGACATAAATCTGCCACGGAATAATAAACTGTAGGAAAACAAAATATTCACCCATGGCAATCAGAGAACAGTTTAAGTCAACAAACATGACCTTTGTATTTCCATCTCATAAAATGCAATTTTTAAGCAACTATTCCACAGGGAAGTACAGGTTGATCTGCTATTTTAAATACACTTCACACAGAATGAAATGGAGCAGGGAATCTCAGAATGTGATATGCTTAATTCTGTGCTGGGCTTTCTGCTTTTTCTGTGGACCACTTCAACAATCACCTGCCCTG
>JAWWLZ010000082.1:59902935-59915639 GCA_035041345.1 Poliocrania exsul
ATGTTCCAAGTAGGTCACAAACATCTAATTTAAAAGCTTGTCTCTATTACTGTTGTGCCTGTTTTAAACAGGCTGAGAAAAAGAAACACTTTGTGATTGTCTATTTCTGCCAGTTTTGTAGTAGGTTAAAAGTGCTTTGACAGGTGCTGGTCTTGAGTCTTCCTTTGTTAAAAACAAAACAAAACAAAACCAACAAACAAACCAAACCAAAACACAACAAAACAAAACAAAACAAAACTTTGTATGCAAATCTGCTACATCAATGAAATTATTTCTGTAAAAAAGGACTATAAACCATATAGCACTTCATCTGCAGAACTCCCGGTGGGTTTGGAAAGGCTTATCACCCCCCTTGTACTGCTGGGAAAACAGGGGTGAAGAGGTGCAGTGACTTGGCCAAAAGTCCCCCAGCTGGACATTGTCATAACTGTGGATAAATCCCAGGACTAATTCTTTATCCTAGAAGCTGCCTCAAAATAAATAACACAGAGAGTTGTGCAATGGACAGCACTCTTGGGAACAGGGGCAGAACGTGAGATGAAAATACATATAACAAACTGAAATACTGTGAAGTAATTAGATTTAGGACAAGAAAATAACCATGGGAGCATGTGTGAGATTAAACATTATGTAGTAAAGGAACTTTGCTCTGGCCAGGCAAGGTTTTTATAATTAGAACATGCTGTATTTTCTAGATTATGTCTCTATGTCATGTCTTGTTGGGGTTTTTTTGTTTTACTTTGGGTTTGTTTTTTTGTTTTTGTTTTCGGTTTTTAATTTTTTGTTTTGGTTTGGTTTTTTTCAGTTTTTTGTTTGTTTTGTTGTTTGGTTTGTTTGATTTGGTTGGATTGGGTTTTTTTCCTTTTTTTTTTTTTTCTTTTTTATGATCAAGGGTAGCAACAATGGCTAGAGCCCTGGAAAGATAATTTCCTGAAACACGGTTTCTGGGAGTAGAGTAGATAAGTACTTGCAGACTCTGAATGTAACTGATGGGTTTGACCCATGTGGACTGGCTAATGAGTTCTGAATCTTGTTTCATCAAGTGTTTCCATGCTCTCACCACCAGAGCACTCAGCTGGACGTTACCCCACAGTTGGATGGCACACAGCCCTGCTGTTCTCCACGTAATTAACATCTCCCTTCAGGTGTCTCTCATGTCTTTCATTTTTTCCTCATGCTTATCACCATTCTTTTCCATATCACTGTCTTGTAAACTTCTCTGAGTTGAGGCTACTGCACACAACTGCAAATCACAGCCTCTGATATTCATCCTGTTTCTCCTGTTTTTCTTTCCAACAGCCCTCCAGACTTTCTGCTTGTCTCTTCAGGCCAGCCATACCTTTAAAATAACCTCATAATGTGGATGAAATCCCTCAATATGGAACACGTTGCTTAGCTACCTCCAAGGGGAAGGTCAGCCTTAGAAACTACTTTGCCCTGGGTTGCAGCTGCCTGCCTTTGGGGTTCTGTGTGAACAGATCATTAAGGTTTAATAACACCCAGCCAGCCCTTTGCCAGAAGTGCTTGGAAACCCAGCCCAGAAGGAGGTTTTCCACAAGGAGCAGAGTCACTCCAGGCAGAGTTTACATCCCACACTCACAGGTGTGAAGCTCCAAATATTGACCAGGGTGGGATGGGTTCATCAAACCACTGCAGATGTTATCCCAGGGTGTGGAGCCAGCCCCCTTACAGCATGGTCAGGAAGCCCAAGCCTCCCAGGGCTGCCCTGCCCTGCCCTGTCCTGCAGCAGGGACACCAATCCCTCCCTGCACCACCCTGGGCACTGTGAGGTTAGCTGGGGGAAGAGGGCTGGCTGCTGCCCACATGTGGCAGAGGCCTTTCCCTTGCAGCAGTGCCAGGGCCCTGCTCCAGTGCACACGTTCCCTGGGACGCCAGATGAATTATGGATGAGGCAGCCAGAATTCTTGCATGCTCTTCTGTGGCTGCACAGCACCGACCACCAGCGGGACTGTGGTTTCCAGCTGCTGCCTGGTTCTGATGTTCTAACACTGACACAGAAAATGTCTCTGTTTTCTGACAGGACATGGGGAATCCCAGCACTTGTGCAGTGTCAGACCCTTGGATGAAAAACATTTTGCTGAATAGCCTGGCATGTGCTAGAAATCATTCCGTCCTTCCTGCCTGCTTGGCTCCTCTGTCCCTCCCACTAGCTGAGAGTACTGACAGAGTCAATTAGAAGAGACAGCAGCAATGCTGAAGCTGATTTGAATTTCAACCAGAGCTTTGTACAGAGAGCTGAGGGCAGGCAGTTACCCAAGGACCTGGGGACTGCCCATATATGCTAAATTCAGATTAGCTGCTATTCAGCAAATGTTGATTTCTTCTGCTCTTCTTTGAGTTCATGATCATGAAAAAAAAGCATTTTCTATGAGACAAAGCATAAAATCCTTCTACCACAGCATTTGATGAGTCCTCTCAGAAAGGTTGTAGCTTTGTAAATGCTCACAGTAATAAAGCAGCACTGATGTCAAACTATACAGCATTGGAGACTGAGCATTAATTCAAGCCTTATTATAGATTTCTATTATCTGCATTGGAGTTGCATCTAGAACTCCCAATCAAGACAGGCTTCAGCTGTGCTAAACATTACATCCATAGAAATGACAATTTGTACTTTAAAGCACTTAGCATCTAAATAGACAACATGAAATAAACTGGTGGGAAGTCAAAGACATGAAAGAAAGATCCCCACAGGCTCTTTCCCCAGGCACAATCAGTGGGCTACTTGCTGCACTCAGAGAGGACTGAACTCTGTGTTTATCTTTTGACAGCCTGAAAACTCCTTGATTTTAATGGGAAACAAGCATAAGAGTATTTTTCCCTGAGTACATGAATGGCCCCTGAATCCAGCACTGAGGAAGAATTTGAGGATGAATGACTTATTGTTTTACAGGCTAACATGGCAGAGATGGCACAGGAAGAACTACAAGACAATCATGCTTTGGGGAAGGCCATAAGCAGTGGCTTCTGGATTTGCCCACAGCAGCAAAAGAGTCCTTGATTTGCACAATCATCCCTTAAGAGCTATTCAAATGCAGATGTCCCAGGCAGCCCTTTTGAGTTCTGTGAGGGAAGTTTCATTTGGCACTACTTACACAGCACATCATCTCAACTGTTCATGCACACATTTCATGACACCTTTGCCATATTAATGAAAAGGGCTCCCGTGGCTGTTAAACCAGAATATAATCCAAGCACACTCCTGTGATGAAGTTAATTGATCTGTACCCTGAACTGCTCTATCCACTTTATTTCCAGCTTTCCCCTCCTGCCATGGGATGTGGCTGTGTCTTTGTCAGTAGGATGACAGAGCCCCTTGCAGTTAAGAACCTGCTGTTCATCATCAGGTTCCCTCTCAGTCTTCTCAATAAACTAAAGATTGTAAGTCTTTTACCACAAATCAGCTTTGCTTAGATATCATGCAACTTTTATTGCTCCTTTGTGAAGCCTAAATTATCAACAGGATTTTTCTCAAGCGTGGGCACCACAAGACACACTATTCCTTTGATGTTACTGGAATATCACCTCTCTACTCCCACAGAAGGTATTCTACAGCCAGGGATCACATCAGCCTCCTTAGTCACTGCATTGTTCTGGCAGCTCCTGTGCCTCGGGTTGCCCACGTGACGAGGTTTGTTGCTAATTCTTGGAATCCTGTGATTCATTCAAAGCTGTCTGTGCTTCTGTAGTGAGCAAAGAGAGAGTAGAAATCACTTTAAGTCACCTAGAACCTGCTGAGGTGGCCACAGGCAGAGGGGTGTGCAGCAATTCCTCTGCAGACCATTATTTAAATATTCCTGTCATCCTACTAAAAACCTCACACATTTACTCGTGTACAATTAGTCCCTGAGCAGATTTCTGCATTGGTCTGAAATCCATCCACTCTGCAAAGACCCCAAGGTTTCCTGTGGGACACAGTGATGGTGGAACTTCCTTGAAGAGGAGGAGGCTCCTTTCTTTAGGGATATGAGTATCTCTTCAAGTAGATAAACAGAGCTAAAAGGTGTTGTTTAAAGAATAGTTGTCTATTTTCCTTTGCAAATGAACACACACTGCTTTATTTGGAAACCTATGTAGCAATGTAAGGTTTTTATATTCACATTTATCTGCCCAGAAAATTTTGTTGTACAATTTGAAGTTTAAACAATAAACTAATAAAAGGATTACAGAAGTAGCTGTGCTCTGTGGTACAGGTATTATAACACCAGATTATAAGCCAACACAATAGAATGTCTCTAATTTCACAAATTAGTTTTTAATTACCGGATTTGGAGGCAAAATAGTCGTTCTCATTTGTCAAATATTCTGTCAGATTTTCCATCTTAGAATCTATGTTAGATGTAATAAAATTATTATATTCATGCATTATATAAATATATTGCAAAAGACTAGAGCGTGCAATGCTTTTAAGTTTTCTTGTCTGAGATTACAGAGCCAGGATCCACAAAGGTAAAAATTAACAGTTAAAAGTAAATTGGTTGCTTAGTCCTGGAAACACAATGATGAAATTTGGATTTAACTCTGTGCCAACTGATAAAGCATGAAGGAAAAGAAAAAAGGAAGGCACACAGAGACATATGTTAATGTAGGGTCACTGCAAGCCAGAGTAGTGAGTGACCAAAATTTTCTAAGGGAACTTTGTTCAAAGGATTAAAACACCTGCCTTTGTTTTCATGAATAAATCAGAACATAACATATAGCATATTTTACATATTTTAATTTCAATAATAGCACTGGAAACTGAAACATGTCAGTCTCAATAGGAAACAGACATAAATTAATCTCAACTCAGTATCTGCTTACCCCTGTTTTGGTACCAGAGCCAACGTAATCAGGAACAAATGAACACCATGCCTGACTAACAATCTGGGGACTGTGCCTGTAATTTTTTGTATTCTGATTTAAGGTGAGAAGCTGCTGAGTTACTGAGTGTATTGGTGGATGTGGAGCTGAACTGTCAGGCTCTTGTCACACGCCTTCCAGAGATGAGAAAGCAGAGATTTACTGAAACTCAAATGCTCCCATTCAAAATAGGAACATCTTTGGAAACTCAGATAGCTGGAGGATGAATCAGTCTTGCCAAACTGGCCTGATGTCCAGGAGTGAGGAATGGAAGAATTTTCTCATATCTTGCCCATGGACCAGCATAGATTTCTCAGTGCTAAGGGGTGTGGTGATGCAGCCAAGCCTCTCTGACAGCTCTGAGAGCAAATGGGGCAGTCCTAACTCCCCCAGGCTCATGGAATCCTGTGGTGGGATGGCTCATCCAGGCAATCCATCAAAAGTACTGCTCTTGGTCCTGGCAGAGTTAGTTTTCTGCTGCACTGGGTGCCTTGAAATCCTTGCTGTGAGCCTGGGAGAGCTCCAGTGCCACAGGGAGGGGAGCTGCTGGGGTACATGGCTAGGGAGGAGGTGGAGTGGGATCACCCCTTTGGGCAGAGAGGAATTACTGGATCAGGTGAGAGGAGCTGTCTGATCCCACCCTGGGCCTGACAGAGGCATGGAAAGCTTGAATGGGAGAACAGAAAAGACAAAACTCCTTTCATGGCATGTTGGTTTAGCTGTGAGATCTAACTCACAACTAAAGAATAAGTTTCCTGTGACTTGGAGGAGAGCAGAAAGTTTCAAACTCTCTGATCCCAGCCCCAAAAAAGCTCAGAGGCCTCAGGCAAGGAACAGCACATAGATACTGATTATTTTGCACCCAGCTGTCTATTCCTTGAGCTGCCTCAGTAAGGCATGTTCTGTGCTAGCACCCCCCAAATGCATGTGCCTAATTGATTCCACAACATTGCAGCCATGAAGGGATTCTCTGTACTCAGTAACTCAGTGTTGCTTTATAGAAAGGGAGGCACAAAGCCTGTGCTTGAGCTAATAGGAAGTGTGGGGTAAAGGGAGGAGCAATTATGTTTTGGGAGATTAGAGGAGCCAAGCTGCAAAAGGTCTCACTTGGGCTAACAGAGGATTTCTGTGCAAGAAACCAGGGGCAGAGCCAGCTCTGGGAGCTGCTCAGAGTAAACACAGTGGGAGAACACATGGACCCAATGCAGCAGGCACCACCTAGGAGCAGGACTATGTGACAACCACAGGGCCTTATCTCCACCTCTTTTTTCACATATTTTTTCCTTGGTGGAATGTTAGGAGCTTTTTTGACCCAGCCTACATCTGTATTTCCTGCCTGAAATGAAATATGACACTCCCTCCAAGTCCTCCTGCCAGCAGTGCTTCATTTACTTTAGGGGGGGAAATGATTTGCAGTCTCTGACTAGTTTTCTGGTTACAAAACCATTTATCAGTATGCTAGATATTGCCTGCTAAGCTAGCCCATGTTAATAAAGCAAAATGCAAACTATGTGATCGTCTTTTCTGACCCTGACTTTGAAAACTGCTTTTTCTTTTGCTGCTTCTCATCTCTGACAAAAGAGAGACAGGCACAAGCTTAGAAGTCAGCAGGTATGTCTGCCTGTCACATCACCCGAATCCCATTTGTCATTACACACTCTCAGTACAGTGGATAGAGAGAATGGATGATGCTGTAGGAAATGATAGATGATGGATGTCAGTTGGGCTACTTAGATAGTTCCATGTTCTTCAACCAAAATCCTTCCCCTAACTCTCTTTCCTTATGGGTAATTCTTCCCTTCCATCTTTCTGGTTTGTCTGGAAACCAGCCTTGATGCTAAAGGATCTATGTACATCCATCAGGTTTCAGACAGTAGAAGGAAAAGTCTCTGAAAACAACTTTCCTACCCCTGCTGGCAAACTTTCCCCTATGACTTCTCCTTTTCACAGTCCAAGACTATAAACCAATTCCTGAAGATTCTAAGCCTCACATCACTTCTCTTCCACATGCTCTTCACACTTCCCTTTCTCATTCCCCCGGTCCTTTCAGAGCCTTCACTGACTTTCCTGTAGTGTGCACACTGTTATTCTCAATCACAACATCCCCTCACTTCTTTGGCTCAGCTCTTACCAAAACCAGTACCAGGATTCACGCACAGAGAGCACTTCCAAGCCTCTTTTTCTACCCAGTGTTGCATTTCTGACATTCTGCTCTCACTGCACCACTGAAATTGCTCTTGTAACTTCTGCTTCCTTAAATGATGTTGTCTTTATTTATATCTTCACCAATCCCTGTCTCTTACTTCTGTCATCTCTCTGCCAACTTTATCTTTCCTCTCAACACTTTCTCTCCTTGGCTTTCACAACCCCTTCTTCACTTCTCCCTTTTGACAGCTGATTATTCCTTTGCCATTCCCATTTGCCATGGAAATCTCAGCAGGCTTTTTTCACTCTTCTGCCTTGCCCTGTGTACCAGTACCCAGTCACACTGGCAGCAATCTGCATCACTGCTGTGTGCATTTATCTTGGTCTTTTCAACATTCCTGTACTACATTTTAGCCACTAAGTCTTCTTGGAAGACCAGCCTGGCAAACCTATGGCTCAAAATGCTCTTCCTCTGACAGATGGACCTCATCAGCTCACCTTAGGCCAGATTTCTCAGAGTGAGAAACCTACCCATGGTACGTAGGTCCCTTCCTGAGCAAACACTTAAAATGACACACCAGCCCATTGCAAACCAGAGCTTCTCTCTTGTGTGGAGAATCACAGAACACCTGGAACAGAAATTATGCATGTGAAGGTTTTTCTAAAACTGGCCAGCAAGACCTCTCGTACCCAGGGGATTTTTCTCATCCTGTTTTTACATGGAGAACCATGTATTGCTGTAACCACACCAATATAATTAAAACACTATGAATCAATTCCCTATTAGGGAGCCTGATAAGCTGTATAAAGGGACTCACACCAGCCTGTTTGCATTGTATGTTATATCACTGTAACAGGATACATAATATACACATTTTTATAGATATGAAACACTCGGTGCTTGAAGATAAAACAGGAAAATCAACCACTGCCTCAGCAGGGGCTGACAGCATTGCAGTGCCTGCAGGGAGGAGAAAGCTGCACTCCCTGGAGAAGGGGACTCCCAGCAGCACAGAGAGGTTCCCCTGTACTGGGGGTCTGGGGAGGCTCCAGCTGTGGGGAGGGGAGTCCCAGCCCAGGGAAAGTGGGGTGGGAGGCAGGGGGGGCCCTGCTGTCAGCCACTTCCAAGGCTGGACCCCAGGGAAAAGTGATCTTACTGAACTTTAGTGGAGAAGCTCAGAGTCTGGAGGGCTTGCAGGGAGGGAGATCTGAAGAGGCTTGGCTAGAGAACAGTGGCTGGTGGCACAGAGAATGCTAAAGGGGAAAGTTCCCTGCAACTCTCCTGGATAGCTGTGAGGGGTGGCTCAGGGAACCCAGACATTCCCTGGTGGCTGTACAGCTATTTTGGTCATTAAATCTTAGCCACCCTCTCCCTGTGATACAGGCTGAGGCAAAGTGACTCAGTCTCTCTCCAGAGCAGATCTCAAAGCAAATCATAATCTCATTAGCACAATAACCTCGGTTACTCATCCACACTTTGTGCAGCCTCCTTCCAGATCTCCTACTCTCCTTGGTGTGCCATTTATTTAGTCCAAAAATGCTTTACTCTAAATTAGCACTGCTGTCACAGCTACTCAGGAGAGTTTATCTCCCCAGAGTTTGCATTCCTGGATTAAAAATTGCTGCAAGTCAGCCTTTCTCCCCTTGTGAGAAGGGGAAAGGTTTCAGCTCGTGCCACTCAAAAACCTCTTTCTGATTTCTCACAAGGCACATGCCATGATAGAAAAATGTAGTTACTTGAACTGCATAGGGAAGGGGTGGGAAGCTTTTGAAGCTCTGCACTGCACTCAGCCACATGTGTTAATTACTTAAATGAACACACAGTACAAGCAAGTGATCTCAAGCAGTTAAATCTGAACTCTGGACAAGGCCTCTGAAACCCATTCTATTTTTTCTAACTTGATAATTTCTGACAAAAAATTCTAGCCCAAATGAGCATCAGCAACTTAAAAATACCAAATAGACAAAAACCTCTGACCCTCCTCCCCCCAAAAAAAAGAGAAACAGAGAAAGGATTATTTACAAATGATGAGGCAGGAGACAATGGGAACCAGTTTGACAAGGTGTGACTGAGCAAACAGCAACAGACTATAGCAAGTTACTGCAAAAATTGTGTGAGGCAAACCCCGTTCCCTTTGCTGCTGCCCTGGGGGAAGTGTTGCTTTCAGCAGGATCCCCTTGACTCAGCCTACAACTCACGTGGCCACATGACTGGGCTGTAAGCCTTGCCCACTGTATTTGAGCCTTTTAATGACACATTCGAGGTGGTTTTTTGAAAGTCAATCTGAGCTGCAAGATCATGAGTGTACCAATGCATTAGGTTTGACCCAGTGCAAAATTCCTCAGCAGATCAGCTAATGAGAGGAGCTAATTCATTAGCCATCCTACATGTGCAACACAAGCTTTCTTGTAGCCTCAGAACACATAAAGGCAAGGTGAGCAAAATCAGAAAGTCTTAAAATTCAGCTCCTCCATTTCTCCACCAGTCATACCCCAAGGTGAGCAAAATCAGAAAGTCTTAAAATTCAGCTTCTCCACCAGGCATATCCAACTAAATTAAACCAACAATGTGCCAGGAATAAAAGACTCTTTTTCATCCCCCTTTTTGGTCCAAGATACCTTGGAGTACTAATCCATATCATGTACAATGAGCCTGTGAAAACTTTCTGAAATTCTAACAACAGAAGAAATCAGGTCAGCTACTAAAGAGTAGGTTGGATATAATCAAGCCATAGCACCCCTGGGACACCAAAGGTAGTGCTTTTTGCATTTGCATTTTGTCAACTTACACAGCTCATTGCTGTGGGAGGAATTCAAGGCAAATAACACTAAGAAAGGATTTGCCCAAACGTTGGAAAACTGTTTGATCATTAATCACATTTGCTAAGATGGTGATTAAGGTAATTGCTCTGTATTTCTTTTCACAAACACGTTGTCCATGGGGGGATCAGGAAGGACTAGCCCCTACCCCATGAAGTACAGCACAGCCCAGCTGGCTTTTTGTGCCTTTTTTCTTTCCCTGAAGCATCAAATACTTGCCCCCCCAAAGGCACAATACTACTGGCTGGATACTGAGTAGCCTTGTGGTAGGATCTAGTAAAGTAATTTTTGTTTCATTGGAATTGTATCTCATTATTGTTTGGAGTGTATGTTCAAAGTTAGCAATGGGAACAGAGAGCTGGGCTTTGAATGCACTTCCATAAAAACTGGGTTTCCAAAATGCTATCTAGTGTTTGAAAACACTTTTCCTCAGTGGTGGCAACAAGGTCTCACATAATGTCAATGTTGTCCTCCAGTTTGGCTCTAGCTTCCTTTTATTTTCTTTTTTTTTTCTTTTCTTTTTTTTTCTTTTCTTCTTCTTCTTTTTTTTTTTTTTTAATTACACGACCACATAAAAAGGTTCTTGTCTGAATCCGATGCAATATTTGAAAACTCTGTTTTAATTACCAGCACATGCATTTCTGTGACATACATCCCTGTGGAATCTGGGCATTGCCACTTTAATTTAGAAACACTGATATCCTTATAATGAGCCTAATACAGACCTTAGACTAGCTCCTGTTCTCTCTCCCTGCAGATTAAAACCTCCCTTGAGTACAGCATTCTTTTGTGCAGTGGCTCTTAAGGTTTTCTTGTGGGTTGTTTTTTTTCCATGCTTATTTCAACAAATACGTATAAATGGTGTTCAGTTCTACAGAAAACAAAAAAAAATCCTGTTTTTCCTGTCAGTATTAGAGGCTCATCCCTGTGCTTCAGAAATCCAGAGGATTCTTTCCCTCTCAGATCATCGGCTGCAAGGGTTCTGTAGGATAAGTTTGTGCCTTGTTTACATTGCACAACAATGCAGTCCTCAGGTCCTGCTCTCAGTGTGTGTGCACAAAATGGAATTGCATCCAGCTCATTTGCGCTCTCTCTGTTATTTCTGAGGAGCCAAGAGGATTAAAATAAAAGCAGCAAACATTTGATGTGGTTACTAAACCCAGTTCATCTGACTTCAAGTAAACAAAGCAATAAATCTGTTAAGAAATAGGATGCAACTTTCACAGTTGCTTTCCAGAAGAGCCCCATGCCTTAAGGAAGAAAGAGAAACCGAGGAGTTCTTTGCTGGAGGCATTCCTGAGAAAGGTAAGGAGGTATGCAAATAGAAATCTAATCTGGCTCTGACGTATGTGCTGGGGCAGAAAGCTATTGTTAGACAAACATGTTGTTCCTGAGCAGCAGAACTAACGAAGCCTGATTTCCTATGGATTTGTGTCCTTTGTCCCACATCTCTTTCTCTTCAGCACCATAATCCCAGCTCTCCTCATGCCTCCAATGACACTGTCACTACCAAGAGACAACAAACTGGGACTGGTCTGGAGCTATAACAACACTCACTGTCGACACGTGTGTGCTGACTCGCCAGCTGGCTGGAAGCAACAATAATGGCTGAGATCCTTTCCTTCAGTTAAGGCAGTAATTTGACTCTCTGTCCCTTATCCTGCTGCCAGACTTCATGAAATGTTTAAAAAAACATAATCATGTCCAACACGATCGCTCTTTCAACTTTAGTCCAAACCTGATTTGTCAGAGGGTTACAAAAATTACTAGGTACAGGACAAACACTGATTGCATAAGAATTGTTTCCACAGAAAAACAGATCCAGAAGTTGAGCTACTTTTCTCTTCTTGAAAACAACAACAAAAAACCCCAGCAGGGCTAATTAGGAAGTTTTCTCACAGTCATTTTCAGCTGCAATAGTTTGTGAAAGAAATGGTGACTGACCTGCTATCTCATGCTAATGGTTAATGTCTGATTAATATTTTTAATAAAGAAATGTGCAAAAGCTTCTATTCTGCTGCTAATGCTGACACCTTTTATATGACTAAATACTTC
Source organism: Poliocrania exsul (assembly GCA_035041345.1). NCBI lineage: Eukaryota > Metazoa > Chordata > Aves > Passeriformes > Thamnophilidae > Poliocrania > Poliocrania exsul. The sequence goes on from JAWWLZ010000082.1 coordinate 59,914,819, forward strand.
CAGCCTACTGCACAATCGTTATTGACCCTTTCCAAAGGAAAATGTGCTGCCTCCTCTGTGGTCTGCTCTCTGTGCACTTCCCCTTTCCCAGCTTCAGGAGAGCTCCACTGCCCTGCATTCTCACACTGCCTGGACTTCAGACTACATTGAGCAATAAACATTGTCTGTTCTTGAGTGTTCCCTCTGGCATATTTGCTTGAATCGTGACCTTATGTTTTGGTTTTGGTGTTTGTTCTAGTTTCTTCAACACACACTCTCCCTGCTTCTTTACCAAGCTGCCAGCTAAGAACCTGCTGTAAAGGACCTTATCTATTTCTCCCCAGGAAAGCTAAACAAAGACATAAATAACTGAGGACAGGGAGCTGAAAGCTTGGACTTCCCAGATCACTTAATTTCCTCTCCCCATCTCACCTGAACACCTTGTTTATGGCAACTCTTGTACTGGTGGAGGAGGGCAGGATGACAGCCCTTGAGGAACGGGAACAGCAGATGTGTGTCATTTTGCCAGAGGCAAAACACGGGTTTCCAGCAGCAGTGCCGGGCTCTGGAACAAAGGATGGGAACACAGAGGCTTGCAGAGCAGTGTTGCAACATCTGAGAGCTGGACAGTGACCAGTAGTTGGTGAACAGGAAAGGAGCAGAGGTTACTTGTGCCATCAGGACACCAGGAAAGGCTTTAATTTCATCTGTTATCTAAAGGACTGCAACTTCCATCAGTCTCAGCTGTTGGAACACCACTCCAGATCACAGAATCCCAGACTATTCTGAGTTGGAAGGGACCCACAAGGATCATCGAGTCCAACTCTTCAGTCAATGGCCCA
>JAWWLZ010000082.1:59965204-59975852 GCA_035041345.1 Poliocrania exsul
TATTTAAAACAGAGCCCCTTTGTGCCAGGCACTGCCCCATCTCTGCTTTGCTCCTCAGCCACAGCCCAACCTCAGTGCCACTCCTATTAATGAACCCACAGGCTTTGCTTTCTGTGTACCCCACTCTGTTAATTGTCCTTTAGGCTCTGGGATATCACTATGTAAAGGAGCAGGCAGTGAGGATACACAGTCTGCATCCAAAGCATAAGCAGGAATTAAAATAAACAAAAAAAAAAATCTCATTTGGACAAAATTGATCCAGTAGTAATGAATTTATGATACTTTTTACCCAGTTGAGTCATATGTCTGGGCACAGCAGGAATAAATCCCACGGAAAGGGAATTGCCTGGGTGTGCAAGGCAGTATTTTACAACCACAGGAGCCATCACTTTCCAGGAAGAGAAAAACAATCAGGGAAAGGGAAGGAAAAGCAGGCAGGCAAATATGCAAGGGTTGATTTCAGCCCCATTTACATTGATTTCAGCAGAGTTATTCCACTGCAGAGCACACAAGAGTTTTCAGTTCTAAGTCTTAAGGATGGTAGAGAATAAAAATAAGGAAAGAGCACAATCTGAAGTTCTTTTAGTCTCCCAGCAAATGTCTTCTCCACAAATAACTGAGATTTACCTCCCAGCAATTCTCAATGGCCACGCTGTAAGTCATAGAGGTATTTTATGGCACCAAAGCTGCAATAATGTGCTCAGGGTGAGCGGCAGAATAGCTACACAATCAATGTGTTTTTGCAGGCTTGCATTTTTGAGTGGGTTAGTATTGCAGCACAGCCTTAAATAGCAGTATAAATTTAATGGGCTGGCAGCCTTAAAAGTAGGGAAGTGCAATAACAGGTGTATTTATTTGTGCTGTGATGTGCAACTGATACCGCTGTAATATTGCTGAGATTAGGCTGTGGTTTAAAACAGAGTAGAAAACACCCAGTGCTGGAGCTGAAATAATCTTAACCAGATGAAGATCAAAAGGAAAAGACACCAGGCAGCAGTGCAGAACATGTTGTGCAGAGATAACACATATATATCACACATTTACAAAACCTACTTCTGTTAGTCAGCCCTTTATTAGAGACATTGTATTGAGACAAATTGAACAACTCCTAAAACATATAAATCCCTACCACTACAAGTACATCTTTTCCCAAGGTTATGAAGTACTACAAAACCACACAGGCTTCTGTTTTTCTTGCTTTTTGACATGATTGTTGTTGGACACTTCAATGTATGAGTTCGTAGATGAGTCAAACCTTGCAGTGTACCAGAACTGGAGATGATTCCTCTTCTAACTACATGTGCTTTTCCACAAATATTAAAAACAGTCACTTAGGAATAGTTACTTCTAGGAATTCTGCAAATATTTTAGTTATAATTATTGTCATTACAGAAAAGTCTGGAATATTTCCTTTCATCATTCAATACATAACTCAAAACCTGTCCATTTCTCTGTAAGTTTTCTTCTCACATATGTGTCCATATGTACATACACACATATATAGATGCACTACCAAAAAATGAGTGTCAAGAAAAGCAGGACCTTTATATTTCCACGTTTTTCTCTATGTTTCAAAAGGAATAGAACTGCAGGTACCACCTGTGCCACCTGCAAAAATTGGACCAGCTTATCTTCAAATCCTCTTGACAGACACAACCACCACTTAGGCTCTGCTTTTCCCACTGTCATTTTTCATTCTTACCAAAGTCTGTTTGCTCTAAGAGTATATTATTAGGCCATACATTCAGTTTTCATGCAACAAACCCCTCTCCCTTTTATACTGCCCTGAAATTACTGAATCTTGTGCCTAAAACCAGGCTTGCACTGCTCAACTCCCTCCCAGCTTTTTATTGCAGTCATGGCATTGACTAGACCTGATTATACACATAAACATTAAATATTTCTTATTTTTGTGCTCTTCCAGTAGTTCAAAAAGTAGCCTAAACCATGCAGCACACAAGCAAACCTTACAGGGCCTGTTTGTGGAATGGTGAATTATCAGTAATTCCTCCCAGCTCCATTAATCAAGGCATTCAAATTGCCACATCCAGAGTGCCATCAACTCACAGTGGTGACAGAGGGAGTTCAGATTATTAACAATTTTGAAGAACTATGCCTTAAAACTTCCTGAAGTCAAAGCACCTCCTTACAATGCCCATCCTGTGAACTCAGAAAGTAAAAACAAGAACAAAAAAAAACAGTTAAACATTTCAGAGTTTTTCTCCAATTTGCACTAGTGATTGAAGATCCATTTCCTGATGGTTGGGACTAAAAATCTGTCCTGAGAGCTGAAGTCACATAAGCCAAATTCTCCAGCATAACCACCACAGAGCACATGGGCATGAGGTTGCTTTGTTAGGAGAATTTGTGGCTTAGAAATGGGATGTAATGGTGGAAATGCTGGGAGGGAGGGTAAGCACAACAGAACTTATCTGGAGAAGTCTGCAGAGCTCTGAACTCTCCAAGGGAAGCCTAAAATGTGTGTGCACTGAAATAGGTGCACCTGGAGAGCAGCAAATGTGTGGCTGGGCCCCTGGAAATGCTCATTAGCAGGAATATTTCACAGAGAACTGCAACAGTGTGAGGAGAAAAATGGGCTTCTCTTTGGGCAAAGTGTTCTGCAGACATGATTAGAGCATGGTGAAGAAAAATATTCCTCATGTTGCAGAATGGGAAGAGACTGTAACCATTGGCCTCCCACACATATTTTTGCTATGAAAAGAACTAAAAAAAGCAATGGGAACTTGTCTTCTTCTTCTACTACTATTAACTAACAAAGTGATTTAATTTGTAACATGTGATAATGGCTGACAAACAAGAGATATTCCAAAGCATGGTATGTTTTGGGTGAAGACATGCAGTACTTGGACCTGGAAGGTGCCTGTTCCAATTATTTCTTTTAGGGTGGATCCTGCACTGACTTGATCAAGCCAATAGAAAACAAAGGGCTGCTCATTTGAACAGTGGCAGCAGCAGCAGGAGGCACCAACTTTGGTGATTTTGCTTGATCCCTTTCTAAAACTTGGCCTTTTAAAATCAACAGGTAAATTTTATTTCAGATTTTTAGCTCAACAAAAGCTCGGGGAGTGGGAGGGATCAAATTGAGTGGGGAAAAAAGGGGCCATAGAACCAGCTGGTTCTTCCATTCAGTGGGATGGACAACAATAAGGATAAATAAGAATACAAAGACAGGATAAAACAACTATGCTACACATCAGTAATACAGCTTGTTTTACTGTGTTTGTTCTCAAGATGACATGCAGTCCAGAACTTCATGGCAAACACACTGGCAAAAGCCATAAATCATGAGGATAACGAGGCTCGAGGGAACAAGGCTTACAAAGACAACCCCCAGGGTAACTTTCTTCGACACCAGTAAATAAATCCCTAAAGGCAAGGAACTAAAGTACAGCAAGCCCAGCAGCCACACTAGCACCCGAATTGAGGTCTGGAAGAGCAGAGATGTGCAGTTCCACACGGTCCAGTTGTGGGACACAGTTGCAACAGAGTCAAAACTTGTTGGCCTGTAAAATTCCACCACGGGGGTCGAGTTCAGAGTCTGGGGGCTTTCTCTTTGTACTTCCATGATTGTTATAACCAGGCAGTTAGAAGAGGTGTGGGAAGGGCTAACCAGGGATGCCAGCCTTTTGGGGGTCAGCAGCAGTTCTGTTGGGTTGTCTGGTAGGCACTTCTTTCCCTTTCCCCCACAGGCTAAATTGAGAAGGATGTTGTTGTCATCAGGAAGACTACCGACCTCATCATCTGGCAGGCAAGTTTCAAACCTGCAGAAGGGGCACACTATGACTCCTTGTGGGGAATCCCCAAAGTCTATGATCTTGCAAAGGCATTTGGCACACACTCTGTGACAGCACTCCAGCACTTTTGGCTTCCTCTGTCTCAGGTTGTAGCGGTTGTAACAGATCTTGCACTCGAGCTCGTCGGAGCTCTGGACCTCCATGGGCTCCTCCGGTAGCTGAGTGGTCATTTCTTCAGATGGTTTTTAGCCTTGTGGAAAGAGAAGTCAAGGGGTGAAGAGGTCACACTTTAGAACCTTTTCCTGCCACACATCTCAAACAGGAAAAGAGGAGAAGACATCATTGAGGAGCATCAGTAGGCACTGTCCATTTTCAGAGATTGTGTGCTGCATGTCCTTTACTCTGGGCCAGGCATCCATCTGAAAAAGCCAAAATGGGATTTTTGCAGCAGGCAAAAGCAGGAAAGGAAAAGGGAAAGGCAGAAAGAGGGGAAGAAGACAAGGGAGGGGGAACAGCACAGCTTTAGCAGGTCAAATACACAAGTTCTGCTTTTCACAAGATCAGCTTCCTTTGCTAAAAGTCCCTCTAAGGTATTTTTTGCCTGTGGCATAAGGGCCCTGTGTAACAGTCCTGCTGATAAAACAGCATCATGCACAGATTTATTTTAGCCCTGTAGCTCTGACTGGCTCAGCCCATGAAGTTCTCAGCAGAAGCAGCAATTTGATCATTGATCTGTGACTGTTTAAAGTCTGGTTTCCTGAGGAAATGAGCCCTGACCCCCGTGGAGCTTTTGGGCTTTCCTGGTGTCTTGTGAACCTGCTGTCCACTCTCACACCAATCAGCAGAGGGGCCACAGTATTGAAGACAATTAAGTTTCTGAAAAGAAATGAACTGGCAATTGGGAAGGGGAGGGATATTTCTAATAACTCTCATTTCTCCTGGAGGGAGCCAGAGAGGGCAGCCCAGGGGGAAGCTGGTGCTGATACCCTGGGGAAAAAAAGAGTTTGGGGGAGTGGAGTGGCCATGAAAGAGGCCTGGGGTTATTGCAAAGATTTATGTGGGGACCTGGGTCAAATTTGGGAAAGATCAGCCTTTATTAATTTTGCTGCAAAAGAAACCATGACAACATACTGAAAAACCCCCACATATTTCTTTAAGAATTGTTCCAGACATGACCATTTCCCCATTCAATTACTTCAATAATTCTTTTCCTGCCTCTCCCAGCTTCTTTCTTTAGTGGTCTAAAAGTTTTCATCTCTGCTTGACAGTTGTTATTATTTGTGCTGTGATGATGTTTGTGGTGTGTTTTATTACTCAAGGCAAACAAAAGACCTTCCACAGCTTTCAAAGTGTACAAGATAAACATCTTCCAAGACAAAAAAAAAAATCTACAGAATTTATAACCCATCATTTATCCTCTGTTACACTCTATGCTTCCTTATTAATTTATATGACTCTTTTTATTTCATTCCAAATATCATCTTCTGGGTGACTTTTAGGTAGATATAAATGTCATGAGATGCTGACTTTCCAAAGGATGAGGAAACCACAAAATGCACCAAAAAAAGTGAAATGCCAACCTACAAGAAGGCAAAGCACTGCTGAAAAATTAAGAAGCCAAACAAAAAAGAAAGCAATAGTTTTGAACTTTTATACCTTGAATATCATTTATCTTCTATACCTGAGGTGAATTAGGATGATTAACAAGCTAAGGCTGGCAAACATTGTCCTATGACATAAAAATAGATTCCTGATTAACCAAAAATCTGCTTTTTATGGAAAATTATGACCTTTCTCTGAAAACTCCCAGCTAGAAAAAATCTTCGTATTTTGGGTTTATCTTTCTAATGAATGTTCCAGATTTTCACAAAAAATCCTCCTATTGTAGTTTCTGTCATGAGCTACTCTACAAATTAATTTAAAACCTTTTTTTTCTTTACTGCATTGTACAAGATGCTTCACAGAGTGTCTACAAAACATCTTTGATTGTTTTTCCTTTGGCTAACTGGATGTTGGATTTCTCCTTCTGTGTTCTGGTGTGAATCGTGCTTACCACTATTCGTTATTTATACATCTTTTCCTCTGGAAATTAAAATTTAATCCCTAGTTCCTATTAATGCTCTTCATACATTTTTTACCTTCTCAGCTCCATGGTGGGTTTAGATGCTTCCTCTGTCTTTTTTGCTTTCCTGATTTCTTAGGGAATTTTTAAATTTTTTGTTCTTAATACCCACTTTTTTCCTCCTTTTTTTTCCTTTGCTGAGAGCACACCTTTCTGAATTTAAATAATCATGTTTTGTCCTCCTCTTGGAGACACTTTTTTTACAATGCCATGAGAAGGTACATCCCTATTACCTGCTCCAACACTCCATTAATATTTGGGCTATTTTAAATATTAGACTGGAACTCGCATGTTCTTCCTGACCTTGACCAGGGGCAGCAAAGCAAAAATCCTGAGTGCAACCCAATGATGAGTCTGACCTCTTCCACTTCCAGTACAAAAGTTCTACTGACTGGAGGTCAAAGTGAGGTCCCAGGTCTATTTTTAAAGCATTGTGTTTATTTTTATCAATTCTGTCATTACTTTAGATGACTCCTTATGTCCAGTTTTCCACCTGGATTTATTTTAGATGGATTTGTCTCACCTGCTTGTTTGATACCAACAGACACAAGTCATAGCCAGGGAAATTTCAATTAGAGATTAGGAAAAAAAATATTTCACAAGGTGTTCAAACACTGGAACAGGTGTCAAGATAGGTGAAAATTAAATCCTCAGCCTTACAGATGTTGAAGATTTCACTGGATACAACACTGGTCAGGCCACTCTACCTTGGAATTTGGCCCTGCCTTGAGCAAAGGAAACGGGATTTTTGCAGAGATTCCTTCTAACTAAAATCATTCTGAGATTCAAAGCTTTGGTATCCTGAACTCACTTTGTGTAATATGTTTGAGAAGCTTTGTCCCTTACTGAGTGAGGAATCAGGCTGACATTTATTTATCTACCTCCACAACTCCCTTAGATACAATGCTTTCATTTTATATATGAATTCATTTTTACAACAAAACCCAGAGACCTCCTGCTATTTTGTCTTCCACAGAACGTATCTGATGGGATCAGCACAACCCAATTGCAGAACTTCTCATCCCTGTGTCTATTATGGAGCATACAGCAGCTTTCTGACCAAAATATAAACTATTAGACATGTACAATGATCCACTGCAGCTCATCCAGGAACAAACACATCTGTTACACCACAACAAGCTCTTGTCTTCTGGAAGAGTCCTGACTAAGCACTGCAGGAGTGAATCCATCATTCCTGTTGCTGCCTGTGCTCTGACTCCCTCTCTCCCTCTTCCTTACAAACTCCTCTACCTGAATATTTTACTAAAAAAGGGGAAAATTGAAGGCAGAGGCATCCTCTGGGTGGCAGAAGGGCACCAGCAGTGCCTGCAGAGCTCCAGCTGAATCCTGGAGGGCAGTCCCAGGAGCAGGGGGAATATCTGTCCTTGAGAGTGAGGGGAGTGACCCACAGGACCAGAGTGAATAAATAACAGCTCTTTGGTGTGGCCCCAGGTGTGGCCAGACAGACTGCACTGAACCACAGCAGCCCAAACAGGCCACTGGCCATTGCTCAGTTTTCAGCTAATTACTGCTCTGTAACCACAGACTTTCTTCCCAGGCATGGAAAGAGAGGTGAATGGGCTGTGCAACATGTTGTGGCCCTTCTTTGCACTCATCTATCAAACCCTGTGTAGGCAAAGTGTTCATATGAGAGGCCAGAAGCAATTACTTGGAGAGGAAACTCTCAATATTGGAGCTCAGCCATCCTGACAGGGCAGAGTAGATGGGAAAATTGTGCTTGTCCTCCCTAATGAAAGATCATCTTTGCCCAGTTCATCAAACCAACCTTTTATCATTCATCTCACACACTATTTTTTTTCCCCATGAAGGGAATTGGCCAATATTTCACATAAAACCTAAAATGAACATATGAGGCCAGCAAGGAACTTCCATGAGGTCTCATCCATTGGAGCTCCCCAACATGCAATATTTTTGAAGGCTTTAGAAGTTTCCTCTAAATGCAAGCCAAGCATGTCTAAGAAATAAGAGAAGGGAAACAGAGAGAAAAATAAATACAGAGAAACTTACTTCAGAAGGAAAAGAACATCTTGCTGAGGTTCACTTGAGGGCACACAACAAATGGCTGTTCTTCTCCACACAGGCAAAAACTGGTGGCAAGGAGGGAAACAAAATTAGCAGAGCAGGAATACAGCTGGGAGACTTTCAGTCTGTTTTCTCTGCAAGAGAGGAAGTAGTCCAACTTCTGCAGTTTGGATAGAAATAACCATATGTTAGGATTTCCATTTAGAGAAATGTATTGGGTAAATCCCATTTACTAAAATTATTTCTGTAACATAATCCAGTTATCTTCATAGATCTGTTGTTGATTTTAAGCCTCTCTCAATATTATGTGCTAAACACTCCAAAGTGCTGTCTCTTCTAGCAACCACATATTCACAAATGTTAGCAATTCACTAAAAAAAAAAATAAAAAACCAACCCAAAGGCAAAGCAACCAAAGAGATAAACTGTGCTTTGGAAGAGGAGTTGTAGAAACATATCAAAATACTTTCCTTCACAGTTTCATGGAAGCTCTTCCAAACAAGCTGCAGCTTCTCCAGCACAGACCAGAAAGGAACCATCTCCTGTGGGCCACTGCCTTCACTCTGGAGCAACTTTGCTGCATTCTGACTCAGCAAATGTCCATCACACTCGATTTTTCCAGATGGTGCTAAGCACAATGCAAAAAAAAAAAAATCCCCAGCCCCAAGTGCTTTACTAATCTGACATTTGAATAGACCCCATTCAAAGTGCCAGCAGCCATCACATGTCCAACCTGTTTCATGCCACATTTCTAACAGTGGATGGGCTTTAACAATGGGCATTTCCCTGTCAGCTCCAATCAGGGTGAGACTTTGCACCAGAGCCACAGACTGTGATGTGCTGATCCAGGCTCAGCTGTACAAACTGGGCAAAATGCCTTCATTCTTGTCACAAAAACTTAGTTCTCAATGGCAAAGGTAGGGAGGTTGTTCCTCCAAAATAACTATGAATGGAAGAGAAACCTTGCAACATCCACAGCAAAGAGTTGTGGATCATTCACTGCCTCTGAAGAGGCTCATATAAAATAGAAGCATTCTTATCAGAAGTTATTGTTGCAATATTTAGAGTCCCCTCTTGATCTCTCTCAGTCCTCTACAGTAATGTCACAAAAGTGCAAAATACAAACAGTTGTAGTTTTTCATATTCAGTTCATGGGTCTCTATTCATTTGGCAGGAGAAGTCATGGAATAGTAATGTGCCAGCTCATACTAAAAGAGAAAAAACACCCAATTTTTAATTTTTTTTTAATTATTCCTCCCTCCCATCCTGTTAATTAAGCAGGGAGATTTTCATCTAACACAGGGCTCACTTAACCCAGAGTTGTGACTCTGGCTCTTTGGGTAATTTCTGCACCCTTTGCATTCAGTATCCCCAGACTCCATTTCTTTTTAACAGTATCATTTGCAAGACTTTTCCATTACTCCACTAACTCACATTATGTGGCAGGTAGTGGTGGAAAATTGTAGGAAAAACCAGTGAAAGCCTTACTGAAACCCTCCTATCCTCAATTACTTCCTTTCTAGCTACAGGCTACTGCAGTATTGAAATGAATCTTGAAACCAACCACAGTGTAGAAAAAGAAAATGTTTCATTATTTAGGCTTGTAGGCAAAAGCAAAACCTCTTCCAGTATTTCTGAAGAAGGAATTTTCCTTCATATAGAATTCATGAGCTATTTATACAGCAATATGCAGAATGACTGCTTAATATGACATATGGTTGTGGGTTGCTTTGCAGCTGGTTTAAGGATAAAACTAATAAAGGACAAAGGAGCTGAGGTCTTATGAGTTGCCTTGATTTACACTGGATTAATTGGACTAAGTAAGTAAAAAGAGGTGGCTGGAAATTTGTAACTAAAATGGTAACATTTAATTTTGGAAATAGGCTAGTTAAACAGAATTAATTCCTTCAAAATTAGTTTTAATTGTTTGACAACCTGTTTTAGCATTTTCTCTTGAACAGTTTTCTCACTGCCAAGGGCTTTTCTTTTATGACTCTGAAACCAATAAATGATTTACTCCAGTAAAAATACATTTCACCATAGAACTCACAACCTCACTATTATTTCAGGGAAAGGTTAGACATTCTCCTCTTTGGTAGTAGGGGTGGGTTTTGGCAGCTTTATCAAATAAAACAGAGTTCTGTTACTCTGCTTTTGTGCTCGTGCCCTTTAGAAGCTCTTGTGAGAACGGAACAGACTGCAGGACATTGATTCTAGAATATGACTTGAAAAGATACAAAATTATAAATAAATAAAAAGCTTCCCAGTATTTCTTAATATAGGCATAAATATTTAATCACATACAGCTATGTCTAGCATTTATCTTTATATTAGACATTATTAAAAGCCAATACAGTTTTGTATTAGGCTTCAGAACACTTGATGAGAGCACCTTAGAATTTTACATCCTTGCTTTGCTCACTGTATACTTGAATGTAAGTAATTAAAATAAGCTCTGAAATACAAGCTAATTACTTTTACTTTTTTAATAAAAATGACTTGTGCTGGAAGATATATTTAAAATGCAAGACCCCCAAAATATGCCAGAATCCCTTTTCTTTGGATGTATTTTCTATGTTATATAATTTGGGAGGGACCAGGTGAGACAAAACTACAGCAAATTAATCTTGATTACATCATCCAGTGAGAAATTCCTCTTCACACACGGGAATCATTTTAATGCATTACAATAAATTCCAATTAACCTTCAAAATAAGATTTAAATAGGA
>JAWWLZ010000082.1:59985372-60003020 GCA_035041345.1 Poliocrania exsul
AATTTCCCCTGGCAGAGCTTGAGCCCATCGTGCCCCCTTGTCCTATTGCTGAGTGCCTGGGAGAAGACACCAACCCCTACCTGGCCAGAACTTCAGGTAGTTATAGACAGTGATGTAACTAAAATGTAACTAAAAGAAACCCTAAAGTCAGTGTGACCTGTGCCTACCTTGTCTGTCATATCCCAGATGTTAAAAGCCAGCTGAGGAACACAGTGGCCACAGCCCTTAACTTCAGTCTTTGCAGGGCAGCTGGCACCGTGGAGGGGCAGGGCAGAGATCTGTGAGTTCAGTTCCCTTCCTCTCAGAAGGACCAAGGACCCACCTCTGGTGTGTCAGTGCCATTCTGCATTTGTGTGAAAGAAACGCTGGGGAAAAACAACCCCAAGTTTCAGGGCCATCTGGAGCTGGCTCAGGAAGTGAGCTCTGTCGAGTGTCCTGGCTGGACCCAGTGGGTTTAACTAAACAGACCCCCAATATTTGCCCATTTCCTACAGACACAATTCCCCGTGGCTTCCCCATTCTCCCTCTGCTCCTCAGGGAATGTATGATGCTTGCTGTTTGCTGCCTGGCACGCTGCATTTCTTTCTGCAGCTGGGTGAATAACCATTCATATCTCTGACTGGAGCCTTTCTTCTGCTGGGGATGTGCCACTGGGTTTGTGTGGGGCAGCTGCCCAGGGTTTGTGTGCCAGTTTGAGTGGCCCAGTATGCCATGGTGGACAAACGACATCAGTTCTGGAGCAGGAATCACAGGACTGTGCCACTGCTCAGTGCCATGAATGCTGATGAAATTGCTTTCCTGAGATTTGTTTCTTCTCTCAGAACAACAGGACCTTGCAATATGTGGCTTCAGTTTGGATTTTTTCTGTAAGTCTTTCAGGCTTTGCCCGTTGTCTGAGTGCTCCACACTCCTTCAGTGTATTCTCTGGAAAATTTGATATGAACATTGCAGTGTGTGCTGGCAGTGCAAAATTAGGTATTTTAACAGACACACTGCCAGGATAGAAATTCATTCTCATCCACATATCACTCCAGAAATCCCACTCCTAATTCAGATTTCTTCCCCAAAGACCCATAACTTCCATATTCCCTGCCATAAAATAGCCCAAACCAAAACAAACAAAAACCCACACAAAACCCAGCAAACCACTTCAATCTACTGTGACTCAAAATTGATGCTAAATGATATTAATATCCTTCTCTGGAATTATCTGACACACCCTGTTTATTGCACTTCTATCTGTTTAGACACTATACTTTACACAGCAAAGTCTGTATTAATGTGCTTTGTCCATGAAAAGTATTGCTCACATTTTAACAACACGTAAGGAATCTATTCCATCACTATAACACACATATACACACCTGAATTTTAGTTTATTTATCTACAAACATAAAAGCAAATGTGGATGGAAGCTGCCCCTTTTTCAACTCTCCAAACCTCCCAAAACAATTGCAGCTCCTCAAACATGCTCAGAGAAGTTCTGGGCCAGCAGCAACAGGGTTATATTGAACCTTACTTTAATACAGACAGCCATGTGCTCTCACTGTGTGTTTTTTATTTCCCAGCAGTTATTATTTCTCATAGCATTATTTCATTTATCTGTGCTTTGGTTAAACGTTGTTAATGTGTGAGCAGCAAAATGCAATGTACAAGATAACTCTTTGAAAGACCTTTAAAAAAATTAAAATCTGTGTTCCAATGAGGTTGGGTTTCTGCACTCACACAGACAAGATCATAAGTGAAATAAAGGAGTAAAAACCTAAACATGAAGACACAACACTGCTATTGAAAGAGGTGCAGAGTGGTACAGTATAAAGGAGGAGGCATCCAATATTACAAGTTACTGTTTTACAGATCCTTCTGTTTTGGACAAGAATTATGTCCAAAGTTGCCTTTAATGATCATGGGAAATTGTTTTTCTTCCTAGAGAAACAGGCAAACAAAAGGTAACAGGGATAAACTTGTTTATACAGTAATTTACAGCACTTTGGGCAGGAAATTTTCACACATGTACCTGTGATTTAGACCCTTGTGCCTCAATTTATACCTTTGGTCTGTCTGGCAAATATAAATACACATGTACATATATTTCCATAATTTTGAATATTCTGGCTCCTCTGAGAAGGGGGTGTGTATAAATGTGTGTCTGCACAGGTGTGTGGACTAGAACTGCAGGAAAGTTGTTCCCCTCTCAAGAGACCTACAGGATTCCAAATAAACACACACACTATATGAGCTATCTATATAAATGACACAGTGAGTGAAGCATCATATTCATGTTATTAAAACTGAAAACGAACTAAAAAAGTGGCACAACTGACATTTCATGAATAATTCTACCTCACTGAAACAGAAAACTAGGGGATGACTTCATTTTTAACAGGGCATGAAGTTCAGAAGGCTGTTCCATTTATTCACAGCCATATCTGAATATCAAAACTGCAGTTGTGAGAACCACCCCAGCAAGTTTCTTGCTGTGTGTTATTGTGACAATCCTCCCTGCTCTCAGTCCCAAAATCAATGAGAATTCATGTTTTAATAAATCCATGGCAACATTCAGTACTGAAGCCTTACATTTACCCTGGAGAACACACTGAAAACCATCCTCAGACCCTAAAAAGCCACACTCCAGCATGAAGCAAATGTTACAGTAAATTCATAAAAAGAATCTTCTTAATGCAAATGCTGTCAGATCCATAAGCACATCAACTATAAGATAAACTGTCTTGGGAGATACACCAGGGAAAGGCAGGGAGACACAACTGCACTCAATGTTTCTCCACTCCAGGCTCATAAAATGCTTTAACTTGCCTATTACATGGCATAGATGGGCAAAGAAAGTTTCATTTATTCTTAAGAAACAGAGGACACAAAATTGGTTCATTTGGGATTTTTGTGGGATTGATCACTAGGCCATATTATTACTTCATTTTTACATCACCTGCACACCATCAATTTTCAGCTCTGACTCACTCTTTCCAAGCCTTGTAAGAGCTGTTCCTTTATTTTCCCATCCAGGAAAGCATCTTCAGATCCCTACCTGAGCATATGTGCAAATCTCTACATGCTTAAATTCCACTGGAAGTAGCTGTGTGCTGAAGTGTGATCCTATTGTCTTAAGGGGATATTTTATATTCTAGGGTATGATTTGGCCAAACACAACATGTAAAATAGAAGTGAGATGTTTGAGAAAGCATCGTGGTGAACTTTCAGGGACTTACCTCCAGCTGCCAAGCTGGGGTACAGCTCTAGGCTCAGTCTCTTCATCCATCCATCACCAAAAGGTCTGAAGGACTGGTAACAAAAACAGATGAATCATCGTTGGTGTGATCTCTGCTCTCTCTCTGTCCTGTGGGAGACATGATATTTTACAATTCAATTTAATATTTCAGGCTAAGAAAAACTTACAGTATAAAGAGGCCAGTTTGTATCTTACTGGAGAGATACTTGGTCCTAATTTTAAAAAGACAGAGAGGGCCAGAAATGAAATTTTTCATTGTTAGCTGATCTTTAAATGAGCAGGGACCATGCCTGTCATCTTGAGTGTGAAACACCACCTGATGGCCAAGGAAGAACAACATAAACTGTACAGTCAGGAGGTGCTCTCCCTTTTGGCCTTTTTAGATGGATCTGACTACTAAGATCATATTCAATTTCCATTTACTAAGCAAGTGTTATTCAAGGTGTCAGCCTTTCATAGCACAAACATCAAGGGCTTATCTCAGAGAAGTATCAAAAGGAAAAGACAACTTCAGGTCTGCCATGGAGATGGCAAAGAAAGGAGAACTACATTAGAATCTTGAAAAACACAGAGAGCACTTCCAGCTAACAACTTCTTTTAAGTGATACAAACAGAATGAGGAACTAAGACAAACCAAAAAGCATTTCTCTTTAATATTGAAGTGCTTTCCAGCTGCATTGTTACTGTATCAGATGGCTATAGATAAAGCTATGACTATTCCCATAAGCTGGGTACCCGACTCACACTGTGAATGAAGCACTTGGACTAAAAATTCCCAGCCATTTCTCCACTAATACCTGCTAGAAGTGATTATCTAACAGGTGTGCTTTAAATGGGAGGCTGAGAGCTGGGCTAATAAATTTTTTCACCTTTAGACTTGAAGGAAATATAAAATAACTACTGATAAATTGTATGGATTGCAGAAAATTTTGGTAGAAAAATAAGTATTTAGGACAGGATTATTTATAGGCAAATCAGGCTCATTCAAACAAAATGCACCTGAATACAACCAGATACAGAGATTGGAATTATCAACATAGTCCTTTAGAGTGGGGAACTATCTAATTGGAAACAAACTAAAAAATGCAGAATGGTAAAACAGAGCAGTTTGGGTTGGAAGCTGCTTTTAAAGGTCATCTAGTCCAACCCCACTGCCATGTGCAGGGACTCACACAAGTCACAGAGGACAAATCACTGAGTGTGAGGCCACAGCAACACTGATTCAGCAACATGGGACAGCTGAGGAGGGAAACACAGCTGGGGTTTACCTCTAGATACCACTACCTTTTATGCTGTGGTGTGTCAAATTAAGATATTTTGCACAGTTCTGATGTTCACATTCTATAAAGGATATTGAACAAGGGGACGGTTTCTCACAGGAACAGCCAGATCAGCCACGAAAAGAAATATTCAGGAGCTGAATAAAACTCCTTGAAGTGAAGGCTTTAAAGAGCTCAATCTGTTTAGTCTGCCAGAGAATGAGAGGCAACTTGATTACAGGAATAAAGCACCAGGTACAAAAGCGCTCTTTGATTTAGTGGACACAGTAAAATGTCTGTAAGGCACTGAAAGCGAATCCAAGAGCGTTACAAAGCATCAGCGCTCCACTGAATGTGTGTATTACAATACAGTTCTAGTCATACAACAACACATCATTTTCTTCCACAGGAAGCTTCATTGAGTGTGCAGTGTAGTCGGCAGCTATTTAGTGAAGGCTTTGTTTGATTCTCATTGTTTAATTTGTGGCCCTGCAATTCACTCGTGGTACCATTTGAACTTAGCACCAAACACAGCACTGTTGATCTTTTTTGTTTTTCACTTTCTTTTAGCTGTCACTTTAGTAGCATGCAAGTGTAATTCAATGAACTGCAAAAGATACAGGAAGATAAAAGCCCTCATTACACCCACGTTATACAACAGTCCACCTGGTGATTCAAACACTACCCAAAATTTCTCCTTAACGTGTTTATAAAGATTCTAGCTAAATAAACTAAATATTTTCAATAGGTAGAATATATTCAAGGTGGGGTTTGGTTTTTTTTTTTTTTTTGAGAGTTACTTGTAGGAATTGTTTAAAGAGTGAAAAGCCAACATCAGCTTGAGTTTTGAGTGGGTTTGTTTTCAACAGAGAATACTACAGTGGGAATACTCCAGGTCCCCCAGCATGTACTGGGAGGTAAATGGCTTTAGCAGGTTCTTGGTGAACACCTGCAGGGCAGCTCCTCAGAGCTCAGGCCATACTCTCATATAAAGCTGTGCCACAGCAGAAGCTTCAAGGTCAGAAGTGTTTTTGAAGCAGACTCTGCTCAGGTCACTGCTTGTGAGTCACCAAGGGGGAGATGTTTTCTTTCCGTTCTCAGGAGAACATCTCCTGCCTGAGTACAGACTGGCCATCCATCTGAAAGAGGAGGTTCCTTTCCTTGCCATGAGCTGCCTGCCAAGATGAGTTCCCCTGCCTGGAACACCACCTGCCCTCAAACGATTATGGAAAGGTTTGGTTTTCCTCACTGACATCTTTTGCCGCAGATGTTGCCTGGGAAGCCTTGAAGGCTCACAAAAGAGGTCCAAAAGAAGCCCCTAACTGGGCCATCCCCTGGGAGGAACTGATGCACACAGTCTGATATCTGCAGATTTTCCTGGCTGGGTCTCCACCTAGTTCATCCCAGTCCCATCTCAACTTGACTCCTCATACCAGTCCCTGGTAACTCTCCCACCTCTCCTGGTGACCCAGGGCTACATCTCCATCATGGTCTGCACATCAACCCCCACCTTGTTCCTCACTGCAGCTTCAGACACCTTCAGGTTTTCTCAAATCTAGATTGTCACATCCCTTTCTTTCTAGCAGGCTGCAAACAAATTGGGCAATTCCTAATTAAGGTAGGAAAGCTGAGAGATAAGACTGTCTGTCCCATTCTTTCCCCCGGTTTCTGACCATTGCAACACCAGCAGCAGTAACTTTCAGAAATGCTGCTTTCAAAATGCAATACACAGCTACAAGACACCTGTGAACCTGAGTCTTTCAGAGACCTACAACTTTGTAACACTTTGGCTAAATTTCCTGGAAATGGCAAGAGGTATCAGACAGAACCTAAACTAATTTGAGGTCTCTGCTCAACACTTCAGAGATGCTGGAACATCTCAGGTTCTCACACTACTTGGACTAAAATTAAATTGTTGCGATGTTATTTCAGCTTTTACCGAATGTTTGTGTTCACTTGTCAATAGTGGGAAAGATAAAATGGGAAAAGGAAAGGCATGATGAATTATGGCATCTATTATGGCTAAAATCCTGCTACATCATCTCCACAGCAAAAACAAGCTGACTGGAACAGAGAGCACTGGTTTTAAAAATTGTAGAGCTGTAGTAGGTTAAAAAGCTGCACATCTTGTACTTCTTTATCTGTCTTTGCAAGTGAATTTGAAACCTAAGGTACATTTTGAAGAGGCTCGAGCTCTTTGCAGCTTGCAAATGCTTTCTTTGTACTAGAAACTCACAATTATCCTGTTATACACTGTGACACATCAGGTGCACATCTGCCCAAACCGTATTACTGTCAGAACAATAGTTTATATTGGATAGGCAGCGCTTCAGCACTCAATGTGTGCAAAGGCCACAGGAGAATTTCCTGAGCTTTGCTCTCCAAGGATCCCTGATACTCCTTAGCAACCTGGTTAGAAGGACTGAAACCACAACCTCTGGGCAGCAGGTGCTGAGTGTCCCTGTATACCTGAAAGAGTTGCTGGCTACAGCAAGCACAGGTTCATCTCCAGAATAAAACACTTAACAGAGTCATCAAAAATAGGATATAGACAAACATGTTAAACCCAGAGTGAACACAGCCAGAGGAATCCTGGCAAGCAGCCCCCTGCAGTGGCCTCATATCAAAGCACTGAGTGCACAGCTTTACACGATGCTTTCATGACAATTGGAGAATAGGCTTCCAATAAAACCTAATCTGGACTGAGGAGCATCAGAAGGGTGTGAAATTACAGTCTGAGAGACTATCATCTGATTGCTACAACTGTTTAGACCATTAGAAACCCTTATGCATGTCAGGCTGTATCATGGGGTTCATTACCTGTACTGAACTATTGTGTTTTTTCCTGGTACTGCCTCAACCACTACATTGTTTTTTCCTCCGACAAACTTCATCCGGTGGAGTCTGCAATTGTTCCACAAGGAACAATTTCAGGACTGAAATGCCACATGGTAGCACAACCATATATTATTTTACCTATCCCTTTTGCCTGCAAGGCAAGATCATATTTAGTTCTGATGTTTCTCATTCCCTGCCATGCAGCTGAGGGAGCAGAAGTGTCTGGGTCTTTATTACACACAGCTGACCTTTTATTTCCTGCCAGGTGCACTCAATTTCAGATAGCCCAGAGTACGATCTCGAAATGCTACTTTCCATCACGCTAAACTAATTTGAGGTCTCCATTTTTACATATCTAATAAACTCAAGGTTTGCTTTCCAGTGTTGAATGAAAAGCAGAGGTCATTCAGAAGGTTATAAGTTTTTCAACAGAACAACTGTTGGGACACTTCTGAAAGAAGCGAAGGACAAGTGTTTATAAACACTGGGCAAACCACTGCAATCAACATATCTAAGAAATTCACCACCTTTGTTATTGTTGTTGTTGTTGCTGTTTTTAAAAAACTAGACCTGAATCCCACTGCATCTATTGCTACATTACTAGTTTAAATTTTATATTGAGAAATTTTTAAACTTGATTAACCCTCATTTAGAACTTAATTTCATTTATACCTCTTTTGCAAGAGAAGCCTGGCTCCATTTTCTCTGCTACTTGTATTCACGATTGCTGAAGAGCTGTATCTTCTCTTTCCACTCCTTTCACATCAGTTACTTAAACACTGGTATTGGTAGCTCCACTTTTCATTTAACATTTCATTTATACACTTCTCAAACTTCTTCCAGTCAATGTTCAGCCTTTGAGTTCTGATACCTTGATGCACAGTGTTTTAAATCTCTAATAATCTGCTGTTCAGATTCATATTACTTAAAATGTCAATTCTTGTCCACCCACTCCATAATAACTATGATAGCCACACTCTCCTCACCTCACATATTATTTCCCCTTTTCCCTTGTTCTCATCCAAGAAGATTCCCACCTAGATCATGCTGCATACATGTCACAGCACAGTTTTACCTTGGTCCCCTGTCTGGGTTGATTTCCTACATCGCTCAGCAACGAACCACAATGATTGTTCCTTAGGACCTCATCATGCAGGGTCAGCCGTTCTGTTATCGTTGGGAAGATCCTCTGAATGTTAAAGTTCCGCCGAAATTCCTGGTTCTCCATACAGCAACTCCTATTCGGATGTTATTGATTCCAGCCACCACGAGCATTGCTCAGGCTGATGACCTGCTAATGACCTTCCCCTGCACCCTGTGACATTAGCAGGTGAGGATTGCTAATTCTTGCCTAACCTTGGCTGCCTGCGATAAGCAAACGTGTTTCACCTCTTCTTGTCTAACCATCTTAGTCTCTGACTCTGCAAGGCACAGACTCATTTTACCTAAACCTTTCCGTACACTTACTCCTGGAAACAAACAGTAATTTTCTTGTTTACTCTACAATACCAATCCTTTAGATTTTTTTTTTAACAACTAAGTGGCGCATTTCAAACCTATTACCCTATTCACCATTACTTTCTAAAGCTGAGGAAATGCAACTTTGCAACCTCCAAAATTTCCAGGTGGTAATTTTTTGTTTTATAACACCACCACCAAAATTATTATTATTATTACTATTATTACCATCACCAAGGGGTAACCTTGAGGGACCCGGAGAAGCGCTGTCCCCTGCAGAGAGGGCGAGCTGAGCCCACCGGTTGCCATCCCCTCCCTCCGCCGCGGTGGTACCCGGGGGGAGCCGCAGCATCGCCGGGGGCCAAGTGGGGAAGGGGCTGCCCAGGGCGTACCTGCGGGTCCCCTCCCGCACCGTCCCCGCTGTCCAGCGGTTGTCACAGACGCGAGCGGAGGGAAGGACGGACGGAGGGATGGATGGATGGACGGACGGACGGCTCCCCCCTCCCCTCCGCAGCCGCCGCCCGGCCCGCGGGGCAGCCCCGCCGTGTCCCGCCGCTGTCCCTCCGAGCCCCGGCGCTCCGCAGCCCCTCGCTCCGTACCTGCCGGGGTGTCCTGGGCACAGGCACCGCGTCCCCCGCAGCCCGGCTTTGTTACTACTCGGAAGAGCCGCGGCTCAGCGCCGTCGCTATAGAAACTGGCTGCGCCTCGCAGAGACAGCGGCGAGTGGCGAGAGGGAGGCGGGAGCCGGGCGGAGGTGTGGGGTGAGGACACAGCCGTTCATTCAGGAATATCTCGGCCTTTTCCCTCCTCCTTCGCCTCCGCCCGCAGCCAGCCCCCGGCACCGCCCAGCCCTGCCCGGGGGTGGGAGGGCGGCTCGCTGCCCTCACCTCAACCCGCATCCCTGCGCTGGGATGTGGTCCCTCGGCACGGAGCATCCCCACGCTGTCCTTGTCACCTCCCCCAAACACACACAGAGGTGCAGTCACACTCCGAGGGCAGCATGGACACCGGGAAACCATGCCGTGAAATGTCGGGAGCTGACCTGCACTCCCTCTCTTGCCCCCTGCCTTTGCAGCCCGTTTGGTGCGACAGCATCCCCACAAAAACCCCGCAAAGCCGGGACCAAACTCATTTAGCAACAGCTTTTCGTTTTGTCACAGTGGGTTAGCTCCACATCCTCCGTGAGGAACTGCTTTGGTGTGATAACTTGCTGCCAGGACCCCTCTGGACAGCACTCGTGGTCGCTGAAGACCTAAAGGTGCAGTGTTTTTGAGTCCTGCAGAGCATTTAGGGTGATGCAGCAGCCCCTGAGGGTTGAGGAGATGCAGAGCCCGCTGTCCTGGGCACTGTGCAGGCAGCAAACGGGAAGGGAAACACGGGTGATGGGAAGGAAGAGGAGGGAAAGGCTGAGAACGGACCGGGGTAAAGCGGCCACGTGGGTGGGAGATATCATTGTGTCCTCACACTTTTGAGATTTCGGGTCTTTCTTCCGTTATCCTGAGTGTGAGGAGTGGCATGTTTTCCCACAGCAGCAGCCACGCTGTGCCATGGATGCCCATCTTCACAGACTTCTCCCTGCTTGGCATGACTGACAGAAGCTGAGGCGGTCCCTCCTTTCTTCTTCCTTTCCTCCTTCACTGGAGGTTCATTGATATCGGTTTGTTGAATCTATTCTCTTCTAATTTCTCTGCCTGAAACATTCTCCCTCTCAATGGTAGTAAAGTTGATAAAACATCCTTCAAAGTGCAAGATGGATCTCCCCTTTTCTCTTTCCCTGGTTTTTGTTGATTAAACTGGACTTTCCAAGTTTGCCAAACAGAAGCCCAACATGCAAGGAACAACTGGGAAGCTGCGTTATCCATCTCAGCCACTGCTAAGCTACAGGGCATGACTATTAAGTATCAGCACTGCAAGTCACTGTGAGCTGGTGAATCTGTGCCAAGGGCTGCTGGCACACTGCAGAAAATACTGTTTAGGAAAAGTTTGCCAGAGACAAGAAAGACCCCCAGTGAAGCTCCTCACAAACCAACACAAGCTGCTGGCAGACCATAACACAGCCAAGTGACAGTGAAGGCACAAGTGAAGGAGACAGAAGGTTGTATATCAGACAGGAGGTCACCACATATATATCTATCTAATTTGCAAGCTACAGACTAATTTTACAATAAAATTAAAAAAACTTAAATGAGTCAGAGCATAGCACAGCTTTTTTTTGTTTGTTTGTTTTACCTTATAGTGATTTTGCTTGCTCTGAGGTGGAAAAAATAACATCAGAGAAGGGAAAGATCTGCCACATGCTGGATCTCATGGCATAGGAGAAATTCTGCTCATTTTTTCTGATATAAAACAATTCTCACATTCTTTTAACCAAACAAAGTCTCAATATTCATTAAAAATATAGTTTAAAAGTGTTGGAAAGCAATTAATGTTACACAATCTTTTGGAAGGGTAGGAATGCTTTTAACTTGAGGTGCATTTAGAAAAGGGAGTTGAGCAACCAAAACGTTGCTCAAAGGAATGGTCATTGTTTTGACAGCAAGAAATGCAATGCTGTTGCTATAATGCCTATTCATTTTTCTTACAAAATAAATTCATAACACCTTCTCCCAGGTGCAGGCATAGGAAAGGATAGAAAAATTATAAGAAAGACATACTTATTATCTGGTATTTGCTGCTACAAAGCACCTCAATATTGATATTATTTCGTGTGTTCCTGGGGCTTTTAATCTTCAATGCAGTTTCCCACACAGACTCATAAACATTTCCCTCACTCGGCTGAAGGTAAAGAACAGCATTTCCAAAAGAGACAATTGAGACAACTGGGTGATATCTTAAAAGACTTGAAGGAAAACTCAATTGGATGTGTCTTAGTGTTGTGCAGGTATCCATGCCTTCTAGATTGCTTTTCCTGTCAAGGTTACAAAGACATTTTACTAACAGAAATGAGCTGGTGTTGTAGATGACTATCACCTGTATCTTCAGGACAGAACCGTAGCCAGTTCACTGCTCTAGTGCTTGTAAAGTGTTTTACTGTGTGTTTTTGGTTTCTTGTTTTGGTTGGTTGGTTTTTGTTGTGGTTTTTTTGTTTGGTTCGGTTTTTCTTTGGGGGGTTTTTGTTTGTTTTGGTTTTGGTTTTTGTTGTTTTTTTCTTTTTTTTAGTTCTGTTTGAAATGTATTTAATTTTAACCAGCTTAATGCCGTTTGGAGCCTAACTTTCTCAACAGCAATTACAAAGTAGAGCACCAACTGCAAACATGCAGGGCTATTTGCAGTTCATAATCGTTCTATACATATAGTCAGGGGAACGAAACATTAAAACATTGAACTCTTGCATTGCAGCATTAAACCAGCATTATGTTTTGCAACATTTTAACCCTGAGCTATCCTGCCTTTGTGTTTTGACATTTTGTCCCTATTTCTCCCAGTTTGGCTTAAAGATGTGTTTAAAATCTACAACTTAAGGAGCGTCTACTTCTTTGGGGGAGAGTGACAACCCCCTCACAAAAAGAACATTTAAAAAAACGTGTCCTGTGTGTGGTGTGACCACAGCAGCTTCTGACTCAGCTGTGACATGTGCAGGTTCCTCAGCACAGAGGATCTTTTCCAGTAACTCGCTGTACTGAAGGAATTCATGGTGGAACATTGAACATTCACAGGCAGCAGAGCAGCTTTTGATGGTGTTCCCTCTCTTTTGCTGTTTGTTCTCACTCCAAACCCCATTCATCCCACTGAACACTTATTCTATTGGCCTATTTGTTGCTTGGAAGCAGAGCAAAGCAACCTGAACTAGCACTAAAACCTTGAATAAAAAATGCTTCAGCTGAAGGAATGAAACACATTCTCATTATATTAAAACAAAAGAGAGGAATAAACTGTGATAAAACTGAAGTAACAATATTTAATACCACCAATAATTATCATTATTACAATTGTGATGCAGCTTCTAGGCTGTACCAACACCATGCACTATTTTGCCACAGAATGAAAATGTAGGTAATTTCTGCCCAGAGGAGTTTACCTTAGAATTAAATGTTTTTCCTGAGGCCCTAAAATGCCATTAGTTACACATTTGGTAGTGGTGAGTGCAGTGGGACCTAATTGAATTGCAGCCTTTTAGATATGTGTAATATAAATTTTAAATAATGTAATAATTGTAATAATAATTCTGACAGTAGACAGTGCAAAACCATTTTTCTGTGTCTATAGGCTAGCAGTCCTTCTGGAAATTAGAGACTTTGGAACCTGGAAAATGAGTTGAAGTGATAATTGAAGGAAGCAATAAAACATGAGTATGCTAAAATAGGGGGTGAACTCGTAGGTTCTGGTTCTGTAGAAGGAAAATATGCTTTCCCTAGAGCATTCTTTTTTCCTTTACCTTGGGCAGAAATGCATATTTTAAACCATTGCTTGAGATTTTTGGTTGGCATGCACAGACAAAGCTACAGCAGCTCAAAAGGAGTGGAGTGCCAAAAGGATGCAGGTCCTGCCCAGCTCTGCCAGCGGGGCAGAGTCACTGCAGCAGCAGGAATGGCTGGGAGTGGCTTTTAGGAGTGAGGGACACAAAAAGTGTTTTCAGGGGAGGGGGATTTGAGTGGGAGCACTGTCAGAACCAGGTCCGTGTGTTTGAGGAACGCTCAGATTCACAGCTTTCCTATTTTTTTATCTATCTATCTATCTATCTATCTATCTATCTATCTATCTATCTATCTATCTATCATCATCTATCTATCTATCATCTATCTATTATCTATCTATCTATCTACCCATCCATCTATGTGTGTGTATATATATGTATATATGTGCATATGTGCATATGTGTACATATATGTATATGTGTATGTGTGTATATACGTATATATGTATATATGTGTGTATATATATGTATACATATGCATACATATCTCTATCTATGTGTGTATGTGTATATATATGTATAAATATGTGTGTATGTATGTGTATATATATGTGTACATATGTATGTGTACACATATGTATATATGTATATATGTGTATGTGTGTATATACGTATATATGTATGTATATATATGTGTATCTATATCTGTCTGTCTATCTATCTATCTATCTATCTATCTATCTATCTATCTATCTATCCATCTATCCATCTATCCATCTATCCATCCAACTATCCATCTATCCATCTAATTAGTTGTTTGATTTTTTTCCCCCACATTGGGAAGATGCTGGCATAAGGAAAATCAAGCATGTATAGATATGTCCAGCCTTGCAGCTGATCACTTAACAGAATGATTATCAGAGAATCCTATAAGGGCCTTGTGGTGGGAGACAAAGTACTGCTGGGCATTCAAAACTGTCAGAAAGCAAATATTACTGCTCTGTGGTTGACTTTCACCATGACCAGGCTCATGCCTGCCCTTTACCTTGTAGTGCTGTGCTGAGATACCTCAGGCACTGAAATCCAGCAGTCCTTGAGTGCAACTGCTCAGAAAAAAAATCCTGGCATTCCTGTGGCAAGCTCGGTGGACACCAGTGTTGAACAAAATGCTAGTGGGAAAGAAAAAAAAAATCAGACTGGAAATATTGTAATTCCCACAAGTTGGTTATTTGCTACGTCTTGAATACTTTGTTCAGTTCTGGGAACTCAGCTGCAAAATAGATAGAGCAGACACAGAGATCATTGGAGACAGGCAATGCAAATGATCGGAGGCTGAGAAAGAAAATTTTGTGTCTTGATGGCATGAAGAAAGGACACGATAGAGCTTTATGAAAAATAATGAATGGCACAAAGAAGATAAATCCTGCATTTCTAGTCACTTTTTTTCATAATTTAAGAACAAGAGTTCATCCAGTAGAATTAAAAAGATATAAATTTGAAAGTGATGAAAGGAAATATTAGCTATTAAAGTGAAAGCATTCACTGTTACATGAGATTAAATTTAGAGAAAGGCCTGGATTGTATAAAACATGTGTAAAGGGATAGAAACCTTAATATTTCAATGCATAAGCCTGTCATTAAGCCAGAGGAACAGGGAAAAGAGCATTAACAGAAACTGCTCTTTAGGCAAATTATTGAATCTCTTGAAACTTCTTCTGAGGCATCTATTGCTGGTGATTAGAGCAAGAAGATGTGGCAACAGATGATGCTGGTTCTTGTCAGGTATGCAGATTCCTTTTCTTATTCAGGAGGGATTAATGTCCCACCACCTCAGTCACCCCTTTGTGCCTGGGTGAGCATCCTCTCCATGGTCTGAGTTATCCTGCAAAGCACCATCTGATGCCAGTCTGAAAACCCCTCGATTCCTGCTGCTGGTAACTCGCTGTGTGGTTCATACTTAACCTAGCTCAGGGTTAGATTAATATGACCCATTAATGTTTCTTCAAATAGGTGCAAACTTACCAGCTGAAAACCAACAGGTACTTTGGAGGCAGAATGTTTTCATTTTTTTAATGTGTTATAATCATGTTTTCATTTTTTTTTTAATGTGTTACAATCCCCAGTCAATGATATTTTCACCTCAAGCCTTGCAGTCACATGAAACTCCCAATTTGGGGACATCAGATTTTTTTTTTTCTTCCCCATAATAACTTTGATACATCCACTTTAGATATATATTTTTCATGCTCAGTACACCACCACACTAAATGTGCCTGGCAAAAAGAGTAGGGACCTCATCTTGGGAAAGATAACAATGTGACAAGAACACAACAATATGACAAGAAATATCCCAAGTTGTTCAGCTCACAGGAAACTACTTATACTTCACATGGATTTTCTTATATGTAAACTTTAATTAGGCTTCAATTTGAAAGTGAATTATGATGTCAATACAGAGCACTACTACACCTGTTGTTTTCTCACTCTCCCATAAGTTACATCATCCAAACAAGTCCTCAAACTGAAGCTGTGTGTTTAGTACATGGGAATCTCAGTTTTTTCAACTCTATTTGTGCATTAAACCAATCTGAGATTGCTCAAGTAGATTGACCAACCCACACTACACTAACAGATTCAAAATGTGCCTGTCTTTTCTTGCCTCACATAAAAAAACCCCATTACTGGCTCACAGCTGGAGCCTGTGCAGCAATTTTGGTACCAGTTCCCTTTGCATTTCCCATCCACATCACAAAACACTATAGCACAACTAAAGCAACAGCACAAACCTGCAGCAATTGAATTGCAATAGTCATTGCCATCAACACCATCTATATAATGTTTTGTTCTTGGGGGTTTTTTGTTTGTTTGTTTTTTTAAAGCCAGGATGAATTTCCATACCAATGTTGGTGAACCACAACACATCCCACCCCTGCCCCAAACAACAGCGAGGAACAAAAGAGCATTCTGATCATAGCTCAGCTTTCCCTGGGATGTGATTCTGTGCCTATCAGTGGCATGAAATTTTTGGATTGCATTCATTTCATTGCATTGATAACACTCACATTATGTCCCAGCATCTTGAGGTATCCTGGTTCCCAGAGGAAATACATATTCTGTGAGATACGAAGGAGTTGGGAGGGTAATGTTAATTACATTGTGAAAGAACATCACAAGCCCCAATGCCTGAAGCCTCTAAAAACACATTTTTCTGCTTCGTAAATTTTGAGAAAAATGAAGCCAAGAAAACCAAAACAAGAAAACAAAACTGCAGCTTACAGATTAAAATAAAAACCAAAACAAAATATGAGAATCCAAAGAAAGATACTATAGCTTTTCCTTTCAACTTCCTCTTTACTTTGAATATATTATTTTCTTGTTCATTGGTTAACTGCACATTAAGGAGTGAATGATGCATACAGTAAGAAGGCCACAGCAGGCAGAATAATGTTGAATAAATGTTCCTGCATCATTAAGATCTGAAAACCCCAACAGTAACTTCAATATCTGAATCAATAGTTTGCCATTAATTAATGATTACTGTTCTAAACCTAATTTTGCATGTCATATATTTAACTCTAATGTTAAATGTTGCTTGTCTTGTGAAAAAAAAACCCCAACCAATTAAAACTGTCTTATGGCAAAAGTCAATTGGAGAGCCAACATGAAAAAATGAATACAGAACATTTTTGAAGAGACAGTAACTCCAGGATTTGAAATAAAATTGAGGACAAGGGAAGCAATTCAGAAAGGTAGGCTTTAGTTAGGAAAAAATATTCATTTTGAAATATTATTGGTCAACTGGTACAGTCTATATTTAATTTGGAGTCTTCCTTTACTCCATTTTCATTATTTCCAGATTTACCTGATAAGCACAAAGCATAAAATCAGTTTTTGTTTGTATAATCATTAAAAGTCTCCTAAGGCTGGTTTAGGTCTTTAGTCTTCTACCTGGTAGAAGGCAGAACCCCTGCAAATGTGATAACTCTTTTGCCAAACAAAACTTATTTTTTAAATGGATGCAGATATTGAGCATAATCAGGGAGTGGAGTGACTTCCTTTAAGTGGGTCAAAAACATGGAATCTGCACTTATGGTACACATGGACATTTGGTTTTGTTTTGAGTCTGGTGTTATTTCCTTTCTGAGTATCTGGAACTGCTGGTGGTACTGCAGAGAATGGAATTTCATGTTGCACCCAAAGTGTGTGAGACAGTTTCATTTAGAAAATAGGATGCTTTAATCTGTACAAAGTAATGTCTGAGCCTATTTGAGTAAAACCCCCAACAAACTAAAACAAATAACAGAATGTTCTGAAAACTATTTATTACACAAGGCCTCATGTTAAAACATAATCACAGAATCACAGAATGTGCTGAGCTGGAAGGGATACACAATAATTATCAAGTCCAACTCCTGGCGCTGCACAGGACCATCCCCAAGAGTCACACCCTGTGCCCCAGAGCATCATCCAAACCCTCCTGGAGCTCTGGCAGCCT
>JAWWLZ010000082.1:60006558-60027525 GCA_035041345.1 Poliocrania exsul
TAAAATAAAATAAAATAAAATAAAATAAAATAAAATAAAATAAAATAAAATAAAATAAAATAATAAAATAAAATAAAGAAGATTAGAGATGCTTAAGCTCTTTTCACTGACTAACTTGCCACCTCCCACCTCTCCCAGAAAAAGAGCCCCAAACATGAACTTTTATAGTCCATACCTGCTTGACCAGACATGTCACAAAAATAACCCATTGACTGAAGACTTTAGAAAGGTGAAATATCAGGACAAATAAGTAATGAGGGTGAAGTGGTGGTAGAAAAAGTCAGGGAGCCACCTTGGAAGAAATTCATGTTTTCCAAATGCATGGGAAAATATTACATATCTATGTCAAGAAGCTGTAGATGGAAGAAGAAAACCAAGGGCTTATGAAAAATATCAGTTCCATCGATTTATTCAGGCTGAATAAGCTTTTCAGAGCAGATATAGAATTCTGCTAGAATAGATTTCCCTCTAGATCACTTGATTTTGACACTTATCATTCAGAACCATCAAGAATAATTTATAATACCAACATTCTGCCTCCACTAGCAGTGAGAAATGTCTCAGGCTCCATGGCATGTGTAGCTCTGTGCCCAAATATTTGTGATACTTTTAAATTCATGTAATTCTGCAATTTTTGCTGAGCCAAGTTGACAGTTTGATTGACCACTTTAGATAGCTGGGAGACAAATATTCTGTTCTCTCCTGCAATTATGACCAAGCTTCCTATGGCTTGTTACTCCCCATGCTCATTTAAAAAAATCACTCAAACTGACCTCCTAAGTGTTGGATGAAGAGCAATAAAAACTCCTCCCCGAAAAAAAAAATAATTTTTTCTCTATTCATCCCCCTCAAACTGCCCATTGCCTTTAGGAAGATGAACAATCTAGAATTTTTAGCCTAAGATCCAGTTTACAGAATAATCTGTGAGTGCCCAGCATCACACAAACAAACGGCACATCTGCTGCTTCTTTGGGCTTTGTCAGTTTGAACACTCACCCAGCATGGATTTCTCTTCTGCTTTTGGAATGCACAGAATAAACTGCAATACCCAGGATGATTCAGAGGGTGAGGAGGGAACACAAGGAGCTTTCCAGTAATTCCTCCCAGCCATACACTGTGACAGATCACAGTTTTTATTCCACCAACCTGTTTTTCTTCTCTGCTTAGGGCCAGAGTGGAGCATTTTGGAGAGAGGACTTTCCCTCATATAATTGGCACAACTCTGAGCGAACCAAGCGTCCCATGGAAGAAAATCCTTGTTCTGGGCACAAAGACCTTAATTTTAAAGGCAATGGAAGTGAGATTAGTTAAAGAGGCATTTTACAATAAGAGTACAATGACCCACAGATATGACCAATCCATTTCTGGAAAGAGTCCGAAATCTTGTGACAAATATACTTCTCAGAAGGGCAGAACTGTAGGCATGGCTGGTAGTGGAAACCACTCAGCTTGTCATTCTGCTGTGAAAACTGCCAGACCAATTTATTGGAATTTTCCAAATTAAGTAGTACTGTATGTAGAGAACCAGGTGCTGTGCTCTGCAGACCATTAAAGCAAAATTTTTCAAAACTTACATTGCAGTAGTTTGTAAAACTTCAAATAAAAATCAATATAATTACTTCACATTTTGCTTTATAAGCCTTCATTACCAAAAGTGGGAAACCATGGAGCAGTTTGTTGCTGGCTGGTTTGCTGAGGAAGACTGAGCTTTGGCTCAGGTGTGCTTTACAGAATGTGTTTAATCTGCCTCACAGGAAACATTCAAGCAGCATCTGCTTTCAAAAATACAGGAACAAACTCAAAGCAATATAAAATGCCCATCTCATTATATTTTAGATAGTCCTAAGGAGAAATTACTCACAAATGTTTGTACCTAAAGCTTGAACTTCCCTGAGAAACAAATACTTGCATAAAGCAATGAGGCTTTTTAACTATTGAGAAGCTCAACATCAATGACAGCAGCAACCTCTGCACCTTCAACTCTCAAGGCACAAGAAGGGAAAGACCAACATGGGGAGTGAACAGAGTGAGAGGGGCCTTAATTTATAAAATGCTGGAGAGGGGAAAGATGATAACTGCAGCTTTGAAAGATCTAGAATTGGATGTGCAAAACAGAACTGTGAGTGTCTAGTGGGTATTTATGTGAGCCCTTCTGCTGAGTCCTGACCCTCCCATCTCTCCTGCTCAGAGAAGACACCAAGGCACAAAGTCTTCTTTCTGAGCTCCTTTCCCTTCTCAGGCTGTTAGTGAGACATGAAACACAATCCTCATAATAGCAGCTATTAGCTGGGTAGTAATGTCATTGAAAAATCTGTGTTGCTATAAACTTAAGCACTTTCTTAATACAGCAATGCCTTGTGTCTGTCCCTGGCAGCATCTGTACAACCATCCAGCTATTCCTAATTACTTCTGAAACCACTGGGCAGTTTCAGGTAAGATTAAGAGAGGAAGAGTGGTATCAAAAACATTAAATTCCTACCAGTTCTGTGGAAATAAGTGGCTAAGGAGGGAGAAGTAATGCCTTAATGCTCCCCGTGGAAGTGCAGAGGTAGAAGCTCACCCTTTATTAAACGGCTGATTATCTCTCTGAGCAGCAGCCATTAGTCATGATTCTCATGGGACTATTTGCCATTTATTATTAGCAGCTTCTCCCAGCCTGTGCAGGGATAGCTGGAGCCAGAGCTAAAGCAAACCCCCAGCAGCAGTGCCAAGCTGGCACCAGGTGTAAGGTTGGCATCATTTTTACCCTGCACTGGTCATTTGCACTGTGCTTATCAGAGCACATTACCAAGATAACAACAAGGAATTTTGATTACAGTAGACTAATCTCAGCTTTGCAACTCATTTGCAGGATTTTCTCTGTAGTTCCTTAACATGAGCAGAGATGATCAAAAGTATCAATCCAGGTCAATGACATTGTCAGGATGCCAAGGGCACCCTCAGCCCTGCTTGTTCCTGCCCTGGCTGAGCTGGGGCTCCCCCACCCTCCCCAGGGCCCCATTTCAGCTGCCCTGGGGTTCTACCCACTCCTTGACCACAGTCCAGGACTCTGACCTGTGAATCTCTGCCCCAGCAGAGACAATCCCTGTCTCCAGCTCCCTGCAGCCCTGCCTTGCCTGGCCACAGACCCACTCCCATCCCCATGGAAGAGCTGGATGGGATGCCCAGGGCTGGGGCTGCCTCTGCCCAGGATGCCCTGGTTAGGGTGGTGGGATGGACCCCAGCTGCCAGGCCCTGCCCTGCCTTGCCCTTTCCTGGCATTTCTCCCCAGCCCTCACTGCACCCTGACAGCCATGCCATAAGACTACCAGTGCTCTTCTCTGAACCAATCCTGGGATGACATCCCACCTGTGCTACTCAGTCTGGCACTCAGCTCCCCACAGGAAAGAAGACACCAGAAGAACAAGCTTACAGGACTTTTGTAAACCTTCTCCAGTGCCTTCTGCAAGCTGGGAGACAACAAATGGCTTAGGGAAAAGCAGAGAAAAGGAGGTGTAAAAACCAGCAAATTGGTTAAAATGGTGTCAAGCTTCTCCTGGTGTTCTTTTGTTGCTCATTTGGTTAGGTTGTGGTGGCTCAGGAGGTTTCTGACCTCAGCTGGTCACCTATTCAACCAAACCTGACAGGGATCAAGAAGAAGATGCCTTGGCCACCACAGTCCACATCCCAGTGAACTGAACTAGCCACAGTCACCTCAGCTGATATCAGTGTATCAGTCTGGTGCCTGTGGTGTAGGCACACCACTACCTCAGGCAAGTCAGTGATAGGACAATAACCTGAGGCAGTGGGTGGGCAACTTGGACCAGTAGCTTCTTAAAATCATCTCAACATGAACGCCTAGAGCTTGAGAGCCAGGGTGCTCAAGACATAGACCACTTCAGTATCTTCATATATTTGTCACTCCTTCCTCTTTTAAAGGCCATCAATTTGTCCCTGCCCACTCTGCCATCAAGTTCCATTACCCTTAGAGGCGCTGTATTTGTCACAACTCTGGTGAAGACTTTCTCTTTTTCATTTCTCCATTTCGCCCTGCTCGTCCTCCCACCACACGTCACCCGTTTCCTCAGCCTCCCCCTCAAGAGGCAGTGGTTCCCCTTTCCATCTCCTCTGTGCATCAGCACCATCACCCGAAGTTTTGCTGACAGCAGAGCCCCAGGCTGGAGGAGTGAGGGAGTCTGTGGGGGCTGAGTTCTGGGAGAGCCTGATATCCTACTGAGTGGAAGAAGGTGGTTCCCAGAGGCTTCGTGGGAACTCAGATGAGTGTTCTCCCTTATCTGGTTGTCCTGGTTGCTCCTCTCTGGCCAAGCTGGGCTCCCTTCTAGCCCAACTCCCATGAAGCTGCTGTTCCAGTGCCAACTGCACACGTGGTGCATCACAGTCCTTGTTGGGTGTTGCTGCTCTCCATGTTGCTGGTCTTACTGTCTTCCACCAGTGGGGAGCTCTCAGGCAGTAGATTTTTGCTCTGAAAGCTAAAGGAGAATGAAGGAACAACTATCAGCATAGAGAAGAAATCTAATCACAGACTGAACATACTCCAATCCCAACAGTGCTTTTAGTATAAAAGTCTCTTATTTCCAAGTTGTAATTTCTGACTCCTGTGGAATGTCTTCACTCAGAGGAGTTGAACTGATATGTTTGTAAAAATGTCCTAATCTAAAAAAATGGAGATCCAAAGCATACCAGAGAGCAAAGCAATGTAACAGCATATCCTTGCCAATGGGTGTTTATTCAGCATCCCTTGCACTGTGCTTTTAGCTCTCACTCTTCCCTCTCTGAATGTCAGTGACAAGGAATGAGAGAGAAACCAAAGTCTCACCGTGGGATCATAACAGGTCCATGCTGGTGGTGCTGGGTGATGTCAAAAGGTATCTGCCAGCTGAGGAGTTTTGCCTGTTTCCTTGGTTTAGGTATTTGAATGGCTCCTCCTCCAGGGATCTGAGCTTGGAGGTGGGTACAGAGCCCACCAGAGCCCTTCTAATGCCTCCAA
Source organism: Poliocrania exsul (assembly GCA_035041345.1). Lineage (NCBI taxonomy): Eukaryota > Metazoa > Chordata > Aves > Passeriformes > Thamnophilidae > Poliocrania > Poliocrania exsul. The sequence goes on from JAWWLZ010000082.1 coordinate 60,011,546, forward strand.
CACCATGAGCAGGGCTGAGAATCAGAGACAAATTGACACTGAGTGGGTAGGGAATAGATGAATACAAAGGATTTGAACTAGTTAGAAAAAGGGAAAACCTTCATAATGCATTCAAACAGTCTCAGGTAAACTAAAATGAAACCTGTGGTGGCACTTAAAAAGGTCTCAGGAGATTTTTTTAGATTGAAGAAAGGGAAAAGCTGACAAGGGCTAAAACATGATTCAGGATGGAACATATTCAGAAGAGAAAGTCAGGAAAACTTTATCCTTCAGTGAATAACAATGATTTGGTGAAACTTATAAAGTGAGACTGAAGAATAATCAAACAAGAAGAATGCCATAGTATAGAGAGTAAAAGATGCTTTTTTTGTCAATGCCAGAAGTCTAAAAAACAAGATGGGGACACAAATATCCCTGACTTTAAACAGAAACTTGATGGTAAGAAGGCAATGGATCAGATGCTTTAGAATCAGGGTACAAATTATAAAAAAAAAAGAGACAGAGGAGGCAGAAGCAGTGGAGAAGTGGCAACATACACCAGAGAAACCTTTGTGCCAAATCAAAGTAACAAGCTAATTTTGTTCACAAGCCGCTCAAACCCTACATAGTCTGACATTCCTGGTCTAAGTCAGAAATGTGCCATATCAGGATCAAATGTCTGTATCTATTATATGGTGGGGGGGATCAGAGTTGCTGACAGAGCAAGAAATGCAGCAGGTATCAATTTCCCACCTCCATATTGGATAAATGTCACATCAGGGATTGATGCTGCACAAAATGAAGATATTGTTTCTGAATGAAAGAGCCTACAAAAGAAGAAAAAACTTTTATATTAGCCCAGAGCAACATGCAGAACTCAGTTCAAAATGCCCCTGCTCAACATTCTTGCTTAGGGAACAAAAGAAAAAAAAAAGAAAAAAAAAGCCCCAACTGCAATAAAAATAAACTAAAAGGGATGCCTGAAGGCTAAAAAGTTTGCATGGTGGCTATTTAAACCTAACATGTAGGAGTATTCTCTCTAAGCCTCTGTGCATGGGCAAAGACTTTGGAAGCACCAAAAGGAAAGCTGACACAGTTAACAGCAGGATAAAGGAATTTATTAGAAGCAGAAGAGTTTCTTCACAAAGTAGAAGTTGTGTCTAAGAATGGAAAACAGAAAGGATCATAAACTCTGGCAAGTTAAATGAAAACCACAACAAGGTCAGCCATATAGAATCCCAGCAACAATTTCTGAAGACAAAAAGGTCCATCAGTAAGAGCTCTGAAAGAAATCTTGGCACCAGGGGACAGCAGCAAGAGCCTTTATGGGAATAACCTATTAAAAAGGGCATTAAATTGCCAGTGACCACATTTGAGGGAATTCTCTAGTGATGTTTGAGGGGGGTTTTGTTCTTGAGCTCCTGCTGTTTAACCTATTCACAAATGAGCTGGAAGGAGGGCCTATGGTGAGAAGACATTTTGGTGAAGGGACAAAGTTCTTACATGTGGTAGGGGCAAGTTGCCTTAACTCTTTCAGGCTGCACAAGGATTCTACTGAGGTGTCAGAAGATGCCTGCACTGCTCTTTGAAAGGCCTGGGGGAAGCCAAATGATCATGGGAGGCACCAAAGGAGAGAAGAGAGGAAGGTTGATGTGGAAAGGTCAGGAATGTACAGATGGGGAACTAGAGGAGGATGCAGAGCACCCTGGAGACATCTGAGGGGCCACTGGAAGTTGTCACTGATGCTGTGCTGGGAGACTTCGGAGAAAAAGGGGATGGATACAGGCCCTGCAGTCACCAGGACTCTGTCACTGGGCTTCCTCTTTCTTCTGCTGGGGATGGTGGGGGAAGTTGATCAGGAAATCCCATGACTCAGTAGGACCTCAGAGGGGGAAGGTAAAAAAAAAACAAATGAGGTCTGGAGGCCACCAGGAGAGGGGCCCCAGTTTGGCACAGCTGGACTGTGTGTATGGCCAGGTCCCCCCATGGCCCACAGTGGGCAGGACACCCTGTCAGACTTGCTGTGAGTACAGGGCTGCCCCCAGAAGGAGTTCCTGACTTATATTTCTGGTGTAATGACATCAGCCAGGAGGACAAGGTGACTGGGATCCCTCATTTCTCCCAGGGTAAGAAGCCCCTTGGCACGAATGTCTGGGGAAGTTGTACAGGCAAGAGACAAGAGAGAGGAGCACCAGGAGGGGCAAACATTTCCACAGTGTGATTTGAGTGCAGACCTGCTGAACTTTAGATGTCTTATAAGACAGTGCCTGGCTGGGTGTGGTAAGGAGATGCAAGGTCCAAGAAGGACCCTACAAAGCTGGGACTGTATGGGGCCACATTTGCAGAATTCAGTAGAGATGGCATGAGCACTCATTTGTACTTTACCTTCTGAAAAAGGCAGCATGGATGGCCCCATGTGTAGGGCAAGCAATGTAGAATACACCAAAATCTGCCAACTGTTGTCCCAGATGTCCCTAGGCCTGGTGACACCACCACCATCTGGCAAACTGATGATAAAAGAGGTGCCAGGGACCTGTAAAAATGAGATTTCAATGAGTATCTCCAGAGGATATTGCAGTTTGAATGCAGCACCTTGGCCTGCTTGGCTGCCTGACAGCTCAGTGTTTGCTGCTGCAGACAAGATGCTGGACTAGGTGGAGCTTCAGAACTGCCTTGGTCTAATTCTTACAGCTGCCTGTTTACACATGGGATAATCTCTTGCTCCCTTTTTGCTTCAAGGCAATTCCTAAACTCACAGACCAACAGTATCTAAAGAGGCTTCTCATTTTGGACACCTCCATTTTGGGTCTGTGCTTTGGGTCACCTTTCAGTTTCTACATGAGTACGTTTAGTTCCTACTGTGACAAACAGGGCTGGCCCATCTCAAAAGACCCACTCCACAGTCCAGGCACTTCAGAGGGGTGGCTGTTTGTGTATAATTAACTGAGTGTTATTTATTGAGCTGGCAGTGGCAGACAGTCTGTAGCACAACGCTCTGTGCTGCCCAGCAGGTCACAATTCCAGTGTTTTGGTCTCTCAGGGTTGTCACTGTTTAAACAGCAAAGGCAGTGTCTGACCCAACATCTGCCATGTAGGGGCAGAGAAAAGAACTTTGTCCTTAAACTTTCCTCACTCCAATCTGTGAGGAATCTACATACCTCTCATTAGCTGCAACCTGGAAAGTCTCAGTTGCCTTTATTTAGTGTGGTGAGTGTCAAGATCCGAGCATGGCAGGAAAATAAACTCTGTGCTGTAGCTCTGCTGGGCCCCTCAAAATCCATGACCACTCTGCTTTTGTGGCTGGGGATTCTTCTGCCACTGTTCCTGACATTGCCACACTACACACAGTGTGTTATTTCAAAAAGAGTTGTCTACTGAAATAGAAAACAAAAGCCTTCCTGGTTTGTCAGCTGAACTGAAGCAGACAGTTTTTATTGCTGCACAGGCAATTAATAATAAGAAAGAGAAACAAACCCACTCACCAGAGGCTTCTCAAGAGACATGAGGTGCATGGATGGACCTTATTCAAAGCAGGAACTTAAATGCAGTGGAACAAAAAAAATCAGGAAAATCCACTACCCAAGAATCTGAGGGATGGTTCAAGGAAATGGGATATGATTCCACAACAGCATTCTCAGGGCACCATCAACACTGAAAAAAATATAGTCTTGACTTTTTAACCTTATCCCATGAATCCATCCCACATCCTTGTGCTTCCAGCCTCACTTCCCACAGAGAATGAAATTTCTGTGATCGAGCCATCTGGCTGTCTATCAGCCAGTATGTTCTGAACCTGCTTTCTATCAAACTGACAGAGGGATCGGTGCTCCAAGAGAATTAAGCACCTGTGAAAGTCATGAAAATCAGCAGCTCGGTCAGAGATGAAGCTCCAAATGAGTGTCCTTGCCAAGGGAAAGGTAGGCAGAACCCACCTGGTTTACACACTGTTTGCTGAGGTCAGTCATCACATGGACTCACCAGAGCAGGTGGTCCTTCCTCCTCAGTGAGATCAAGGGCTTACAAGGATGCAGAGAGTGGTTCAGGTGAGGGAAGGGGAGGAAGAGGCAACAGGACACACCAGTGGGAAGCAGGTCTCATTAGGCCCACAGGACAAAGCATTTAATGGTGGAATTCCACTTATTGGCATAACTGTGCAGCTCCTGCAGTTCCTGAGGAGCCTGCAGAGATGTGGGTGTTTCTTATGGAGGAGGCTGACAGGCAATCCCTGCCTCTTCACTCCAACACCCAAACCTGCCATGGAATTCCCATTGCTTCCAACTGCTCAGGACAGGACTGAAACTCAAAGGGGGTTCCAGGGCTCTGCAGACAACACACTTGCTCTTTGAAACCATAGAAAGGACATTAAAAGTTAGGAGGGAAAGTACAGCCCACTTCAAAGTTTCCCCAAAGAAAAAAAATCCCAACCTGGGAAAGTTTAGAAACTAAATTATTTCTCCTCCCCTTGCAAAGAGAGTTTCATATTTTGTTTTTTTCATGTCTCACTCTGCTGCTTCACACAGAGTGCTGTGGAACAGCAGCTGAGCTTGCAAATACTTCTGGAGGAAAAGGGCTGTTTTCCTTGAAGCTCTGTCTGCCTTGGAGGGGAAATCTGTGTGGTTTTAGGAGTCCTGTGACTTAACTAAGTGAGGAAGAATGTTATTTAACATCACCTTGGCAGCTCAAACCAAAGCCTGACACTTTCAGTTTACCTTCAGTGCCCTTCTATGAGGGCAAACTTGTGCCCCAGCCTTAGGCATTGCACAGCCCCAACAGACTGGTCAGGACAGAATGGGAAGGATTGCTGTGAGCTGACCCACAGAAGAGGCAGCAGCTCACTGTGGTTTGCTCACTGGGGCTTTCCCTGCAGTGAAAAGGGAGGTGGAGGAGGTTTTTGCCTCTTGACAGGTTTATGAAGGGTAAATACAAAGCTCTGCAGGACTCACAGAAAGGGCACTTTCTTGGAGGTGGGCTTGGTGTGTGACTGACTCATGGGGGCAGAAAAGTCACCATTTTAGTGAAGAGCAGATGTGAAGGATATTAACTGGAGCCCTCTTCTCTCCAAGATTTCCTTCAGCAACCCCCCCACTTCTGTCTTCTCAAGGATTCTATTATTTCACTCAAGAAAAGGAGTGAGAGTTCAGGATTTTCTCTCACTTTCAAGAGATCCACTGGGATTTACATTTTACTCACACCTTCTAAGTAAAGGATTGAGGTCCTTGACACCAGAAAACACAAAGAGAAAAATAAAGCTTAGAGCCTGTTATATTTACCGTGATGGTCAATGAAGATAGAAGTGAAAAGCTTTAAAAATAAGTGAGCTATTTCAACAATGAGGCCCTTGGTCAGAAATTGTAGTCTGACTTTCTTTGTAGAGCAGAGTGGAGTTTCCAAAACTGTTACCCACCCACAGCATTTACACATCTGAGTTGGACTTTTGCATGGTGAGGACTTGTCAAACTGACTTCTCCTCACAAAGTTTTCTAGAGGTGATTTGGATTTAGGATGCCCAGACTGAAGTGGCTCCCAAGACCCTGGTTTTTAAAAGGGGCTGACCAAGGGTTGGACTTGATGATCTCAGAGGTCTTTTCCAACCCAATCAATTCTATGATTCCATGATTCTATACACTCTCCATCCTTCTAATCTCAACACTCCCCCAGTTCTAAATGGTTTCTGTCCATCATGATCTCAGGAGCCTAAAGACAGCAGCCACAACAGCTTTCCAAAAATAACACCAGCAACTTTCAGTTTCAGGATTTGTAAATCCTTCTGTGACTGACCTCGAACTTCCTCAAAAACTCCAGGGGAAAAGAGCTCTCACAGATCACAAGGAAAGGATTTCCTTGCCCACCCTCCAGATATCTCGAGGGGATGTCCAAACGGTTCCTCTTTTGGGAGCTGCCTTGACTTTTTTTCAATGATGAAATTTTCCAGCACATAATTTGGTAAAATTATGTCAGTGCAAATGCCCTTGTTTGTCTTGAAGATGACAAAATAGACTAAGAAAAGATGCTGTGTACAATGTGCAGCACTACAGAAATACAGTCTGTGTTGCTCAGCCATGCTGAAAACTCCTGCTTAGCCCTCAGCCCCAAGTCAAAACATTCTTGTGGTGCTGTGACCTGAGGGCTTAAATGTGGTTTCAGAAATGTCACTTCATAAGGCCAACCTTTGCACAGGAACTTGAGAGGGGATTTTGGGAGCCTGACAAGCCCTTTCCCCTGACATTTTGTCAGTCAGGAGACATTCTTTCAGTTCTGGTTTTGATGGCCTTCACACCAACCCACTGTGGTCAACCTGAACTCTGCTCAGATAAACACAGAGGAGGAATAAAGATGAAAAAGGTGTGGAGGGCTGAAGAAGTCTCTGTCAGGCTCCCCTTTGATTCTGAGGTCCTGTTGGGCTGGAAGGTGCAGATTGGGAAGTGCTTCCTCACTAGCTCTGGTTTCCCATGGCATCCCAGGTGCTGGTGCCACCTGAGCTCCAATGACACCAATTACAAGCATGAGACTGATCTTGGAATCAGATAATTAGGTAGAAACTCAAACACCTTTGAAATTCCAGAAGGGCCAATATCTTGGATGAAATGGAATGAGCTGCCCAGGGAAATGGTGGAGTCACCACCCCTGGAAGTGTTCAGAAAACAGAGTGGACTTGGCATTTTGGAATATGGTTCAGTGCTGTTTGGCTGAAGGTTGGACTTGATGATCTTGGAGGTGTTTTCCAGCCTTTCTGATTCTGTGGTTCTGTGAAAAGGGGAGGTGAGGTGCTCCCAGTGCGGCAGTTGCAGAAATGGGAGTGACCTGAGAGATTCAAGGGGAGGAGCCTTGGCTTCTACACACAGGGGTTTTCCTTGTGACAGGGAACCTCAAGATAAGCCCGGGGGATTCCCCACTCTGCCTTCAGAAATACCACCCTGGCAGCAGCAGCAGTTTCACTCTGCTCTCACAGCCTGCCCTGCTGTTGCTGCTCTGTGATTTGAAGCAGTCCAAGCCATGCCTTTGGTGGTCCACACTCTGCTCATCATCCTGTGCAATGGTAAGTGGGTGCCTTCTTCTTCCTGGGCTTTGCTTTGTTTTGGGCAAACAGGAAGGATTGTGTGAGCAATCCCTTTTAAATGTGATGTGTCCCTGTGCTTTGCAGTTTGGTGCTTGATCCAGGGCACTTCTGTGGTGGTCCCAGACGTTGCTGTAAGATGTGCTGAAGAAGCTCTGCTGCCCTGTGGGGTTCTTCAGGACTCTTCAATCACCTACCAGAAAGCATCTTGGTATAAAGTAAGAAAAAACTCTCAGTTATTTAAGCAGTTGCTTTGCTTTCCTGCCTGATGTTGGCTTGTCTTGTACAAAATGGGTTGTTTTCTGCAGAGATATTCTCCTGTCAGGGCAGCACAGATAAAGCAGCACTTCAACCACTTGAGCTATCACAGAGAAAGGTGTTTTCCATGTCACTGTAGACAGAATAATTCCCTGAACTGCTCTTGGCCTGCTTTTCTATCTAACTATTGCTGGCTTCCATGGATAAGAATTTGGGTGATGCCCCATGTACAGCCTGCCAATTACTACTCCAAAGAGGGAGATTTCCAGTACTTTCTTCAGAGAAAAAAAAATGTATTTAAGCCTTGTAACATCAATGATGTTGTTCCTTGGTTAATCCCCCCTCAACAGGAGTTGATTTTTCCTTTGAAATAGGCAAACTGAAAAAGTACTTGCCATTCTTTAGAGAGAGATTTGACCAGTGGGGTGGGCATAAGGGCAGGCTGTGCAGAGGGCACATGCAGAGCTAGGAATTCTGAGTTATCTCTTTGTAGCCATGAAATAAAAGGCACATCTTGACTGCTGGGATTCAGAATTCCCATCTCCAGGGCAGGAGAGCCCTGCTGACCACCATCTGCAGGAGGGGTTATGAGCACAAAAGTCCTGCTCTGCTGCTTCAGGATGAAATTTCTCATAGTTAGAGAGATAGAATTGCCCTGTGGTGGAAGAAGTGGCTGTTGACATTCTCCATAGCACTGTGTGTTTGCATCTCAGTGCATGGTTTCAGTTCACAGTGTGAGCCAAATTACCAGGGCAAAATGAAGGGTTTGTTCTCCCCCACTCCCCACTCCCAGCCACACACTCACCTCACACTCACTCCTGCTGCTCACCACGGGCCAGTCCTCATGGTCCTTTTGTTGCCTCTAAAGTCTGTGCTTTGTTGCTTGTTACACGAGTGGAAAATCATTCTGTGAATAAAGATCTTGTGGGTTAGAGAGTTGAATTACTTTCCCATGTGATGGTAGAGTAATAGAAGCAAAAGGGAAAAAACCTATTTACGGTGGGTGAAAACTGTTAATTTATCTTTGCCAGAACATAAAGCCACAGCCTTGGCTTCCTCAGCAGTTTGGTCAGATGTAGTTTTAAAACCTTTCCCTCCAGTAAACCAACAAACACTGTTATTAGATTGGGTTTCCGTGGTTGAAACTTGCAATGCTGAATTTAATTTGAATTAAATCTGAATGTCATTGCTGGTATGAGAATGACCATCTGCCTACTGACTAGATGACAACTGCACCCTGAAAGAGCCGTTCTGAACATCTGGCAACCAACCCACCAGGTGCAGCACCTACAGTCTCTTTGCTTTTCCAAAATGCTGAACTAAGCACAGGTGGGAGACAGGGAGGAGAGAAGAATGCATTTATTTGGATTTTACCATGAAAGCTGAGATATGAATCAACTTACTCTTTTCTGCTTTCTGCCTCTAAAGCTGGATGAGGATCTGTATTTTCCATCCAGATCACTGCTAATTATTTAAGAATTATTTAAGGTTCCATTTTCCCCCCAGTGTCTAGGAAGGGCAGGGAGGTCATTGAAGGCAAACCATGGAGTTTGGATGACCTGGAGGAGTTGAGCAGAAAAGGACAAGTAATAGGGGAGGAATAAATAGAGAGGTTGGCTGGATCTGAGAAAATTCTCCCCAAAACTAGTGTTGGAAGCCAACAAAACTGCAGTCATATCAGGAAAAGCAGAGAACCCAAGCTAAAAAGCCTGACTCTCCACAAGAAGAAGGAATTTAGGCTCAGTGCTGAGTGCTGGAGAAGCAATACTTGTACTTATGGGCTGGCTAAAGAGGCAGCAGCTGGAAGATCTCTCTCCTCCCCTCTCTACACTTTGGCTCTGTCCCCACCCAACACTGCAAAAAGAGGGTGGGGGAACAGTGGAGTGGGACCCAACACAGGTAATTAATCTGTTAGTTAAAAACACCTACTGAAGGATTAATCAATAAACACCACATAGACCCCCTTAAGGGCTAATTAAAAGATAATTCCACCAAATGGTATGAAATTTCAGGCTGTAAAGTTCAAGCAGCTGTTGGGTGAGATCTTTGGGATGGGGTCACTTTGTGCTATGAAGTGAATGCAAGCAATTAACCTTTGTTTCTGCTGCTTTTTTATTTAAAAAAAAATGATTGTGGCAAAATTCCTGTGCTGCACGTGCTGTTTGCACAGGGTGAGTGTTCTGGAACAAACCCCTCCTTCCTGCTGGCACCTCTGTGTGCTCAGAGCAATTAAAGGGTACTTTTAAACAGTTTGTTACAATCTGCTAAAAAAAATTTTAAAAAAAAAGTATTTGCTTTTCAGTTGTGTGCAAAGAAATAATTGTTTAAAGGAGTTCATATTCTCCTGTCAAAATCCAAATGCAGATCTCAGACCACTCACTCTGTGGCCATGAGAAGGAGAATTAATTCACAATGATTAATTCTTAAAGTGTGGGACATTTTTAGGACTGCTGGGCAACCTCTATGCCATAAAGCCACACAGGAGCAGTGTGGAAGTTTGGCAACTGAAAAATAGGTAATTTTTGCACTCAGGCACTGGGAATTGTCTGTGGAAACACCAGTTTGAATCTCGCTGGCCCACCTACGAGACAAGAATCTGTGTAGTGAAACTTTACTTACCTTGAACAGTTTCTCTTTGTGCAGAGCATTGAAAATGAGAACCACTTCATAAAACCTCATAATTATCACTTTATATCCAGTTTGAAAACCAAGTTTAAATGAAGTCCCAGTGGATATTTTGCTATTTGATTCATGTGATAGCCAGAAAATCTAAAACAAATCTTGAGGAAGAGGAAGGAAGGCTTTGCTTCAGTGGAGAGAATTCTGATAACTTTATAACACTTCCCTGAAAAATATAAAATCGTGGCAGAATTAGAGGTGGAAATCATGTAACAAAGTAAGAATAAACACTAGAGACATTTAATATGAATTGCACCTTCCTTCAAAGGAAATAGCTATTGCTAAATGTGCATTTCTGTGGTCTATTAGCATAGGTAAATGGTTGCTGAATTAGTTCAGCCTGAATTCTAACTTACATAGTCAAATGCCCCTCAGACATCTATTCACCCCTATTCATTTCATCACATCCATGATTTAGACTAGAAAAGAACAGTGGAAATGGTTCCATGACCAAAACAATTCTTTTGCCTGACATGGGCTAGTGCTGGATGCCCCTAGTTTAAAAAAAAAACCAAACCAAAACCAACCAATGAAAAATTTTTGTGATTGAGTCTGAGTCAAAGGGTTTTTCCAGCTGGTTCATGTGTCACATGGAGTTCCTTCACTGTTGTTTTGGGGCTGGGTTTTGGAGTTTTTTACTTTGGGTTTTGTTTTGGTTTTTTTTCCCCTCCCCTCTACAGCACACTCAGAGTTCACTCCCATGTGCCCACAATTTATATCTGTTCCCTTCAAATTTAACTTTGGTATCTCTACATGACACTCTATAGGAACCATATGGATGCACCTTCAGAACTAATTGAATGTGAAAGTGCTTTTGTGCTGAAAAATACCCCTATTAAGTGGTTTTAGCTCAGTTGTGTTTCATTATGAGTTGGCTGTTGGGCATTGCCAGAATTCTGTATGTTTTGCTTTGGAAAATAAATTCCTTCTGGCCATGTGTAGTTTTTAGCTCTCTGTAACAGTCAGAAATTTCAACTTGGCCATTATGCCTGGTATAATTTTAAACAAAACCAGTTTTACAACCATCCCACCCTCAAAAAAGAATAAGTTTGATGTTAATGCATTCCACCTTTCAACTGACATCAGTTTTGGACCCGAACCATTTGGTTTGATTTAAAAATTTGCTTTTTTTGGGGGGGGAAAGTGGATTATATTGGCACTTTGATTTACCTGGAAGAGAATGTATTGCCTTATTGTGGGAAAAGCTTGATGAGAAGAGGTATTTAATGAGAGCAGAGAGGTAACAACTGCTCACCCTCACATGTTCATGATAAAATGCAATTTTAATTGATGAGCTGGGTGTAAGTACTCCAGCATGGGTGGATTGCCCATGTCATGCTGTAGCAGTTGGCAAAACTGCAGCTAAACCTCAAGCAGATTGGACTGGGCAAAGTGTTCCTCCTCCTTCTCCCACCTGGTTCTTAATTCTCTGAAAAAGAAATATTTGCTGAAGAGCACCTAAATTTTGGAGGCCTAATTATTCTGTTTCTCATCATTCATCCAGCCAGAGAACAGGAATATATCAGTTCAGTGGTATTTTCAATCAAACATATCTTATTTTAGTATCCACTGTATCCCCACCACTGTTCCTATCCAAAAGCTCCAGGCCAGGAGAAACTTAATAGGAATTAGTCAATTAACTAGAGAATATATGTGGGAAAATCACAACCTCTTTAGACCAAGTGTTTCCAAGCTTTTGGGAACTATAATAATTTTCAATTAAACTCGCTCAAAAAGGACAATTAGAACCAGTTGCTCATGGCTGTGTCCAGTTTAGTTTTGAGTATATCAGAGGACAGAGACTTCTCACCCTCTCTGGACAGCCCATTTCAGTGTTCAACCAGCCCCACATAAGAAAAAAGGTTTTCTTGTGCCTAAATGGAATTTCCTGAGTTTCAGTTTGTGCCCATTGCCTCTTGTCTTGTCTCTGAAAGCCACTGAGCAGAGTCTGGCTTTGTTTTCCGTATCCCCCTGGCAATCAGGTGGAATCAATTTTGATAAGATGACCCTGAGACTGATCTCCTCCAGGCTGAACAATCTCTTCCATCTTCTGTTTATATATCAGGTGCTCCCAGATATTAATCACCTTTGCTGGCCTCTGTTTGGTGTGTCCATGTCTCTCTTGCACTGGGCAGCCCAACACTGACAGTGTCCAGGTCCTTAATGAAGCTGTTGGACAGCACCAGCCCTTGGGGCAGCTTTTCTTCTCCTTGCTGGGAGGTGATGGAAAACAACAGATCTCTGTAGTTTCCCCTCCAAGCTGAGTTCTCAAACTCTGTCACAGACATTGCTGCAGGCCAGTGTATATGTGCCAATAAACATAAACTCGAATTTATTTTGTTGTTTAGTTTCCTTAATGGGTAGTTTTACACAGACAGGCAGAATGATGCTGCCAGCCTGCAGGTCCCATTTTCCCAGGAAAATTCTTGTTTCAGTAACCCCAGCAGTCAGCATGGCAATGAGGCCCTTTGTATGCAAATAGATTCTGGAGAATTTCTACCTGTCCCCACACAACTCATTATTAGCCTTTGGAATTTTGGTAAAACCATTAACAGCAAGCATGGGAGCAGGAATGGACCCACCTCCCTTTTCTCCTCCACTTGGAGGTGGAGAGCAGGGGAGACAGCGAGGTGGAATGGACATGAAACACCAATAAAACCTGGGCAAAAATATATTTTTTCACTGATTAAGGAAGGGGACGGTCCCTACACAAGTGGATTGCTGTCACTGACTTTGATGCCTCTAAGCATGTGTGGAATTAATTAGGTAAACCCCCCAGCAGTTACCTTAGGCTGTGGTATCACCTGGAGGACACTTGGCATGAATTAGAGCTGGTTTATCACAGAAACCTGAGCTGCAAAATGATCTGTCTGGTGATAGTCTGCCAAGTAACTCACAGGAGGTGGCAAACAAAGCGGCAGTTTTGTAATTTTAATTAGGTTGGGGGGGGAAAGTCTGCTTGAATAGAGCAAGAGGCAGAACACTGACCTTACTGAACATCTCATGGACTTCCTTTTGTACAGGTGGGATATGGGGACACACTCTGCAAATTTGCTCAGATGTTTCCTCGCTACTCAGGGAATTTAAAAAGGGAAGGGTTGGGGTTTTTTTAATGAGATAACAGGAGATAAGAGTGCAGTGGAAAAATGCTTCCTTCAGGGATCAGAGATGGGCTTGCTGTGACCTCTGAGCAGAGGTGGATGCGCTGCCTGTAGAGGCTGGAAAAATGCCACCAGATGTCTCTGCAGCCTCAAAAATGCTGGGAGGCTGCTGGGAGCACAGCACCCCCACGGGCTGCCTTGCTGCCTTTGCCTGTCGGTAAAGGGGACATTTAATGGAGAAAGAGGGGCATGCAAAGCCACAATTCAAACCATGTGACCCCTTCCTCCTCCTCCTCTCCAAAGGCAACGTTCACAACCCCCATCCAGGTCACCCCTGGTTTCTCCTCAAGTGATGGAGCCAGATTAGACCACAAACTAACTTTTTTTCTTCTGTTTTTGGGAAGGGCATGTTGTTAGTGCAGCTTCATGGCCACTGCTTTGCAGGTCTGTGGAAAGCAAAATTCTGACTGGTTTGTCCCCAGGGTCACTGTCATTCTGCTTGGGACAGCACTGAGCACCCTAAAAAGCTTTGGAGGCAATAGCCAGTCCTATCCTTCACTGTTCCTGTGAAATAGGGAGGTTAAATCATTTACCCAAAATCTCACATGGTCAGGCACAGGATGTATGGACTTAATTGGCTTCTCCCCCAAACGAGCAGTGCTGATTGCAATTGCACACAGAAAGATCAAAGTGTTTGCTCATTCCCAGATCTCAACCACAAAAATTGCAGCACCATTCACCACTCAAGGCAGAAATTATTTATGCTCTCAGCGAGTTAAAAAAAGCACAAAACCACCCCAAAAAATCCCCCCAAACCCCCAAACAAAACTAATTTTGTGTGTGTAGCTCAGACCTCCTTACTGTAATTTAGGGCAATGAAAAAAGCATTCAGGCTGGTTCTTCTTATTGCCCTGTGGGCAGTTTTAAATTTCACTGAGGAAAGGGGATGGTAAGGGAAAGGAGAGTGGCAAAAATTAGATCTGAGGGAGGTCAACTATATCCACTTAACTGCTGTTGACCCAGTTGTAACCAGAGCTGAGCCCAGCCTGGTACTGGAATTCCTCTGGCCACATCCCTGACAATGTGCAGGGCCTGGAAATACCTAAATCCCTGTGGCACAGTGAAGTCCCTACAGCCTTAAAACCACCATACCTATGCTTGGAACTGCTTGGGGCTGAGTGTAACCAGAATGAGAAACTGGGGTAAATTTACTGGGGGATTAAGAGGAAGAAGGTACTTTCTTCCCTCTTTCCGGGTAAAGTATGGAAAGCCCCAGGAAATTTCTGCTCTGTGTTTCAGTTCATGCACTACAAAAACCTCAAATTTTTCTGAGAAAGAATCTTTACAGTTATGGTGCTTTAGTGCCATTCCCCAGTTCCTGAAAAGTTCCCCAACTTGCAGCTTGTTTTAGGGCTGCAAAAATAGCAGAGTGTAATGGAGCAGCAGGCCCATATTTCTCTCCAGACTCCCGAGTGTGCTTTTCTCATGCAAGCACATGAAAGGGAAACCAGATACTCCTGGCCTCAGTATGAGAAAATTGTGTTAATTTTAATAACTTACAGTGTAACTGCTATACCCTGATGCAGTAGCTGTATTGATAGAAAGTAAGCACCAACACATGGCCCAAAAATGTGTCTATTAAAATAATAGTAATAATAGTAAATCCTTGTCTTACATTAGTTATAGGTTTGGCTGAAATGCTGAGCCTTGGACTTATGAGTTGGCTCTGGCTCTGCTGGTCCACAGAAAGATTGAATTCCTTACTTGGGAAAGCTTCATGGAGGGCATGCTGCCTCGAATCCCTGGGAGCAGCTTGGATGAATAGGAATGGACAAGGGCTAATTCAAACCCTTCTCCCATCTTTCAGATCAACTTAGTGATCTCTCTCTTCTTTGTGGTTCCCAGCCAATTGTCATGTTCAGTGCATCCTCTCACCCTGCAGTAGGAACTGTGCTGGGAATACACTTCATTCCTCTCAGCAATGCCAAGGAATGCAGCTCTTCTGGTTACAATTAAGAAATTCAACACACAAATGGTCCCCAAGTGCACCAGAACCTGCTCGTGACCTTCACGCAACTGAATCTGAAGGAGTCGGAGCCATTTTCTGTTCTTTGGTTCCAATAAAGAGTGGAAGGGAGAGGAAGGGAGGGGGATGGAAAGCTCCATTCCTGCAGAGAAGGAGGCACTGTGGTTTCAGGGCTCAGCTGCACAGAACCTGGCACAGGGCAGGGCAGTTTCCAGGGCTGCATTCCCATGAGGAACTCTGGGCTGGGGAGCCACAGGGACGATGCCAGCCCGTGCTGGCAGAGCCATCACACTCTGGCATGCTGGCTGGGTTAGCAAGTTTAATTCTCACCCCTGCATGGCAGAAACTGTGCTGGCAGGGCAGGCACAGGCAGGAGTGGGGCTTACCTGCCTCTGCCATGCTCTCCTGGGCACCTCTGGTCCCCAGAGCCACAGCTAAGCAGGTGGGCAGTGCTGCCTCTTGCTGCCTCAGCTCCATCCCCTGGGGCTGCCTCACTCCGTCCAAATTCTTCTGGGGCATCTGCATAGGCACATCGAGAGCAGACTCTTCTGCTGCCTTTTATCATCTCTACCAGGTTGTGCCCAGGTGAGGCAGCTTAAGAAGTTATTACAGAACAGCTCTATAATACCTGTTTATAAATATAGAATCCATTTAAGCAAAGCCCTGTATACTTTTGGATTGTGAGCATGAATGTATTAAATGGGTTTGAAATTGTGTTCCACTCACCTCTCTTCATCCCCTGCATTTCCCTCACCATCCTTGGAGATTTTTAACCTGAGCTTGGCCGTGGCACTGAGTGCCATGAACTGGTAAAGGGACTGGAGTTGGACCAAGGGTTGGACTTGATGATCTCAGAGGTCTTTTCCAACCCAATCCATTCTAT
>JAWWLZ010000082.1:60037583-60055822 GCA_035041345.1 Poliocrania exsul
CATGCCTCCTGTCACCTAAGCAGGTGTCACATCTCCTGGGTTTGTCTTCACACAGTTTCTTTCCATTTCACTCCATCTCAACAGCTCTGAGTGTGTCTGGTAAGTTGTGCTCCTACATTAACACCAGCAAAAGGCAGAAAAAGCCAACTCTGCTGATAACTGTCGGTGTATGAAGATTAATCTTTATACAGCATGCAGAACACTGGTCTGTTCTACATCTTCCAGAACAGCCTGTACTTTGTTTCTACTCCTTCTCAAAAATAACTTTCATAAAAAAGAAAAGAAATCACTATATTTTAGCATTAATATGTACATACTGCTGTTCTCTCAGGCTTCACAATTCATGCTCTAGTTGGCAAACTGTGTCTCTTTATGCTACTAGTTTAGAGTTACTCACTCCAAACTCCCAGGAAAGACAAAACCCAGCTTTGTTCCACTTTGAAGAAATACTCACAGGTTATTAACATCTTGTAGCATGGAAAGAGTTAAAGGTTTTGCCACATTAAATAGCCACACACAACCAAAGGCATGGGAGGCCAGCCTGACATAAACACACTGGCATGGCAAGTGTTAAAGCTTTGTGTATGGTACATTGGGGCTTTGAAAAACATCTCAGTTGGGAGCAATTTGGGAAATTTTTGAAACGTGAATTGCTGCCTTTTTTTTTTCTCCTCCCCACTTCAAATGCTCTGTGAGGATTGGTTGAAAAAAAAAATGAAATACAGCATCAACACTTGACATACTCAATCCATCCATAAACCTAAACATGCTTGAACTGCAGTTGAGCTTTTCTTTTGCTAAAGAGCATGTGGAAGCAATTACCTGAATGTAGATGTGATAAAGAATGGGTGAAATGCAAACCAAATGATGCCTTATTACTTAATATAAAGAGACTGTTCCGTGAGATCAAAGTAGTGCAGCACAAACTGTAATGGGCTTGACTGGAGAGAGAGGTTTTGGAGGCTTGTTTAAAACATGATGCATTTTGATGAAATGCTAAATAGACAAAATTAGGGTAAGTTTAAAGAGCTTCTCAGAACCTGACCTATGAGCTTCAATAATGTCTTTACTCTCCTCCCACCTTTTGCTGCTCTGTGCCATTCCCAGATGTTGTGAGGGTGGCAATGAGAAACCTCCCTGGCCTCATTCTTGCTGGGGATGAGAACTGCTCTGTGCCAAGATGGGAAAGAAATGCCACCATCAGCACCCCCTGTGGGCACAGGACAGACCTTCTCTGTGTATTTGCATCACTGGGGCTTTCCTGTGCCTCACCATCACTCCATGCTCACTTGCTGTGCCACCACATTTGTCCTCTGAGTCAATATGATAAGGAAAGGAGAGGAGACAACCTCTCCCAGGGATAAAAAACCTGACGAAGAAGAGAAACCCCAAGAGTAATTTCCAAATGTTTTTCAACCACAAGCCAGTTAAAAAAATATAAATAATAAAATATGATTCCCATCAAGATCTTGCTTTGTACTCCACCACCTTTTCCAGTGTTACTTTTGCTTCCCTATCATTTTATAACCACTTGTATTTAGAAGAAGCTGCAACCAACAGGTAAAGACAAGGTGTGTTGGGAAAGTGGGGGAGCACTTTCTGCAGAACTCCACAACAACATCTGAGCTTGTTCTCTTGCCTTGCCTTGTCCTCCTGCCTTGCCTTCTCCTCCCTCCCACATCCCCTCACCATCCCCCTGCCTGGGAGCTGCTGCTTGTGGCTTTTGCCCAAATATTTCTTCTGATCATGTTGGCTTGGTCATCATCTTTGCCAGAAGTCTGGAGAGCAGCTCAGTGATTGACAGTGCTGGGTCCCACCATAACAAAAATCAATGAGCAGTGAAGTTAAGTATCCAAGTCATGAGTACAGAAATTCAGCTGACATTGGACTGTAAGCATTAATTAAAATGAAGGGGGAGAAAAGCATTTTTAACTAGGAACATTGGGGTTTTAGTCATTGAAAGCATTAAAAAAATAATGCAAGCTACAGACAGCATGCACAGAATTAATGCTGCCTGTCTCCTACAGCATTACCTCTTTAAAAGAAATCATATATGTTAAACTCCCAAAGAGACTGTTTTGGTTTTCAATTACATGTGATAATGGGGACCATTTTGTGAATGACTCTGATGCTTCTGCCTCCAATAAAACCCAGGGTACTGTACCTCATTCATGCTTATTAAACAATCTCATAAAGAAAGAAAAGGAAAAGTAACAAAAGTATGATTGAATCAGGGATTTTCCCTTCTCACCAGTGAAGGATTGTTGAGTACTGCTGTTGAAAACTCATTGCTGTGCACTATTTTTGCAGTGGCCTTAGTGTTCAAAGCAGCTTAGGAAGCAAATACAAAACACACTTGTGCCACCTCAGAGAACACAGAGTTTACAGTGGCTTTGATCATACAAGAACTAATCCTTTCATTTCAGAGGGGTTAGTCACAAGAATAAATATGAAAATAATACCCAGTATTGGCACTATCAGGTAATAATTAGATGTGAACAGGACACATTGAAAGACAAAAAAATGGGGGAAATGTAATGATTAAGTACAGCTCACCTGGGTGCTGTAGCAGCATTTTTTCTCTTTTTCTCCTTTCCAGTCAGAAAATAGAGGGCCAGAGAGAGCCAGGAACAACAGGGTGGGATCTGGGGTCAGTGTTAAACCTGCACTGTGCAATTTAGAGCAATGGCAATGTGGCTAAAACAACCATCAGCAGAGAGACTCATTTCTCACAGCAGAAATTCAGCTTGCAAAGACAACCTTAAAACTCTGTCTAATCATTCCTTTCCACCATTATTTGTAGCCCCCTACAAAATTGAACTTCCAATGGACAAGTGAAGGATTTGAAGCTGCTCCTTTGCCAACAGTTGAGCAATTTGTCATTGCTGCAACGGGAATGGGTTCAGGCCAACACTGGCAGCACCTTGTTGGCTCCTCAGCTTCGTTACCTGGGGGTGACAATCAAGGCAGAATAATTTGCTGTAATGTGGGTCGTTTGCTTTGCAGCTCATTTTGTGCCCTGCAGAGCATCAGCAATCCATCATTTGAGTTTGAAAAATAAAACCTACCCCTGCTGGCTCACTCTGGGAGACCTGCCTGGTTCAAACCACACTGCGTGGTCTTGTGCTAGTTTGGCTGGCCCCTTCCTTCCTACACAGCCATAATAATTAAGAGTTAATCACTGTCTTTAAGGATTTGTTTATTTATTTATTTTGTCCTTTTCTTTAAGGGTTTTTCTGAGTTATCCATGGGCTGTGAGGTTTTTGTTCATCTTCCAGAGTTGAGATGCCACCAATTTTAGGGAAAGGGAAAGGTGTTAGTTCTGGGGATGGATTTCACTTTAGGGTGCTGGTTACAAGCTTAGTGAGTTTGTAAAAATGGGTATTGCAGGGCAGGACAAATCTGTCACTTAAAAAGCTAAAATATATAGAGTTGGTTTTGTTATGCCATTCCCCTTAAATTCTCAGTGTGCCCTCCTGTGGGATTAATTCACAGCTTCAAATCCACGCATGCAGCACCTGGGAACTGAGTGGAGTTCACACAGATGTGACCATGAGCAGAATCTGACTCCAGCCTCTGAATTTCTTACAAAAATAAGGGCTTGAAAAGCTTCTATTAACAACAGCTGAAAGATCTCACATCTGCAAAATGTACCAGGTCACCCTGAGTATGTCCATTTGAGCTGCCTGAACTCATTGAGCCAAGAGACAGATTTCAGGTGTCATCACCTGGAAACACCCAGAGCTTCCTGACTGGGGACACTCATGTTGTGTGACAGGCAGTTCCATTGTAGCAGCTGATGGTTGTGCTGACAGAGCAGGAGGCTGAAGGAGGTCCTGCTGTCCTGGAGAGGACACTGTGCTGCCAGCAGAGCCACTGCTCCAGCCCATTAAAAATTAACTGCATCCAGCTCTGGAGCTCCCAGCACAAGAAGGATGAGGACTTGCTGGAGCAAATCCAGAGCAGGGCCACAAAGATGATCAGGGGCTGAAGAACCTCTCCTATGAAGACAGGCAGAGAGAGGTGTTAGGGCTGTTCAGCCTGGAGAAGAGAAGGCTCCAGGGAGACCTTGTAGCACTTTCCAGTACCTAAAGCAAGGCTGGAGAGGGACTTTCTACAAGGGCATGTAGTGACAGGACAAGGGGGAATGGCTTTAAAATCAAAGCAGGTGGGTTTAGAAGTTCTTTACTGTGAGGGTGGAGAGGCCCTGGCACAGGTTGGGCAGAGAAGCTGTGGCTGCCCCATCCCTGGAAGAGTCCAAGGACAGGTTGGATGGGGCTTGGAGCAACCTGGGCTAGTAGAAGGTGTTCCTGTCCATGGTCTTTAAAGTCCCTTCCAACCCAAATCATCATTCTGTGATTCTACATTTCCATGAAATCTTTGTGCTCATCATGTCCCCTGTGGACTGACAGTTCTTCAGGCACCAAAGAGTGGTCCAGATGGCCTTGCTGCCCCCTGTGCTTAATTGCTGACTCTGGATCTGAGAGGGTGCTGGCAGAGGTGTGTGAGAATAGAAGGAGCCCAGGGCTGGGCATCACTCAGGAGACAGGATTTGGAGCCTCTGCTCCCAGCTGAACCAAAAGCATCAGGTTGCAGAGGCAGCTGGAGGAAGTTCCCCCTCATTCCTGACATGGGGTGTTTTTTCTGCTCTCAAGACAACTCTCATGCCTGGCAACTGTGGTTAGACCCAATTCTGCAACCAACTGCTTGTCAGTCCCACGTGCCCCAAGAGGAGCTGCAGTATCTGGTGCTTCACAGCTGCAGAAATGCAGTTTTATTGTGGAGAGGCAATCTTCACTCACTCAGAAATTCACCATTTCATTTCCTTTTAAAGCATTTTTAGGATTTATTTTCTCCCCTGGGTGTTGAGAGCTATCTTTCAAATAAAATAAAACAGGCTCATCTCCAAGGAGATGTGGGCAGCAGTTTTGAGGAAAGCTGAAGTTTAACAGGAGTCTCAGATAACAACAGGAACACGTGACAGGAGGTTGTGATGGCACACTTGCCATCTCCAACCTTGTGCAGGGTGCCCAGGACAGCTCTGGGTGTCCTTTCAGGCCACCTCACCATTCTCATTTGCTTTTCATGGCCATGCCACAGCTTCAGAAAGGAGTTTTCAACTGGACCTGCTCAGCCTAATTGGGTGAAGGCACAGCCCAGTGCCTGCAACATCACAGTCCCTTCCATGATGAATTGGGTTTGTCACTCTCTGGGCTGTGGTCTTATAATGGGTTATATTATTAAGTTTCTTTTGCCTTAAGTTGCCAGCTAATGGAATAACCTCTTTGTCTTTATTAGAAAGAGTCCACAGCTTTATTAGCTTACATAATTCACAACCGATAGCGTGATCAATAAAACATTAACAAACATGTAACCTTAGACAAACCTCACGTATTGATTTCTTTAAACATCCTCACAGAACCTGCCTTTGGCTGAAAAAAACATTTGGTCCCAGTGGCAACCCCCAAAAAAACACTTAATGCATTAAGGTGTGGGCACTGGAGGCCAAATTGAATTGGCTTCCTTGGAAATAAAGCTGCCTCTCTGCTGCTCTCTGTGCCCCCACCTGAGAAGGGTTGGGGTTTTTTGCAATTTGGAAATAAAGCTTCAATTTTCTCTTTTGTGCCTCAGCTTTGCACAATACAGTAATTAGCACAGGGTTAAAAATGAACATAAATAATCTCTCAGCGTGGACAGAAATGGATTCTGCACAACCAGCCTTACCTGGTGGTGATTAACCCTGGGGATTCTCAGGTGAACTGTAACCAGCTGTGGTGCTTTAAAGCTCAACCCAGCCTTGTGTCTGCATTAAATAGGAGGTTGTGTAACTCATTTTTCTCTAACACCTCATGTAAATATATTTTAAAAAAGCATCTCATGCCTCCTGAGTGCAGTTTAATGGATGGTACTGATATACCTGCAGTTTGATGCAATCAGGAGAGCTGGTATTGTATTATCCCTACCCCTCTGTTTTCAAGATTATAGGAAAAAACCCCAAACCATCAGAGTGTCTGCCAGGGACTCCATGTGCATTATCACACAAAGAATTGCACCAATGATAATTTCACAGGTAATTTAGAACTAGGCTGAGGGAAGTAGCAGAAAAAGCATCTCAGGGATGCACCAGCAAGGAAATAGAGCAGATGTGTCTCTGCTCCATCCTCAGTGTCAGGGATTTGGTGAAGACATACATGTAATTTCTGGGACAATTAAGTGCTTAATCTTTTGGTAACCTATATCCTTGAGCAGTACATTTATGCAAGGGAATTTTGTGGACTTTGCTTTCCTTTAGTAACAGAATAATCTGTTCATTTTGCAAGACTTGGGAAGGTTCTGTTGTCCGAAGGGATGTATGTAGGCAAGGTGGAGGAATAAAACTTGGAGGAATAAAATGTTGGGGACTCGTGTGCAGAGTTCCCACATCCCCTTTGGAGACTTTATCATTTAACAGCCACAACTCCCCTTTATTAGATCACTATAAAACAAGGGCCTGGAGGGAGTCAGAAATGAATTGAATTTTGTAGATTTAAATGATTGTGTGGGACCTTTTTGGTTTAATATATACCCTAGAGAGGTTTGCTAGTAGAACTTGGGAACTTTATAATAAGAATAATTCCTTAGCTAGAGATCTTTATCTTGTTACATTAATGATTCACTGGGGGGTTATGCTGGAAAATGAAGGGAAATTTTTAAAAAAGGGCTATTAGATCAAATGCTCTTATATAGAAATGCACAGAGATGGTCAACAAAGATTTATAGGCTGGTGAGATCAGGAGTTTAGTGCCTTTGTGCTGCTTGCACAGGGCTGTTCCAGGAGGTCCTGCCTGTGCTGCTGCTCAGTGTTGTCTCCAGCTCACAATCAGCACACAACAAGGTGAGGCTTTGCAGAGTTCCTCCTGCTTGTGCACTTCAAAACACACCCCCAGCGAGGGAATTCAGGTGTGTTTGGCTGAATTTAGGGTTTAGCTACCTCAGCTTCAAAGGTATGGGGCAGACTCTGCATGCAGAGCTATTTTTTAACATCTTTTTTTCCATCTCCACCTTGATCCCAGAGGTTTTGTAGCACTGCTCCTCAGCTCCAGCCCTGCTGTGTCAGTCCCAGCACAGCCTATTTATAGTGCCCAGAGTTCCTGCTGGATTTAGTGGGCACTCAAGGTCTCTAAATAACAACTCTGTTGTCTCCAAGGATGTGCCATTTGCAGAATGTGTTCCCTGCTTGTATTTTTTGCCACCTGTCTGCCATTCAAAGCTGCCACTTTGGAGGTCTTGGAAAGCCTTTTCTGTACCACGTGGTTTTACCTGTGCTCACAACCCACCAGTTTTAACGATAATATCAGGGAATTGAAGGATCAACCACAATCCCCATGGCTGAAGCTGAGCATCCAAAAATAACAAGGCAATTAGGAACATGCAGAGTGGCATTTTAGGCCTGAGGAGGGTGATTTTTTTCATCCAGTTAGGATGAATTCCCACTGCCAGTCAGTAGAAACGAAAATTGAACAACATTGTGCCCTCTGCAAATCCAAGCAAAAATGGAAAGAAATGGGGATTGCAGGAACATGTGCTTGCATTTTGCTGTCAAGTTGCCATTGGGATTTGAGAAGAAATTGCTGGTAATGCACATATTTATGGTCACAGCCAGTGCCTGGACCTTGAATGTGACAGTGGGTGTCTTGGGTTGAGCTGGCAAAATGCCAACTGCCCAACACAGAGTCAAAACTTCCCTCCCTCCAGCTGAGGAAAAAAAAAAAAAAGGAAAAAAAAACGGAAAAAAAGAAAGAGAAAAGAGTGGTAGCCACCAGAGATGTCTGAGTAGCCCTAACAGCACCTGCTCCTGTGTCTCACAGTGTGGGTGTTGGCCACACACCAAGCACCTTTTGGTCCTTACTTTGCTGTTGGTACCTCAGCCCCATGTCCACGATGGGTGAAAAGCAATTCCCTTGGCCACTTCTTCTCCCCTGTGCACAAACCTTCCCCAGAGAGCTGTAAAGTTGGATGTAAGAACCCCAAGGAGATCTGAGGAGGAGAAGAACACAAAGCTAAACTCCATTGCAACAGATTCAAGGAGAAAATCTGTCCTGCTGCTCTGCAGCTCAGTGGGAGCTGAGGAAATCCCACCCCTCGTGGGATCAGGTCTCCTGAGAATGATTTTGGGATAATCCTGGACAAAGAGCCTTCCATGCTTTAACATTTTTATGAAGGCAGAATAAGAGCATTGTGAAGAGCGTAACATGCACTTAGTATAGATCTGAAAAAAAAATGTCAAAGGAAATGAATTTAAATTCCTCTAAATGCAATTAGAGGTGACAAGATTTCTCATGGTGAGAGACTGCGTTAAAGCAAGAGCTAAAAGTTCCCATCCAGTTCATAAAGCCTTAGGTAGCTATTGGTAATATGAATTAAATTAATCAAAATGGGTAAAAGCTAATGATCCTCGTGGGAACAAAATTAGCTCCTTAATGAAAGAAATGGAGTTCAGAAATTATAATAGAATATTAGCAGATGTGCCCTTTGGAAATTATAAATTTGCAAAATCCCCTTATGTAGATATTAGTTTGAGTCAAATTATCACTAAATCTGACCCTGGAGATGTGATGTGAGTACGTGCACTGCAGTCTGTTCAGGAGGACCTGGAAGGCTCTGGCAGCTTCTGCAGGGCTGGGTTGGGCTCCACAAAGAGCTTTCCCAAATGGGCAACAGGGGACAGTCAAACCCCAAAACTTCTACTTGTAACCTGCTAAACTCTTGCTAAGGAATCCTACTCCACTTGTGGCCTCTGGGATGCAGAGAATGATTGTCCTACAGCAGAGACTTCCAGGAAGACACATTTCATCAGGACAAAGGTGGTCCTTGTCCTTGTGGCCATCCCAGGCAGTGGATATTCTGTTCTGGGTGTGGGTCACTGCCTTGCAACCAAAGCTTAAAGAACAATTTATCAGCATGGATCAGCACGTAGTGAGGAGTGAGAGACTCACCAGAGATCCAAGACATGTCAAAGTCACAGAAAGCAAACAAAATCCCAGAAAGCAAACAAACAAAAACATGATGAATTGCTCATGTTGAGACTACAAAGAATTTATGACATGTTTTTATGGGTTTTTCCAGCCAAGAACTTTTCTCATCCATTTATGGAAAACATAAAAGCCACTGGGAGTTAAATAGGATAAAAACTAGATTTCAATCATCCCTACACATGCTGCTCACATCAGCATACAGCTGGTTTTCAGCATTTGGAGACCTTGAAACTTTTAAGCCATTTAGAACAGCATGTGATTGGTATGAAAAATAGCCCAGAGTTTCTTTTTATAAAAAGAAACCACGCTCTGGGGTGCTGGATGCAGGGACTCCAGAAGCCAAGAAAGATGTTTGAAGTGCTTATTGGCATTCCAGGACCAGGAAAACTCTTCCTGCCTCACGCTATCTCATGGTAATGCTGCTACATCCATCCTGGGAACAGGAGGGAAGGCATTTCCCCTGGTGCAGATGGACAGCACAAAGCATGTCTGAGTCCCAAACTGGAGGAGTTGATGAGCACAGTTTAGAGGACAAGCTCTTCCTTTTATTTTTGTATTTATGGCACAAGTAGAGCTTCCTCACACCATCCTGCCAAAGCTGATTCAGCCCTTCTTGGGCTGTCAGGAGTTTGTTCCACTCAATAAGCCACTAATCATAAAGAGATCTTGGACCAGGACAACTCCAACAGCCCTTAGGAAATAATTCCTCCTCCCATCCCAGCAGAGAACAATTCCCAGTTGGCACAAATCAGAAGGCAAACCAAAAACATTAAGAAGAAAAGGACTTAGCCCAAGTTTTAAAGAGCAAGAGTCCTGTTTTTGACAGATCTTTCAGCTTTCCAAAGTTGGCTTCATTCTGAATTGCAACAAAACCACCAAAGTCTAAAATTCTCAGCAAAGGGGAATTGAAAAAAAAAAACAACAAACACCTCAATGGATTTCAAGTTGATGGACAGGTTTTGTTGTAATGGAAATGCAAACATTCTGTTTTGACTTTTACTTTTTAAAGTAAATTTTATGTTGTGGCAAAGAAGCTAATCCAAAGCCAAAAAAAAAAAAAAATCAAGGTAGAGAATGGTTTCAAAATAAAAACTTGGTTGACATGTTTCAACACTGCACTGCCAGCACCTTTCCCAGTGATTTTCTTCCAGGAGTCTCCTGAAATCAGTCCTCTTTTGCAAACTGTTTGGATTTCTGATGGCAATGCAGCCTTTCTGCATTTTTTCTGACCAACTGTGCCAAGAACAAAACTCTCACAGTGACATTTCAAATATAAGAATAATACAAGAGGTATTATTGTTTCTAAGTTTCTCATTGTAATGCTTGTTTCATCTCTAATAGTTCTCTTTTAGTAATGACCAGAGTGGCTTTCTGAAGGCTTGTTTTCGTATTTAAAATGGTATATTTAGTCTTGCTCTCTGCAAACATTCCTGTCTCCTCCTACTTTTCTGTGCATGGGTAACTTCAGTATTAAAGCACATTTGATGACAAATACTGAAACTTCCTGTTGATACTTGGCACCTGTATTAATCAAGGGTTATTTTGTGCCACCTGAGGAGTATAAAATCTTAACAGCCATTGGATCAGTTTCATTTCTTTGCCCATTGTTGACATTTTTATTTCACCACTGTAAGCTGAGAAAGAATAAATGCAATAAATCCCTGCTAAAACACACTGCAGCCTCCTAGTCTGGGGGCTTGTTCTCTAATTCACAGCACTTTTTAACCTCCTGCATTGCTTTTCCTAGTCCAGAACTTGGGAAATGTAGATTATTTTCTAGATTTTTACAGATTCCCCACCTGTCCATCATCAAGCAACCCCATGTATTCAATAAGAGTAACAGCATTTCCTCACTTCACAGATATAATTAGTGTGAGGTGTAAGACCTGATACCTGTCAAAATGGATTCATATCTACTGTTAAGGATTACCTACAATTTGCTGTATTTGGGAAGAGCAATAATTTTTGTTGAAAGAAAAAAACATGCCCTGAAACCCAGTGAGACACTGCAAGTAAATTCATACAAAATAGGTGGGGCTGAGCCTCCTGAGTCAGGAACTCACAGATACAGAGAGAATAATTCACTGAAGTATGTTGTGCTTTGTTTATCTGGAGACACTCTGGGAAAAAAAAAACATCAAGGATAACAGGCACACTAAACACTAATAGTCACAATTATAAAAAAAATTACATGCATAATTAAAATATTCATTTCAAGGCACTCTTAGGTTTGCTAATAAAAGTCTCCTTATGGATATCAAAATACAGTTTTGCACATATAAAGGACAAACAAAAAACAAATGGCATCTTACCTTTGTTTTCAGTGACCTTGCAAGATTTCAAAACATTTGATGACCCCATCATTGAACTGAATGTGTGTAAATGATTTAGAGAAGGATATCAGAGGTGAGATACCAGTGTGAGTCGATAGTGCCAGAACTGGAGAGAGAAAAGGTGAATAATGAACAGTGTAACCAGATTCAGGATGAAGCAGATCTTTGAGGCAAGTGGGACAGTAAACAAACCCCACAATTTCAATTAGAAAAATGTTAAATAATAAATCTAGAGGCAGTGAGCCAGGACAGGGAGAGAACATTTTAAGCACAGGAGAAATTCAGAGTGAGTTGACCAGGAAAGGCATTTTCTCCAGGGCTTACTTTAGCAAAGCCTTCTGAGCCATCCAGACAGTTCAACTCCAGCACGAGGGCAGACTGGAGGAATCAGAGACTATAAATCAGCAGAAGGGATAACATTTCTGCACCAGGCAGGGCACTTCTTCATTTGAAGGGCTGTGCTTGGTCAGCTTTTCAGCACAAAACCATGGACATGATGCCCTGTAGCAGGGACAGCCTCAGCCAGACAGACTGATGGCAGATTTTTGGAAGATGACTTAAATAGTAGGGGTTATGCCTCAGGAGGAGCAACCCAATGGAACCACCCGAATGAGCAAAGAGCAGAGCTGTCCTGGCTGCTCAATGGTCAGCAACCTGTGGCCAGAGCTGAGGACCTGCTGCTTCAAAGCAGCTCTGGTGTCTCACCAGACCCTGAAAATCTGAGACTGCAGATATCCCACAGAGAAGTGCTTGTGCTCCTCTGAAATCCATGACAAACTGCCCTTTGAAGTTCCAGGGGTTTCACCAGAAGCTGATAGGTGAGAAAAAGAGGAGCCCAGACAACAAGAGCACTCTGAATCTTTGCTTTTCTCTCCAGTGTCTGACACAACCCCCTCAGTGTGACCATCAGAGTGGATGTGCAGGCACCAACATCCTCCTCCAGGTGCATGATCAGACACTTTAACATGTGTCTGGCTGTGGCACAGGCTGAGGTTGGGACCTGAGGGAGATACCAGCCCTTAGCTGCTATAACTAATTGCTCACCTCCTTCAGCTCAGGCAGCAGAGACCTCCAGGAGGCAGCCAAGCATGGCACTGGTGGCATATGGACTATTGGAATTCCTTGAAAAGAGCAGCTTAAACCACTTGGTGCCTGGGTAGGATTTCTGCCATCTGGTACCCTGTATCCTCTGCTGGCAGAAGCTGAGGTTGGATGCAGCTCTAGGACAGCAATTTTAGAGTCATTTCCATACAAATGGCTTGTCACTGGTGAGGTTGGGGGCAGGCCCACCAGAAACATTCCTCCTGCCTGTTGCTGCTTATTAAGAACCCAAAGGAGATACGTGACCCTCTCAAGAACATTCCTGGTGCATCCACAACGTGGACCTGAAAGGGATGAGCCAAAGATCTTGATGCTTGTTTTGTTCATTCTTGCTGGAGTGATCAAGGGATGCTGAAAATATCCTTTCTGTCTGGTGGGAGGAGCAACCAGTGAGAGCTGAGAGGAGGTTACTGATCTGGTCAGTGGTGGGTTAAGGGCTCAGACCTGAACTTGAAGTTCAGTACATTTTATAATGACTGCCAAGAAACAGGCCTTTAATATGACCATAAAATCACAAATAAAACATCACAGCTGACACACTTCTCTAACAAGCAGATGAAACTCTTGTTTCATAATAGAAGTCCCTGCCTTCTCTATAAAGCCCCTGAACATGGTCCAAATCCAATCTCAGAGAGAGAACTTGAGGAACTGGAGCCCAAACATGTGCTCAGCAGACACCCCTTCCTGCTCTGGGGTCCTTCTTGAGCAAGGTGCTTTAATTCTTTAGGGCTATAGGAAAAATACAGTCTTGCCCTCCCCATGCCAGTGAGGCCACCTGTGTAACCTGGTCCTCAAATAACTGTGCAAGTAAAACTGAACCCATCATTCTTCCTCTCTTTAGGCTGAAAAGCACATACATCATTCCCTCTTCCCCACTGCAGAAGGGATCTCTGTGTAAGACTGATCTTACTGGCTGTGTAACAGCAGCATTTCCCAGGAATTATGCTGAGGATGAGAGGGGATCACGAGAGATGTTCTCTCACACAGGATGAGGGCAGTGTTATGCTGTGCTCTGCTTCACAGGGATCTGTGTCCTCCTTCAGACACATCCTCAAGTGATGTTTGTCTAAAAGCTGCTCTGTGGATGGTTCCACAGACTTCTGAGGGTAGTTCTGGTTTTATATCCCTCATCAGCCACATCCTATGGGATATTCACACTTAGGACACACTTAAATGCATCCTGCTCAAAATGCAGATTGTTGCAATGTCTCATATTAACTTGCTAAGTGCTGAACCCAATTAGCATGATTTAGCCATTAAATGATGAGATATATGCTATTTTCTTGTCAGGGAGACTGAGGGAAGCTGATTGTTGGGGTCTGTTTCAACCACAGGACTTGCTAGAAAGCCAAGGTGAAAAAACTCTTATTATTTAAAAACTGATTATTACTTTGGCTGTTCAGAAGCCAGAGATGGAATTTCTACACTGTCTAAGAATTTATCCACCTTAAAGTGAAGCAACAAGTTAGAGTCAGTTGGTTAGACTGGCAAAATGCCCAGAGTGGCAACTTGTGGGGATTGAGACACACCACCCTAAGATGGGGATTTAACACAAGAAGGACTTGTGTCCATGTCAGGATGAGCAGCTTCTCTCCAGGGACCAGCTGGTCACTGCTTTGGTCTCGATGCCTGACACATGGATTGAGTTTGATGGACCCAAGTGGGTGCAGTGAGCCCCAATTAAGGGGTTTTCAGGGCAGGAGGACAGAGGGAACTGCAGGGTGAGCTCTCTGTAGGATCCTCACAGCAAAAAATGCATCAATGAGCATCACCCCAGTTCTGTTAGCAACTTTCACCTATTTTAATCTCTATACAGTTATTAAAAGCTCCAGGGGTTTGTGAAGTGTTGTTTTATTACCAGATATGAGAGAAAGAAGCCTTTGCTCAAGAGCTAAAACATCCAGGTAAAGCCTGGAGGATCTTTAGTGTTGATGCCTGCAAGAGGTTTTCCACCCCAGACAGCTGAACAACAAAATTGATACAGATAATATTGCCAGCCAGGAGAGAGGTGGGAAGAAAACATAGCCCTGAAAACAACATCTGTCACAATTCTTTACACCTAAACCCAAAACAAGTGGCAAAAAATCACAGAAATTACTTTTTTCCCCTCCAACTTCCACATTCCATATAATGCAGGATGTTAACCTGGCACCTGAACAACCACAGATATATCTGAAATCCCAGATTAGCACCTCTACAATACACCAACGGATCTACAGTAATAAAGCAGAGAAAAGTTGAAATAAGAGCAGCTGTGGGTCTGTACTTGAAATCAACTGTTTGTCTATTCATTTCCAACAAATTTCTTGATTTGTGGCTCATGCAGGTTTAAAAATCATATTAATAGTCCCTAGATGGTTTTTATTTCTCTGTGATGAGTCTGAGAGAAATACATTAAATTATGCTCAAGCCTTCCTGCCTCTCATCCTTTCATTTGAATGACCTTGGGTATCTTCCTTCATCCTCAGCTATCCTGGAATAATGTGTTATTCTGACATGACTCTTGCATTTGGTGTCTTCCCTTAGAATTCAAGCTACTCAAGCTATTCAAGAACATCTCAGGATCCATCAGAAATATTTTTGAAGTAGATAAGTGGGTTTGGAGAACAGCTTGAAAGCACAATTTGAGTGCAAGCCACAAGATCTGCAGCCAGGCCTCAAAGAGGAGTCACAGACAGCTTTTAGCTATTAAGATGCACTTTCCAGCATAATATCCCCTGTATAAGAAAGTCTGTGGTATAAACAAAGGTGTTATCAAGATATTTCTGAAAATGAATTTTTCTTTTCCAGAAATCAATGTTTCTTCCACCTGGATTTGGAAAAAGAAATCCCAGCCTGGCTCTTGGTTCCCTCCCAGCTAGACTGTGAGTTCAGTCCCTATTAAATGCCACAAATTCACAGCCATTTCTGTGGAGCTCTGCTGACTTCACTCTCCAAGGCCTTTCATCCCACCTTGATTTATTTATTGCTACTTTTCCACTGGTGCTCATACCTGAAAAATAAATCTGCTCTACCTGGGCTTGACAGCAACCTTATTACAGAGTGGTGGTGTTTGATTTGGTGTTTTTGTGGTTGTGTTTTGCTTTTTCCCCACCTCTCATCTTTTCTATCTTATTTTTCCTTCTCTCTGCCTCTCTCAGAGTGACAGTCACCATCTCAAGGACCTGGCACAAAAGGCTGGAGCAGCAGCATGATGTGGCTGGTACAGGCAAGGAGCCAGAACATTTTGTGTAGGTTAACTGTCCTGCTAGGCAGAGAGCATCCCTCAGCTCAGACATGTGCCAGCAAATTATTCTTCCCCTCCCCAACCATTCCTCCATTCCTCCCTTCCTCCCCTCCCCAGCCATTCCTCCCTTCCTCCTTTCCTTCCCTCCCCAGCCATTCTTCCATTCCTCTCTTGCTCCCATTCCTCCCACCACCCACTCACACTTTCATGCTCAGCCCAAGCTGATTAAAATGTTGCTGTCATTAATAAAAAAATTAAAAAAAAAAAAGGGGTTGGGGGTGGTGGTGATGGAGAAATTTCCTTGCAGCTGCTGCTTCTGTCAGTTGGCAAGTTGCTTCCAAGCTGTCCCTGATGGAAAGCAGCAGTGTGCTCTGGCTTTGCTTCCCTCCCCACTCAGGGCTCCTCACGCACTTCTTTCCACGCCAGACCATCCAGAGGAGCCTGCTCATGGTGGTGGGCATGGCACTGCCAGCAGCCTTCCCTCCTGCCCCCTGCCAGCTACACACAGGGTGGAAGGTCCTGGTCCCCCAGGACAGCCCAGCCTGGGGACACTTGGGCAAACTGTGGTGGGATGAGCCAAGACATTGGCATGGCAGGGAAAGATGAGGTGGTGCTGTCCTACCTGTTGGTGCCACCACCATGGCACAGTTGTGGGCAGAAGGTTGTTGTCCCTCCCCCATGACATTTCTGGGGCACTGAGATGGGCACAGGCAAACCTGTAGCTGGGAACAACCCTGAGCTCCAAGCAGAGCTTTTGGGGGAATGTGGACTTGATCCAGATGTGGAGCACACAGATGGTGCTTGGAGCAGGCCAAGCCCAACACACAGCTCTCTATCAAACCCCACCATTCCTGGGGCCTGCAGAACACAACTGGAGGGTTCCATCTGCTCTTGGGTTGTTAAAATGAGCACAAGAAAACAATTTGTCTTCTCATCTCTGCTTGGGAGCAAATGTGTGTCCTCCACTCCCCAGTGTGTGGGAGCAGCTGGGGATGTCCAAGGGATGCAAACAAGGGAAGGGCTTTCTGGGAGAGTACCATTGCTTTGCAAATAACACCAAAAATATCCTTAAAAACAAAAGAGAGAAAAAGAAAGAAAGAAAAAAAAACAAAAGCAAGAAAGCCACAAGCATGTTAGACCACACTCCCAATTCTGCAAACAATTTCATCCACCTTAGTCCTTTTCTGCTTCTCACAAAGCTTCTCTGTCTCCATGGCCCTGGATCCCTTCTCCCCAAAGACTTGGTAAGATTTGGTTTCAGAAAGCAGGTAAACATTGGTATAGTTAACAATTAATGTATTGAAGGTTCTTTCAGCCCTCCAAAATTTAAAAGCTCCAAAAAGATGACAAAAAAGCAAGTTGGAAAGTCATGTGCTAACCCAAAATCCTTGATTTTGTTTGTATTTCTACAGCTCAAGGCACAGAATAACCACAATTAGGTCATTACAAGCTTTAAACTTGGTGCCTTATACTGCTATGTCTTCATTAATCTGATAGTAAAACATGGCTTCCAATACATCTGTTGCAGGACTTTTTATCTTAAAGGTGAATTTCTGAAGTTTTCTATTCCTTTTATTTCAATATTAATTTCCTTCTTCCACCAAAATGACAATTTATTCAAAATTTCCCCTGCTAAAATTTCAAGGATAAAAAAGTTCAAATCAGATGGGACATTTCTCCTCATAAAACTATGTTTGATTTTAATTCTGACTTTAAAAACATAATCAAAGATCTTCTAAAGAACAAGAACATGAAAACGAGGACTACTTTAGTCTAAAATACTTTGAAACCAAACTTTTTTACATCTTCAAGGCAATTTTTCTTCAATTATTTTTTAAAAAAAAAAATTTTGCTGAAAAAGTTGGGGGTTTTGGGGGGGGGATTTTGATACAATTTCAGGCAAGAAAAGTTACTTTGGGCAACACTGGGCTGACTAAAACTGTAGTGGAGGCAAAGGATGGGCAGGTGCCTCTTGACTAACAGGTCAAACTCTGCCCTTGTGGGATCTAAAGGCAGATCCTACATATGACCACTGAAAAACTAATTAATGCAATTAGCAGCTGACCCATTCCAGCCTGTTGATGCTGGAATTACCCAAACAACTGCCCAATGAAAGGCTGCATTTGTTCAAAGCACATTTGCCCAGCTCAGTAATCTCTGCAGATACCCTGTTGGGAAATCCTTTCAATCCAATACCTGATAAATGAATTTGGCAAGTGAATAAACAGCCCACAAGGCTATTACTGGAATATTGAGCACCTGTTACAGGAATGTTGATCTGCATTAATTTTCATGCCATCCCCTTCCTCCTTAAAAATGCTTTTTGATGGAGTGTGAAAAGCTGTTACTGAAACTCATGTTACCCTGAGCTCAGAGTTACAACCCCAGTGCTTGGATGCATCTCAAGAAAAAACTGCCTGCCATGGGTTGGGGTCTCCATAGATCATTCTCCTCCTGGGTAGGGCTGAGAGTTGGACTCCAAGACCCTCAGAATCACAGAATGGATTGGGTTGGAAAAGACCTCTGAGATCATCAAGTCCAACCCTTGGGCCAACTCCAGTCCCT
>JAWWLZ010000082.1:60070626-60081795 GCA_035041345.1 Poliocrania exsul
AGAAGTTTTTTCTGCTCTCCAACTTCAATTTCCCCTGGCAGAGCTTGAGCCCATCGTGCCCCCTTGTCCTATTGCTGCAGCTCCACTAGTGGAGGTTGATCTCACTGATGAGAGGTTGGGGTATAAGTGTCAAGGTCTTCAAGTCTCTGGAACTGTAGGATGTTAACAACCTCTTTAGAAACAGCAGTAGAGATTGGGCTAACTATGAAAACACTTAAAGCCATCTCCGCCTTGCAAAGATTTAGTCCTTATTTTGATGACAAAAGACTTCCTCAGCTGCCTGTGTTGGTAGCAGGTTCCTCTCCCCAGGTATTTATCTGGTATAATTAAGTGTGGAGTAGAGTATAACATTGCTGAAATGCAATATAAATTAATTCTGCATTCATAATGTATAGGCACAAGAGAGTACATTCATCACTCCTCAATTTTTTAAGCATATTTTGGCATTTTTTCTGCAACAATCCCTTACTTCTCTGCTTCTCTGCCTGAAAAGTAACATCCAAGTGGCCATTTATAAATGTTTTCTATCTATAGCATTGTTATAACCCTATATATCTTCTCCATTTCCATGATGAATACAGTATATATTTTCCACTTGGTAGGAAAACAGATGAGCAAGGCTTTTACTTCTGCAGCTGTTGATTATGCAGAGGGGAGGCTGCTGAAATTTTCCCAAAGGGAGCTTAGCAAGGTTTCTTTTAATTTATATTTTTTCCCTTTTTTTTAGGCCTGTCTCTTCAGCCAGGAATTCACTCAGCACCTTGAGCATGACTCTGGCTGGTTTTAGGCACAGCACTTAATACTGGTCTTAGGATATTTCTAATTACTCAGTGAGGGGCAAGGTGGGCCAGGCTTGTAGTTTATTATACCAGAGTGGGCCAAATTGTAACAACATTTTGGGTCAGGCCAGGGCCTCAAGAGATCATTAAAACCTGAATTAGGCCACTTGACAGTAAACACCAGTGCAGAACTGATTTTGATTGCTCTAGTCCTGAAAGAAAAGAAAGCCAACTCATTAGCCAGACTGATTTCATACACCATTATTACTTTCTTCTTTTATCTGGCACAACAATGTGTTCCCATATTTACTGGTTGTTAGGAAAGACTGCAGAAAGAAACCTTTATGTGCTGGTAGGAATCATGCTCTGGCTAGTGATAAAGGTTTTATTTTCTATTTCATGCTTCTAACAAAAATGACCAAAAAAAAAAAAGAAGGAAAAAAAAATAAGGGGAAAAAAAGGAAGGAAAAAAAAGAAGGGAAAAAAAGGAAGGGGAAAAAAAAGAAGGGAAAAAAAGGAAGGAAAAAAAAGAAAGGGAAAAAAAGGGAAGAAAAAAAAAGGAAGGAAAAAATCTGCTTTATGAAAGATAAGGATTGATGAACTGACTTCCATAAACACAGAATCTTTGATCCTATGCCCAAATTTTTATTGAATTTGCTGAGATCAGCAGTTTTGCTTCCCCTTTCCACACAGATCCTCTGAATTACAGGAGGCAGCAGTAGGGATGGATTTACAGCAGCTCCCAAGACATAAAGCAAACACACCTTGGGGCTCATCACTGTTCCTTCTGTGCTTCTCTAATGTCACTGGGTTAAAAACCAGGCCAACTACAGACTATGTCTCTGCTGGGAACAAAGAAACTCATTTAGAGGCATGTGGAGAAATGCAGCTTATTTTCATTAACATGCTCATGTTTCCTAACTTCTTTCTGAACGTTTCTAAACCAAAACAAGTATGTACCAATATGTATTTGAAGACCATTCTACAGGAAGGCAGCTGAGATGGGCCTAAGTTAACAAAACAACTTTGCTTTATCCCTTACCCACATCTGAAAGCTCTAAATTGGAAACTAAATAAATGAGGAGAGGCATAAAGGACTGGCCTGAGCCATGAGGTTTGCATCTAGATATGAATTCTCTCCAAGCTGCTGAAAGCGGATCAAGAATGGACTTTTTAAAACTCAATTTAGAGTAACAAGGCCAGGAAATCTTGCCAGGGTCATACACTGGAAAGCTGCTTATTCAAAACAAAAGTGCCCCTTGGAATACAACTTGATTGGTATGAAGGTGATTAACTCATCACAGAATCCCAGACTATTCTGAGTTGGAAGGACCCACAAGGATCATTGAGTCCAATTCTTAAGTCAATGGCCCACACAGGGGATTGAACCCATGACCTGGGCATTATTACAACCAAGTTTTAACCAATTGAGCACATCTCAGGGTCCTCCTTCCCTCCTACATCTTCTGTTTCCTCACAGGCATTTCTCCCCTTTGTTTTGATCTGTGCCTTCCCATTCTGGCTGCCACAGTCAAGTCTGGGCATTGCTGGGCAGCTGCTTCTTCCAGGGGTTATTTCCACCCATCCATGAGCCTGTGGCCACTTCTCACCTCCCAGTGTCAGCTCTCTGGGGCAAGGACCTTCTCCCTCACGCTGCACAACAGTGACTTCATAGACACATAAACACAAACAATTGTCCAGTGTAAATCAGGAGAAAGCTCCAGTGGGGTGATCCAACACAACATCTCACCAGTACCACAAGGGGAAGAAAGGTGGCCCCATCTCCCACCTCTCCTCTCCATCCCTGCTCCCACCACTTGGCTGGTGCCTCCAGCACCAGTTCTGCCTGTCTTTTAGCTGAAAATTGGAGTGAAGGATGGTGGGGAGGAAGAGGAGAGAAGAGAGTGAGCTGACAGCCAGCAGCACTAACCCATCAGATGGTTGGAACAGTAACCCTGCACAGGAAAATGGACATTGGGAAATCAGAGAGGCAGGTGCTTTGTTGTTTGGTTTTTTGTTTGTTTTTTTTTTCCTCAGAGGCCTAAAATGAAAGGATCTGGAAACACACAAAGCTATGCATAAGTGAGAAACCAAGTCGATGGAACAAAGCCAATTTAAAATAACTAAGTAGGTTTGGTCCCTAAAGCTCTCAAGTTATTGGCATGAAGTCTCCCTCCCTATCCTTTGGATTTTCCTGAGGGTCACTCCCACTGCCTTGTTCTGCATCCCTTTTGCACTGGGACACTCCAAAGGTCCCCTGGCAGAGTAAGACCTGACAGACACTGAAGCTGAAAACACTCTTTGTGCTCTCATGGTTTGTTTTCCAAGTGGGGTCAGTGAGCTCTTCCAGTGCCAAATAGACACTATCACATTAATCCAGGAATGCACTGAAGCTCTTGGCATGTCTATGGAGCCCTGGCTGAGCTCAGTGACAAAGCAGAGCTGCCTGTTTTGCCTGTCCAAAGTACAGTACAAGTGATTCAGACACTGTGTGTTATTCTCTTGTGGCTGACAAAGTTCCTGAGCCTACAAAGGGTTAACCTTGGCCAGCAACAGAAGGAGAGGGAGAAAGCAAAAGGCAGCTCAGAGGGTGGAATTAAACTCCTCTGCTATTAAAACTGGTAAGGTCAGTGTTGCTGCTCCTTGAGCTCATAACAAGCCCTGGATTTTCCAAGCATTTTCCATGACCTTGTCTAATCCAAGCAAGGTGCTCCTGTAGTTGGTCACACTTGTATAGAAAGAGACTGGGAGTGAAAGGGAGGAGAGGGAGGGAGGAGAAGGAGGGAGGGAGAGCTTGAGCCTCACCCTGAAAAGGATTACAGCACGTGGAGTTTTATTTCATGGTCTGCCAAATGCCCCTTGCTGTGTCTCTGAATGCAAAACGGGATAGAAGAGTGAGCAGGAATTTACAGAGTCTTTGAAAAGCAACTGGTGTCAGCATGTGCTCCAAATATGCCAAGTACTTCTTTCAATAGAGAGAAGGCCCCTTTTAGGGTTTATGGGGCACATGACAGTAGGCAGAAGACAACAAACATTGCCCTGCTGTGACCCCAGCAGAGACAGAAATCTTCCCACATCTCCCCACCTACAAGGCCAACAGGAGGAAAGATGATCGCAGCTATTTTTGTCCTGTGTGCATCTCACCATCAACATCTGCTAAATACAGCTTTAAAATACACCTTTCTTGGATCAGACAGAAAGGTGATGGAGCCTGCTGGGTTCTTACCTTGGCTCCTCTGAGGCAGCAGGTCTGGGCTGTGTCCCTATTTTTTTCCTAACACTGCAAAGGCTAGAATTTTTTTTTATTATTTCTTATGGTGAAACATTTGTCTCACAACCCTTTCCTGGGGGTTTCCAGTAGCAGCTGTGATAGGTGAGAGGTGGCAGCAGGAATGTCACATCCATTGGTAACATGGATGGAAAAGTGTCCTGGCAGAGACTTAGGTTTGCTTTCAAACAAATTCTTCAAGATTGTGCAAAACAACCTATTTAAGTACCCAGGGAAAGACAAAGCCCAATCTAATGGAAGTGCTGGGAGCTGTGAGAGGAGGTGAGCTTTGGGGTGGCTGGGAGCCAGTAGAGGAATTCTGGCAGAACGATACCCATGTGTTTAAAGGCAG
Source organism: Poliocrania exsul (assembly GCA_035041345.1). Lineage (NCBI taxonomy): Eukaryota > Metazoa > Chordata > Aves > Passeriformes > Thamnophilidae > Poliocrania > Poliocrania exsul. The sequence continues at coordinate 60,075,026 of JAWWLZ010000082.1, forward strand.
GCTATATGTTATTATTCCTTTTCCTCATACGCTTTGTTTATTGCTTTTGGAATGGGATAAAGAGAAGAAAATTTGGACTTAAAAATAACTTGCGTGGTCTGATGTACAGAGATAATATACACGACAGCCTAAGACACAGATTACAGGAACACATAAATATATATTTAATTATGTATTATTTTTAGATGCATAAGAAAGAAATATGGAGAGCTTGTTACTCCAAGAGGGGAGTAACTGCTCAGGAGTGGTCTACCCATCTTCAATAAAAATATAAGTAGTGTTCATGAGGACTCATGAACAAGGCTTGGAACACTCCCTTTTTGCTTGAAGGAGAATCAAGCACAGGCTTTACAACACTTGGCTGGATGGTGGTTTAGCTCCTTTCCAAATCTAGCCCTGAGTCAATCATGTCCTTCTTCCTACAGGCCTAAAAGAAACATGGTCAGAAACTCTCCTCTTTGTAGCAGCTCCCTGTTCCTCTGGCAGTTGCTGAGACCTTTAAAGAATGTCACTTCAGATGATTCATTTTCAATCACTGCAGGTCTAAATGCAAAGCAAAAAGGGATGTGTGTATGTATATGTGATATATATGTGTGATATATGTATATGTACATGTGATCCATGGCAGCCTTGATGAACTCCCTGTTTGCAGAGCAAAAAGTTTGAGTGCTCCTCGTTTTAAATGCAAAAGCAGCAGTGATGTTCCCCAAATTAAATACACTTCAGGAAAAGAACAGGCTAAGATTCTCCTAACAGTTTCATCTCCCCTGCACTATTCAGAGTGAGCTGTCAAGGTGTGCATGTCAGTGCCCCAAAATAAGTTCCCTATGAGAAAAGAGGAGGAGGGTGAACAAAAGGGGCAAAGAGGTTAGAGAAGAACATTTACATGACAATTGTTATGTTTTTCTCCCCGTGTCTTGGCAAAAACCAGAATGTTTTGGGTCAAAACAGAGAAGTTTTGACAAAAAGGGAAAATATTTACTGAAAGCTTCAAATGACTGAAAGTAATGACATAAACTGCAAGGCCACTTTCATTCCAGCATTGGGCAGGTCTGTGTCAGCAACTTCTCTTTGCAGGAAATCCTGCTCTGTAACCATCTGACAGGCAAACTACCACATGCAAGGCCACATTGCCAGGGTTTAACCTCCTAAAATCATTGTCAGAAAGGAAAAAAAAATAACATTTCCAACTACCAGGGAGTTGCAATACTTTTCCCACTGAAAACTCTTTATAAAGTAGTAATTACTTTTTATTCTCATTGAGACTGAAAAATATGAGCTTCACTGAGAGACAGTGATAGGGGGTACGTTCAATAGAGTAGCTCTGTCGGTATAATTGGAAACAAATACTGGTGAAAAAGGATCTAAAGAGGCTTGTGTTTCATTTGGCAAAGTTTTGACTTGGATGAAATGTGATATTGCAGTGCTTTGCAACAGGCCAGCCTGGAGTCAGAGTGTTAAAGAGTGAAATGGGAGGGCAGATATGCCTGAAGGTGGTCTTCTCACATTCCATATTAACACTTGCCTTCTCTGTCCCTTCTGTATTTAAAATAGAGTTACAGCTCTGAAATGTGATCGTGACAAAACACCACTGATACTCTCACGCTGTTTGTTCAAAATACGGAGCATGAAGGGACAAAATTTCAAGCAAAAGGAAATGATGATGATGATGACAGACAGACCTGACAGCCAAATGTGCCACAGAATCCTACAAGGGCTTTACTGCCTCGTTTTCCAGAGGTAAAATGTTAAATTTCTCCACACAGTCTGTGGTTGTTGCAATCAGAGTATGGGAAACTGCTCACTGGGCCATCAACACTGGGAACACATTTTACAGGATATCTTACATTTAACTCTCTTTGGTGTGGGCTTGGATGTTCCACAGGTAGCACACTGTGTACATGGCTAAGCAAATAAACAGGTATTTCATATTAATTCCTTATTTATATTGCCCACTTTGTTATGTGGAGCTGGACACAGGTAAAACATCAGTCTGGGCTCAGAGAGAAATGTGTTTTTCTTACAGCTGTGTCCTTGCTCTTCACCTTAACCAAGCCTTGAAACTTCCAGATATGAAGAACAAACCCAAACTCTGGTGTGTTTTAGTATCAGCAAACCATGAGCACTGAGGTTACAAGCTCCCCAGAGCCCACTGAAGGACAGCTCCCCAGCTATTTCCAGCAACTTTAGAAGGGTTCAGATGCCAGGTTTGCACCTTAGATGTGCCCAGAGTACCCCCATGGTGGCAAACCACATAGAACACTTCCACAGGCTCATCTTTGTGACTTTCTCTCCATGACAAACCCTGGGCTAGAAATTCCTGTCACTACTCCAGATATTTATGATCACATTGAGTGTAATGCCAGCTTGAGACCTGGAATAAAAGAATTACCACAGCTAAAGCTCTGCTGAGAACTTGCTGTGCTCTGGTCAGGCTCTATGAGCTTCTGGGAAAAAAAAACAAACCTTGCTTTCCAGAAAAGTCTTTGTTTATCAACAGATAATAAAATCTAAATCACAAACCACCCCAGGTGTGAGTTGGGGTGGAGGATGCTCAGTGGGGTGTCAGAGAATTGCCTGCCTGGTCCCTCCTGGCAGCCTTTGTGCTGATTCTGCTTGAATTTGAGAGGGGAGGGGCAGTGAGGAAGGGGAAAAACATTTCTCCTCCGTGGCAGGCAGGGCACTTGTGTAGGAAACAGAACAAACCCACAATCAGGCAGCTTTTCCTCATTTAAAGGGATTCAGTTCTCCTGGGACAAGAAATAGATGTTTTAACTCTCAGGCATGGGTGGCTTTTCTCCCTGCTGGCTGATGGAGTTCTTGTGTTGGTTGAGGAACTGCTGCTCTGTTTTGTCACTCTGTTCCCACCAGGCAGAATTGTGTAGCCCAGGCTGAGCCTGTTGTTTCTGCCTGTTATTTCAGCCTGTTGTTTCTGCCTGTTGTTTCAGCACCCCAAGGGAACTATTCCAGATGCACAGTCTCAGCCAGAAGATGAACACTTGACCCATAGCATTTAACAAGTGGGAGCCCAAATTCTCCCTCCTTCTCCTCTCCCCTCCCTCATTTATTTCTTTCTGGAGGCTTCCAGCAAGGAGGGATTATTGGAGTAGGATTTGGGGAGGCACCTGACATGCAATAACTTTTACAACCCCAGTCTGGGCTGACAAGCAGCAGCCCTTCACTGTCCAGGCTCCACAAACGCTGCTAAATAAAAATAAACCACTCACCCCAATAAATGGTTTGATCTTTATGAGTTTTCAGAGCCATTCCCCATAAACCTGAGGGCTCTCTGGGACTAAGGGAAAGCTTCATTGCATGAGGTTGAGGAGTCAGCTGGAGGCACCTTGCAGGGTCAGCCCCTTCCCATGCTGGGCACGTTGACCCCAGTGGTGCCTCCATCTCACCATGACATCCATCACAGCCTGTGGTAGAGGCCCAGATGACCAAAGCAGTGCTAGGTTGAATCTGGAAATAAACCAGATCCCAGAGTTCATTATCCTTTCCAAATTGCAGGGTGGCAGGGAGGGGGGAAAAAAACCCCCAACAAGAACCCTGACCACTTTTAACAGCAGCAGGGCAGTATTTAATTTTCAATCAAGTACCTCGAAAAGACTTCAAAGGGCATTTAAGCTGACAGTTTTATTTTCTCATGGAGTAGGAGGAAAGATGAATAAGCAAAGAGTCAGATCTTTCTCAAAATAATTGCAGCCTTGACATATCTAAATTAGTTTGTAAAAGAAAATTCAGGGGCAGTTGATCTTTTTAATTAGAGATGCACCAGGACTGTAATACCCAGTTACTCAAAGGCAGCCTGGAGCTACTTAAATAAAATAAAACAAATCTTCCTTCTTCTCCAGTGAATTCAGAACACATTCCCCTCCCTCTCCCCTTTCCCCATTTTGAGTAAAAGTCATAACAAATCCCTTCAGTGTGGAGGGGGAAGGGGAGAAATGTCTATTAAAAACATGTCATGAGTTCCTCCTCCCACCTTCCATGTTTCATTGTGTTTCTGATGGATTGCACTGTCGCACTTGTAATGGGTTTGGTTACAAATGACTGAGAAAACAAGGAACTCTGCATTTAAAAAAGCATTACTTAAACACTATTAAAATCCTTTGATGTTGGAGGTTTTTTCAGAGGAAAATAAGCAATATTCTTTCTGACTGGGCTTGCAGATGCTCCTTCACTACAAGGATTTTTCCTTGCAATTCTTGCCACCCCTGTGCAGAGCACTCGGGAGAGGAGCCTCTGCCTTGGGGCACTCAGAGCCCAAATGAGTGGGAGAAGAAAGCCAAGGGGCAGGATAAGAAAAGTGCAGGGCTGAGCCTCAAGTCACTCAAGTTCACAGAGGACATCACTGCCTGGCATGTGCCCACACATGGGCCTGGGCACAGCTTTACCTTTATGTGGCACAGACACAAGCACAGCTCTGCTCGAAAGAGCTGGGCCAGGTTTGAGCTAAGCTGGGCTGCAGGGACCCCAAGGTTGAGGATTAAAAAGGATGTATCATGACAGCAAAACATCTCTGACATAAGTCCCCATGGGTTTGGAGGGCACTCTCCACTCCTTTTTTGTTTGAAACTTGAGTTCAGAGAAAAACACGCTCCATCTCTCCCCAGAGTGAAGATCTCCAGAGAAGTGAGAGGGCTGGAATAGACAATAAACTTGCTCATCCTTTCCTGTGTTAATTCATGATGGATGAATCAGTAGACAAACTATCTGTAGTCTTGTTTGGGCTTAGCTGTGCAATCCTTGCCTTTGGAGCTCAAGGAGAACACACTGGGAATGGAGAAGCCTCTCTCTTTTCATCCAAGTGAGACAGCTGGCAAGAAACTTTCCTTTTCCCAGACTGCCTTTGTCAGGGAGATCAAGTCTGAAAACAGAGGGCAAAGAATAGCTCCTTCTAAGACAGAGATGTCCATTTGAGAGAGGATGCCTTGTGTGGTTGTGCAAGCAATAAACTGACAGGAATGGGAAGGAGTCAGCAGTGTGCTGAGCTCATGCAGTTCATTTGCTAAAATATTTAGAAGTGTAGTTAAAATGATCATTCCTAGTGATGGGGGCAGGAAACATCTTTGCTCTTTTCATCTCTTTCTTCTGTAATTGTACAGTTGATTTTCTCCTTCATTAACTAAAAGACTTCCAAACCATCCAGAGTTGCAGCAGCCAGGAATGGCAGGTCTGACCTGAATAAAGCAAGAATGGGTGTTTGGGAGGAATAAAGCACATCCTAGGTCCTGCCTGAGGCCTCCCTGTTCCTCTGGAAGCATCATCTTATCCCAGGGGGCAGGTGGAATTTTTGGGATCCCCTTAGGAAAACAATGCACTACATTTCCCAACTGTCACAGCATCTTTAGTGAGCTTTGAACAAAATGTTTGCTAAATATTTCTTGATGCTTATGAAGGCTACAGGACCTGAGAAGACATCCCTGTGATAAATCACACGGAGGACATGAGAGAGCTTTGCTGGAGTGAAGACATCTGAGACTGCTGAAGCAAAAATGAAGTGGCCAACCCATCACCCACACGAAAAGCTGTTTTATTTTATGAACCTCAGACAATGTGATCACAGAAACTGAGAAGGTTCTCTGAAACCCTGCACAGATTTCTGCCTTGGAACAGGAGTCCAAGGGCAGACCAGAGCTGCTCAGTGCTCCTCCTTACAGGCTGCCAGTGTACATTGATGATTTTTGATTTTACTAAAAAGACAGTAAATCTGTTCAGAACTTTCTAACACTTGTAGCTGGACTCCTTCTTTTTCACAGGAATATCAGTGATCTTTAAATCTCTAATCCTCATTCTTGCAGAGTTAAACTTAACTCATGGAAGTCAAAAATCTGAGAAGTTCCAAGCGCAGTTGCATTTCTTCAAAATAGCAGAAATCAAACTCAAACTTCAAACCCAGGCTGGTATTTATTTTCTAAAGATAGATTTATGAAATCTAAGCAAATACTTGAGATTGCAAGGAGGATTTTTGACAAGGTTTTTGGAAATGCTGAGGTCAGTAAAACTGATCAGGAGAGGTTATTAAGCAGGAGCACAGAGTGACTGTTGCTAGAGCACATTCTAATGAGGACTGGTACTATATCAGTCCAGCTATGAAAATGAAGTGCTACATACACATATAAGCACACACACATATATAAATAAATATTTATAGGTACAAAAATAAACCTCATGATGACATGGATTGCAATTGTCAGATGGTGGGAATACCAAAGCTATTAAAAGCACAAAGTTCTGAAACATTTTGCCTGATGTTAGACACTGTAATAATCATAAAAACTGTTCCCTCCCAATGGAAATCCCAGGCAAGTTTCACAGAAGCAGCAAGACAAAAGGCAAACCTTTCTGCACAGCCACACTGCTTTTCTTGGACTGAGTTCAAATGTAAAATGAAAACAAGTTCCCATAGCCAGGAAGCTGCTGCAAACTGTGGATGTCAACTCTGAGTCCATCCCTGTGTGTTTGGGATGGAACCTCAGTCCAGGAAACTCTCAGCACGTGCTTGAGAACCTTCCCAAATGTTTCCTTGCAATAGATTTGTGGACCCTTTGGGGGTAGAAACTCTGAGACTAAAGAAGGACAAAAGGATGTGAAAAAGGAATGAACTTCATCTTACTCACATAATGCTTTTCCACAAAAGGAAAAAAATGCAAACCCCACGTGTTTACCCTTCTGTAATATATAACTATAGTTTGTGGGGCAAAGAAAAAACAGCTTGTGGAAAATGCTCTAGAAAAAGCTGCCTTGGGGCACAAACTGAAGGA